>OY747132.1:55179679-56379679 GCA_963556465.1 Berberis vulgaris
TTTTGAAAATGTCTTTGCTTTCAAAATTTACCCGAGCTTCTAGCTCTAGGTCAAGACAGATTTCAGATGGTGTAAACCAATGAAATGTAGAATTTCAAAAGTAGAAAAAAGTTTACAAAAATGGTCAATACCAGAAATTCCTTACAAAAACATTTACAATGTTTCAAAATCTCTGTTTTCACAAAAAAACAGAAGATCTGATTGATATGGTTGAACAAACTATATCTTTTGATGGATCTATGGATTCAAAACAGTTTTTTTCAAATGAAACTTTGGAATACCTTCAAAGTCATGAATACAAATATATCCATATTAGATTGATTCAAATTGGGATTAAACCCCTGACTAGAACAAGATTACACACATGTGCTTTAATCGCTCTTCGCGATTGTCGGCACAATAGGTTCGATGACTCGGTCTTAGGAATTGCAGAGTCAACCCTAACAATGGGTCCAATCTATTTTGATCGTTACCCCAATTTCTCAGTGTCTCTTACGGATCCACATATCCTCGAGACACTGACTCTCAATATCCAGACATCTGGATATGACATGCTTCCTGGATCAAAACCATTGGCTTTGATCTACGAGATAACCTACAAAGCCATGAAGACTCAGTTGAGTCCCAAGGCATTGATGAAGTCTGCAAAATGATATATCATCATTTTTCAGGCAAATAAAGAAAAAACAAGTGTTATTGTCCCAAAGATAATCCACTGGAACCAAATCACCCTTCCAGTCACTTGGCAGGTTCCAACTGAACCTAGAAGATCTATTACTAGTCGATTGAGTCAAATTCTGACTCTTGAAGACGGAACAGTTGAGTTACAATTCTCTGAGTCAAGAAAGACAAGTTTAAAATTGTCCGACTCAGGAAGAAGATCAATATCTTCTTTCAAAGCAGTACCATCACAAATCCCAAGGACCCAGACACCTCCTGATGTCATTCCTCACTTAGATCTTGCTAGTCTAAGAAATAATCCACAATTTCCTCAGATCCCGCAACCAATCTACAATCCTGAGTCTCCTACTCAATCTGAGATGGAAGATCATCCTCCTTCTCATCCTCAATTGAATGTTTTACAAACAAAGTTCATCCTAAAAAAGGAATGGATAAAAACAAGATTTTGTAAAACCTTCCAATAGTCAAAGAAGAGAACAATTGTATGCACAAACCACAGAAGAACAAAGAACTGAATTAGGAAAACAGTTTTATGCATGTTGTGAAGAAATGCAATAAAATTTACCCTTTTTAGATTGATATTTTTCTTATTATCTTCCTAGCATAAATGTTATCAAAACTAATTCAAAATTCTGGCATACAACTGAAACAAATTCCGCCAAAGAATCCATCTTGCCACCTTTAGAAGAAATTAAATTTTCAACTCTAGGCTGTGATGTTTTGGCGTCACCATTCAAAGATCCTCAGATTGATAATACATTTAAAGGTCTTGGTAAAATTATTCAACAGAATAATTACACCAATATCTTGCTTCATGAGATTGGTGATAAATTGATCCAAGATCAAGTCCACCAAGATCAATTAGCTGATTCCCAATTGGCTCAAAAGCAAGCCTTTAATGTATCAAAACCAACAACATACTTCACACCTACGTCTGTTGAACAAAATGTGTTAACCACACCGAACCAATTAATCAAAGAAATTGATCTTAAATTGGCTGCTCTCAATTTAAAATCAAATCTTCAAATCAATACATTGTCTTCCCATGCAATAAATTCGGATAGTGATTTTGATCTTATTGCTGAACTGGATCGTTTAAACTACATCCCTTATCAAGCCAATCCCCTTAAGTTTGCTAAATCTTATGGGAAAAATCAAAATTCACTTCCAACAACTAGAAATTTTTATCCACGACCATCACTCCCTGACATGCAATATGAAGAGAAATCTCTTCAGGTCTATGGGTCATTTTCTACAGGTAACCTCTATATTTGGAATATAGATGGTCTAACTGGAGAAAATATCATTGAGTTAACCCAGGAAATGGTTATGATGGCTTCGGCTCATCGTAGTGAAGGCAAGAATGATAAGACAATTGCATCTCTTATCATTGCAGGCTTTTCTGGACTACTCAAAGGATGGTGAGATAACTATCACAATCAGTGAACAACAATCAATTTTTAATGCAGTAAAAGTTGATTTATTAGGTAACCCTATAAAAACAGAACAAGGTTCAGAGATCCCTGATTCAGTTCATACTCTGATTTACTGTATCCTCAAACATTTTATGGGATATCCTAGTGAATTTCAGAACAAATCCAAAGATTTGCTGATGATCCACAAATGTCCGACTTTGAGCCACTTTCGGTGGTACAAAGACATCTTTCTTAAAAAAGTTATGTTTCAATCTGATGCAAATAACCCTTTTTGGAAGAGGAAGTTCATTTATGGTCTTCCACCAATATTTGTTGAAAATATTAGAGAAAAATTACAAGAAATCTATGCAGAAGACATTCCTTATGAACGTCTTACCTTTGGAGATATCATTAGTTTCATTAACAAATGTGCTTTGCGTATTTGTAATGATTTAAGACTTAAAGCTCAATTAAAGAAACAGAATATCAATGGTCCCTGAGAACTTGATTTCTGTCAACAATATGGCTATGATGATTTTAAGCTCCCTCATCAAAAGTCTTCTCAATCAAAACTCCAATACAGGTCTCATCCTGCTAGACAGTTTAAGTCCAAAAAACTTTATGGAGCTAAACAACTCCAGCCCAAAGACTATAATCAATATTATAGTCAGCCCAAGAAGCATGGTACGCATAAACCCAAGCCTACCAAACCATTCAAAAAGTATCGAGCCCATACCCAGTCAAAGCCCGTTTGCTTTAAATGTGGTCGTCCTGGTCACTATGTAAAAAATTGTAGAACAACCCAAAAGATTCAAGAGTTCCAAGCTCTTGAAGATATCAAGAACATGTTTTTACAAGTTCTGATGAATTCTGAATCAGAAAATTCAAACGAAGATCTTCAGATTTTCAATTTGAATTATTCTTCTGATTTTGATCAATCTGAAAAGGTTAGTGATGGTGAATGCGCAGAGGCATGTCATTGTCATAACCTTCGAACTATCAACATGCTTTCAAAAACAAAAGAATCCAGTATTCTTTTAGATTTTGTTGATCGCATTGAAGATCCTAAACTTAAAACAGAATATCTTCAACACATCAAAACAAATTTAACCACAAAACTAACCCCAGAGGTCATAAATCCATTTTATGATCACAAACAGATTATTGACAAATTCAGAAGATCCACCTCTTCTATCCTTGTCAACTTATCTGATCTTCAGCAAGAAGTTAATCATATCAAAAAAAATATTATGATTTTAAAACAAAATCATTCTCTCATTGATATTCTTATCAATGGATTACAAAAAGCATCTCTACCTGATATGCCTTCTTCTTCTTAAACTTCGGTAGAGATTACTCCTCTTTTTCTAAATGAAATCAACAAAGTTACCCATCAGCGATGGTTTTGCAAAGTAAACCTCGTTATCAATAAAGAGATTACTATCTCATGTAAAACTCTTATTGATTCAGGCGCTGATCTTAACTGTGTTGCAGAAGGATTAATACCTACCAAATATTTTGAACTTACAAAACAAAAATTGTATACAACCACCAATTCTAAGTTGGCTATACAATATAATTAACAAATGCTCATATCTGCCAAGACAAAGTTTGTATCAAACAATATTTTTTGCTAGTCCAAAACATGGTCCAGAAGATGATTCTTGGAACACCATTTTTTGCAGCAATTTATCCGTTTTCTGTTACAACATCGGGCATCAAAACCCAAATTCTTGGAATAGATGTAGAGTTTTCTTTTCTTTACAAACCTGAAATTATAGAAATTAACAATATCAGAAATGATACTTGTTTTCTTAATTTCATTTCTCAGAAACAACAACATTTGCAATCCCTCAAAGCAGACATTGCATTTAGATGCATTGATCAGCAAGTTCAAGACCCCAAACTCCAAACTCAAATAATTTAATACCAAGAACATTTGACAAAGGAGTTATGTTCTGAACTTCCTAATGTTTTTTGGCTTCGCCAACGTCATGTTGTTCGTCTTCCTTATGAACCTTCTTTCAAAGATTCAATGATTCCAACCAAAGCTCGACCAATTCAAATGAATTCAAAGCTCATGGAACATTGCAAAAAAGAAATCAAAGCCTTTCTTTCAAAGAAACTTATTCGACATTCCAAATTTCCCTGGAGTTGTGCAGCTTTTTATGTTAATAAAGCAGCTGAATTAAAAAGAGGAAGTCCTCGCATTGTTATCAATTATAAGCCTTTAAACCAGGCTTTGCAATGGATTAGGTATCCTATACCTAATAAGAGGGATCTTCTTAAAAGATTACATTCAGCCTGTGTATTCTCAAAGTTTGATCTCAAATTTGGATTTTGGCAAATTCAGATTCATCCCTTTGATCGTTACAAGACAACATTTAATGTTCCATTTGGTCATTTTGAATGGAATGTGCCCTTTGGCCTCAAGAATGCTCCTAGTGAGTTTCAAAATATCATGAATGATATTTTCTCCCCATTATCATTCTTTACAATCGTGTATATTGATGATATACTTGTTTTCTCATAATCAATTCCAGCCCACTGGAAACATTTGTATCAATTTGAAAGAATTATCAAAGAAAATGGTTTAGTTCTTTCTCCTACAAAAATCAATATTTTTCAAACCAATGTCTGATTTCTTGGACATAAGATTTTTCATTGGACTCTCACTCCCATATCTAGGGCAATTGATTTTGCAAATTTTTTTCCAGATGAGTTAAAAGATAAAAACCAGTTACAACGATTTTTAGGATCTTTTAACTATGTTGCAGACTTTTACAAAGGCCTTCGGATTTTATTAAAACCCATGTTTGCCAGGCTTAAGAAAAACTATGGCCATGGACTGAAGCCCATTCCCAGGTTGTCCGTCAAGTCAAGTCCAGAGTCAAGCATCTTCCTTGTCTAGGGATTTCCAATCCAGAAGCCTTCAAGATAGTAGAAACAGATGCTTCTAATTTAGGATACAGTGGTATTCTCAAACAACGTCTTCCTGATTCTACTTCAATTCAATTCGTCCGATACCATTATGGTATTTGGAATTCTGTCCAATTCAATTACTCCATAGTAAAGAAAGAGGTTTTATCAATTGTCTTGTGCATCATGAAATTTCAAGATGATTTAATAAACCAAAAGTTTTTATTACAAGTTGATTGTCAATCTGCCAAAGAGATTTTAACTTAAGATATTTTAAATCTCGTTTCTAAACAGATATTTGCCAGACGGCAAGGTCTTCTTTCAGCCTTTGATTTTGAAATAAAGTTTATAAAAGGAGCTGATAACTCTCTTGCAAATTTTCTAACAAAAGAGTTCCTGCAAAGATGAGTTCTTCTAACTCATCTTCTTCTCGCCCTGCTCCTTTTTTCGAACCGAAATCAAAATCCCAATATGCTATGGCGCCTTCTGCCTCACAGCATCAAACCCCTCTTTCTTATACCATTTCCCTTTCACAGAAGTTCACTCCGTTGAACCAAGAAGAAGCAACTGGTTCCACCATGATCAGTTTTACAAAGCCGCAAACTTCGGCACCAAATCCATACATTCCTAAAGCATGCCTTGATTATATCACTATGATCGAGCCATCCATGTATGCTTTAGTCAAAGAACCCCAGCTCATCGCCAAGAATTTGTTTCCTCAACAACAACAGTTTGAAGAAACAGACAGTACAAAATCACAGGAGTTCTAAGAGTTCATTCTCGTAGATTCTGATTTCGTGATCATCACCCACCATCATGACAAAGACCACCAAGAAAGGATCACACATTCCAAGTGTCAGATCCTCAAAGTTCTCTCGGAAGCTGACTGGCATCAGCTCTCTTACTACCACAAGAAGTTCTCAGTGAACTATGTTCCCCAGACATACAATTATCTTGACTACAAACTAGCTTGGTCAAGAGCCCTTTATATACAATCGCATAATTGTGGCCATTCATGGTTCTTTTTATTTTGCCAAAAGTTCAAATAGAAATCCGTTTCTCTCTGGTTCCAACACATTTGGTGGAGCCATTTGGTCTGATCCAAGATATCCTTCCTCTTGCTATTCAAGAAGGATTGAAGATTTTTCAAGAAAAGTACCAACCTCCAATTCCTGTTACAGAGCAGGTTTTGTCACTTTGGTTCTTCATCAGATTTGCTTTATTGTAATAAATGCATTTAAAAAAAAAGGTTTTCGAGCAAGGGTGTACTCAGTAAGTGCGGTGGAGGCGCATAGCCACACACCCTTTAAAACGACTCCTCCCCTTTTTCTTCCTTCTTTTTTCCTTTTCTTTTTTTTTCTCTTCACAGTGCGAGGTTCCCCTTCCTCCTCTTCATTTCCAGCGGGTTTCGTCGGTGGTTTTGGTGATTTTTCCCCCAAAGCTCACCTCCTCCTCCTCCTCCTCATTTCTTCCCCTCTTCATTTCTCTGTTGATTTTTCGCAAGAAAAAAAAATTAGTTTTCATTTGGGTTTGGTGTTGGGTTTGTTTTATTGGTTTCCATAGCTCCGATCAGCCATGGAGGGGCCTTGGTGGCGTCATTGGGAGCCCTTAGAACTGACATGCAAGGTTGATTTTGGGGTTGGCCGGATTTTTTTCAAAAATCAGGGTGCATGTTCATTTTGAGGGTTCTTCGGCATGAATCCGGGCTTTGGGTGTGTGGGTGAGCCTCACATTCGTGACTCCGGGTGTTCTTAGACCCATTTTCGGGCTGTTGTGCGGGTTGGAGGCGATCAGACCGGAGTAGGGAGGGTTTCGGCACGTTTTCGCCAAACTTTGGGTTTCGGCGGGGTGTTTGCCGAATTTTTATTGCCTGTAAGTTTTTCTTTCAGTCACGCGCCGCTTGTAATTTATTTATTTTTTTAAGTTTTCGGCTAGTTTACTCATTTTCGAGTCCGCCTTGCAGTTTTAAAAATTTTCGTGGTCCCGCATTCGTGGTTTTGCGTGTTAGGAGCTTCGACCGGTAGGAATTGGGTTTTGAAAATCCATTCCGCCCAGGTGAGTGGAATTATAATATTTATTTTGAGAAATAATTATTTGAAATTCTGAATTTAAGTTTTACATCATACCGTCTATTGTGTATAATTGAATCCAAATCCGAAATTCGGGATTTTCAGATATTTCGATGATTGTGTTGGTTATTTGTGAATGAAATCGAATAGTGAATGAATTTTGGGTGTGATTAGGCTTTGGTGTAATGACATTGGACTTGTATGCTTCGTTTTCGAGTTTGCATAGTATGTCATGTTTTACCGTGGATTTTCGAGTCTTGAGCATGTATGATAATCGACTCGAATAAATTTATCGTGGTGAATTGGGTCATGTTGGGACCCTGGCATAGTCGTGGTTTTATAAAAAAATTGCCGAATTGTTTATGATTGCCCGTCTGTTACCTTTGTTTATGTACAGACTCGTCATTTGTGCATGTGGATGTTAGTATAAGTGTCTTTACCCCGCTATAAGGCCTGTTGTGCCGATGCTTAGGAGCTTGCTCGCATCATGAGTTGGATGGTGCTTGAGATGACTCGCACCTGACATTGGGGACGCTATTGCATGTGGCAAGCTTGCTGAGGTGCGGTGAGCTCCCGCACGCACTTGCCACTATAGAGTGCAGTAGGACGGGTCCCGGAGGACGTGCTTTGGAGATTACTCGCTTTCACTCCCAGCGCGCTTGAGTTTGATTGTGTTAGGTTGGCCGTGTTAGGCCAGTCGTTCGGGATGTTGGAGTTTGTATCCTGGCAGATGACACCCCATTAGGATACAAACAAGCCCGAAGTGGTACTGGTGCACATTGTGGGATGTGTCTGGGTGAGACACATTCGTAGGGTATGCGGATACCTACGATATGAGACACTTATACAAAATTTTACAGGATGTTTGGTTTCGACTTGATTGCTATACCTAGGAGACTAGGAAGAACTATGAGATTTTATTTTCATCGCTTGATATTTACCAGGTTTGAATCACGTGTAATGATCGGTATATATTGTAAACTTGTAGTTATTGTGGAATCTGAAATGTTTGTGTTGTTGCTTGAACTTAGAAACATTATCCTTAGAGACACGGTGTGATTTAGACTTCAGAACTTGTTGCTTATTCATTGTTGTGTGGCATGAATTTTCCTTGTTTATTATTCTGTTATTTGTATTTAGTTCGCTCGCACCAGCTAGCTTTGTGCTTTGCTGACCCCGCAAGGGGTGTGCTTCTATTGGAGTGCAGGCAGTGTTGGCGTTCCTGCTGAGCGTGGCGCGTATGCCCCGTTTTTCGTTGTAGGCGCGTTTTGTGGTGTTTGGTCGTGTCCACCCCTGTATGGATATGTTTTGCTTCCTCTGTGTTATCAGGTGTACTATATTGCTATATTAGATGCTTGTATATTGGTTTGTTTTTATGACTCTGGCGGGGCGAATCAAATATACTTATTTTGTTCAAAATTTTATCGTAGTTTTATTTCCGTTTCATTCTCGTATCAAGATTGTGTTATATTATGATGTTGTGGCCGATTATGATCCACCTGTGTTACGGGTTAGTTCACGCATCGGCACGCTGCGATTCCCGTGGCGGGTTGGGGCGTGACAGAGCTTGGTATCAGAGCCATTGTTTATCGGTTCACATAGAACATCATCGTATACCACTTTCTTGAGTGGATTGGGTAGAGGAGTTAGGATTTTTGTTGTGTTGTTTGATGTATGGTATGTGTGTTTTCTTTTTCTTAGAGGTTGTTTGGTGATGGCGCGTGGTAAGAGATCCCAGGGTGAGGGATCAGGCACTACTGGAGAGGATGTCTCTCAGGCTTTTATGGAAATGATGACCCAATTGGCACAGAATATGAGGCAGGGCAGTCAGTCAGAGGATCCGTTTACTCGGCACAACAGGGATTTCGTCAGCTTGGGTGGTGAAAGATTTGATGGTACTGGAGATTCTCTAGCTGCGGATCGGTGGATCCGTAAGGTAGAGCTCATATTTGAGAGGATGGTGCTGACACCTATACAGCGTACATAGTTAGCAGCACACCAGTTTGACGGAGAGGCTATGTACTGATAGGATTCAGTGAGGCAGAGCCGTGATGTGTCAGAGATGCAGTGGGATACATTTTGCCAGGTGTTTGAACAACATTTTGTTCCTGATTCTGCCAGAGCTGAGATAGTGGACAGGTTTCTACATTTACAGCAGGGTTCTAGATCTGTTTCTGAATACTTGGCCGAGTTTACACAGTTGAGCCGCTATGCCACTTTTTTTATAGATACTCCAGAGAAGAAGAACATGAAGTTTTTGAGTGGTCTAAACCCGTTCCTAAGGAAACAGTTGATGGTGATGATTGATCGTCCTTTTGAGAGATTAGTGGACGTCACTTTGAGTCAGGAGCGAGTGGACGCCGAGTGTAGACAAGAGACTTTGGTTCGACGATCTAGAGGTTCGGAACGCAGTCAGAGGTTTGGCCGAGGAAGCCAGACAATTGAGCAGGCACAACAGCCAGAGCGTGCCGCTGTCCAGCAGAGAGACCCTGTAGAAGGGGACCAGTTAGGACTGGCAGAGACCGCAAAGGTGACAAACGTTCTCGAGGAGATCATCGACAGCAGCAGCAACAGAGACAGCCTAGGTGGGGTGGTCAGATAGGAATTAGGAGCGGTTGCTTCACTTGTGGTCAGGAGGGACATGTAGCCTGTGATTGTCCAAGAAGTCAGACAAATCGATGGAAGCATGTAGTTTGTTATACTTGTGGACAATTGGGGCACTTTTCTAGACTTTGTCCTCAGAATAGGGATGGACCAGCACAGCAGAGGGCGCCTCAGGGACAGTTAGCACCTGTGCCTGGAATTGGCCAGAGAGTCCCTCTCCCAGCACCGCCTGTTCGCCTAGCAGCTATTCTCGGTCAGGGAAATGTTGAGGGTATGTTATTATTATTTTTATTGTCGTTGTGTGTGCCAGATGTAGTAAGATTTGTGTTATGTGCATTATGCGTAGGAAAAATTGCATGTTAGTGTGTTGTTATGTGATTCAGGATACATGTGTTGTGTGCCAGGTTTTGTGCATTCGTCGTCTTCCCTGTTGAGGGCTCTTTTCGATACAGGAGCATCTAGGTCTTTTATTTCTTGACAGTTGGTTGTTAGAGACAACCTTGAGGTAGTGCCTTTGCCGGAGCCCCTGTGCATTGTGTCTCCCTTGGGCAATCCGGTTTAGTTGTGGGAATATTGTCCCCGTTTCGAGTTTTCCTTGTTGGGGTTTGTTGGGGTACAACTTCGTGTTTGACTTTATTGTCTTGGGTTTTGAGGGCTATCATTTGATTCTAGGGATGGATTGGTTGTCCAGTCATCCGGTGATCATTGATTGCTTGCATAGGTCAGTGATGTTAGCGCCACCTGATGCTTCGCCTCATGTATTGGCTTGTGAGCCTGATTCGATTTCTTTGATGTCGAGTTTTCTTAGCTCTCTTGAGATTTCTTGTCCCGACACCAGTTCTGTAGAGGTTGTGTGTGAGTTCCCTGATGTGTTTAAGGAGATTCCTGGTATCCCTCCACGTCGTGAGGTAGAGTTTCGGATTGACCTGGTTCCTGGTACTGTACCTATATCTAAATCAGCGTACAAGCTTGCTCCTAAGCAATTGGAAGAGATGAAAGTACAACTTGATGAGTTGCTTCGTAAGGGGTTTATTCGGCCGAGCAATTCAGCTTGGGGAGCTCCAGCAATATTTGTATCCAAGAAGGAAAACCTACAAAAGCTCAACTCTTTGAAACATTGTCAAAGATTTGCTCAGAAGATTCAGATGAAGACGATGAACCAACAGTTCCACTCAATGAGGATGACTATTATGACGTCTTCTCTCCACTTGATTGATGGACCCATTGTCCGCATCACCAAAGGCAGTATCTGCCAACACCACTACAAAACAAGATACTTTCGGTCTCGACAGCCCGACAACATCTCTTTTTTACAATGGCATCCACGTGAAGCCATTGTTCACCCACTACAAAAGCAACTACAAAAGCAGCTACAGTCGAAGCATCTTCAACAGTTCCTGCCGACAGTCACATGCGAATAGTATTTGCATTATCTTAATTATGTTTACAAAGGATAAATTGTTCACCAACCTTATCCTCCAGCAAGGCTTATCTTCGTTTGGAACCTCTCTATTTAAGTAAGTAGTTTCCAAGTTTTGGGTAAGCGAGTTTTCAGTTTGAAAAACCTTACGCCTTTTATCATGTAAGCTTCTATCTTTTCTTTTGTATTTTGTATATTTCAATAAATCATATCTTTCTTTTAGTCTTCTATATTTTATAATTCAATAAACTATCTAGCTTGATCTTATAGTTAATCCCCAAGTGTAAACCAAGAAATTGGCTTGAGGCTGTATCGATCTCTAATATAGTTTAGAGAATTCTTGTATTAGATTGTTTTGTTTTATTCATTTCTTTCTTTTGAATTCTGCATTTCATATCTGTATCTATCTTACCTTTGTTAGCAATCATGGGTAGAAATTGGTATCAGAGCCAAGTGGGTCGGGACCTCTGATACCATACAATCCGGTACGAACCGAGATTATTGCCCACCCCTATTGCCAAATACGTGATAGGTACCAAACATGAATTGTTAGAATAATTTGGTTGCCAAACGGTAAAATTTGGCTTCTAATTTGTTCGTCCTCCACTCCTCCCCTGGATCGACACATCCTCTCTTCTCTTCTCCTTTCAATCCAACTCTTCCAACAATCTTGCCACGTGGAAGAACTACACCTTGGTTGAAGTGCCGCGTTCGTGGCCAAGAACGATAGTGTCATAGTGTATGCAGTGAACCAACCATACTTGTCGTTCTTGAGCAATTGGTTGATCAGTATCTTGAGGCAGAGGCATCAAGAGAAGGTGCTTGTGATTGCGGAGGATTATGCCACCCTATATAAGGTGAATGAGAGATGGCCTGGTCATGTTGTTCTCATCCCCCCGGATGCCCAGACTGCTCACAAGTTCGAGTCTAGGTAAATTTGGCCTCTTTGATGAAGAGATTGTATCTTTAGTCTTATAAGTTATTGGTTTTGTTATTCGAGCTTTAGATGATGCTGAGAATCGGCGTTGTCTTGGTGGATATTACTTTTGAGTATAACATGACTATAGTCCTTCTGTTTCAGCATTATGAGGGACTAAGGTTTACGCCAGAAAGATATGTTCATTGGAAAGAGCTTCGTAATGTTCTAATCAAGTTCAACAAAAGTTTAGCTCAGTTACCAGAATTGCCAATGAGTAAGGGGTGATCAAGTAGGTGGACTAGGCATGGCAAAAATGAGAAAATAGTGTTGGTCACTTGCTCTTCTCATAAATTTGGTTTCCTCAACTGTCACCACGACCACCATAAAATGTTCCACCTACCTACATGCCAACATACATTCAGATCCACACCCACAAAAATCAAACCACCACCACCACACACCATTACTGGCAATTTTACAAATGGTTGTAAGCTGATATGTTTTCCATTTCCATATTGGTGATTAGATAAAAATTCTTAGTTATTGTAGTTCCAAAAGTTTTGTAAAATCTATGCATACAAAAACTTATGTTGAAACAATTTCAAACGAAACTTCTAATTTGTTGATTTATAAGTTGTTTTAGCTTCTTAAATTTTTTCCCCGATATGTTACCATTCTATCTGAATTTATTTTAGACAAGGAGGATACTACCTTCTATTGTACTCTCTGTTATTGTGCCACACACACTAAGCCTCCCAGATCAGGTTAGTTCATCATCGCCGCTACGAAGAATGCATTTCCATCTTGTTACTAATCGTTTGATTTAAATGTTATATCTAAATTAACAATAGGTCAAGCTAGTGGAATTGCTTGAACAGGAAGGGGCTGACATTATACAGACTGGAGGAAAATGTTATAGTCCTTCCAAATCTGGCGTTCTTGATCTTATTGAGAAGGTTAAAACTATATACAACCTTCTTGTGCAAATCAATTCATAATTTATTTTTGTGAGGTTTCAAAATCCATTATAGCCAATGGTGCGGAGTATGCTACAAGGTTTTGGAAGGAAGCCTTTGAATCATCGAAGGCAAAGGGCGTTCAAATACCTAGATTAATACAGAATAACAATAGCGACTGGCGGGTATGCAAGAAGTTTAGCATTCAATCAAATTAAAATGGAGGTGTATAATGGGGTAATGTCGGATAAACTGAGAAGTATTGGAATATTATCTGGAGTAATCGATAACTTCGACATGACATTACCGTGGCACTATGATAATTGATGCAATGATGGGGTGCATTATGGGAGAGCACCACCAAGTTAAAATGGAGGGATGGTGAGATTGTGCATCAATATTTTGTTGATCTAATGCTTGGGCATGTACTGCTCGGTGCAATATGGTCAAGATAAGCAATTTTTTGGGGTTAACTGTTTGAGCTAAAAATGCACCATTGGTGAACACAAAGTGCTCCTTGAATTGGAGTTAACATATTTGGAAAGCAATGCATTGGGCTGCTCTAAAAAGCTTGTGGGACAAAGATGGTTGGAGGTGGATAGGGCCCGAGTCAGATGGGGTTTAATGTAGAGTAGCTTTGTATGTGAGTTTACTTGGTTGCATTGGAGTAACCTGTATCTCACTTTAGATGATATTTCAATAGCATTATTCTAAATTATAAGGAATTGTGCATGGAAAGGCAATATGAAATATGTTTAACACTCGAGATTTATCAAACTGCATTTATGCTTTTGCTGAGATTTGAGTTCTTTTACCCGTTCTTTCGTAGCTTTAAGTGCTTCTCCATATATGCTTGTCAATTGAAATAACATTTGAAGTGATCCGTTAATGAGGGTATTATGTGAAAATCTATTCAGTAAGAAACAACTCTCAAAACAAACAAATTAAAAGTCAAAATTTACCATTTGACACTCAAATTATTCTAGTAATTCCTGTTTGGTACCCATCACGTGCTTGACACATGATGATATTTCGGGCATTTAAAAATAACTAATGATTTCTAATAGTCAAAGGCATTGACTTAATGGTCAACACTTAAAATGGGGTTAGATCGGATAAACTGAATTGATGGCACCCATCTAGGGTTACACCTAAATTAATAGGGGCTAAAAGGTAAATAATCCACAATTAAACTTCACATGCTTGGCATGTGAGGTTTCACCTGAATTAATGACACCCAAGTAGGGTTTCACTTGAATTAATGACACCCAAATAGATTTTACCTGAATTAATGGGGGCTAAAAAGGTAAATAATCCATCAGAGTAAGATATGAGGTCTTATACTCTGATGGTCGGTTAGAGAAGAAAGATTTTCTTTTATTTTTGTTTAATTATTTTTTTATTAAATCTTTTCCCTTAAATTTACCTTGAGATACAAGTTTTTATCATGAGTTTGGTTGTGGTTCAATTACTTTAAGGGTATTTTAGTCATTAAAAGTAGTCATGTGAGACTGCTCACGGACGAGGGACATTGACTGCTAATCTAAAAGGAAAATCGCAATACGAAATCTTTTCGAAAAAGTCATTAATTAGCTATTTGTTTTGGGTACCATAAATTAACCTGTAAATATATGAAAATACAGGAATTCTAAATGTCGAGGAAGCCAGCGAAAAAATCTGCGAGGGAGGGAGAGAGGGGACCGCCCATCCCCCTCGAAATGCGTTCATGAAAAATGACGGCGCACATTCCGAGGAGAATGGGCTGTCCCCTCTCTCCCTCCCTCGCTGATTTCCTCGCCCGCTTCCTCGCTGTGTAGAACAGCTCATGAAAATAACCATTAAAATGTGTACAGGTTTGAGATGTGTGACAATACATCTTAGAACCCGTCTAAGTGTCGAGGAAAACATCGAGGGACCCCACATGGGGGGGGGGGGTTGGGTAGGGGGGAGAGTCGTCCACCACTCGGGAAACTTTTCAACGCTTGACTTTTCAACGCATGCATCCCAAAATTTCAAGTGCGCATCCCGAAGGATGGACAGCTCCCCCAACCCTGTGGAGTCCCTCGCTGTTTCCTCGCCATTTCCCTCGACAATTAGAATTTTTCTACATCTTAATGTAAAGCTGCACCCATCAGCGCTGATGGTCACACTAGTGGTCTCGCTTTTGGTGTGAAAAGCTGTGATTGTGATATTGGCCCCACAGCAGTGGTGTGCACGCAGTCCTCGGTCCTCTCACACACACTTGTATTGAGGAAGAAAGAAAGAGAAAGCAATCGAAACACAGCAACAGCAACAGCAGCAGCAACAGGACCAAAATTGTGTTGGTTGGTTTGGTTCTGGGCTAGACAGTCCAGGTAGGTTGGTTTGTAAAAAAGCACCTCATCTTTTTTCACTTCTAGTTCTGATCATTCCCTACATCCATCATGCCTGTCCACACCCACCCATAATAATTATTCTTGTTTTTTGGTTGTCTTGTCACATGTTTGCTTAGTAATGGGGTGACTCTATTTTCTATGAATTGCAATCCATATTCAAGAAAGGCGTCACTGTTTCATTTGTTCATGTAATTGTTCTGCTATGATCTTGTTGATTTGATTTGATTTTTTTTTTTTTGTTTCTTTTTTCTTTCACAAGGGTTCCTTATCTTCCTCCCCTTCTTGTCTGTGTTAATTGAGTGCGTTTGGTTGTTTTAGGAAGACTTTATAGCTTATTAAGTTTCATGGTTGTTTTAGGAAGACTTTATAGCTTATTAAGTTTCATGGGTTTGATTCAATTTCAATCCTAGGCCACCCCAGAGATGGGTTTAAATTGATAATCTAGTTGTTTCTTCATTTGCAGGAAAAGCTCATCTTGAACATTGCAACAATTGGTTTTGCCACCGGGTTCTTCGGGCAACCAAGATGAGCTTTACTAGCCCTTCTGGTTTGTTCTTGTAATTTTTATTCATTTCCTTTTTATTTATGCAATGGGTATTCCTAATTAGCATTTGAACCCCTTTTGTGGATTCCATTTACAGTTGAATGCCATGTTGATTGTAGAGTCTGTTTCTGATGAAATATACCTGTTTTAGGTAGTACCGCTTCTAGAGCATTTGAGTTTGGGAGGACCCATGTTGTGAGGCCAAAAGGAAAACATCAAGCTACTATAGTATGGTTACATGGTCTTGGTGATAATGGAGCAAGGTATAGTTAATGATAGCTAACTTGAACTTCTTCTAATCTTCTTCTCTTGTTTCCTGGAATCAACATATCTCACTCTATTATTTTATTTTTGCTGCTAGTACTAGAAATATCGGTAAATTGTACAGCGTATTAAATGAGATTCTTGCATTTGTATTTTTAAGGACTTGAACCAGTTAAAGGATGGTAATTGTCTCTGTTTACAGTTTTACTTGTTTTCAGAGAATGTTTAAATTTTATTCAAAATCAAAGAAGAGGCTAGACCCCAGCTTCCTCCCCCCCCAAAAAAAGATAATAATAACAATAATAATAAATAAATAAAGAAAATAATAATAAATAAAGAAAATAATAAACGACAAAGGGTTATTGATCCCTTAGAACCGGACTTCCTTGTAATTACCATGTGAACAACACATTTACCAAATAAGACTAACACCTCCACAAATATCTAATCCCAATTGGACGAAACCCCACCCCCACCACCCCCAACAAAAAAAAAAAAAAAAAATTTGGTTATTTCATTGTTGTTTTTCTCTCTTTCGTTTAGATTTTCATGCTTGGGTTTCTCTTAGTATGTTACCTCCAATTGTTAGAGTACTTATTGTGTAGCTCGTAATTTGCAAATAGACCGATTAACACCAATTGTATGTAACAATATAGCTCCTTTCAGTATCCATATGTATTTGCATGTATAGTCATAGCCCATAGGTGCACTTGAGCTCTTATTATGTATTGACAAGTTGACAACGACTTTGATCATCCCAGTTAATTCTGTCGGATAAGATTGTCTTTAGAGGCTAGTTAATTGGTTTTTTTTTAATTTTTTATTATTGATACAACTTTCCTTAAGTTCATATCTCTTTGCTTTGGTCATGGATGAGTTAACGAGACATCTGCAAGAAGATGTATCTTGATGCATGTTATTTGCAGATGATATTGTCTTAATTGATGAGACTAGTGAATGTTTAGGTCAGAAATTAGATAGGTGGCGAGAGGTTTTAGAGAGTAAGGGTTTTAGAATTAATCATTCGAAGATAGAGTATAGTGTGCAACTTTAGTTGTGAATCACGAGGGAGGAGTATTGAGATCGAAGGTGTGGAGGTCCCAGAGTGTGAGACTTTTCGATATCTAGGATCTATAATTCAAAAGAATGAGGCTATTGGAGAAGATGTAGACCATAGGATTAAAGCTAGTTGGCTGAAATGAAGAACGACGTCAAGAGTATTATGCGATAGAAGGATGCCTGTAAGGCTAAAAGGGAAATGCTATAAGACAATTGTTCGACCAGTCATGCTATACGATTCAGAATGTTGGGCTACTACAGGACAACATACACATAGGATGACAGTAGCAGAAATGCGTATGTTAAGGTGAATGTGTGGTAAAACCCGTAAGGATAAAATTAAGAATGAAAGAATTAGGAGACACTTAGGTATATCGCCCATAGAGGACAAAATTAGAGAAAAACGTTTAATTTGGTTTGGTCACGTGCGGAGGAGACCAAGCACGACGTCAATTAGAAAATGTCTAGATTGGCAAGTTAATGGAGGGTGTAGACGGAGGGGACGACCGTTGAAAACTTGGATGAAGGCGGTGAATGAAGACATCATTGAGCTTGGATTAGGCGAGGATATGTGAGAAGACCACATTGCTTGGAGAACCAAAATCCATGTAGCCGACCCCGAAAATATCGGGAATGGGCTTTGATGATGATTATTATTGTTTCAACTTTATCAAACCTTTATGTTCAACTTTTAGAATGCCTCGAGAAAGCTAGCAAGGTATTCTAATTCTAAATTTTGTGGGTTCTTGTTTTGCAGTTGGTCCCAGATATTAGAAACTCTCCCTCTTCCAAATGTAAGTGTGTGCTATACATGTCGTTTGAATTGTTGACTAATACTATACATGCAAATAGTTCCATCTATCTGCCTATGTCGGGTCACAGTTTCCATTTTTTTCATTGTTTGTTTCCTGAGTGAATATTTGTTATATAGATTAAATGGATTTGCCCGACTGCTCCAACACGACCAGTACAAGTTTTTGGTGGATTTCCTTGCACTGCATGTAAGTTTGATTGGCTAGATAAGCAATCATCTCTATTTAGTTCTAGCCTTGTATATTGCTGCAATACAGGATAATAGTGACTGGTGATTTCTTATTTGTGTTTTCAGAAAATATTTCATAGTTGAAATTATCACTAATGTTGTATCATACTAGTACAGAGCGTCCCTAATAGCACTTTTTTATATTATTCTCAGGGTTTGATGTGGGAAACCTTTCTGAAGATGGCCCTGATGACGTTGAAGGTTTAGATGCTTCAGCAGCACATGTAGCAAATCTATTGTCTGGGGAGCCAAGTGATGGTACTCTTCCCTATCTTTCTGGCACTTTGGTTATATTCTAAATTGAAGAAGGTATAGCGGTATCATCTATATGCATCATTTTAAGGACGAAATAATACACTCTCACTTGCACTGTTTGTCCTGTTGAGTGCTGTGAACTTACACTTTTTTTACATTATTTTTTTTAGAAACTTCCTAGATTGTGAGCCATTGGTGCTCTTCATTCCTTTCGTACTGGCTCATATATACAGTTATTCAGTGACGAAGCCAAGATTTTTTTTAAGGGAGACGGAGTGATGAACCATAGTTAATTAATGATAATTTAATTTATTACTTTAATATAATTTTTTTTTAAATTTGAACAATATATAAATAACTATATAAAACATCAATTGCTAAACAAAACTCCATTTAATGTATGAAGGAAGAAAATTGATCCAACAATTTACTTTGTAAAAGAACAAAAGATAAATATATGAGGGCAAATCAAATTGATATATGAAGTTAATGGACAATTTTATTTCAAATTAAAATTAAGCGGACAAAAAAACTGGGTTATTTGCGAGCCCTCTATCAAAAATAGTTAATTAGAGGTTACCACCATCATTAATCACTACAGCAGTCTCCCCCAGGACTAGCAGTCATTGATTACCAAAATGCGCTTCAAATAATAACGCACATATGACATCAACATACAAGCATGTATTTGCAAAAAAATTAACGGATCAAATTTTCATGTATATCTAGAAAAATCCTATGATAAAATACAAAGCTAAACCTCGAGATACGAATTTATCTCAAGAAATTACTTAAAAAACCTTCTTTCTCAAAGCAGACAAGAAAGGTTGGGGTTGCTCGTGGCTGGTGGTGATGGTAGAAAAGGGAAATAAATCAAGCAGAGAGGGAAAGAGAAGAAGAAAGAAGGAAATAGGGTGGTTGTCGGTCTCGCAATAAACAATGAAAGGGAGAAGAAAAGAGGAAAGAGGCGGGCGGATTCGTCGGCGTCGCAGAGAAGAGAGGGAGAGAGGAAGGGGTGGGGCGGCGACATCACAGGGTGGGCAGATCGAAAATATCCCAAAAAAAATCAAAATTCAGACCTAAATCCTTGCCTGCAGTTATGGATACTATCGTGATACATCTTGATATTTGTGATATACTATTGTGACAGAAATTATCAACAATATAATACTTGTGTACCTACAAAAAGACAATTATTTTTGTTTTCTTGATTCTATTATCTAAAGATGAATTGTCAGATTGAATGTCTAATTATTGTGTTTTCCGACCGATACATTTTTATTAGACAAGGGTATGTTTAATTACAAAGACTCAAATTCTCAAAAAAAACATTGAAAGGGAGAGGGGAATGAAGGGCGGGGAAAAAAGGAAGAAGAGAGAAGTAAGGCTGAAGATGGTCATCCCATTCCCCTTCGGCACACATGAGATTCTTAAATCCTTCCCTAAATCTTTTAATTCCCATATGTTGTGTGCAACCTAAAAATTGAACTCCTGTATGAAATTACAAACATACAAATGCGCAGATTACAATATACATGCACTGCACCTATCAACTTTCCCACAAGCAGGGAGCAACCCAAAAATTAAATTTTTGCAACCAAACGGATAAGACTAACTACTCCTATTATTATTATTATTATTACTATTATTATTATTGTTATTATTATTATTATTAAATAATAAACCTTGGAAGTTGGCTAGGATGGCAATGGGGTTAGGTATGCCATACCCAGACCTGACCTAGGTCCTCGTTTGGGATCCCCCTATTATTCAAATAGATTTAACTAAGTATACTCAGGCCAGTGTGCCAACATCCGTATATTCAAACCCGGTTCTACAAATCCAAATAGATCAAAGTATTTTGGAAGGGTACTTGGAATCAGACCAACAACCATCACTCGAGCTTTCTACTATTGTAAGTTATTTAACTGACGACGTTTCATACTAAAAGAAACAAGACAATATGTGAATACATACACATACGTATCTTGAGCTTTGTACTTGGTCTGAACGCTATGTCCCAAACCCGCCACATTTAGGTCTGGTAACTATCCCTAAAGTTGGCATTCGTTTCTAAACAGAGAAAGTTGTGGAATCTTATCCTATTTGCCATCTATTGGAGTATCTGGTTGGAGAGAAATGGGAGAATCTTTTAGGACCCTGCCCAAGATGCAAAGTGTGTGATTTGAAGATTAAAAGCTTCATGTTTAGTTGGTTTTATCTTTTGAAGGTTAGGCATTGTCACGACTATGTAGTAAACTGAAAATTTATCCTTTATGTATTTTCTCTTTTGGTTCATAGGCTAGCTCGACCTCGATTCTTTGTTTTTTCTCGATGGAAAAACGCTATCGAACAAATGAATAAATATATAAATGGTTTAGATTTACACCCATTGACACAATGAGACACTTCCATTCTAATATCTGTTGTATTGATAAAATACTATTATGTTTGGGTTCCATGGAAAATATTCCCATTTCTCTGTCACCCATCAATCTATATCTAAGTTATTAATGCGGCGAAAAATCATCGATTAATCGCAATTCGGGGTTTTACCGAAGCGAATTGGGTGAAATCGGTTGGGTTTTAGCAAACACCGATTAATCGGCAAAAAAATCGGCGAGTCACCAATTAATCGGCATAGCCGACTCGCCAATTTATCGTTATATATAAAAAAAAGCCTAAATTCAAGAAGAAAGGAGAAGTGAAGATCTTTGGACAACGATGACTAGATCTTTGGCTTTGGAAGGCCACGACGATCTCAGTCTCTTTTTTCCTCCCTTCAAACCAAATCAGAAGGTATGTACCACTTCAACCGTAATTTCCCTCTTCCCTCTCCTTCCAGTCCGCATCCCACTCGACCTTCCCTCTTCTCCTCTCTTGTGTAGAATTCATATGGAGTAGGGGAGCTTGTTGATTGAGGTTGTTTGTAGTGATATGGATTTTTGCAAAACAGTTGACTGTTGTCGGAACAAATTGGATTCAACTTGTTGATGCTGAACTCTCATCTTTCTATGTATTTGACATTCTTGGCCTTCTGATTGAGCACTAATAATTGAACCTCACAATTTGTTTAGAAGTTTGTGATTATGCGTGGCAAATTCACACAATTTTCATGCACTTCAGTCACGACTTCCTTTATTCTTTGGTCTAGAATATATTGGTATAATCCTCTGGATGTGGAGTATTTTTGTTTGTACAAAGTGACCCTTCCAGAAATCTATGCAGTTAAAACTGATAACGGACCCATAACGGTCTAGGAGCGTTACAAGTTATATCGGATTATATCGGTATATAATAAAATATATATTTTAAATATATTTTTATACCTCCAATAAGTATTTATGATTTAATGTATTAGTTAAAAATGGGCCATAAAAGATTATAAGACATTTATCATTGTTGGGCTTAGGATTTAGATTTATAAAACCCATAGGCCCAAAAAATCGTCGAGGCCCAAATAAATTACAACACAGTGAGAAGAATCTGGAACAAAATTGTTTTTTTTGTTTTATCACGCGGGTTTCCCCAAAAAAAAAGTCTTATCTCTTCTCTTTTTGAGAAGTTTGACTCATTGGGTTTAACAAAACAAAAAAAAGATCACATGTGTTTAAAAAATCTATCACACCCCCTTCTCTCTTTAATCGCACTCTCAACACACACACACAACTCATCTCATCACTCTTCCTTCCCTCTCGCCGATCCACTCTTTATCCTCCACCCCCTTTCCAGACTCCGCCCCCATGGCGCACAATAGCCAGCTCCCCTACGATGGAGAAGGCATTTGCATGGTTTGCAAGAACTCACTTGCAAACGAAGAAACCCTCACTTGCAAAACTTGCGCACCCCCTGGCACGTTAGCTGCCTCTCATCGCCTCCTGAAACCCTAGATTCAACCATCCAATGGGACTGTCCAGAATGCTCTCCTCTCTCCTCCACCACCTCCTCCTCCGCCGCCTCCTCGTC
Source organism: Berberis vulgaris (assembly GCA_963556465.1). Classification (NCBI taxonomy): domain Eukaryota; kingdom Viridiplantae; phylum Streptophyta; class Magnoliopsida; order Ranunculales; family Berberidaceae; genus Berberis; species Berberis vulgaris. Next base: position 55,202,168 of record OY747132.1, read on the forward strand.
GGTCTCCGCTGACCTAATCGCTGCGATTCGAGCGATAGAGGCTGACGGATCGCTCACCAAGCAGGAGAAGGCCAAGAGACGACAACAATTGATGAGCGGTGCTGCTCACTTAACGGATGATTCTGACGAGGGTTCATATCCCAACATCCCCACAAGAAACGAAACAAATGGTTATCAAGAAAAGACACAGCCGGTCTCTTTCTTTTTCTTCTCAAGAGAAGAAACATAAATCTCTGAGTTTACCAGAAAATCTTCTCTCTTCGTCTTCCAGTCTTCCTTCGATTTCTTCTTCTCCCTTCTTAGATCTGAAAAAGAAAAAAAATCGATCAGTTTTTTTTTTTTATAAATATATTTATAAAACGATATAACGCCGTTATAACATATAACATTATATGTATAACGGCCGCGAAATGGGCGTTATATGGCTGCCGTTACAACCTGACGTTAAATCTAACCGTGAAATTTTTTAGGTCCGTTACCCGATATAAAGGAGTTAAACTCCTTTATATCCCCGTTTTAACTGCACAACCAGAAATATCTTCGGTGCAAAATAATACAGTTTACCTTCATGGGTTAGTGGGATAGGTACGTTGGTTTTTCCTATTAAGCCTTGTATCTATTTTGCTTTTGAATGTTTGTATTGGTAGCTTGGTTGTTAAAACAATCTACAATTTTCTTTTAGTTTCTTTTTAAGTAGCTTGGCATATAAGTACAAATTTACACCATTTTGATTAATTATTTATTTTGTAATCTATGACTATGATTAAATTTTGAAAATATATACTTTGAAAAAATTGCCCGATTAAATCCGGTTAATCCCGCTTTATCGTAATTCAGTCTTGCACCGCGCTGCGACCGCTTTCCGATTTAACTGCATCTATATTTGTTCATTTGTTCATTTGGTGTATATTTCTATCTTCTTGATTCTAACCCATGTTGTAGAAACTATGTTTCATCATCATCATCAAAGCCCATTCTCGATACTTTCGGGGTCGGCTACATGGATTTTGGCTCTCTAAGCAATGCAATCTTTCCACATATCCTCGCCTGTAGAAACTATGCATGCCAAATTTTTTTAACTTTTCATCTGTTATTTTTTGCAAGATTGAAGTGTCTTGAAAAAAGCATAGATGCAATGGCCCTATGAGTTCTGTAGACATAACAGCAATACTGTATTTTTACTGGGGTTGGGGCCAAGACAGTCCACACTCAAAGATTTTTCCATTTGGGATGTTTATGTTTGCATGGGAAATATTTTGTTTTTAGTGACTTATCGTGATGTTTCTGGTCTAATTATCTTTTATTTCTGGTCACAGTCAAACTTGGTGTTGGAGGCTTTAGCATGGGTGCTGCAACTTCCCTTTACTCTGCCACTTGTGCTGCTGAAGGGAAATATGGAAATGGAATCCCATATCCGGTCAACCTAGCTGCAGTTGTTGGTTTAAGTGGCTGGCTTCCATGTTCAAGGTGTGGCTTCATCAAATCCATAGAGAAGATCTCAACTACCATTACAGTTTTATCTTGTTTGCCATCTGTGTCCATTTTATTCTATTATTTGACTATAAGGAATCTGCCTCTCTTTTTTAGACTCTTGAAGAACAAGATTGAAGGTTCACAGGAGGCTGCAAGTCGTGCAGCATCTTTGCCTCTCTTGCTTTGCCATGGGAAAGGTATCTCTCCATATTTTCTATTACCGAGTTAATCATTCTCTCATGGTAAGCTGTGCTTTTCTTGCATTGAGTATGAAAAAAGAAAAGAAAAAGAAAGGACCTTCGCAAATTAATTGACGAAGAGGAGAAAAGAGGGAGAACTTATGTATGCCAAGTTTCTCGAGGGGGAATCAGCTAAATGAATGGGGGCTATCTCATTTTAGATGATCTGTATGGGAGCAAGGGGAGTGGGTTCCAGTGTAAGTTTAAATGTTTTATAAGGTGTCTCCTTGGGCTTCATTGTAATCGCTTCGATTACCTATGAAATATTTTTATGTATTTAGAGTGGTTACGTCGATGATGCAATTTAGCCGTATCCCACTTCTACGAATGGTTCGTAATGCATTTGATTAATCATATTCCTTCTACGAATGGCTCGTAATGCATTTTTATGGTCTTTGTGTGTGTGTGTGGGTAGGGGAGGGCGAAGGAATATGATTGATGTGTATTAATGTAAAATTTGATTGTTGCACGCCTACGATGGCCGTAAAAATGTATTTAGGTCACAAATTTAACGTATCCCAATTAGCATGCCAGGAATGAAAGACAACCCTTAGCATACATGGAATCAAAGAAGACACCCTGTCAAAAGATGGATATGATGAGAATCCCATCCCCTCAAGTAAATCAAAACCTCCATTTCTACGTAGCCAAAGTTTAGGACCTTGTTGCAAAATATTTTGTTGAGATGCGCATTCCACACTGTCCAACAGAAAGCATAAGAAAGTTTAAGGAAACAATTTCCATATAAATCTTCCTTCGGACGAAAGATGAGACGGAACCCTTCCAACACCTAAGCAAGACCTCCATTGGTCAGGCTTTGCCCAATATAAACAATTGATCACAGAAATGCATCCATAATCTACCAACCCAACTATAGTAGATAATAAGTGGAATGTACTCTCCTGCACTAACCCACAAAAGGGTCTGCCACCTCAGTTTCTATACCTCTGTGACTCAACAATGACTTGAGAGAAGCTTATTCAATGTCACCATCCACATAAAGAAAGACATCTAGAAGGCACCACTTTCTTTTAATCCATGTTCATCAGAAAGTTCGTATAAACATCCATGGGAAGATGATTTATGGTCAAACTAGAGAAACATGAACCCATCGCTAATTGTCATACCATGACCATCTATCATCATCCTCATCCTCATCCTTTAAGACACATCATCGATAATGGACATTGAATTACCGAATTGGCAATCAAGCACTTGATCACTCATGCCTATAAGGCTCTAACCTTTAATACTTCCCTCAGACCTATATTTTTGCTTAGTGTTAGGACTTTGCGGTTGGTGCCACTCTCTTCCTTAATGTTCTTATCATGTCCTTAGCTATCTTCATTTCATAATGCATGCATTGGGAAATGTTTTCCCCAACTGACTGGAGTTATACTCTGTTTCATCAAGATAAGAAAAAAATCTTACCTTGAAATTGGAGGATAAACTATTGTAGTTAAATCCATCCTGACAACTGGAACAGGCTGATGACTTTACTCGACAGTTTGCTACACTTGTGCCTGGTGACATCAGGCTCTTTGATTCATTTAGGTTTTTAATACCTTCGAATCTTAAAAAGTAAAAAATAGAAGAACTTATGAAAATATAAATTAATGCATAAATATATGTCTTGGGGCACAAGTGATAACATAATTATTGACTCAATGAAATAATTGAGTTATGCTATAGATGACGGCCAATTGATATGAAGATATTTAGGAGTATATCTTTATTGAGATGTATTGCTTTTTTACTTAGACATTGATGATATTTGGATTTGCAAATACTTGAGGATGGTTAACTACATAAACAATTTTTAAGTTTTGAATTATACAAGAAGCCATCATTATGTTATGGGAAACCCATGGCATTTGGTGAATTTGTGATTCACTCATAAGAGGAAACTCATGGGTGTTGTCAAACTCAAAACACATCCCTGGGTTATTGAAGTGAGACCTATAGCATATTTCACGACAAGAAGCAATTAGGAGCAACCATGATAAATCTAGTATGGGAGTTGCAAGGAAGGATACACGATAAGTGGCGAGGAGATACAGTGCAATTTGAATGTGGAGAGAAGGTGCGACTTCAGATGGTAAGCTATGGTGCCGTGACATGGGTAGCAAAAGATTTCAAAGTTCATAGAAGTTGTGATTCTTTTTCAATGAAAATGTGTTAATTTGTCAACAACTAGCACTTGTATCCATGCTGTTCAGAAAAAAAAGAGATCTAATTGCAAGAAACTGAAACCATCTGGTTGATAATTGGATAGACTTGCATAGTTTGGGACCTGTTGATAGTGCTAGGAGCTACCTATTTGCGGATGTGTTGTGGTGGATGCTACAAACCAAGTAATGGCAATCAACCATCAACTGAAGGATGAAAGTTTAAAGTTGGTGCGACCACATTGTTGAGATTGCAAGTGCCATGCAGTCATTATTGGATTCAGGTTGAACATTTTCGCAGACTTTCATTTAAACAAAATGACAATCGCGCACATTATTACATGGAACTCTTGATAGGTTAAATATTTGAGATGTGATGATACGGTGGAAAGATGCTTGGTGGAGAGATGCCAGTTCACATGCAGGACAGATCTAACGCTTCTCGAATCTTTGCAGGGATCTAGTTTGTGTGCCTAAGGAATAGACAGTCTGACTGAGACAAATATAGCTCTGGCCTGCAGTGTGACTGGGTTTGAAGGGAGATTGTTGGGTAGCCTGGAGAGGTCTACCAGTCAGAAAGAGTTGTGGGGGTTGCTCTACTGCCTACAGGTGGCAGGGTGGGTTGAGGTGTTCAAAAGTTGGGAGAGTTTTGGCAGGATTCGGTGGATTTGTGGAGCCAATAAGTTGTACTAGCAAGGTTGAAGAAAAGGAGAACCCAAATCTTCTTGGGCCTTCTCCATTCATGGTGAAAGAGATCCATGGTGTAAGGGTTTGAAATGTAGGTAATGGGGTTGATTGAAGGGGTAAATCTATCAATATGGAAATTTGGAGGATTTAAGTGTTAAACATTACACAAAGTGAGGCTATTTTGCATCGGAATGTTTGGGGATGGTGACACTCAATTGCGGTTTCAATGGATTTGAGTCATTTGACTGGAGTTTGGTACAAGAGGAGATTTGATGGGCCTGGCAGATGGTGGTACAGGTAATACAATTGCGAGTGATGTGTCAAGGAGACCAGTAGGATTACAATAGACAACTAAGAGCATCTCCGGTAAGCAAACAGAAATTTGGGCCTCCCTCTGTAATTGTTTTGCCCACGTGGCAAGGTGAATACCCCCCTATATAATTGTTCACCCCTGCTAAGCAAGTTGGAATACAAGGCCTTACATTTTTTCATCTTGAATTCAAACAGATCCAATGGCCAGATCTGTTTGAATTCAAGATGAAAACATAAAATAAAGTGCTCGCTCTTCTTTTGAGTGCGGGATGCTTCTTAGCAACCTTCCAGAGGGTCTGCCTGTGTGCAAGCCTTCTAAAATTTAAAAGCTTTTTAGTTGATTTTTAGAAGGCTATGGGGGAGGGGGACAGCCTTTTAAAATGCAATTTTAGAGTGCCTCAAACAACATCTCCAATGCATTTCTAGAGATTTAGAAGCCTTTTGAATCTCAAATATAAAAGCCTTGTATCAGTTTGGAAGGCCAAAACTCCCCCTATAGCCTTCTTAAAAGCTGCTAAAACCTACTTAGCGGGACTGCTTGTACCTGTGGAAGGCTTCTATAAACCATTTTGCTGTGATCCAATGAGTGCACACATTTTTTTTTTGGTTAAATATTTTTATCTTGGATCGAATGTATCTGAAGTCAACACAGATCAAACAACCAAATCTGTTTTGAGTTTAAGATGAATAAATATACATGTTTTGAGTTTAAGATGAATAAATATACAGGTTTGTGTTCCAACTTTCCTATTGGCAAGGTTGGTAGTGGGGCGGATTTTCACGGATATCCGCCCCGATTGATGGCGGATTTGGGTTTCTTTCAATGGATTTTGGGGCGGATATGGGGATCCAAATCGTATTCGTCTGGATATGGATTTGGCCATATCTGCTCTGCGAATATCCGTTTACATATGTATTTGACTAAAATAACCTTAGGCCTTTAAGAAAACCCTAACCCTAAAAAAAATCTTCTAAGACAGACTCAACTCTCCGCCTCTCTGCTCTCTTCACCTCCTTCTTATCTTCTTCCCTTCTTTTTTCTTCTCCTGCACTTGTTGTTGTTGCTACTGTGTGCGTCACTTTCTCCCCCCACCAGCGCATAGTAGCACTCACCACCCTCTTTTTCTTCTTCCCCTTCACTTTACATCGGTGCGCAATAGCAGTCTTCAATGATAAGAAAAAACTGGCAGATGTCAAGGGAGGAGGAACCCCAGCGTTCCCTCTTTACGCTCCGCTCTCCTCCCACCATTTTACAGATCTCTTCGATTTCAAGTTCTATTGTTCCCTCTTTTTGCTCCTCTCTCCTTTAGCTCCCCATGTTGCTGAATCCATCGTTCTCAACCCATTTCTCCCCTTCTCAAGCCTTGTTCAACCAAAACCCTTACCTGTCATTGTTTCAATTTCTTTCCAGAACATGTTTCCTTTAGCTCCCCATGTTTCCCCTAAGAGATGCCATCGTTTTAGGGACTGATCGATTTGAGAGAGTTTGATGAGGTGGGACGAGAGAGGATTGGTTTCAATAATTAGGGTTTCGTAGAAGATTTGATGGAAATGAAGAAGAAGAAGAATTGCAATTGATGGGTTTAGACTTGATTTGATTTTTGTATTGATATGAGGTCTGAATCCAAATGGGGTTTTGTTATTTTTATGATTGAATTTGATTCAATGGAGTCTATACTTTCTGCATCTTCAATGGGATTTCTCTGTTTTTTTTTTTATGTATTTGTTGAACTGCTCATAAACCTTGGATTTTGATTTCTACATTCTACATCTAATCAAATCAAATAAAAAATGGGTTTTCACCCATTTATTTGAGATCACAGACGTCTCCAAAGATGTTGACAGTTTTTTTTTTTTTGAAAATTAAATGGTTAATCGGGGCGGGGAGGATATCCGCCAATTCGTTCGAGGCGGGGATGGTTTAAAAAGAAATATAAACGGATATTTGGGTCGGATTCGGGGATCCGCGATCACCAACGGGGCAGGGACGAATTTGCCCAAATCCACCCCATTGCCATCATAAGTTATTAATGCTGCGAAAAATCGTCAATTAATCGGCTATTAATCGCAATTCGGGGTTTTGACCAAACCGAATTGGGTGAAATCGGTTGGGTTTTATCGGACACCGATTAATCCGCGAAAAAGCGGTGCGAGTCACCAATTTATCGTTATGTTAAAAAAAACCCTAAACTCAAGAAGAGAGAAGTAAAGATCTCTGAATGATGATGGCGACGACTAGATCTCTGGCTTTGGAAGGCGACGGCGATCTCAATATCTCTTTTCCTCCCTTCCTTCAAACCAAATCAGAAAGGTATGTACCACTGCAACCTTAATTTCCCTCTTCCATCTCCTTCCAGTTCGCATCCCACTCGGCCTCCCCTCTTCTCATCCCTCTTGTGTAGAATTTAAATGGACTAGGGGAGCTTGTTGATTGAGGTTGTTTGTAGTGATATGGATTTTGGTGAAACAGTTGACTGTTGTCGGAACAAATTAGATTCAGCTTGTTGCTGATGCTGAACTCCCATCTTTCTGTGTATTTGACATTTTTGGCGTTTTGATTCAGCACTAATAATTGAACTCACAATTTGTTTAGAAGTTTGTGATTATGCGTGGCAAATCTAGGGGTGGGCAAATGGGTCGAGGAACCGTGGATCCAAACCGAATTAGACCGTTTTACTAGGGGTGGGCAAAAATCGATTTAAATTCGGTTAACCGACCGAACCGAAATATGAGTAGAAAGAAAATAATTTAAATCGAGCCGAATCGATTATAAACGGTTTGAAATCGGTTTACGATTTTGAACCGACCGATTTATAACCGAATCGACCGATTAATTAGATATATATAAATAACTAAATAACATGTAGGTGTCAATACCTGATTAGTGCAACAAATGCACTGCAGTACACCTTGTTGCACTGAATTGCCCCCTTCTCATAAAGTTTTCAATTTTGGGCTAAAAATTGGGTCTGTAAAAAAATTGGGCATGTAAAAAAATTGGGCATGTTTTAATGAAAGTCTTTCAAGTGCTTGAGCCCAAAATTTTGGCCCAACCGAACCGAACCGATCCGATCCGAAATTCGGTTCAACCGAATTCATCGGTTTACAAATACAAAATTCGATTTCGATTTGGGTTTTGGGCAAACCGAATGAAATCGGTTTGGGGCTCAAAACCGAACCAAACCGACATTGCCCACCCCTACGTTTTACTCCAAACGGTTCGGTTTGATTTTTAAAATTATAAAACGATTCGGTTCGGTTCCGGAACCGTTCTTAAACGGTTCGGTTTCGGTTCCTAATTTGTTTTTTAAAACGGTTCGGTTCCGATCCGATTACACCTTACACGTGTCTTAATGGGATTGGCTATAAAAAAAAATAAGTTTCTAATTCTAACCCTGATTTCCTAACAGGCTAACACTCGAATCGCCCTCTTCTCTCATTTCTCCACAAGCTGAAGCAGCGAGCATTCGCCCTCGCCGCCTCGGTCTCTCTCAATTCTCCACAAGCCTCGCCACCTCGATCTCTCTCATTCTCCACAAGCAGAGAACGAGAGATGCAGAGCAGATGCAGAGCAGAGAACGAGAGATGCAGAGCAGATGCAGATGCAGAGCACAAGCAGATGCAGAGCACGACGATCTCTGATTCTCCACTAGCATCTGATCTATTTGTGGAAAGTTTTTCGAGGGAGCTGTGAGAAGCCCTATCTCTGTTTCTCTTTGTGGAAAGTGGTTTCCTCAAAGCTTGTAAGATGTGATGGAAACATTTGGTCAAATCTGAAATCACGATTATTGAATGTGCTGCCAAAATAACAATCATAGAGTTTACCTGTTCCACTCATTAAAAATACTTGCTGTCGAGATTGTTGAAGAGGAACAGCTTGAAGATTGCTTTGACTTCCCAACCTTGAGGTAGCGAACTGGTGTATGATATTCAAGTAGATTGACAGGTATATTTTCATCCTTTTTTTTCCATTTGGATAAAGGGAAAGTTTCCTGGATGGCACTTATCAGATGTTTCGATGTGCCTTAAAACATCAATTCATTTCCTATTTCATTCTTTTGTCATGCATTTATGCGTGGGGTGGTTTGTGTGTGTTTTATATAAAAAATCAATCCTGCCTCATATCAACTATTTTCTCCTGCTGAATTCTGTTGTTTTCTATCTGTTTTAGTAGTTCTGATCGATTTCTAAAAGCGGGAATTAACCGTATTCAATCCTTAATATTGGATCCTTTTTTTTTTTTATAAGACTTGATACTGGATCCTTGATTGGATGCAATAGATTAGTTGATGCAGATGCAATAGATGAAAGAACAATGCCTCTGGCCCTATCATCTTCTCTTTACTTGGTGGATATGTTGGCTTGAACAAATGAGCTCGAGAGTGAAGAGTGCGTACAGGAGTATTCAGAGTGCCATGAATCCTATCCCGCTTTCAGCATCTTAGTACACAACATATAATTCAGACTCTTCAGTTTTGGGCTTGAATTTGGAAATGAGATAGATTAGCAATAGTTGCAAGTCTAATGAATGTTAAACATCTTCTTGTTGCATATCTTCAGTTTGCAAGTTTCAGATGTTCAAAATTAATCATAAGCTTTGAGATTAGAATCAAGACTTAAGCTTTAGTTAACTCTTGTTTGTTGGAAAATCCAAGTTTAATGAAATGTGAAAGGACTTTTTTGTTCTCTCACAAATTAACTCTGATTTTGTATGCTGAAGTGAAATCTGATTTTGTAGCTTGGAATCTGAAATCTGAATTTTGTATGCTGAAATTGAATTGCTGATTTTGCTGAATTGCATGATTTTGGATCCATGTATGGCAATACATTGCACAAGTCCGTGGCGGCGTGGCTTATTAATATTTTTTGAGATATATAATACATGAACCGTTTGGAACCGTAGGAATCGAACCGTTGTAAACGATTCGAGTTAGGTTCGGTTTCAACGTTCAAAATAGAGGAACCGATCCGAATCAGAACCGTTAAAATTTTAAACGGTTCAAGTTAGGTTCCTCAAAATTTGGAACCGAACCGAACCGTGCCCACTCCTAGGCAAATCCACACAAATGCACTTCAGTCTCGACTTCCTTTATTCTTTGGTCTAGAATATATTGGCATAATCCTCTGGATGTGGTGTATTTTTGTTTGTACAAAGTGACCCTTCTAGAAATATCTTCGATGCAAAGTAATACAGTTTACCTTCATGGGTTAGTGGGATAAGTACGTTGGTTTTTCCTATTAAGCCTGGTATCTATTTTGCTTTTTGGCTGTTAAAACAATCTACAATTTTCTTTTAGTTTCTTTTTAAGTAGTTTGACAGATAATTAGTAAAGTTATATAATTACAAATTTACACAATTTTGATTAATTATTTATTTTTGTAATCTATGACTATGATTAAATTTTAAAAATATATACTTTGAAAAAATTGTCTGATTAAATCCGGTTAATCCCGATTAATTTCACTTTATCATAATTCAGTCTCGGACCGTGCTGCAACTGGTTTTCGATTTAACTGCATTGCATCCCTACCTATAGGGGTTGAGCAAAGATAGAGCAATCCTGTTTAGTTTCTTTATCTCTTTGTAATTTGACTTGCTGAGTAATGGTGATAAAGTTAAAGATACTGATTCTCATAGGCTTGCCAAGCACAAAATTTAATGGTCCTACCAAGCAGAGCCTTGGTGAAAAGAAAATATTCGTTTTGTTTTAATTTGACCTAAGTTTATATATTTCCTAATATTTCAATGGAGTCTAATGACATTGCACTTTAACATTTGACTATCTTGAAGCCAAACACGTTCTTGAAATCGGAAGCCAATTACTCTATCAAGTTCTTGAAATGTTATTTCGTGTCCGTCATTTGGAAAAATGTTGCCTGACATTTTCTTTCATTTATTTATTTGAACTTTAAAATGTTATGTATTTTTGTTGATCAGCTCCATTTTTATCTTTTGTCTTGATTTCTCTTATTTCAGTTGATGATGTGGTCCAGTATAAGCATGGAAAGAGATCCTCTGTGGTCATGAGTTCAACAGGATTTCAGAATCTCATCTTCAAAACTTACGATGGGTACCTGTATTATTTAAGCCAAGCAATAATTGTCAAGTCCACTTTTGAAAGAACATAATAGCATTCCCTTTTTCATTGTATGATTTATCTGTGCAGGGTTGGCCATCACACAGTTCCTGCAGAGATGGATGAGGTCTGCAATTGGCTGTCCTCAAAGTTGGGGCTCGATGGATCTACCTCATAACTTTGTGACCTCTGTCCATTACACATTGCTTTAATCATCTTGGCATCAAAGACGAGACGTGTATGAAGAACATAAATAGTTTCTCAAGGAAAAGAAGTCATAAATGTGAATGAAGTAGTGGTATATTGTCATTGAACTATGAATTTTTTTTGTTTTCTTGTTTCTCCTAGAAGAAATTATTACTAGCCTTGGTTGTGGGCACCCAATTGGGATGATATTCCTGTATCAGAACATCCACGAATTTAGTTGTGTTTTACTTGAGTGATATTCAATTGGTTGGGATTGGAAATCTGAGCAATTTCCTATTAAGCTTATAGAGTTATGAGGTCTTGTCCATAAGCGATTGGCTATAAATATCGTCTCTGGGGGATGCTCACGAGGAATTGATCGAGATACTATGTGATCATCCTATACAAGATCTGATGACACACATGTAATTTAATGTGATCCGGGGATCATTTTTTGACATAAAAGTTACATGCTTATTTCACGCACTTATTAGAATACAGTGATATTTTGTAAAGATTTTTCAACTGTTCATGACTGGAGTTTTTTTACAATTTTCGGTGATGATTTGGATTTACGTTTTTTATTTTTAGCGAGGATGATCTACGTGGCAGAGAGATTATCTCCACAAAAATCAACTTATTCTAAAATTTCTATTAGAGGTGGGCATGGGCATGGGCATGGGCATGGGCATGGTGAGGGATTGGGCTCGTCCCGATCGATCCCGTTTCAGTGAAACAAGACGAAAGATGTTTTTGTATAGAATCGGTTGGTACCAGACGGAAACTATGCCATCCCGATTCAAGCTCTTTTTCCTTATTCGAAAATGACGGCATCAGGAGCCCCCTTGGCGATGGCGACATCGATCCGGCGTACACCTGCAATTTCTAAACCATCTTTTCTCTGAAACCCAACATTTGCATTTCTTCAACAACTTCGTTGATCTCACTGTCCTCTCCAAAATCCCTAATTTCATATACAATTCTATCGTAATGAAAACCCCTAACTTCGTGACCACCTGGAATTGTGAATCTCATTACTTGTTAAACTCGTTTACGAGCTGCTGCTGCTGCTGCTGTGGCAATGACAGAGCGTGAAGATTCGAAAGCCCTAAAAGGGGACAAGAATGAAGGTTTTTTTTAATGGCGGGAAGAGTGAGAAGGGGAGATAGAGTGGTGGTGGTGGTCTGTGTTGGGTGGAGGCTGGTGGAGTTGTGAAATGGAACCATGCCAGGAGAGAGAGTGAAGGGAAGTCACAAGAGAAGGAATGAAGAGAAATGAAAAAGGAAATGTGAAGAGAAATGAAGAAGGGAATGGAAGGGCTTGGGCTTGGACCAGGTGTCAAATGGACGGGCCCTACAGTAACCGAGATTGGATTTGTGAGACCGATTTTGTCCCGGTTCCAACCGGTCCGAGACCAGGATTAGGAAGGAAATAATAGCAAGCAGTTGGTTTCAGTTTGAAACGGGTCGAAACCATACCGGTCCAGGATGGATCGGGATTTTTGTCCACCCCTAATTCCTATGCTGGCAAAGTATATGTGTGTAACTTTGTCAAAAATCTGTGTTCACCCGATCGCTAATATATAGATTAGGCCTAGTTGTGCAAGATTTGTTTCCAATTAAAAGGAGAATTTCAGGGTCCTCTAAGCCAGATCTGGGTTTGGTCTAAAGTGGGTTGAGTGGTGGTTGTACAATAGCCTATACTAAAAGGAGATTGGATGGTTTGCAAGAGATGATGTTGGGATGGTGAGAGGTATAGAGAAATGGAAGGGCAATAAATGGATTTCAATACAAGGAATTCAGTTCAAGGCTTGACATGTAAAACTTTTTTGGAAAAAATCTAGCTCCAACTTAATTGCAATTATACAAAAAAAAAACCCTTTTGTTTTAATGAAATTTAAAAAATATAAATAAATAAGCCCAACCGACTTTGACTTTCCCTTTCATACTCTTCATAATTCTTTATGTGCCCTTATCTTCAAATTGGAAATTTTTTTACTTATTCATATTAGTGTATCAATCGTGCCTACGACACGACCGCACACTTTTCACGTAGTGTGTATTTGTGCCGTTGGTACATGTACCGTGTCACGCCTTTAGCACTCCCCACCATGCTTATTTCCAATCTCATCAAAGAAAGCAAAGTGTAAGGACTCCAATTACAAACATTGCTATGATGTGAAAAATAACTTTCTATGAATTAGTGTGATAAAACAAAATAATTAATACAACACTAACCTCATGTTATGAGAACATCTAATAATTCCAAACCAACAACCTCACTAAAAATAATATGGAAGGTTAGTTCTATAATCATTACCACACTATTAAAAATCAGAATCTCTCCCCTAATATTCTGAGCTTTTAGAATTATCCAACAATATTACAGAATATAATTTAATTAAAAAAAAAGTTGAAAAGGAGAAATTGGAAATCCAAGTTAGCAGGAAACAAAAGCTTTTATGGCTAACAAAAAATCGACAATTACCTTTCTCATCATTATCTTCTTCTTGCCTTGATTAAGAGCCTTGCAAGCTTTATGAAGAAATGGGTATGTAAAATTATCAGATTGAATCCCTTGGCATTGCATTTCTATGTAAAATTGGATTGCCTCATCATAGTCGCCATTCATGGCATAACCCTTGACCATGGTGTTGAACACAAAGGTTGATGGCTCAAACATTTCATCAAACACCTGATACACGAAGTCCATGTGGGATGAATTAACTAAAGATTGAATTAGTTTTGCAAGAAGAAAATTGGCTTGGTTGGATGGGTTTTTAATGCATTGAGTGTTGATTTGTCTGAATTGTGTACGTCTTTTAAGCAGTCAGAGTCTCGTTTTGAAGGCGTGGGTGTCTCCCTGAACCAGTCATGCTTGCTTGTTCTATTTTTTTTTAAGGAGATGAAACAATAGAAAAGAAATAGAGGAAGAAGAGATGGGGGCAGGAGTAAAAGAAAAGAGAAACTTCGGTCAGAGGTGGTGCACGAGTTGTTATGCCTGTGCCTTTGCCTTGCATTCTTCTCCTCTACACCTCCACCACCTCCGCCACTTTGATCCATCGCCACAACCACCACCACCACCAGGTTCAACCTTGATCCAATCTTCTCTATGTCCATATAAGTGCAAAATAGATCATCCTCATATTCAATCTTGTTGAATCTTCCAGTCGAGACATCGAATGGATCCGACTCGAGATCCAGATCGTCCGAAATCTGGAAATTCACCTCCGAATGCGCCCGTCGGTGGTGTGACCCTCGAAAGTTCGTGGTCGCCATCAATCGATTGCTTCGTCGGTTAAGTTTTTGTTAGAAGATGAAGGAGAGAAGATGACGGTGACAAAAGCAAGACATACGTGAGAATTGTTAAAGTTGTAAGGGGCAATTTGGGAAAGCAAAATGCGACATGACATCCTGAGCTCACTGTTCCTCCACCCAATATTCGTTATGAAAGAAATTAGGGTTTTCTCCCGCACCACCCACCACCGATAGATCAAAAGCTAGTGGGCCACCACCACCTACAGATCTATTCACTACCACCCACTAACATATCTTCACCACCACCCACCACCTGTGCCACCCATCAGATCTAATCACTGCCACCAACAAATTTGGCCCACCACCATCGCCACAACAACAAATATAATGGCCGTTAGTCACCGCCACCTTTCACCAATAGATCTGATTGCCACCCACCACCTCCTCTCTCGACTCCATCTCCACCCATTACTACCGCCACAAATATATCCAGCCTACCATCACCCCCACAACAGCAGATCTGGTCAGTGTCTCCACCAACAGATACTATCACCATCCACCACATCCTCTGTCAACTCCAGCTCCACCCACCACCACTGCTACCAACAAATCTAACGCACCACCATCAATTACCTCTCCTTGTCCAATGGTGATTACGGTGATGCATATCCTACCTAATCTCCCATCTTATGAAAAAGGAAATCAAGTCATATTTTCTTTAGGAGAATCTAACCAAAATAAAAATTTTGACTTCTTTTATTTCTAGAAAAAAAAAAACAAAAACCTTAGTAAATGGAAAAGTTTACATTACGAGCTGAGAGGAATCTATTTCAGTTAAAGAATCTAAAGGCATTTGTTTTTCGTTTATAAGCAGTAGTAATGTTCTTTCAAGATGCATTTGGAGGCATGAATTGTGACTATGTGGATTGTTTTTATTTTTGAGGTACAAATAAAGTTTGGGATGTAGATGACTTTTATGGAATATTTTGTTTCAGTTGATAGTTGGTTGTTATCTGACCTTCGTTAGTTTCATTTGCCATTTATTTAGAATTATGTGCAACTCTGTGATGGTATTGATATAATTCGCTTCGAGGAGGTTGGATTGTAACCTTGAGCTGCAATTCACAATTGAGTTGAGACCCATACTTGGTGTTAAGTGATTGATCTCAAATCTTACCACAAGTGCACAGTTGTCTATTGAGTTTATAACCGACAAGTACGGGTCAAATCCCATAAGGAGGGCTAAATAGAAGTTGGAAACTTGTTTAAAATCAAATTTGAAATACTTAATGATGATACACCGAAACGTCATCTCTTCTACACCATACACGTGTCATGATGATCTCAAGGAATAACAGGTCCAAGTGTCAACCTAACACTGATTTGGCCCAAGCGGTTTCAAGCTCGCATTGCGCAATCCGCCAGATAAACCCAAATTACTACATCTTGCTAAGTCCACATGTCTTACAACCATCCCCAATACCAGTAAAACCTATTAAGGCAAGTATCTCAGGGATCGGCTTCGGACAGGCAAGCCAGCAACACCTTGTTTCCAACCAGGAAGCAAATACCAGAATATACGTAGTACATGGAAACTTCCATTTATGGACAACACTCCAATTGGGAACTATCTCCCGAGTATCTGGGAGCACGAGTCTAACAGGGAAACTTCCCTCCACAGCACAACTACTAATTAGAGAAGGATTTCCTTCCCTAAACTACGCCACCGATGGCTTGGTCGAACCAAGACTCCAACACTATAAATAAGACATGAGGTTGGTGAACAAAGGTACACTACTCCCTGTTTACAACATTAAGCCTTCCTCAGATCCCTGTCTGACTTTAGCATCGGAATGTCATCGGCCACCATAACAGTGGTTTGTGGCTCACATGTGTTCCTTGTGCAGGTCAGTAGGTCAAGGTCAAAGTCAAGCAGGGAACGAAAATCGATTGCATCAGTTTGGCGCTGTCCGTGGGGAACGATAGAGTTCCTAGCAAAACACTAACATCATCTCTCTTTAGAGTTCAAGAAGACGGTGACCACCAGATCCCATAACAATGGAGACCAGGGGGACGCATTTAATGCTCCATCTGGCGCCATACCACTACTTCAGGCGGTACCGACGACACAAACGGAATAGGCTCTCGCCCCGCGCTGGCGGCAGCAACAACGGACCCCAGAAGGAATTTGCAATCATCTTATATGCAACAGTTTTGCTAACGATGAGGATACTCAAATCCATGAAGCAGAAGCTGGATGAGACATTAAGAGCATACGTCACACACTTCAATAATGAGTTGACTTTCGTCAACGTTTGTAACAATGCAACAACCATCGCAACCTTCACCAATGGTCTGAGGAATGACAAGTTCTATAACTTCCTAACACTGGACCCTCCGGCAAATATGGCGGACCTGATAAAGGAAACACATAATTACATCGCCTTAGATGATAAACAGACTGCCAGGAAAAAGGCCGAATCTGAAGAGAAACCCTCTGGAGAGAGAGTAAGAGACGAATTGGCAAACACGATACACGTTCTCCATGGGGAGCCCCAAACTGCTCTCAAAACCGACAATAGGAGAAACACATTACTTGTACTTGTCCATCACAAAACATGCTCGTCAGCTCAGCCCTTGTGTGAGACGACCGGGGAATCCAAAGACCAGTGTACTACGCCAGCAAAACCTTCGTGGAAGCAGAAGCACACTACCCAGACTTGGAGAAGTTAGCTCTGGTATTGGTCATGTCCTCAAGGAAATTGAGGCCTTATTTTCAGGCCCACTAAATAACAGTTCTAACTAAGCATCCGCACTGCATGATACTGCACAAACCAAAGTTATCCGACAGGATGGTGAAATGGTCGGTAGAATTCGAGCAGTTTGACATAAGCATAACCGCCATCAAAGCCCAAGTGTTGTTGGACTTTATCGCCGAGTTTATCGATAGAGAAGAACCAAGGGCAGACCTTCAAGTCCAAGATTCAGACAATCAAGGATGGACCTTGCGTTGAGATGGGTCATCAACAGGAAAAACAACTAGAGCTGGAATCACCCTCTGCTCCCCAAACGACTCCACCCTCTAGAAAGTCGTCAGATTTGGTTTTCTCGCCTCAACTAACGAAGCCGAGTATGAGGCCTTCCTATCTGGCCTGAAGCTAGCTATGGGGATTGGGATAGATCACATTATGGCGTATTCAATAGCAAAGACCCCCGCAAGATAGTCTACCGCAAAAAAGTTCTCCGTGCAATAAGTAAGTTCAAGAGATGTGAGCGTTTACAATGCCCTCGAGACGAGAATAGAAGAGCTGATGCGCTGGCCAAGGAAACCTTATCCTCCCCGAAGTCTAGAACGGCCTCATCGAATACCAAGAGCAATCAAGCCTTGATGAAAAAGAGCCTAACGATGTTTGCGTCACAAGCACAGAGGCAAGTTGGATGACTCTGATTCTTGAATATATTAAAAGCGGAGCCCTGCCGACCGAGAAGGCTGAAGCCAGAAGACTTAGAAACAGAGCAGCGCAGTACACTCTCCTAAACAACAAGTTATACAGGAGATCAGCGATCGAACCCCTGTTCTGATGCCTGTCCCTTCCTTAGTTAGTTCGCGACTGATGACGAGGGCTTCTGGTGCGCCCGACTCCTAGACCGCTGCGCACGGTTGATGATGGCCTAGGAAGTGGGAGTCTAGTAAGCGCTTTCACGCCTGATGACAATGACTCACCAAGGGATCATTGCTCTTATACAGACAATGATCGTCGAACCTAACCAGGTAAGCTCAGTCAGTTTCCGACTGATGATGACGACTTCTGGTGCACCCGACGCAAAGTCCGCTGCATGCGGATGACGATGGCCTAGGAAGTGAGAGTCTAGTCACCGCTCTCACGCTTGATGATGATGACTCGCCAAGGGATCATTGCTCTTCTACAAAAAATTATCTTCAAACCTAACTAGGTAAACTTAGTTAGTTCGCGACTGATGACGATGGCTTCTGATGCGCCCGACGCCTAGTCCACTGCGCGCAGATGATGATGGCATATGAAGTGGGAGTCTAGTCAACGCTCTCATGCCTGATGACGACGACTTGTCAAGAGATCATTGCTCTTCTACAGATAATGATCGTCGAACCTAACCAGGTAAGCTTATTCAGTTCGCGACTGACGACGACAACTTCTGGTGCACTCGACGCCTAGTCCGCTGCATGCGGATGACGATGGCTTAGGAAGTGGGAATCTAGCTTGCGCTCTCACTCATGATGATGACGACTCGCCAGGGATCATTGCTTTTCTATAGACAATAATCGACGAACCCAACCAGGTATGCTTAGTCAGTTCGCGACTGATGATGACGACTTCTGGTGCGCCTGACGCCTAGTCCGCTGCACGTGGATGATGATGGCCTAAGAAGTGGGAGTCTAGTCAGCGCTCTCATGGCCAATGACGATGACTCGCCAAGGGATCATTGCTCTTCTACAGACAATGATCGCCAAACCTAACCATGTAAGCTTAGTCAGTTCGCGATTGATGAGGACAACTTCTGGTGCTCCCGATGCCTAGTCCACTGCGTGTGGATGACGATGGCCTAGGAAGTGGGAGTCCAGTTATCCCTCTCACGCCTAATGACGAAAACTCGCCAAGAGATCATTGCTATTCTACAAACAATGATTGTCGAACCTAACCAGGTAAGCTTAGTCAGTTCACGACAGCTTTTGGTGCGCCCGACGCATAGTCTGCTGCACGCGGATGATGATGGCTTAGGAAGTGGGAGTCCAATTAGCACTCTCACACCTGATGACGATGACTCGCCAAGGGATCAATGCTCTTCTACAGATAATGATCGCCGAATCCGATCAGGTAAGCCTAGTCAGTGACTACTGATGACAACAACTTCTAGTCAACTTCAAAATCTGTAGCTTGCTCTGCATGGGTGTAGATGATTTGCAAGGTGGAAGGCTAGTCAACTTCAACTGATGTCGATGGCTTGCCACGTGACCACTGGTTATCTACAGATCATGGTTGCCGAATTTAATCACAACCCAGTCAACGCTCTTACGCTCGTTGACGATGACTCACCAATAGACAATGATTTCGGGATCTCACCAAGTAAGCTTAATCAGTTCCTACTGATAACAACGACTTTTGGAAAGGTAAGCTTAGTCAGTTCCTACTGATAACAATGACTTTTGGAACATCCCAACGCCTAGTCCATTGTGCACGGGCAATGATGGCTTGGGGAGTAAGAATGTATTCAGCCGTTCCATGACTCGTGGCAGTGACTCGTCAGGGACCATCTACCAACATGTAGGGCCTAAAAAGACTAATCCCATGACCTGTAGCATGGGTCAAAAGCTTATAAGGAAGACATAATGGCACGACAGTACAAGACAAACAAGCGAAGTTACAAAATATGACTTTCATTAAAAGTTCTATTTTTGTCCCGAGAAGGACATTACAACTATTTTGGAACAAAATGGTGCAAAACGACTTCCTCAATAGCCCATCCCAAAGAGCCAAGACCTTCTTCCAGCATGATAGTTCCGAAAACAGTCTTTCTATAATAGGAAAAATCAAGGTCAAGACTAGGGTGTTCTTTTCTTATCAGCTCCAAAAGTTCTAGCTTGCCCTGAGCGACCTCCGATGACACTTGCGACTTCTGTCCCGAAGCCCCAAAATCCACCGTGCTTACCAATACGGCACAGTGCGAGCGCTCTTTTGTCAATAAGCGCTTTGCTTCATGAATGCGGCAAAGTCCCTGAGAAACTTCTAACTTGAGCTGTCACCATATGACAACCCACTCGGTCTCGACTCACTTCCTCTCAGCAATCTGAGCATGCAGATTAGACGACCACTTTTCCGCTGCACCTTCTAAGCGCTTCAACTCAGCACGGGCCTGTACCAATTCTACCTGGGTAGAAGCCAGGTCGACTTCTGTTGACTTCAGTTGAGCCTTTACGGCTACCAATTCTGCATCATACGTGAACGCCGCGGTCCTTGTAGCCCCCAAGTTTGCAGCAACACTGGAATCCTGCAGTTGATCAGTTAAATAATCCACCCAGTGGAGAGCATCTGAATATGACACCTGCAAGTCTGTGAAAGCCTTCTCCAAAGAAAGCACTATCTCGTGAGCATCAGGGTGGAACACAATAGAATCATGTGACTCAGTAGCACGAGCCTCCGCAAGGGACCCATGGTGACTCCCGACGTCGACCTTTGGTCCAGTGCGCTCCCCTTCTAAGTCAACAGGGTGCATAACAAGATCTAGCGAGAGACACCGATCCCCTAGGACTACCTCCTGAGCAGATGAAAATAACTTGTGCCTCGCGATAACCGCTTCCTTTTTTAGCAAGGATGGTGGCTCGGAAGAAGAAGTGGCATAATTAGTGGGTCGCCTCCTTTTAGGAAGAACAATATGAGGCATGCCCGTTTCCAATTCAACCAGCCTATTCGGGTTGGGCATAACCAGACTCCTTTTCTTCGATCAACGATCTTCGATCTCTTCAATCGGTGAACTGGGTGCAACAAGGACATCATGGGAACATCTGAGCAGCCCGCTTCGTACGACGTCGCCGGCATTACAACCTCCTCAACAAACATCAATGGGAGTTCATTAAACTTCCTCTCTATCAGTTCTTCCTTCTCAGTGAGAATCGGAGTCACAAACTTTTCTGAAAAAAGGAGCAACACATCGAGTTAGTACTACATCAGGAAATGGGGATGGTAAGACAACAACAAAGAACTTACTAAGATCAATATAAAAGAATCTGAGGACCCGACGTCCTCCACATCTAAAGTATGTGGAATTTTCTAAAGCCAGAAACCAATACTTTTGCCAAAACTCAATGTCATCCACGACCGGATGCAAGCAAGCAGGGTTGCTCAACACACAAATGCCTTTAGAGTCCAACCGAGCGACGGTCAGGTGTTGAGCTATCGCTGGGGTCAAGCGAAGGCCGACATCATGCGCTCCGATAAGGGTCGCAATCAAAATCTTAAACCTGCTCGGCGCCAATTGAGTGGAAGGCATACAAAGAGAAAAGAAGAAATGCCAAATATCGTCTGGCATTGGGAACCATAGTCTGAATTCAAACATTCCCTGGTGCAACCCTATATTATACCCTTGTGGGGGTGAAGTTGGAGCCCGAGCCGCAAACGCAGGGACAATTTACAAATCTCAGGGGATATGGTACATGCTTCAAAGCTTGATTAACCCGATCTCATCAACCAAACTCTTTTAAAAAAAACATGAGGCAAGTATAAGACAACTCTTGTTTGGGAGTAAGTTCGACATTAGCCGCCATTGAAAGAAAGCGCAAATCAAACTTTACAAAAGATCACTCACGCAAAAGAAAACACAAGGCGGAGACAAGAAGATGCCTCAAAAGAAACAAAAAAGATTTTCCTTGAAACAACGACTATTTATAAAGAATATAAACTGTACCCCCTCCTCCTTGAGCAGTCGTGTATTCATTAACGCCGCTCGAGACAACGCTTTGGGGGTTCAATCATTACGATGGTACAATTACTTTTCAAAGATTTTGTGGACCAACTAGACTCCCCACTAACTTGGGGGGAGCAGCTGACGATACACCGAAACGTCCTCTCTTCTACATCGTACACGTGTCATGACGATATCAAGGAATAACAGGGCTTTGGGTTTACCATCATGAGTAGATGACACCATTAGGCCACTCTTGGAATAATCTTTTCCAAATTCATTAACACATCAGGTACTCTCATTTCACCTTAGGATGAAAAATATGACATTATGAACAAATTGTTTAAAGCCTATGTTATATTAGTAACCTAAAAATAAAATAAAAATAAAAAATAAAAACCTAAAAAAAAAATATTGATTTAAAAACATAAAAGGAATCCACCAAAGTGGAACACCCAATATCTAACAAATCATAATGAAACTTAGACTAATAATACGTAAACATTGTACTTGTGGAATTGTTAGATAATTGCAAGTATAGAAACTTATCTAACCTTGACCTTAAGAAGTAAAAGAAGAAAACATGAGTTGAATTCATATAATGAAATACAAAACATCTAACTTATCTTATAGGTTCATGACATAACTAAGCTACAAGATCAATCAAACTAAACATGCTTCTTTAATAAATGAAAAATGGATAGAAACCAATCTAAAAGAGCCATCTTGGAGCTATATTCCCATGGGCTCACCCACACCCTAAGTTGGGATGTTAGCCAAACATGGTAAGATCTAGGCCTCCACTTCACTTATTTCTCTCTAAACTCTACAAATACTAGAAACACTTCTCTCACAAAAGTGTGTTTTATGAAATCCAAGCATGAGATATTTATAGGTGCAGAAGAGTGAGACTATTATATAGATAATGTGAAGATATGTAGGGATAATGAGGTGGATTTGTATCATGCACATGGGCATGATGAAATTATGGGGAGTTGTTTATGAAAGACCATAGCAAAATGTGCATGTGGAAGATGGAGTAAAATATGGAAAAAAGAAAGAAAGAATGAAAGCGATGAAATGAAATAAGAAAAGTGACTTAGATGTTAATTATGCAAATAATGGACTAGGTAAAAAAAAATGTGAGAATTGATAGTGAAGTTTGACTTAACACTTTTGTAGAGATTTTTTTGTTATGATAAAGTTGGTTGTGTAGATGTCCAAATCTTTATCTTGATTTCCTAGAAATCTGTAGGTACTGATGTTTTATGGTCTTGACTTCATTGGTCTTGGGCTTGAACATCTTTGGTATTTGACAATGCATGTGTGAACTTTCAATGAGCTTTCTAGTTGTTGAACTTAATCTTATTGTGCCACTTTGTGTATGATTTGAGATTAGTGCTTGAATTTCTACAAAATACACAAAAGTATACGTAATGATATATTTTTATTAGATAATTGAATTTTGCAATTGTATATTTAGGGTTGTAAAATGTCTCATTTATATGCTTATTATTAAGGCAGCTGGCCTAGCATTCAGGATGCGAGTCGTTACAGTATATGTCAGGAATAACAACTCCATTGTGAATTTGGCTTGATACGTGATTACGTAGAGAAATCGATTATGATTTTTTTTTTATTAAATGCATTTTTGTGATTTTTTGGGCTTAGTTTTGAAGTTATACCCTTGTATTTGCAGTCTGTCGGTAAAGAAATTCCTTTTTATTCTAGTTATATTGCCATAAAAATTATGAATCCTCATGTAGTTGATTAAAACTTTATTTTGCACAACTTTTCAGTTTAGAGATAATTATATAAAAGAAAGCCCGTGCTCAATATGTGCATCTTTATAAATTATATTTATACAAAAAAATTATAAAATTTTATTATATAAATTATTCTTTTCTTGAATTTAAATCATCTTAATAATTAGTTATATATATAAACATTTGAGTATATAATAATTCTCCTGGAATTAAAGGAAAATGTTTGCATTGACATAATATTTATTGAAAACATTTTAGTTAAAACACAAATTCCAAATATAGTGTGCACATTAATATGAATTTCACAATATTATTATTGTAAATTAATTCTAAGTAAAGTTCAATAGTCATATTGTTTGTTCCATTTTTAACAGTAACTAATTTATTTTTTGTTAGAGTCGATACATACTTGAGCAATTTTTACACTTTGTTAATATCTATAGCACAACTATAAAAAAAAAATCCAAAACCATTCATCGTTTTCACACATTTTATTTTATAATTATTTGGAGAATACATATTTATTTCTTTGAACTTATGAGGGTGAGACTTTCACTTATGTTGTGGTGCTTATGCTTCTTTTATTCAATTTTTTGGTCTACGATTACATTATTTCGCTGTGCATGATAAATTGCTCATTTCAATCTTCTCAAATCAATAAGTAGATTATGAGTAGTGATTCGTAGAAAATATTGTTTACGCATCAATATGAAGCAATGATTTTTCTAATATTAGTGTTTTTTTAATTTTATTTTTATATAAAATGCATTATTTGTGATTTTCTTATTGGTTATTTTGATTTATTGTGATGGAGTTTTAGGTCCGTTTTGAAAACTATTTGTTTATGAGTCCAAAATGACATAGTTAACCCAATTGAATGTCAAAGACTTTTAATTACCCTTGAAAAAATTGATTGTCAAGATTGAAAAAAAAATCAATCTCGATGAGATCTTATTGGACCAAGATAACACCACCACCACCACCCCACCATCTCCCTTCATCACCCCTAACCCCACCCTCATCTTTGTCGCAACGAAGCCTATATCAGTCGCAAAATATTCCCACCACCACCCTCAGGTTGGTGGGGGTGGCTATGCATGGAGAGGATGAGGTGGATTTGTGGATTTTTGAGAATATGAAGGTGGTAGGATTTACTTGTAGGGAGGATTGGAGAAGAAGACGATATTTTTTGGTTTTGTTTTAATCAACACAATTAGGTTTGCCTTGAAAATATGTTTTCATCTCAAGGTTCTCTTGGTCCACTAAGATCTCATTGAGATTGATTTTTACATTTCTTTTAGTCTTGAGCATCGCTAGAGCAATATTATCCTCTTAAAAATTCTCTGAAGCCATATTGACCCCAGATTCAAATAGGTTTCAAAATGAATTAAATCAAATGGACCCCAAAATCAAAATAACCATTTTCTTATCTTGTGTTTTGTGACATTTCAAGTTTTTGCTTATTATTTATGACTTTCCTATATATATATTTTTATTATAATTATTTCTTCAAAAAAATGTTCATTTTTAGTTTTTCTTTCGTGGTTTTGTAATTCGTCTCGTTTTATAGTTTTCTATTCTTTCCTACTATTATTTTAGCCTCTAGAATTTATGGAGTTTTATTAAGAGATGTATTCTCATTTATGGAGAGAGATTCTTGAGGTAGTTTCCTTTATGGAAATACTTTTTAGGGAAATATACATTAGTGTGGGTACCTTGTTAGAGGGATTTTTGTTAACACCATCTTTTAAGTGGGGAGATATTTCAATAGAGATGGTAAATTCTTTATCCACACTTTCAATAGAGACATTCACATCTCAAAAGATACCTTCAATCAATCGAAACAATTTATTCTCTCGGATAGTTCTATAGCCATTCATCCATTTAAGCATGATGATTGGATCATGGAGGCCTTTGAAGTAATTGAAATAGGTATGAAGGTAGGCATTTTACATAAAAAAAAAATTATTCTCTAGATTTTTTTTTTCTTCTTCTAATTCACCTAAATCATTTCTTAACCTTTTTTGAATGTTATGCTTAAATAGTTTCATCAAATTTCCCCCCTCATGTTTAGCTCGTTTTCTTTTCTTTCACATTTTCTTATCTTTTGCATAATTTTTTATTGCTCCTTTTGATTTACAATATTGTATAATTCGTATTTACCTCTTAGATGAGATTTATCTCATTTGTAATGGTATTAGGAGCTAATTTACATATTTCATTTTTTTTTCTATTAGATGAGTTTATTTTTCTGATTTTTATCGTTAATTTCTTTGTTTAGTTTAAGAAGTTATTTTGCTTTTATCTTAAATCTATTATATATACATACTATTGTATTACTTATGCCGTTCGCATTATAAAAAGTAGGTCGTGACATTAGGGTTATATAAACTCAGTTTTAATCGGTTGCACATTTTGAAACTGCGACAGTGAGTTATCCTCAAACTTTGACTACCCAAAATACGAAGTTCGATGTTTTATTTGAACGTGCTTTAAAATCATTATATCATTCTTTGATAAATATTGAAAACATTATGGCGTAAAATTATGATATATTTTTCTTTGGCATGAAATGAGTATTTTAAAATTTGAGGTATTTGTATTGATCATTGATTTCATTGGAAATATCTTTATTGGATTAAAAACATATTTCAAAGATACCAAGTTTTCCAAAATCCGATTACTAAGTAGATACTTCAATTTTCGTGTTGAGAAAATAAAAAAAACATAATTTTTTCTCTCCACCACATGTAGATTCCACACACTCATTTTAAGTTTTTTGGTTATTTTCTTTTGTCTTTCTACATGCTTTATATTTACAAAAATGTTATTATGGAGAATAAATCTCAACCCTCAACATCTTTCCCAACTTTTAATCTTAACAATCATTTATCTCCAAATTTCTTATGAATAGTGAAACATCTATGTTAGTTGGCATGATAGAATGTTGGTCGTGATATTGGGGGCAAACTCATTTTAATCGAATCAAGAAATACATTTCAAATCACGAAAGTGAGTTTTTCTTAAACTTTGTGCTTCCAAAATATGAGGTCCGAGGTATTTGTTTGAATGAGTCTTAAGATGTCCATCTCATTAATTGATAAATATTAAAAATACTTTCGATGTGAAATGCATTAGATGTGTTTGTTTGTTTGCAAAATGCATACGCCATAAATGAATATTTTGAAATTTTAAGTATTTGTATTGATCATTGATTTTATTAAAAAAAAACTTTTAAAAATGCATTCCAATAATATCAAGTTTACCAAAATTCTACAACTTATGCAGTTAAGTCGGAAAGCAGACACAATGCGGTCTAGGACCGAATTACGATTTATCGAGACTAGTCAAATTTATTTGGTCAATTTTTTCAAAGTCATAGATTACAAAAATAAATAATTAATCAAATGGATGTAAATTTGTAATTATATAACTTTACTAATTAATCATAGTCATATATTACTTTACTAATTAATCAAATGAATTTAATTTTGCAGATTGCAACACTTATAGTTACCTGAACTTGTTGTTTACAAACAACCAACACAGCAAAAACAACAATAAGTGATAGCAACAACAACAAATGATAGCAATAACCCCAACAACAAGAACTGCAAGCAATAAGAGCAAGAAGTCTAGAGTTGCAAGTAACAACAACAACAAAAAATAAAGCAACAAAAGTAGCAAATGTATTGAACAACAAAAGTAGCACATTTATAGAGTTGTAGTTAATGTATAGAGCAACAAAAGTAGCATAAGAAAATTATGTAATCATGTTTAAAACATCACATGAAGTGAGTACTAAGTATCAATCTACTTCTATAACAAAAGTAGCATAAGCAAATGTATAGTCCACAACATTTAAATCAAAACAAATTTCCATGTTCACAACTATCGGTCTACTTCTATATCAACATTTTTTTCAATATTGTCATAGTTTTTTTCATCATGAAGTGAGTATGAAGTATTTTCATTTGATTGTCGCGCCATACTTCTCGTGTTTAGCCTAGGATCAATAGCTCCCAATGCATCTCTAACGTGTGACCATGTGAGATCATCGCATTCCCTCACAAAATCTTGTAGCTCATTATCCGTAGGAATGAGCCAATCATCATTCTCATAAACTTCCTCAAGACAATGGGATCATGAGCTTGTGAATGTATGTTGGCATTCATTTCCTTCATTTTCCGCTCTAATTTTTGTTGTATTTAATGAAAACAAGATCATTCAATTTTACTTGCAGAAGACAATCCCTTTTTTTAGAACGCAACTGAAATTATTAAAATATATTAGTCATAAATATTTAACACCATTGTGAAATAAAACTTGTTGTGATTATACTAATAATGGTTACTTACATGGTCAAATGCACTCCAGTTGCGTTCACAAGGTGAAATCCTACAAGTCAAAGATAAATTTTTTATCGCAAACCTTTGGAGGAGAGAAACTTCAAACCTATGACTAATCCACCATTCGACTATTCAATAAAATCATAAATAGATTATAAGTAAAAATTAGTGTAAGTGTAAATTACTTACCAGGTGGGATTTTGTCTCTTTAGCGTTTGGCTGATGCAGACCTAAATTGCCCCAATGAATCTCTATACATCCTCAATTCAAGGCTAATATGATCATTCTCATCATCGTCGGGTAACAACTTATCGATACATGCAATAAGTTCTGTTTTAATATCTTTGTTCCCCACAATTTGAGCAAAAGGTTGTTTGTAAAATATGGAGGGGTCACTACACCAAATTGACATTTTGTAACACTTTTCAGCAAAGTAACACTTTTCAGCAGTAACGGTCCACAAAATGATTTCAAGTCAAAACTGAATTCAGTAAAAAAAATGAAAAACAATTACACAAAAAAAATGTTACAATAAATTAGATCACCATGAATAGTATTACTTTTAGAACCATACTCTTCATGGTGATACAATTATTGTATCACTTTGTTTGTGAAAATGTGTAAAATTGTTTGGTAGATTTTTATAGCTTAAAAATGTTACTGTTTTGGGGGTTGTTACAAAAGTATCAATTTGGTGTAGTGGGTTCAAGTAAAAGGCAGCTAAACACAACATACTAGGATCTCAGATAATTGTTTATTTAATAAATAAACAAATAAAACATTAAATGTAAGTTTAGACTTTAATACTCGCATGTGAGGGATGATGTACTGGCGGCTAGATCAATGTTAGCCGCACAACCTCCCTTGGTCCAATAGGAACTGTCGGGAGCCTAGCTATCCTGCGCTTGTTCCCTATCGTCCACTGGAGGTGGAGGTTTGTGTTGTTCTTGGTCTCCATTAGCAGCGGGTGGATTCTGCCTTGTGAGTGTTCCCACTGCCTTGTTAACTTGCTGTGTTGGGATGTCAGCACCTCGATTCTAGGGTCTGCCATTGATGCAGGGGCGTGAGTAGGCTGCCCGTGCATGGCAATAACTGGTATAGGGACAGCCGGAGCGTTAGACGTGTCCCTTGGTTCGTTGTTGCATGACCTAATGGTCACCATCTCTATGTGATTTGGTAGGAGACGACGCTTAGTGTAAAGTTAATAACTATGTTGTCCCCACGGACGGCGCCAAATTGATGCAGTCATTTTTTGCTCCCTGCTCTGACTTGTTTCACCTGTACAAGTAGCACATGTGAGCCACAAACCACAGTGGGGTAGCCGATGGCACTCCGATGCTAAAGTCGGGCAAGGATCTGAGGAAGGTGTAATGTTGTAACAGGGAATTTGTAGTATACCTTAGCTTACCAACTTCATGTCTTATTTATAGTACAAGGAGTCCTGGGTTAACCAGGCCATCGTAGGCGTAGCTCTAATTAGGAGTCGTGCTGTAGGAGGAAAGTTCCATGTTAGCTCTGTGCTCCTAGATACATGGGAGATAGTTCCCAATCCGAGAGCATTCCATCGAAGAGAATTTCCTTGTGTGAAAGATACTCTGGTGTTTGCTTGTCCGAAGCAGATCCTCGAGATACTTGCCAAAAAGGGCTTACGAGTATCCAGTGTTCTAAAAAGCGCTGGGCGGGCGACAAGCAGGTGCCTAGCGCCCAGGGGCCTAGGCGGCACCTAGGCGACACCTTGGCGGTCTTAGGTTTTGTATTATAACTTTAATAATTTACAAAAGTTAAACATAATACCTTATCAATTACATCCAATTTAATGCCAAGATACATATGCAAAATTTAAAAACATGAAAAATTAACAATCATGAACACAATTTATTAAAACTCAAATGACTGAAGTTGGAAACGATGGGTACTTTATATAAAATTGAATTTGTGGACAAATATTCAAACCTACTCTTTTATTTTTCTTCAAATTGTATGAATAACCTCAGTCAGGTTTGATAAAATCTACATTAGTAAAATAGGTACTGGCAGATCCTTTGAGAATTCCATTAAGTAATCATCCTTTGCTACATTTAGACATATACTGAATAAAAAATAATTAAATAGTTTATTTATAAAAAAGAGGAAAGAAAAATAAAATAAGAACACAATAAGCCTTATTTAAAAATAAAAAAAATCGCCCAGATCGCCTAGACCCGCCCAGCCATTAATCTAGGCGGTTTTCTACCTTCTAGCGCCTAGGCTGATTTTTAGAACACTACGAGACGTGTGGGCCTAGTGTGCTATGAGAGTCCGGGCCTACCTGGTAGGTTGAAGTTGAACGGGCTGAGAATCGCTCAGGCTGGATCCGTATTGGGTTGTTGCTTGAACCCGTGGTTCCTCGAGATCATCATGACACGTGTACAACTCAAGGGTGTGATTGTTTCTATGTATCATCAGGTTCTGTAGTGTACCCTTGTTTATCAACCCTCTATCCTACTTATCATGTGAGAGTCCTTGTTTAGCTAGGCCTTTGGTGGCGTAGTTTAGGAAAAAATATCTTACTGGAGATCATTTTCCTGTTAGGAGTCATCCATGTAAGAGAGTTTCACTACACGACTTGTGCACCTAGATCTGCGGGAGATTCTTCCCTTTTGGAGTGTTGCAGGGGAGTTTTCATGCACGACTTAAACTCTAGTATTTGTTTCCTAGTCGGAATCAATGCGTTGCTGGCTCGCCCGCCTTAGGTCAATCCCCTAGATACTTGCCTTATTAGGTCTTATGGGTATTGGGCTTGACCATGTGAAGTATGGGCTTATTAAGGCGTTGTTGTTTCAGCCCAACCTCCTGGACCCCGCCTCGGTGGGCTTTGTGTGGTTTGGGCTTTGCCAGATTGGGCACGCATTTGGGTTCGTTTTGCTCTATTAACGAATCATCATGACACGTGTACGACAGAAATTAACGGATGGTTTGGTGTATCATCAAGTATGATGATGAATTTCTACGGAAATATTTATGTCAAATATTGCACCTTTTTCTCCTCTTTCTGAAATAGAAAACGTCAAATTAGGAATTTTTATAAACAATTGAACGCCTTTTCTAAACGTCGAGGGAATGGGCGAGGGAAAGAGAGCGAGGGACGCCCATTCCCTCTACGTTAAGAAGGGCTCAACAACTGAATGTATTCAGCCATGTTTGTCTGAGGGGATGATGTTGTTGCCTTTTAGTTTTTATATAAAATGTAAAGCGACTTTAATAAACAAATCCTAATAGAAAATATATAAAATGTAAATAAATGCATTTTACTTATCTCTGAGCTTTTAAATAGCAAATTAAAATTATAATCTAGTATTTTGTTATTAAGCACGTAATTTCCTACATAACTTGTTTACTATATTAGGCTAGGAAAATTCTAATTGTCGAGGAAACCAACGAGGGAGGAAGGGAGGACACTCCATCCCCCTCGCGATGCGTGCCTTCCATCCCCTGCACGCATCGTGAGGGGGATGGAAGGTCTCGCTGGTTTCCTCGCCAGTTAGCCTTAGCCCTATCATAGTCAGTTATAGACACTACAAAATTGAAGCTACATAGTCAGTTATGGCCTTAGCCCTATCATGGACTTCAGTATTAAAACATCTAGGAACATATAAAAAGCTTAGATTTAAAGTTAGACAGTCTTCAAACTGTGAAACAAAAAGGAGTTGTTGCCAACTAAGATTTGTTGCCAACTAAGATGCTCTCTGGAACCTTGGAAAACTCTCACTACGTCTAGGCAGTCGAGATGAAATAATAGCTCATCCGAATGTTGAGTCAGTTAATAGCCATCACTGCAGCCCAAACTCTACTTCCAAACTACTATCTACCCTTGTAGTTAAGTATGCACGAGCCTTAAAGATTGAAGCTCCATTTCTATCCACAGCAAACAGCCCATGGGTACCTGAATGGTTATTACAAGAGAAACCAACATAACCAAAAATGCGGATTGTTCTATCTGTATAATAGTTGTTGCTGCTCTTTGTTTTGTTTAATCATTCTAAAACTTATGTTTGATTTTGTGAATCACCTTGGTCTAGTCACTACAAAAAAAAGCTTTAATAGCTACGAAAAAATACCGACGCTAATTATACGATTAGCGACGGCAAAAAACCGTCGCTAATTGCTTTCAATACTATTTCAACCCATAATTATAAAATTCCGTCGTAAAATATTTAGCAACGGCTTAAAACTGTCGCTAATTCTTGTATTAGCGACGGTAATTTAGCTGTCGCTAAGATTTACAAATAAAAATAATTAGCGACGGCAAAAAACCGTGTCTAATTGGTTTTTTTTTTTTTTAAATTTAACACTAAAGAGTTTAGCTACGGCAATTTACCGTGGCTAATTGGTTTTTTTTTTTTTTAAATTAAACACTAAAGAGTTTAGCTACGGCAATTTACCGTGGCTAATTGGTTTTTGATTTTTTTTATTAGCGACGGCAAAAAACCGTGGCTAATTGGTTTTTTTTTTAAATAAAATTAAACACTAAAGAGTTTAGCTACGACAATTTACCGTGGCTAATTGGTTTCTGATTTTTTTTATTAGCGACGGCCAAAAATCGTGGCTAATTGGTTTTTAAAAAAAAAATTTAACACTAAAGAGTTTAGCTACGGCAATTTACCGTGGCTAATTGGTTTTTGATCAGATCGAAGAAGATCAGATCAAATCAGATCAAAGAAGATCAGATCATATCATATCAAAGAAGATCAAAGAAGATCGGATCAGATCAAAGAAGATCAGATCAGATCAAAGAAGATAAAAAAAGATCAGATCAGATCAGATCAAAGAAGATCAAAACAGATAAAAGAAGATCAGATCAGATCAAAGAAGATCATAGAAGATCAGATCAAAGAAGATCTGATAAAAGAAGATCAAAGAAGATCAGATCAGATCAAAGAAGATCAGATCAGATCAGATCAAAGAAGATCAAAGAAGATGAGATTAAAGAAGATCAAAGCAGATCAAAGAAGATCAAAGAAGATCAAAGAAGATCAGATCAAAGAAGATTAAAGAAGATCTTTCAACCAAAGTTTCACTTGCTCTCCCCTCCTTATTTCACTCCTTTGCATCTGATCTGTCTTTGATCTGATCTGATCTGATTTGATCTGATCTTCTTCGATCTGATCACATCTTCGATCGATCTGATCAAAAATCAATTAGCCACGGTAAATTGCCTTAGCTAAACTCTTTAGTGTTTAAATTTTTAAAAAAAAAAAAAAAACCAATTAGCCACGGCTTTTTGCCATCGCTAATAAAAAAAATCAAAAATCAATTAACCACGGTAAATTGCCGTAGCTAAACTCTTTAGTGTTTAAATTTAAAAAAAAAAAAAAACCAATTAGCCACAGTTTTTTTCCGTCGCTAATAAAAAAATCAAAAACTAATTAGCCACGGTAAATTGCCGTAGCTAAACTCTTTAGTGTTAAAATTTTTTTTTTTTCAAAAAACCAATTAGCCACGGCTTTTTGCCGTCACTAATAAAAAAAATCAAAAACCAATTAGCCACGGTAAATTGCCGTAGCTAAACTCTTTAGTGTTTAATATTTTTTTTTTTAAAACCAATTAGCCACGGCTTTTTGCCGTCGCTAATAAAAAAAATCAAAAACCAATTAGCCACGGTAAATTGCCGTAGCTAAACTCTTTAGTGTTTAATTTTTTTTTTTTAAAAACCAATTAGCCACGGCAAAAAATCGTCGCTAATTGTTTAAAAAAAATATCACCGATCCGCGTGAAACCTCATCTCAACCGTCAATAACACCCAAAATTTTAGCTCAATCCAAACACTAAACCAAACCACGTCACCGATCCGCGTGAAACTAACACAACCAATCCCCTTCAATTACCTTTCTCTATATAAATTTCAATTTTTTCTACAAACCAACTTAAACAAAAAATTTCTCTCAACAAAAAATTTTCTCTCAACCTCCAGAGAAGAAACCCACAGAGGAGAAGTCCGCCGCTTCCTCGACACCGATCCCGGCCGCCTCCCTCGACATCGATCCCGGCCGCCTCTCTCTCCCCTCCCTTCCTCCGCCGCCTCTCTCTCGGAGATCTAAGATCTCTGAGATCTGAAATCTCCGATATTCTATAGATCGAATTTTTTTTTTGGTTTTTTTGTCATTTTTATATGGATTCTTTGTAATTTTTTTTGTAATTTTGGTATGATATTCTAGAGACTGTGTAATTTTTTTTATAATTTTGATCAATTAAGTTTAGTTCTGGTAGTTGATATTAATTTTCAAAGTGTACAATCATTAATAGCTAATTTCATTATAAAAAATGAATTATAATTTGTAATTTATAAATTTGTAAATTTCATTTGTCAATATGATTTGCAACAAAGTTGTCCCTAAATAGTCACGGCAAATACCGTGGCTGTTTTGTCAATTAAATTTGCAATTTAGCGACGGCAAAAAACCGTCGCTAAATAGCCTTAGCGACCGCAAAAAAACCCTCGCTAAGTAGCGACGACAAATAAACGGTCGCTAAATAGCGACGGCAAAAAACCGTCGCTATTTTACAATTAGCGACAGTCTTCGTTGAAATTTTCAGCAGCTTTAGCGACGAAATTTTTTGAGTTAGCCACGGTTTTTTTGCCGTGGCTAATTAGCGACAGGATAGTTTACCGTTGCTGATTCAAATAGCGACGATTAAACTAGCGACGGTTGTTGTGCCGTGGCTAAATTATTGTAGCGACAGTTTTTTGCCAATTAGCAACGGTTTTTAACCGTTGCTGAAACGTCTTTTTTTTGTAGTGAGTCTGTGGGATGTCTTGTCCCATTTAAACCAAGATTTCTAAGCTTGCCTACCTATATGTTGAGGGTTTGGATCAACTGCTGAAAACACTTTGCATTTTGAGCCTGCCAAATACTATCAAGAACAACACCTACCTTACTAATAATCAGGCCTATATCAAATTGATTAGAAATGTGTAGTTGCGAAAGGAATTAAAAAATAACAGCAATATTGTTGATATCAACTAGTAACCAATTAATAGGGAAATGAGACAATAGCCAGGTTTGAGTAGCAGTAGGACATCTAAAAAAATATGTGTTCTATTCTATGGTTTATGATGTTTGGTGAGCAGCTAGTATCGACTTGCATATGGGGTGCATGAAGATTCTGAAGAGTATGGAAGTGGTTGGAAAGGGAATATTCTGAAGAGTATGGAAGTGGTTGAAAAGGGTTGCTGGGGCGCAGGAACTGTTCAAATCTTATGAATGAGTTGTTTTCTAAACCCTTGGCATAGAGAAGGGAGTTGGGATAATTTAAGCTTCAAAAAGTGAAAGTAGGCAGAGCTTGTAGTAAAGTTACCTTTATTGGTGTGTTTTCACACCAAGGTGTCAACATGATTACCTTGCTTGATAGTAATATTGAGGATAGCAAGAGCTACAATGGGAGGGGAAACATCA
This sequence comes from Berberis vulgaris, assembly GCA_963556465.1. Classification (NCBI taxonomy): domain Eukaryota; kingdom Viridiplantae; phylum Streptophyta; class Magnoliopsida; order Ranunculales; family Berberidaceae; genus Berberis; species Berberis vulgaris. The sequence continues at coordinate 55,237,549 of OY747132.1, forward strand.
TTCACAATCTCTTCATTCCATATTTGTTTGCGTACGTAAATCTTGGACTTCATCCACTAACATTGTAGATACATAAGAGACATGCTTATGAAGAGGGTAAAATTGCTCTTCCCATCTGTCATTCCAGATGTCACAGCTTTCCCATCAATTATAACCCAATTAATGCCTTTCACAAAATCCTCCACTACTTTACCCATTGATCTCCAAACATCATTGATCTCCAAACATAAGAAATACCAACCTTCTTAAAGTCGGCTAGTAAGGTAGGAGTCTGAGGGCATCTATATAGATTTAAGCAACTACTCCACGAAGATTCGGGTTCTTTAATCATCCTCCAAATCAGTTTACTAAAATGTGTTTTGTTTCTCTCAAACATCAAGGGGATCCTCAACCCACCTTCTTTTCTATCTTTCAAGAGAGATTCCTGGGCTATAGGATAGCATGGCCTTTTTATTATCATTTTTCCACTTGCTCACATAAAGTTTTAGGTAATAAGGACCGGATAATATTAGACAAGAATAGAAGAAGCCACTGATTTGATGAGAGTAGTCTTGTCCACAATATAAGTAAAGTCCTTTGTTTGCTTCTATAAATTATCGAAGGAGCTCCCAAGTATTTTTCATGAACTTCACCCTAGTAATCTCTTGAAAATCCTCTAATGCCTAGGATGATAATTATAGCTATAGAAAAGGAAGATTTAGCAAAGTTAACAGCTTGACTAGAAGCTTGGCAATAATAGAAAAACACATCTTTGATATTGGTGCATCGGTCCAAGGAGGCTTTACCAAAAATAATTAGGAAACATCCGATGAGAAATAAGAGGTGAGGAAGGTTTAAGTCTAAAACCTAATATCAGATTGACAATTCACACTTATATAGATCATTTTGGATAAAGCCTTAGCCCTAATAATGAAGAGGATATGAGATCACCTTGTCTCAATCCTCTTGAATGGGTGAGTCTAACGGATTGAGGGGGGCTCCTGCGCACAGTGGGCAGGAGCAGCTCCTGCGCAGGCCTCTCAGCCGTTGGATCAGAATCCAACGGCTCAGATCATCTGAATTTGAATTTGAAATTTTATTTAAAAAAATTTCCCGCCAAAATTCTCTCTCCTCCCAGATGATTTGAGCCGTTGGATTCTGATCCAACGGCTGGGAGGCCTGCGCAAGAGCTGCTCCTGCCCACTGTGCGCAGGAGCCCCCCTCAATCCGAGTCTAACTTGTGGAATGCCATTAATAAGGATCTGGTTTTCAACGGTACAAATAAATGAACAAAATCAGGGAGTTTCAAGTCTTAGAAAACCCTAAAGCTTAAAAGATGTCAAGGAGAAACCTCATTCAACCCTATCATAGGCTTTAGCCATGTCAATCTTTGAGAGTAAGCCAACTTTGCTTAAAATTTTATCCATAATCCTCGATCAATTCATTCATTTAATTAAATAAAAATAAAAATTAATAAGTAATAACTTTTAAATTTACTATATGATATCTAAGTAACGAACAATTTAATATAATTTTTCCTCTATATGTCTTTGATAGAAAATTAGCAATATAGTTGGAAAAAAACACAGAGACTGGAGTTCTTTGTCAGAATTTTGAAGTATTTTGTAATTTAAACCCAATCTCTATTGTAAAAATATTATTTTTCCTTTGTTAGTCTACTTTACACTTTAGCGAAAAACAACCGTTTTTTCTCGCTTTTGATTTCATTTCGGATGAAGTGAAGCTAGTTGTCACCACTTCCCTTTTCATTTGAAGTGCTTTGGCTCACTTTGACTACATTGATTCTTTGTGACCTTTATTATCGGTAATTTAGAGAAAAAGATCATCAACAAGGAGGGAAAATGGAAAACTTATATGCTCTTTTAAAGGGTTAAAATCTTGAAAGCCACTTATCTTGCCAAATTCTTGTAGAAACACCATTCCTTAATGTCAAAAGACAACCTTTTAAAGTCTTCTACTATTTCTCAAATATCCTTGCGAAACAAATGAAGCATTAGATGTTTTGATATTGGCTGCCCTAACAAAAAATTGACGGAAATAGATTGAATGCATGAATATGCTCTAAAGCTCATAAAATTTTTAATTAGTCCCCACTGAAATTTGGAATGAGAGAATTGTTACTAGTATGTATGGAAGGAAATTTTCATCTCCCAAGCTTTCCTAAGTTTAGATATCTTCCGACTTGGTAGTATAGTAAGTCAATAAGTGTTGTGACCTATCCACCAGAAGTGTCTCCATAATTGGCCAGTTATGTTGCAATTACCTTTAAGAATTACCTATGTTCGCAAAGTTTACCTATTGACCAGACAATCAAAGTCGTTTCATGAAGACAAAGTCAAAGTTGTGAAGATCAAGTCAAGCAAGTCAGTCCAACTCAAGGAGAAACTTATCAGAGGCAAAGATAAAGAAAACAAAGAAGAAGACAAAACTCATGTGATTATAACATAATTGAAGCTCAAAATTTAATTTCAACATAATCCAGTCGACTACATCAAGATTTGGTAGTCACAAGGTCTTGTCCACTAGAGTAGCTCAACCATCAGCTACTAGTTGTTTTAAATTTGACCGTTCATGCATGTCAAGAGTAGTTGATTACAACCCTCCTAGAGTCGTCTTTTGCATATAAATAGGCTTGAAGGTTCCACTATCATCACATCCATTCCACTCATCCAACAACACTCGACACCATGCACTTCAAAATGATATTTCAAGGTGTTTTAAAGAAAGAAATTTCTTCTCTATGCTTATGAGGGTTGTATAAATAAAAAGAGAAACTATAAAAGTTTGAAGCAAGAAGATAATCGGTATATATCTCCATTGGAGAGTTGTTAAAGTCTTTAACCACTACATCTCATCTTGAGATTGGAGCTTTCATTCTTCCATTGAGTGGGAGAGTGAATGTAAATAGCATATTGTCTATCAAACCGACAATCAAGTGTCACTAAAGGAAAGAAAGCCCCAAACTTAAGTTTCCCTAAACTCAGTATCATCTTATTGTGGATTTCAAACTCTAATATGAATTTCGAGTTGGTTGTGTGAGGTCGTGGTTGCATTGTCAAGAGAGGATCTCTCCTTAAAGCGAGGTTTATGCTCCGGTTCGTGAATAATTCAGTAAAGCTTATGGCGTGTCTCCGCCCTTCCACTGAGAAGTAACCAACCTCGTTATATCTGATTCACTTTCTAACATGCTTAGATAAGTTGTTCTTTATGCTAATTGATTGCTATATTTATCTTTACAACTTGTGTGCTGAAAATATTTACTTTGGGGTGTTTTCAAAAGTTTCTCAGTCCATAGCAAATCTAATATAATTGGTGCTTGATTTCATCTTTCTACAAGTATCAAGAAATTAGTTTTTCTATTAAAACCAAATCAAGAAGTTTTCACTTGTTATTTTCTTTCAAATAAAATCAACAAAGCACGGTTGCCAATAACTAGATGTAGTCAACTTCTCTAGAGTGTTCACAACCCCATCCCCTACACACATCTCATTAGCCTTATATGCTTTCACTCATCTTTCAGCTATAGTTTCACTTCCAATTAAAAAAACTCATTATGTAATAATGATAATAAATAAACAAATCTCAAGTTTCCTTGAAAAATGCGAATTTCCTTGCATGAAGCTGAAAAATGTTATACCTCTGTTATGTTAATTTCCTACATGAAGTTCACATCCAGTCTTGAGGTTCATATTTCTCTTGTTGATTATGACCTTTATCACAGTACACAGAAATCCCATCAAGAAGGGAGGGAAAAGTTCACATCCAGTCTTGAGGTTCATATTTCTCTTGTTGGAAAAAGTACCTGGGCCATTGTTGTAAACTGGAATAGGAAGGGAGGGAATGGAGAGAGGAAAGAAGGGAGGGATAGAAGGAAGGGTAATTGTTGGTAGGAGCCGCAATGGATAGAATGAGATGGGGGGAGAATGAATGATGAAAACAGTCTGGTATTAGCCCTAGTGAGTTGTGAACAACAACAGCGTATAACATGGGCAGCCAGACTCCAACTTGCTAGCTCTCAGGAGCTAGTTGTACTAGTGTATAGGCACTTGATTCCCTAAGTGATAGCACATTGGCACTAAAACTTCAGGCAGCTACTAAATGTCCCAGTTCATGCAACATCCATAACAAAACTGATGTTGACAATATAGTTCTGTTTAGGAAAGTACATTGGTCGATCAACATCAGAGTAAAGTAAATAGCAACTGAATATTGGATGAGAGACCAACAAATACATAAAATGCCGTCACATAAGGCGTGCAGGCACCCTAATACCAAATGGCAATTGGAATGCAAAGATAATTAAGAAACACTCACTCTGGTCTATGGCCCATCATGCATTGCAGAGGTTCCTTTTGCTTTAAGAAGCACGCTACGGATTTCATACCCTTTTCCAGAACTGAGGAAAGCCTTTCAAGAAACGCAGGAGGTAAGTTGAACATATCATGAAACTAGAATGCTTTTAAATCGACAGCTCGAGTAACAACTAAACAAGTTCCTTTTACCACATGGGGAAAAAAGCAGTTGTATAACAAGATGTAAAACAAATGTTTATATTTCAACAGCACAAGTGACAACACCTTAAAGAACTCTTCTCTTCTTTTTTTTTAATTGCAATTGCAAAGCAAGAGAGCTTGTTGTATAAGATGGGAGGAGGGTGGAAAAAAATAACCACATAAATGACAATGAATAAATGCTAGATGAGCAAGCTACAAAGGTGACAAAGAACTTGAAAGTCTGCCATATTCATTCCCCAGCTTCAACCATTTAAGCAGATCTTCAGAATTTCTGCTTGTCATGGTGGAGCAAAAAGACATCATAATAACCATATGACGCATTAATTGCAAAGAACGGAGAGTGGAAGAGCCCTGATTGCCATGCGCCCAATTAGTCTGCACCTTATTAAGCTCTGTACGTTCCAATTACCACACGCTTTGGCAAAGGTACCAGACTGGGTCTGCAGAAACAAGAACTCAACATCAACAGTTTTAAAATACAGAGTAGAAAAGAAATCAAACCTAGTAGAATGAGAACTTGACTCTTACCCTAACTGTCTGTGCTTCTCATTCGTCAATGCTACTAGCTTTAGGATCACTGATAGGTGTAAGTGGAGGGAATGAAGAAATAGATTGCAAAACAAACTTGCGGCCACTCTTCAATCCTGGTGAAGCACTTAATCTCAGACTATTTTGTTGGGCATGTGGAGGTGAAACCCGCTTCTGGTTTGGAGAGCTTGCTTTAACTGCCTGGATGGGCGTCTGAGCGTCCTTCAGTATATCAGGAGTGTCATCCCCCACGATGTCATAGCCACTACCAGAAGGCCCCTGATAAAATTTGTTCCCACCTAACTGAGACATCGGAGTTATAGGTGAACTCCGCCATCGAAGAGAACCAGACAAGCGATTGCTTCCTTGTAATTGCACTCGTGAAACTTTTGTACAGTCTGTAGTGTTAGATGAAGTTGAAACATTGGTGACTCTCGAGGGAGGCTTCGGCAATGGAGTAAGATCACATAAGTTCTCAAGTCCATCCCATCTTGGCGAAAATTGACCAACTTTTCCTGTAGCACTGAGTTCCAATTCCTGGTCATAAAAGACTAAATCCAAATTCCCTTCACTCATTTTGGCTCGGCTATCATGTATATCTAAACATCTTGAAGATGTTAGAGACTTTACATAAGATGAGGTATTAGTATCAGATTCTGGCGATGGGGCAGGAAACCGGGATTTAGACACACCCTTACCATGGCTGTATGTACAAACGAAGCAAAGAAAAGAATAAACAGACAAGAATTTGAAAGATAAAGCCTACACAGAATCCTCTGATTTAATATATAGTTGAACTTACTGGGAACGCTGGAATAATGGTGTGACGGGTGTCAGATTGTGAGGATGGCAGTGCTCTGACTGTACCAAATCTCGTCTAGCCTCCTCAACCTGCTTTCGATCAGATAGGTCTTCACAACTTCTATCATCAACCCTTTTGTAAACCATTTCACGGAGTTCACCATATCCTACAAAGTAATCACAAAGAGGAAAGATTACAAGAGAAAAAATGGAAAAACAAAATAAAATTTATTTGAGCACTGCATAGTCCACACAAAACACTGGAAACACCCTAAATTCCAAAGTAAAAATAGTATGTCGCAGGCAAGAAATGTAAACCGAGCTAAATAGGGCTCCAACCCCATCTCAAAGCTCGTCAAATATGAGAATCTCTTGGTATACACTAAAAGTCTTTTATACTCTCTCTCTCTCTACCTCTTGTTCTTTCCTACTCTTTCTCATCTTCATTGTTTCTAAATCTCAAATTGTACTTCTCTTCCAGCCCCCATGATCCAAGCTCCGACGATGTTTCCATAGTGGTGAAAATACCTCAAAGCGGTGCACATAATGAAGGTCAACAGATTACAGCGGTTAAGTCAAAGTAGCCGTTGGTGGGGACAGGGGATGGTTAAGAGGCATTCCTTATGCCAGTATTGATAATACCAAAATAAAGGGTAGTGTGTGGCGAGTGGTGGCCGCTGATCGATTGGATTTGCTGGCCTGGATCAAGTTGCCACCCCCCCCACATTTTTTTCTAATCAATAAAACAGGAATTCCATTAATGAAAGCTAGCAATCAGTAAAAGAGGCCAAGAGAAAACACAAAAATACAACAAATGTTATTATCGTGCAATACATCACACCCCTATATATGTCAGAATAACAGATTTTGTAATATAAGGAACATAATTTTTTATCAGAAAAACAGATATATTTTATTTATATCAACCCCTATATTTATGGTATGCATATTCTTTCTAAGCAAGTTTGTGGTACAATAATTGTTCTTGAAAACCTTGATAGACCTTCACCAAAGCTGAAAATTGCAGTAGTTTATATGCACTATATAGGAATTTACAAATGGAAAGCAATCTTTAAAGAAACTATCTAAAGGACAGAAGAACCACAGAGGTCATTCAGTGGGTAGAAAGCAATCTTTGAAGAAACTTCCTAAAAGAGGGGAGAATGATCACGGAGTTTGTTGTGTCAATTCGGGATTGAAGCTCGGTATGTTAGTACTCATATGTTTTTCTTTTGAGGAACTTTTGTAAATTGTACGAGTTAATCTGATAGCAATAATATGCATAAGTATGATGTGTTTTGTTAAATTTCTTTTGAGGAACTTTTGTACAATTGTACGAGTTAATCTGATAGCAATAATATGTATAAGTATGCTGTCCTTTGTTAAAAGCTTGAATTGGTGATTCCATATTGAAACATACACAAACACTTGCGGCAGAAAAGCTCTCTAGGAGCAGATTTGCCCTATGGTGGAATCAGGTTATATATGAGCAGAAGGAATTGAAAAGAAAAGGTGGTCATAACCATCCTCTACAAACAGTCAACTGACGATACCGTCCCAAGACTAAAGAGCCAGTTAGAGAGGTTAACCATCTACCGAGTCACACCAAGCAAGGTGGCCTAAACAAAAATCAGCTCAAGACTCTCAAGTTCAGCCTTATGATCAGAAAATTTTGCAAGAGCGAGAGGGCACAAGAACATATAAAAATAAAATATACATGGGATTTTAACAAAATCCGTTAAAATAGGGAGACATCTTTTTAGTGCCCTTCAAAGCTTTTTAAGGATTAGCCAACTATGCAAAAAGGGGTTTCTTTTCTTTTTGTTGCAGGGTATTGGGGGTGTGAGAGAAAACCCTCAAATGCAAAAAAATGAATACTAAACACGACTTGCATTATTTCTGTAAGCAATGTTATGACAGAAAGGAAAGAAGATACAAATAGGTGAGCAAAGAATACTTACTCCAATAAAAATGACCAACCAATAATAAAACCACTCAGGCCACAAATCCACCTACCTCTAGATAACATCTGACATCCAACACATAATGATGTCCTCCATGGGAAGAGCCACAAAAACCCTACTAACCATATTGGTCTATGCATTTGTCCTCCACGAGACACCCTCCTCCTTCCCCCCTCCCACCAAAAAAAGAGAAGTGCCTAGTGCCTTAAGTTCAAGTCTCAAGCTATGCAGTTAAAACGGATAACGGACCCATAACAATTCAGGAGCCTTATAGGTTATAACGGAATATTTTTTAAATATATTTTTTATACCTCCACCAAGTATTAATGTATTATGGAGTAAAAAAAAATATATCATGCTCATAACATTAAATTCAAAAACATAAAAACATTAATAAAAAAACATCTTCCCTTCGTATGAGAGTGAGATTGCAACAGAGAGTGAGATCGCAAAATAGAGAGTGTGATCTACTCTTCGTCTTCTTTTCTCGTTTTATGTCGACCGACAAGGTCTTATTCTTTGTCGATCGGCATCGACGAGCTCTTGTCCTTCTTCGTCTTTCCTCTGAGTCTAGAGTTATGGTTCAATCGAGAATGAAATGAGTGAATTTTATATTTTTTATGTATTAGAACAAAATGTTAAAACAACGATATGGAAAAAAAAAGTTATCTCAATAATGGTCATATACAACCATTATATTGAAGCCATAATACCAAAACGTAATAGTGTCAAAACGTAACAGCACACAACACACCCCTGTTAAGCGTTATATCGGCGTTATAACGTTGTTTTAACTGCATAGGTCTCAAGGGGCCCATAACACAAGCCCTTGCAACAAAGGATTGTAAAAGAAAATGAGCTTATATCAGAATCGCGGCACCAGATATCTGAAATTCTAACCTTTTATAACCTAGAGACATCAATGGTAAACCTCGTCCTTTTGTGTCATTAAACCGTTTTTCGAATACTGAAAGAATGAAATTCCAGTTTTAGATGAAAAGTATAAATTGTTTTATTTAGACACTTGTTAAATTAAGTGATTAATTTATTGTCAATTATATGGTTTTGTTAGTGTATATCTATATACTCTATCGCTAATACATGTAATTATGCAATACCAGTGTTGTATGAATCGGTCCAAATCGCGAATCAAATCGGCGACTTGAATCGACTCGGTACACAACTGATTTGAATCACAAAGTGAATCGTGATTCACCCAAATCGGTTCAAATTGTTCCCGATTTAAGAATTAAATTTCTAAATCGCGATTGTGTAACAATTGTGCGCTTTTGTTGAGATGAATCCATACAAAAAAATACAAGAAAAAAGAGGAAAATAGATGAATACATGAAAAAGGATGAACAGATACATTTTCTCGAATAGAATCAATTCCACCCCACGCGATGTGATAGATCTCATCGTTGTTGTCTCGACAGAGAAATACTTTCTTGGTTCGCGATAGAAAACCCATCGTGTTACTCATTTGTTGCTTTGTTTGTCTGCAAACCGATAGATCTCATTGATTTTTGCTTTGTTTGTCCGCAGATCGATAGATCTTAGTCCTAGATCTCATTGATTGTGGCTTTGTTTGTCCAGAAGGGGAGAGATGAGAGAGTGAGAATGGTGGTTGAAGGTTTGAGAGGGGAGAGATGAGAGTTACAGAGCGTGGAGAGTTCCAGAGAGTGTTGCTTTTTTAGAGTTTGAGAGAGCGTGGACAGTTCCAAAGAGTTCCAGAGTGTGTTGGTTTCTTGGTTTGTATGGTCTTATTAGCCTTAAAACCTTAAAAAATGTTATTTATTCTTAAGCCCTTCTTTTTTTTTTGGTCCCAGCCAAGACCAACAAAACAAACAACTCGTTTTCCATAAGAAATGGTTTTTAAACCCAACAGAGCGTGATTTTCTCATAAATAGGTTAAATTTAGAAAATGAATGCAAAAATATGTATTTAATATATAACATATAATATATATAGTAGTATTATAAATCTTACGATTTACGATTAAATCTAAATCTTACACGTTACGATTTACAATACGATTCACGATTCACCAACACTGGCAGTACCAACAATGATCCGAATGAGAGTTCCAAATTAACTTGTAGCCCGAAACTCCGTCCCAAACAAGCCTACCCTATCGTACCTAGTTCCACTAAGGTATCATACAATGTACCCGTACCTATACCATACATACTAGCTATGTTATTAAATTGGTGATTAATCCCTGATTAATCTATCATTTGTAAAGCGTAACGATTTTCGAATTAATAGTTTCAACACTCTCTAGCCCGAGTAATTGCGATTTCTTACCGATTAATCGCTTTCAAAATTCACCAATTAATCAGTCTATGTAAATGTTTTACATACACGAGAGAAAATTAGTGTTAATTTTTCTAATTTTTCCTTAACCTCATGAATACTCTAACCTATTGGGCAATAACAAGTATTTGAAAAGGTTTTTGTGAAAGAAAAATCAATTTATATATATATATATACAATCTAAGAAGAGAAAAAAAGACCAAATGAAAAATAACAATCTAAAAGCTAAAGAATATAGAAAGGCACCTTTATCTAACATCGAATTTTTTTATTTTGTTATAATTTGCCTTAAATTGTGGTATGTGATGTCGACTACTTCAATATGCATTAATTAAAAAAAAAATGTAGTAAACATATTATAGAATAATATAGAAAATGTGTATTAAATGTAGATCGATTAATTTTGATTAATCCCGATAAATCTCATATCGCTCCTGAACCGATTTAACCAAGGATTGTGTTTTCACGAATTTTTCGTTTATTTTTTAAATTAGGAAAAGAAAAAGGGGAAAGAAAAAAATTTTGAGTTTTTTTTTGTGAATTTCTAATTATATATTGATTTCAAGCTTTTTTCATTTTTTGGTAATTAGACTTCATTTAATGTGTTTAATAGATTCATTTTTTTTTACACATTTCATATACCCTATAAATTCATTATATACATTTCATGTATCCTCGAAATTTTTAAGTTTTTTTTTCTTTACAAACCGAAATATCTCTTAAAATCAGGAACCGAAATTAACTCGAAAATGAAATCACAATCCTTGGATTTAACTACATAGCATACTAGAGTGACCACGTTCAATATAACATTACTAAATGAGTTGCTCTAGTGCTTATCATCGACACAAATGTGACAATAATAAAATAAACCGAACTTTGCAAAATCTGTTGAAATTTTGATATAGATTTGCATGTGTAGATCAAGTTCAACTGATCAACACTGCAACTGAGGCCATTCCAAGGAACACAACACTGTAGTGTTCATCCTGAATATTATGACTTTTTGTTTCTTCAAAATTACACTACAGATCTACCTATGAATCCTCTTGCACTACCTAAACAAATTTAGCATGATGGTCCATCCATGTTAAAGGAATCTGCAGTTTAATTTACTAAAACAAGTACCAATTTTTGCAGAAAGAACATTTTATTGCAATTACCTTCTTTAGCACCAAATATATTTTTGCACCCCTCACATCGACATCCGTCGGAGCAACCAACACCAGCCTGTAGCCATTACCAGATAAATAAATGTACCAATAACCATAACTTTTACCACAGGAGGGAAAGACAAAAGACAACACAGAGCAAGACAGCAACAAATATCCGCACCTGGTAGCATTCACAGTATTTTTTCAGACACATAGATTTCTTGCAATTGCATCCTCTTTTATGCCTGGCTGAAGATGGTGTCACGCGGTTTTTATCATCCTACATATTAGAATTGTCAATGAACTATTCAGGGAACTATAAAACTCTTCAAATGAGCTGCATAGGGAGTCCATACCACACTGTTTGCTGGAGATCCAGATACACGGCGTACAACTTTTGGAGCAAATGCAAGGGGATTACGAGATTCGATTTGCTGCCTGGTCTCAAGAACCGTATCTTCATATTCAGGTTTGTTGAAGCACTCTTGGCATGCACAGGGTTCAGCACAATATATTCCAGCGGCGAAGCACTCACAATAACTACAAACAAGAATATACAATTATTACTATCAATTTCAATATTTCAGTATGTGCTAGTTCAAATGCAAGGATGATATATATGACTTACAGTTTTAAACATTTTGACCTTCTACAATTACAACGTTTGCAGCCTTCATTTTCACCAGTGTGGAATGGCCTCTTTCTGCAAATCACAAACCCTAAATCTTACATCCGAATGAAAAAAATGAGAAAGATCAGAACATACAACAAAGGGAAAAAGCTTACCTATTCTTTTTCGGGCTCGGTGGATTGAATTCCTCACACCTATCAACTTTTTCTGGAAATAAAACACTTTCATCACAAGGAATCTTGAAAGGTTGGCTTAATTAATAGCAGAGTATTGTCACAAGGTGACTCACCACGAGGACACTGGAAAACAGCAGAACTTTCTGTTACTGTGGCCTGAATTTCTTTTTGATCACCACTGCCACAAGTTGAAATGCTTCTCGGCAATGAGCTACTCTTTGATTCATCGACCAAATGCTGTTCAAGTTGAGCTGGTGACTTTTCCCTCTGTGCAATTGGACAATCCTTTTCAGTCGAATTCGTGCTTAGAGCTACACTGCTGCCCATTGCTGCAGCATTTACAATGCTATTTAGGTGCAAGCCAATACCAGAAGACAAGGGAGCTTTTCTTGGAGTGCTCTCCCTATTTCGAACAGATCCATCAATCTTACTGGCATGGGCTTCTAATGATTGAACCGAGCAAAAATCCAACTTGGAAACCATCGCCTGGGAAGAATTTATTACAGGGTTGCAATCTTTAGTTGCAAGATCCAAATGAGATGAATCCGACAAGCCCATCTCCGTTTGAATTGGTGGCAACCTTGACAATGGAACTAAATTTGCTGGGTTCGATATACAGTGGCTTTTACCGGTAGATTTTCGACGGGCCTCTGCAGCCTCAAATTGAAGACAACGTCTCCGGGCACCACGTTGGCTTTGACCAGCCTCCTACATCCACTAACAAAATTAATCCTCAGCAGGAAAATGTTAAAGGAAATGGGAAAAAGGGGGAGGGGTATTGCAAATAAAAGTGTGAGCTGACAATGATGATGATGTTGAGATTAAAGATGGAGTTAATTAGTAGTCATCACTCATCATTTGCACAAGAAGTGACCAATAGTCTTTTCTTATCACTTCTTTCTTTTCTTGACCTCTTTGGGATGTTGCATAACAATTTTACATGGTCTTTTGTCATTCTCGGGTGTTTGTTAATTTTTGCCTCCACATATTAGAATGGTATACATGTTTATATTATGATAGGTAAAATTCCAATTTGCATGTTCATAACCAATTATATATTAAAGGGTAGGAAAACATTATCATATAAGACGGTCAAATAATTCTTGATTTCTCACCAAGTAACTCGTTGGCTCGCTACTAACTCCTCAACCAACTAGCAAGTAACTTCTGGATTCTAAGTGAACTACCTAGCATCATACTTGCTTTGATAGTTTTTCTACATAAGTTGTTTTTGGTACGTAAGCATAAGTGGCCGAATCATATATTCTTTGTATCGATTTTTTAAGGTGTATCAAAATTGTTTGTGTATCTTGTATCATATATGATAGCAATGATAACAATAATAAAGAAGATTGTGCTAGTTTTCACAAGTTCATACAACATAGACTATGGCAATTGACATGTTAAAAAAGTGTCAAGTCTATCAAAATGTAACGTGGTTAATTATTATCATGTATAACCAAAGCAAAAAAGATGTTGCATCATTTATACCATGGTAACCATACTAACATGTACGCCATAACCCAAAAAGTGCACTCAAAATATGTATACTATCTATCTGTAATTCAAGTTTGTCAATCAAGTATCATCATCTTGATCTAGAAGAAAATAAAAGTTATAAAAGACCCATTTGTCTTTATATGGCCTTTGGAGTGCCTTACACGCTTAAAATTAGATTTATATTTAAAAATAAAATAGAGAACATTATCAGGTTTTGGCAGCTTTGCAAGGCTTGTATCAATGTATTTAATCATTAATAACATTTACAATAAAAGTCAATTAAAAATTAGATTTATAGTAATAATGTTGGGACCCAAGCAATTTTACTTCTATAAGGAGGTTAAAACTTAATGGAGGTGTAGTTACAAAAATTGTTTCAAACAATATAAAATTAGGACATTGCAAGTTACAAATGAAGTAGATAAGAGAATAGAAGTCGTTGAAGAATTCGAGAATTTCATTACCCTAATCCAATAGATAATTTTAGTGTATTTCTCAATTATCCAAATGAGCAACAAGCTGTGTTGTGTATGCTTTAGTGAAGAATAAATCATTGCTACAGCTTGGCAATGCAGGGAAGGAGATAATCTAGACGACGATAATGTGGAAATACCACGTGTTTCATGCCAAAAAGCTATAAACATGCTTGAGAAGCTAGAAACATTAATTGATGGTGTGTGCTTGATTTGGAATTTCGTTAGACATGACACTCATGCCAACAACAAAGTATTGTATAGACTCAGTGTTTCAAGTATCATAGTTACTTTTTTCTCATCAATGGAGAGAAAACTCGCCAATAAAAAAAAGAAAATTGGAGGGCAAACAACTAAGGTAGATCCGAAACAGATGGAAAACAAGACCAGCAGTGCTAAGACCATGAGAGAAGCACTGCTCTCCAAAATGAGAGGCAATTTTAAAGCTTGAGTAAAAAGTAACCAAATGCAATGGTCGAGTTTCAAGGCTTAGTGGGTTGTTAGGCTAGGGGCGGAAGGGAATAACTGGTTTAGGAAGCATAAGGAAAATGGGTTTTGGTAAGCTCTAAATCCAGCATCTTGGCCGAAAAAAATCTCCTATTGGAGGTGTGTTGTAACTTTCCCATGAAGTGGTTTCAAGAAAGAAATCCTTCTAGAATTTCCTTGTTCGCCTGATCCTTGGTGTGGATAGGCTTTCAACTAAGGAAATCTTGGTGTATGGAGGAAGGAAAATTAATGAGCATGGCGGAGGATGAGAGCATCTCTCATTTGTTTATCCATTGTGATTGGGTTGTTTGGATGTTAACAGCTTGGAAGTATTATTACTGAGAAGTTGGAAAAACTAATAACATCGCTCATCTGTATGGAAACTTCTTTAAAGCATAAGAAATCAACTGTTATGCTTTGTAGAGGGATCCAAAAAGAAGGTGATGATAGATTTTTTTTTTCTCTCTTTTTTTTTTTTTCAAGAGCAAGGGAATGATAGAATCTTCACCAACAAATCTATGGAAAGATGTGCTTACATGCATATTTCAATTAGCTTATGGTATTGGACATCACCCAATACAAAATTTTGAAGGATTTTTTTTTTTTGCATGTGTTGCTAAACAATTTATGCAACCATTAAATAAAGCAATGCAATCTAGAGAAGAGATAGTCAGCATACTAAACATTTTACTTTGCCTTTTGTATAATCAAGTGTGTCAAGCACACCAAGCGAGTGTGACCTGTCATAGGTAGTCATCAAGCAAGTTTGACCTGTCATAGGTTGTCAAAGATGTCAAGATAAAACTTAAAAGAATTATGAAGGACGCATGCCAATGATAGCAAGTTCAGTTGGTAAGGGTGTGGTGGTTTGTATCCCATGTGTTGGGCTCAAACTCTTCCATCTGCATATGCGGTGGAGGGTTTAAGGGAATAAATATGAAACCCTTCAGAAAGAAAAAGAAAAAAAAAAAAAAAGGACACATGAACTGACAGAGACTATTCGCCCGTAATGTTAGTAGGGAAAATCTGACCTGAGCAAGATGAAATATTAGAAATATTATCAGAGCACTAACCACATGGCAAGCAAAATTGAAAGGTGAGGTTCATAAGGAAGGTCAGAAGCAAGAAGGGATCTGATATGTCAACAAATTGTTCATGAGATTCGTATCTCAACAGTTCTGTGACTGTTCATAGGAATATAAAGATAAATAAGAACGGGAGATGTATAACCACAATAAAACTTCAATAACCATCGCCCCAAAAAAAAAAAGAACAACAAAAAGGTAGACGATAAGTTTTACTTAAATTCAGTAAATCACAGAAGTCCCATACGACAAAAACTCATAATTGAAAGAATGTTGTATGATTTACTTAAATTCAGTAAATCACAGAAGTCCCATACGACAAACACTCATAATTGAAAGAATGTTGTATAACCACAATAAAACTTCAATAACCATCGGCCCAAAAAACAAACACTCATAATTGAAAGAATGTTGTATAACCACAATAAAACTTCAATAACCATCGGCCCAAAAAAAAAAGAACAACAAAAAGGTAGACGATAAGTTTTACTTAAATTCAGTAAATCACAGAAGTCCCATACGACAAACACTCATAATTGAAAGAATGTTGTATGATTCCTAAGTGCATTTTGTTATCCGAGCTTGAGAGAAACGTGGAAGTAGAATATCATAAGTTTCCATCTTGACTGACACGTGAAGTAGAAACATAAGATAAAACGGGAAAAATAGATGAAGGAAATGTTATCACGTACCTCCAAATTACATTCCCTGTTTTCGACAGATCCCTGAAATACCATCAATGAATGCTCATCACGATTTTGGCATCCCTCGATTGGATGCAGTACTGGTGGTTTATAACTTCTTTCACCATTCTGCCCACCTTCTGCACTTTGCTGGTAGGCACCCTGTGATTCATGGTTGAAAACTACTTAATGATTAAATAAATAAATTAAGTAAACAAATAAATAAAATCTTGACCTAATAGCAACCTCATTTTCTAAATGTTGGCAATTTTTTGCACCAGATGTGGGTTCAAGAGAGGAACCAGATACAACGGTGTCATTGATCTGATCAGAAATTACACCAGATTGCACTTGATCATCATTCTTATTCCCTGATTTGACAACAAGCACTGGCTTCTCTTGAAGTTTCTCATCGGCTAGATTTAAAGGTGTCCGCTTGACAGCCATTTGAGATTCCATATCTTTCATTACCTGATGAGCGGCATCATCAAGCGTAAGTGTCGCTTCTGATAATCTGGTGCAGTGACTTCCTGAGCTTTTACCTGCATCCTTATTTTGTTTCATACAAATATCATCTGACCCAGAAGAATTGGCACCATTCACTTCAACAGGATTGGCCAAATATTCATCGAAACACGCTAAAGGACTGGAAGGCTGGACTAGCATTGAATCTTTATTATCACATCCTTTCTGAGGACTTGAATCCAGGCTGTCTATCAAGTTCTTAACAGGAAGTTCAGAAACATCTGAGCCTTCTGTATATGCATTGCTTCTATCATCATTCTCACGTGAGAGCTCTGAGCTGGATAAGTGAGGATGCAGCGACCTGAAAAAAAACCATAACTTTAAACTAACTCCGACCATATCATATTTTTGAAAATTTTAAGTCAGAAATTGGAAAGCAGATGTAGAAATCAAGCTGCTTGGTACCTCTTCAAGAAAATAGTTTCTGACTGTGGATTAAGGCGCGGTGAAGTAAATACGGGTGGTGGTGTCGGAATATTAAGATCTGAAAACCCGCGCGTGATACGTGCAACCTTTGGAGGATGTATAGGAGATAGACTGCGAAGGTAGCTCAGAAAAGGGGATTCCTATGAGCAACAAAAGAAAGAAAATGGATGAATACAAGTTTCAAAATGTTAAACATAATAATACATCCAATTCAAAACACAAACAACCTTTCCATTAGAGCACAATGTGCTCCTTGCATACAAGTATCGATATGGGATTTTTCCAAAATGCATGACTGGGGACCTAGAATGTGCTACCAGTAGCTACAGTGTTCCATCTTTCTAAATACCCCAAGTGAAAACCATAATGCATTTAGAAAAGTGTGGACTTTCTAGGAATAGAAAACACTGAATTACAGGTATTTGACACTTGATGGTTAGGGTAGGAACCAGCTTGGGAGTTCCACTACACATCAACCCTCTCCTCCACTAAATTTGAGATCAATTTTTCCAACTATGTACTTTTAGCAGGCAAAGCGATGTGTGCCCACATTGTGAATCGAAGGTTCAAATTCAGTCATGGCAGTCTTTCTTCGTCATCATAGAAGTGGATGAATGTGGTTTTATCAGACCAAAAAACAATAAATGCATTAAGCTCCAACCCATTACTTACAGAATATGATCTAAACTAAACCCAAACCAAATGCACACTAGATCCTACACCAAACACCTCGAACCCAAAACCCTAATCCGCCTCAATCAGACCCTAACCACCAAATACAACTCATTATCAACTAAACCCATGTCACAACATAACCAATACACCAAGAAATCGCTGAAAAAACTAGGATCCAACGTCAAAAGGGTAAAAATGAGGATTCGAACTCGATCCCTCCAACACAAACACCCAAATTGACAACAGGAAGAGATCCACAAACACACAACACCTAACTAACTAAACAAGAAAGGCAGCAAATCGATGGAGTTAAGTGGGGAAATGCTTACTTGGGGAGCGGGAGACGCCGATGCTGAAGAAGGGGGAGCGATGATCTTGCTGCTTTCAGGAGAATCCATTGTCGAAAACCCTAACCCTACAACTTCTTCGCCTCTGCATCTTCTTTTTCTCTCGCACCTCTCTGCACACGATGATAAGCAAATGGGCACTGCATTTTTTTGCCCCGTTGCTGCTGTTTTTTTTTTTTTTTTTTTTTGGCTATAATGAAGTGAAGCGTGTCAGTGGCGCTCACCAAGTCGCACTTAAATCCAAGGATTGTGATTTCGATTTTACAGTTAATTTCTATTCCCTGATTTTAAGAAATTTTTGGGGAAATATTTTGATGAATAAAGAAAAAATATAAAAATTTTGAGATACATGAAATGAGTGATTCTACCTGACGACGGAACCAGCGAGGAAACGCGCGAGGGAGGGAGGGAGGACCCTCCATCCCCCTCGTGATGCATGCAGGGGAGGGAAAGCACGCATCGCGAGGGGGATGGAGGGTCCTCCCTCCCTCGCGCGTTTCCTCGCTAGTTTCCTTGACACTTAGAATTTCCTACATGAAATATATAATGAATTTCTAGGGTATTAAATATGTGAAAAAAATAATATGCAAGTAAATAAATATATTAAATTATTAAATGAAACTAAAATACCTATAATTAGAAAATTAAGGGCTAGTTTAAAAAATCAATATATAAGTAAAAAAGTGATAATTAGGAAATCATGGGGTGTTTTAAAAAATTAATAAATAATTAGAATGAATGATAAGTAGAAAAAAAAAACTTGAAATTCACGAAAAAAAATCTGAAACTTTTTTGCAAAAATTCCGAAATTTTTCGAAAAAAAATCATCGCAAAAATGTAAATTTGAGTAGCTGATTTTTGTATTTTTTACGAAAAAGTTAAACTTGCGAAAAAAAACCAGAAATTTATGAAAAAAACCCTCGAAAATTGTAATTTTTTATCTCGCCCTTTTTTCTTTTCATAGTTTCAATCAATCAAAAATTTCGGCGAAATTTCGTATAATTTCACAAAATCACAATCCTTGCTTAAATTCGATCGAGCGAGCGGGGAAATATTGTCCCTAATGTAACAGATACGCTAATCCTAAAATACAATTTTTTAGTGTGCAACAAAAAAAAAATAGTTATACGGCTCCATACAAAACTAACTATGGTGAAAGTTATACATATGCATTCTACGACACCACGTAGGGTGAAAAGTTTTGGGGGTTAAGCAGTTGAGGGTTAGGGTTTGGAAATTTGTGATTTGAATGTATATGTGAGAGCAATAAGTTTTTCTTAAACGGAAAGAAAAAATATGTTTTGTTTTCGTATTGGATTTAATTTAGGGAGTGTGCGCATTTTTGTTTTCTTATTAATAATATATATAGGGGAGGCAAATGTTTAGATAGGAAACAATCTGCTCAAATCAACATCCCTCTATAAGTTTCTTCATTCTTGTGGTTGTTCTGCTTTGTTCTGAGAAAGAGGGGCTCTAATGTCATTTATTTTCCGCCCAATATATATCTATATTACTAATCAGAATGGTGTTTTAGGTTGAAGATAAAAGACGGTTGAGATTTGTTTCATCTAATGGCTGAGACTTAAAGTTAGTTTTTATGTCTTACCTTCTATCAATACCCAATAAGAGTGCATGGGTTCGATTCTCATGTCTATCATTTTGATATTATTTATCTTGATATTTAAAGCAAAATAACATGTTAAACTTTTATCGTGCCAACGACATGGGGAATACCCTAGTATATATATCACATTGTGTACATAAAACCAAACTCCTAGGGGTCAAGATCAAAGCTCAAATGGTGATTTTGCCCACTTGTTGTTGCTGTTTTTTCTTTTATTTTGGGTATAATGAAGAGAGTGTGTATGTGGCGCTCATCAAGTCGTACTTAAATCTGACCGAGTAGAGGAAATATTGTCTCTAATGTAACATATATGCAAACACCAAAATATGGATTTTTAGTGTGAAACAAAATATAAATAGTTATACGGCTCCACACAAAACTAAGTAGGGTGAAAAGTCATACATATCAATTCTATGTTACCACATAGGGTGAAAAGTTTTGGGGGCCGTGCAGTTGAGGGTTAGGGTTTGGAAGTTTATGATTGTGTGTGAGAATAAGAAGTATTTTCTTAAATGCGAAGAAAAAATATGTTTTGTTTTCTTCTATATATAGGAGGCGAGTAAACGGTCTGCTCGATTCAACATCCCTCTACAAGTTTCCTCATTCATGTGGTTGTTTTCTTCTGTTTTGAGAGAGAGGGGTTCTAATTCCATTTATCTTCCTTCCTATATATATACACATTTTGTCAAACATGTTATGCCGAGTGGACTGTCTGAAGTCAGCAGTTGGAGGCCAATGCTGAGTTTCATGCCAAGAGTGCGCGGACCACTGGAGAGTGGTTCCTTCTGGCATAGATTGAAACTGAATATTGCCAATGATAAGCTGGATGTTGAGCAGTCCAATACTGAAATCCTGTCGAGCTTGTTGGAGCAACTGAAGCAGGAGCTCGCTAAGTCAAGAGGGCGTGCAGAGAAGCTTCTCAAGGCCCAAGCCACATTTGAATTCAACAGAGTCGTGCATGGAAGGCTGGAACTATTGCATCTGATGAAGAAGGAGCATCTCGACTGGCATCTCTCATATTATAAAGATATTGCATATGAGTTTGGAGCGACCTCTGGTTTGTCTGAAGAAGAAGGCGACCCTAATAAGAGGGGTCGAGAGGCAACACCGACAGATGTGTCTCCCGCTTCTTCCCTTACTAAGTCTAGTTCTGTTGTATCTGACTTTCCTCCTAATGAGGGGTGAATCATGTACTCGAGTTTGCAAATGAATAGTACTTCCCACGTATTTTGTCTTATTTTGCTTTTTTCTGCTAGCTTTTACCTGGTTTGTCTTATTTCGACATTAATTGTTAGACGAGGAACTTTGTTGGGCTAGGAAGCTTATGTTTGATTCGCTGTTGGGAGCTCTGACTTTTTGTGCTGCAGTTGTTGGTGCAAATCTGGTCAGACTCATTTTTTAGAGATCGGGGAGATTAATACACCCTCTGTCTGGCGGTTTGGCTGTCTGTTGGACTAGCAGTTGTTGTTATAAGCGTATCAGTTGAACTGTGGTTTCAGTGTTTGTGCCCTTGCAGATGATTGGACAATAGTCTTTGCGAGTTATCTGGATCAAGTTTTCAAAACTCTGACAAACTTTTGACTCGTCTTTATTTGTTATTCGTAGAATAGGCTTAATTGGACTAGGGTTGTTATCGCCAGTTATAACTGACTAAACCGGTGTCAGGTTTCGGTGACCATGGTGGTCCTTGGCAAGCCGTCTTCACCAGTCTACATGAGCACTGACTAAGCTCCCATTTTCTAACCCATCTTGATCCGTTCATGGCAGACTAGGAATTGGAGCGAGCCAGCAGTTATCAGCGTTAGTTGTTCTGACTAAAGTTTTGGCGGGGGTTCGGCGATCATTGTCTGTAGTTGGCCAATGATCCCTGACAAGTCGTCTTCACCAGGCTACATGAGCACTGACTAAGCTCCCACTTTTTAGGTCGTCGGAATCCGTGCCTAGCGAACTAGGCTTCGAGTAGACCAAAATCATCATCATCAGCGGCCACTAACTAAGCTTTGGTCGAGGTTCGGCGATCACTGTCAGCGTACGAGTAGTCACCCCTGGCAAGCCATCTTAATCAGGCGTCGAGAGCGCTGACTAGACTCCTACTTTCTAGGTCGTCAAAATCTGTTATTTGCGGACTAGGCTTCAAGCAGACCAGAAGCTATCGTCGTCGTTCGTCACCGATTAAGCTTTGGTCTAGTTCGGTCTCTATTGCCCATGTTTGGACAATGATCCCTAGCAAACGTATCGATCAGGCATCAAACCGTTGACTAAGTTGTCACTCTCTAAACCGATGACACCCGTTTAACTTGACGGACTAGGCGTTAGAGCGTACCAGAAGCTATAGTCATAAGTCGAAATCGGCTAAGCTTTGGTTAGGTTCGGCGACCATTATCTATAGTTGGACAATGGTCATTGGCAAGCCATTGCAGTCAGGTATTACAAACACTGACTAAGCTCCCACTTTCTAACCCATCGTCGTCCACTTTTAGTGGGCTAGGTGTTAGAGCGGACCAGAAGCTACTGTAATCAGTCGAAACTGACTAAGCTTTGGTCTGAATAATATTATGGGCACGTAAGTCTGACTTGGTAATCCTGACTTACGTAGCTCGCATGTAAAATTCATCAGGGCGTATAAATCTGACTTGGATGTCCTGACTTACTTAACTCGCTTGTAAGATTATGGGCGTGTAAGTTTGACTTGGGGATCTTGACTTACTTAACTCACCTATAAGATTCTGGGCGTGTAAGTCTGACTTGGGTGTCCTGACTTACTCAACTAGCTGACGGCTGATTTCAGTGTCACATTGATTGATTGGACTAATAATAGATTGACTGATTTTAATGAATAACAACGAAATAATAGTGGAGCCGATGCCTTGGGTTTAATGATAACACTCTGTAGGCGTGCTCCTTATTCTATGGGTGCTCAGGGCATAAGCTTGGGTCCATTAGTTGAGGGGCCTAGTTAGAAAAAATCTTTATGAATCAGCGTGTTAGGGATACATCGCATTCTGCGAGACGGTTCAATATTGATTACTCCCTCTTGTTAATGGGGCTGCCTACAGGGTCATTAATTCAAAAGATGTGAACTTGTGCAGTTGCTGTTGGAACCATCGTTTTCCTGATTTCCCGTACGACATTTAATGCTGAAGTAATTGTTTGTTGACACCTCTTCGTAAACCATTTTGCCTATATATGAACTGACTATTCTACGTTCATGCACTGCAAATGAAAATAGTAGAACATGTTAATCAAATGCATCTTACCAGAGAGTTTGCTTTGATTTTCCAAAGGCTGAAGGAAGATCTCTTCCACTGGAGTCTTCGAATGTACTGACATTTGTGCCAATGAGTCTTGATAAGACTTGCTATTATGCGGTGCCACCTGATCTGGGTGTACTCTGGATTGATCTCATGAGATCTTGTAATATCTTCTCATGGTTGGTTGTATATTTTATGCATTGGTGCAGGGTGGATACCACTGCTTCCATATGATGAAGCAACAACCTTCCCATAATGATGTTGTAGGTGAACGGAGCGTCAACTACCATGAACTGTTTGACAAGGTACTTCAGTAGTTGTGGCTCTCCTACCACCACCATTAGATTGATATTCCCGATGAGAAAGCATTACTTCCCATTGAACTCGACCAAAGGGTGGTTGGTGGGCGTTAGGTATTTCTCTTGTAGCTGCATGTTGCGGAATGCACCGAGGAACAAGATATTTAATGAGCTTTCAATGTCCACCAAAGCTCTATTTACCTCCCACTTAGCGATAAGGACGAAGATGACCAGGGTGTCATTGTGAGGAGAATGTACCCCCCGGAGATCCATCTCCGTAAACGTTAGTGATAGGATCGGGCTGTGAATTTGTGTGTGCTGCACTTGTCGGTCCTCGTACTGAGACGGTGTCCGTATCTCGGTCAGTCCTTTTGCGAGACCTGTTTGATTGCTCTCGCTCGGGACCGACCCCGTGGAGGACGTAAATGACACCAGGAGCTTCCTTTTCGATCTCCTTGACAACATCCGCTTTTTCCTTTGCTCGACCCTGCCTCCTGTCCGGGCCTAGGAATTCCTTGAGTTTGCCTTTCCTTATCCAATACTCGACTTCTTCTCTGAGGATTCTGCAATCCTCAGTATCATGTCCGCCTTCCTTGTGGTAGGCACAATATTTGTTGTTGTTGCGCCTAACAAGATCTCCTGGATGCTTAGGCGGCCACTTCAGCTCTTCCTAATCCTTGATGGAATCAAGGATGCCAAACAGACTGGTGTTGAGAGGGGCGACTGACCTGGACCTGACGTAATTCGAGGCCTTGTTCGAGTCGGTCTTGCCATCTGTGCGCTTCCTCTTGTTACTATCATCGTCCTCTTTCTTCTTCCCCTCTTTCCTATCTTTTGGGACAAATGATTTATTCTCTGCCTCCGCCTATCTCTTGGCGGCCAACATTTTGTCCAGAGTGATGTATCTCTTGGCATCTTTGAGCAAGTATGTCATATTGGTTGGGGGGTCCAGGGTGAGGATGTCATAGAGCCTGCCTCTTCTCATACCCGAAGTGAAAGCCGTGACGGCGGTGTCATTACTACAATCGTCGACGAGGGTCAACTCATCATTAAAACGAGTGACGTACTCCCTCAATGTCTCGTTCTATTTTTGCTTTAGGGTCAGTAGATAATGCGGGCCCTTCCTTAGTCATTGGCTGCCCATGAAGCGTGTAAGGAACACCAATGCCAACGTTCAAGTAAGGAACACCAATGCCAACGTTCAAAATGAATCAATGGATTTCGGAGGAAGGCTGTGGAACCACGTTAGCACTGGCGTTTTCAGGCTTGCAAGGAATGATTGGCACATTATTGCATCAAACCCTTCTTTAAGCACCATAACGTGTTGGCAATAGCTCAGGTGATCAGATGGGTCTCCTGTCCTGTCGTAAAACTCCAACTTCGATGGGGTGTATTTCTTGGGTAGCGGTTCGTCCATGATATGGTCCATGATGGAGGGACTGTGAGACTAAACAACATGTCTGGGTTTGTGGCCCCGTTGCGGAAGGGGTTGTGTGAGACGTGCTTGTCGGCTCTGGGCGCTTGGTCTCTATTGGTAGTGCCTCTGCCTCTTGTCCATTGAGAAGTTGCTGGGGTCGCACAACTCTCCTGACCATGCTCTCTAAAACTTTCTAGGGAACGGGCCCTTCGCTGCTCACGGTCTCCCTCTGCAGGTGGAGGATTCCGCTGTTTGAGAGCCTCCAACATCTCTACTATTTGCTGCATCTGCGTCGAGAGTAGGTCCACCCTTGGGTCTGCTGGGCCGCCATCAGCGCAGGGGTCTGAGGAGGTTCCTCCCCTGGTGGTGGTGGAACTGGCTGCGCTCTGCCGGTTTGAGCATTTGAAGGCTCAACATAAGCTCCATTGTTGCGAGACCTTGTCGTCACCATCTCGCCGATTATCTTGAAAATGTGGAACTACCATTTTCTGAGGAACTTTGTCGTTCCCCACGGACAACGCCAAACTGATCTAGTCGATTTCTATTTTCCTTCCTCGTTGCTTACCTAGACCTGCACATGTAGCAAACGTGAGCCAAGGGCCACCGTGTGGTGGCCGATGGCACTCCGATGCTTAAGTTAGATAAGGCTTATGAGAGGCTTAAAACTGTAAACTAGGATATATTGCGTACCTCTAGTTCATCGATTTTATCTCCCTTT
This sequence comes from Berberis vulgaris, assembly GCA_963556465.1. Classification (NCBI taxonomy): domain Eukaryota; kingdom Viridiplantae; phylum Streptophyta; class Magnoliopsida; order Ranunculales; family Berberidaceae; genus Berberis; species Berberis vulgaris. Next base: position 55,263,142 of record OY747132.1, read on the forward strand.
TACAGTGAAGGAGCCCTTGTTCGGCTAGGCCTTTGGTGTTGTAGTTTATGGAAAGTAATCTTGTTGTGGAGATCCTTTCCTAATTGGGGGTAGTCCATGTGAGATAGTTTTCCTATACGACTTGTGTTCCTAGATCTGCGAGAGAGGCTTGCCTTTCTGAGTCTTGTCTATGCAAGGGAGTTTCCTTGTCCGACTTATACTCTAATATATGTTTCCTAGTCGGATCCAATGTGTTACTGGCCTGCCTATCCTGGGTAGATCTCTCATATACTTACCTTAGAGGTCTTACGAGTATAGGGCCTGACCGCATGACGTGTGGGCTTACTGGCTCATTGCAACTCGGACCCGACTGTCTGGATTTTGCCAATGATGGGTTTGCTGTTGTTTGGGCTTTGCTGGATTGAGCGTACAATCGGGCCTACTTCGTTCTATTGACGAGATTATCATGACACGTGTATGGTGCTGATTAGAGGACGGTTTGATGCATCATCAGATATAATGAATAGAGTGTGTATGTGGCGCTCAACAAGTCATACTTAAATCCGACGAAGCGAGGGAAATATTTTCCCTAATGTAACAAATATGCTAATATCAAAATACATATTTTTGGTGTGAAACAAAAAATAAATAGTTATACGAATCTACATAAAACTAACTAGGGTGAAAAATTATACATATCAATTCTACGATATCACGTAGGATGGGGGTTGAGCAGTTGAGGGGTAGGGTTTGGAAGTTTGTGATTTGAATGTGTATGTGAGAATTAGAAGTTTTTTCTTAAACGAGAAGAAAAAAGATGTTTTGTTTTGTTATTGGATTTAATTTAGGGAGTGTGCGGATTTTTTTTATTGGATTTAATTTGGAGACGAATGTGTAGAGAGGAAACGGTATGCTTGAATCAACATCCCTCTACAAGTTTCTCATTCCGGTGGTTGTTTTCTTCTGTTCTGAGAGAGAGGGGCTCTAATGCCATTTATCTTCCGTCCAATATATATATATATATATATATATATATACATTTTATTGAACACGTTGTGTACATAACACCAAACTTCTATGGGTCAAGATCAGACCTCAAATGGTGATTATGCCAAGCTTATGGGGTCCGTGAACCCTTATGCCCCCTAGATTCGCCCTTAGGCATGATTATGATTTATGTGATATATTGGAGATTACCATATAATTCATTGGTGATATTCACATAATTATTACATAATATATCCCTTAATTTATATATGTTAGTGTTTCGATTATTATATTTTATAGTAATTATTTCGTTTTCATGTATTTGTAGGAATTTGAGCGTGAACGATGAAATTGTATTAAGGCGACAATTTAAAGAATGACAATTGGTCAATTCTAGCGGTGGTACAAAGTAGAGGGTCACATATCTAAACCCAAAACCAAGCCCATAACTTAAACCCAAAACCTAACCCATAAACCCAAACCCAATGCCAAGCCCAAACAAACCCAAAGAATATTCTCCCAATTATCTCATATTTAGTTTTGATTTTTTTCCTTAAATCACTCATTGAATCCTCCCCTTAACTTGTCCATATTCATTTTTTGCTAATTCTCTATAAATACAAAAATTTAATGGATGAGAAAGGGGAGAAAGAGAAGGGAAAATAAAATATTACAAAAAGTCAAAGCATTTTCCTCACACAGTGATTCTCATCACCATCACCACCTCCCACTGCCACTACCCACCACGAAACAAGGGCGTGAGAACCCTGTCTCGCTTCACCTCGCCACCACCATCATCCGAACACCGCCACCGCCACGAAACAGGGGCGTGACAACCCTGTTTCGCGTCAAGACTTCATCTCGCCACCGAGCTCCGCCACCACCATCACTTCACTGTTCCTAGCTAGCAACCACGTTCCTCACCACCTCCCTGGCCCTCACCCTCTCCGCCACCTTCCCTATTAACGTCATAACCACCACCACCTCCGGACAACACAACCTCCATCCACCATCATCCGAACACCGCCACCACCACGAAACAGGGGCGTGACAACCCTGTTTCGTATCAAATCTGTTCTTCCGCCACTGTCCAGATCACTCCGCCATCACCGCCACCAGAGCAAGCGCCTTCTCTGCCATCACCCGAGCACCACCACCATCCACTGTTTCCCTCTCTTCGCCAACAGAAGCCACCATCAGCAGCCGCGCAACAGAAACATGGAGCATCGCCTGATTCAGTCACCCGCTCTCGACCTCTCTTCGTCTCGGCCCTCCATCATGTCTCCCTCTCTCACGGTCACCATCGCAAGCATCATCACCCGAGCACCACCACTGCTACAGGAGCAGAAACAGGGGAGTCCACTTCGATCTCTCTGTTTTTTTTTGTGTTTTCATCACATCTCTCTCTGTTCTTCCATTCCTCTATCTCTTTTGCAGGTTCCGGAGTATCTTGGAGGACGAAGGAGTTCGCGAGGAGCACGGAGGAAGAAGGAGCAGCGACGCTGCTCGCTAGAGACGACGACCAGAGGAGCGCGAGCGACTGGAGGGAAATAACTGTTTTTCAAACAGTTATGTTATTTGCACCCCGACTTCTATTTGAGCAGCTACAGAGCTTTTGTTGTTCATTTTCTCAGGATTCGTGTCGTAAATCAAGTTGACACTACTGACACCCACTGGGATCTGCTGAGCCACACTGGACCTGTTCTTGTTTGCACCCTGCTGAATGCTCTGTAACACCACATTGAATTAAGTCTCAAACTCTAGAATTAATTTCATTTTACTTTATTATTCCATGATTAATATTAATTGATTCGCGATTTATAATATTTTACTTTCACCTAATATGTCATGCATCTTAGGTTGTTAGAAAAATATTACGTTATAAATCAAACATGTTTTAATTGAATAATTAAACTTGTGATTAATTGTGCCATAAAAAGACAATTAATGCTAAGAGTTTATACATTGCTAGAGTCATTTATTTGAAATTGGAATAATAAGAAAAATTGAATATAATTTTAGGAGCTTGAAAAATATTTTGCAAATTGTGGTTTCCCTCCAATTCTTTTCTTTTATTTATTGTTATTTTTATTACTTTTGTTAAACTCGGATTTTTAAACACTATAACTCCCCATTTTCTCCAAATTAGTTTAATTAAATTATTAAATTCAATTTAATCCACCTTCCTCGTGGGATCGACCCGTACTTGCTGTTGTCTACCAGTTAGACACCGTGCACTTGCAGTTATCACAAGTGAGATTTATTTGCTTATTAATTTAGGTTAATAAAACTTGCATCAAGTTTTTGGCGCCGTTGCCGGGGAAGGTAGCGGTGTAATTGAATTTAAGATTTATTTTCACTAATTTAAAAAAAATATATTTTTATTAAGTTTTTTTTACACTCATTTTGTGTTTGATTTTGCAGATTACACGCTTCTTGAGAAAATTGGACGATCCTGCAAACATCAAGCAAAGTTTTTTTTTATTTATTTATTTTGTGAGGAGAGTTTTAATTTTATTTTCACCTCGTTTTACGAGTGTGTGGTGTAATAATTTTTAAACTCTACTGTTTTTCATTTTGTTTAATCACAAAAAAAAACCCAAAATTTTCTAAATCAAAAGAAATTATAGGGAAACAATTTTAATTGTTACCCAATAATTTTTTTTTATGAATTAGAAATCCGACTTCTAAGACCAAGACCAGTAATTTGATTGCATATGCTTGTGTGCTGATTGAAACAGATAAAAAGGAATCGGACATTTTTTTTATTGTGCTAACTTTTTCTGCAGAACGGAATACGCACACTGTAAGTATTTCTATCACACGCAACGTATTAGCGACCGGGTGCTTTGTGTAATTGTTTTAAATTGTGTGATTGGTTGTTTAATTTCTGTAATTGTGGATGCTAAACTTTAGTAATTTATAATAAGCAGACCCAGCTTCTAAATAGAAACTGGTGAGACTTGATATCCTCACCTCATCACTTCAGCTGTGTGCAACCAATAGCCTAACATAATTAAAATCAATTAGCAAGTTAGATAGAGTCATCTTTTAGGTACGGTGTTCATAAGACAACCAAGACCAAGGTGAATCCAATAATTTTTGTGTTGACCGCGGCTAAAAGTGACGATGGGTTTAATCATTCAATAACTCCAAGAGGCCACTGCCACAAGGGTAATTTACCCGGTACGCCAAGTCATAAGTAAGCTACGATCCACAAGAAGAATTGGTGTAACTAACTGTTTTGGGTTAGGAACACAAGCTTCAAGTGTACATTTAACATCACATCGTTCTCACATCTATTGGCTCACAGAGAGGTAGCACAAGGAAGTACTTAATTGGACCATTGTGACCTCCTTCCCTTGTGTGATGATCCGGTTTCTTTGAAACAAAACTCTAGCCTACTGATTTTGAACTTTGCGGTGTAGAGTGTACACTCTTAGGATCAACTTGTAGCACCCATTGCTCCGTCATAAAGATTACATAAGAAATAATTGTCCCCAAAGATAAAAAAAATAATTGATCTAAAACACGTTGATTGCTTAGGGAGGCATGTTTCTTGTGCATTTATTGGTTGCTGATTGCGTGTGAGTCTGTGTATATTTTTAGAGTTAGTGATTTAAAAAAAATGAACCTCAATGATTATCCATCTTGGTTTCCTGAGCAAGTCAATGCATTTAATGCCATGCGACAACCTGATTATGATCCATATTCAGATTATTACAATTCAGGTTCTGCATATTATTCTGACTTCTCATGGGCCCATGGTCAGTACCATGGATGCCCTATTGTCACTCCCCCGACTCCTCAAGTTTTCATTCCTGCTAGTGAGCCTCAACCTAATCGAGTTGTTCCTCCTTCTAACACATCTAGTTTAGAGGACGCCTTAACTCGTGTTATGCAGCGAACTGAAGATATGTTGGAGAAAACTTCTCAGGATATCACAGAATTGACAGTTATTTATCAACAAAACTCCCAAGCTATTCGGAAACTTGAGATGACTTTGAGTCAGATAGCTGATTCACGTCTTGAGATAGAGTCAGAGGAAGTCCCTAGCCAACCTATTTCCAACCCAAATGGTCAATTTGAAATTAGTGGCACATCTGAGCCAGACAGTGAAGATGTCCAATCCATTACTACCCTTAGGAGTGGGAAACTGGTTGACAATCAGGTAGGAATGCCTGACATAAGTGTTATTATATCCTCACCCAATTTTACACAGGTTGCATCCTCCTCTCATAAGAAGGCTGATAAAAGCTCAATTATTGATGAACCTGTAGATTCTGAGACACCACAAACATCTCCTTCCCATGTTGACTCATTAGACATATGCCTTCCTAGTGACTCATGCATAGAATCAAACTGTGAACATTCTTTAGAGTCTCCCCTTGATTGTTTTCATGATACACATGACCATTTAGAGGCTTGTTTGACTCATTTTCGTTTAGACTTTGATGTTGATGATTCCATTAGGGAAGTCAATGCCCAGTCCCCATTGTGGATCCTAGTTATAAATGGAAGTCTAAAGTGGAGCCTCTTCCACTCAGTGAGTCAAAACTAGTCCCATCAGTTGAGCCACCTGAGCTTGACTTTAAACAATTATCTGACACCCTCAGGTATGCGTTTTCAGGTACTGATGATACTTTGCCTGTTATTATTTCATCTATATTGAATTCAAAACAGGTTGTCCCAAAGAAGTCGGGAGAGATATCTAGTAAGAGAGTGCAATCCATAAGTAGTGTCAACTCTAGGGTTGGGGGTGTTGTTGAGCTATCTAGCCCAACATTTTTGTGTGATTCATGTGATGAGCCTGTACCACCTGATATATCTATAGTTACATCTACTTGCATCACATTTCCATTGACCAGGGCTAATTATGTGGATCCCATGTTCCTGAGTGAGGATTTCAATTTTCACCATTATGATGTGAAAATTATCCAATATTCTGATTTGGAACCAGACTTAGGATGCTCCATTTTAGGAGTAAGGGAGGATCCTTTGTTGCATATCACTACTTGCGACCCATTCATGTTTAAGATCCCTACTGACTTCCAAGGAATGCGAGCTTCTTTACAATTTTTATATGATTTTAGATGGTGTCCTTGCAACTTTTGGGATGTGCTAGTATATCTTGTGTTGCATGTGGTTGCTATTTTTAAGTGGGCTGATCCTCAATTTTTCAGGTTGTTGGTATACGATTCCTTAACCCTTTTGACTCGTTTATATCATAGACTAGGTTTGGAGGTGAATGTTCCCTAGGTTCTTCCTCGTTACTTCATGATATATCATTCATGAGGGAGAATATATGTCGGGCTGACGACGTTAAACCAAGCGCTCCTAGGAGGCAACCTAGCTTTAGTTGTGTGTTTTTGCTGTTAGTCTGGATTGATTTTCGAGTACCTTATTTAGTTGTGTTTCACTCATACTCGTTAGCTCCATAACAGTTTTGACTTACAACTTGCCTTTTTTTTTGTTTTCTTTGTTAGTGTCGAGTCTGCATTTTATCGATTTCTAATGAAAACTCCATGATTCTTATGTTTGTGAGCCTCATTGATGGATGACTTCTTGGAAATTGGTAAAATCTTCACCGCGGTAATACTGTTCTAACCTCCTCTCATGTACTTATTTCATTCATTTGTCAGAATTATTTTGTTAAACATTGAGGACAATGTTTGGATTAGGTTTGGGGGTAGGGTTCATGAGTCGGTGAATTTTTCGTAGTGTTTTCTTTTCTTATTCTTAAAAAAAAAAAGCTTTTCTGTCAAGAAAACTTGGTTTTTTGCGATTATGAAAATGGATTTTAAATGTTTTATGCTCAAGAAAATGCAAGCCAATTTGACATATTGGTATATTGATAAATGACTGAAAGTTTAGTATGATCCTTAAGTTAGATCTAGTTTATAAGATTTTTCAACTTAATTATCTTTGCACCATGAGCCATGTTAGCATAACTTGAAGTTGATGAGTGAAATATGCACTAGAAAACCTTAGAATAATAGTGGAGACTTAACCCTGAAAGTTTTGAACCTTTCTATTTTTCCGATGGTTATACATAAACTCTGATTTTTCTTGAGTCCGTATTATCTCGTTGATGATCTCATTATTCTCATTTTTCTGATCAATTACATTGGGAATGACATCAAAATTGAATTATTACACTAGAACTTTTTTGGCTTATTCAATTGAGATGTCATAATACTGACCCGAACATAGGAAATGATCTAGGCATTTCTTTCTTTAGACCATTAACTAGTTTTTTAACTTACCCATAACATTAACTTTTTTGTAGCTTTTTGAGCCTTTAAATAACTTTTATTTATTAACCCATTAACCTTTACCCAACGTTTCTGGGAATGTGTATGGATGGATATACTTGGTGTAAAAAAGGCATCAAAAAACAAAATATGAGATATTTCATAAATCCTCTATGTGAAAAAAAAAAGTGTTGAAGAAAAGAAAAATAGTTTAAAAAAAAGGGGGGCAGAAGAAGAATGTCAATGAGGATAAAGATGTGAGAATGAAGAAAAAAATTGATGGTGCGCAACATCATTTTATTCTGACAGCCCTAATTGTTCGGGAATGGGTGTATACATTCCTAGAATTTTTTGTTAGAATCCTTTGACATTCCTTATTAACCATTACCCAAGCCCCGTTACAAAGTCCTAGTTGATCTTAGGTAAAGGTTGGTTCCGTAGATGTGGTGATTTAATAACCAAGACCTATGGTGTTTGATTCAACATTCCCCAAAGTAATTGATATTCCTGTCCATGAGATCATGATCATTCCATTCTTGAAAAGTCCGTTCTTCATAATACTATATGTGAGATGATTGTTTTCCATTATTTACTCTTTTCCTCACATATAAACTGAGTGAAATACCAAATCTCTGAGTGTTTTATTGTGAGTGACATGAGAGGTTTGAAGTCAAAACAAACTTTCTACAGGAGATTTAGTCATTGTTTTACTCTGTAATGAAAAGCTATGTTGATAGTGCTTTTCACACACACACACACATTGAGTTGAGGATGATTATGAATTTTTTCTAACCTTTGGAGAATATTAAATTATTTGGAGATTTGTTGATATACTAAAATGACACTGTTGGTTTCTTGCATTTCTTGAAGTTTTAAAATAAACACTGTTTGACCAAGTTTTGTTGAGTCAGTAATGTTTGTGGATAACATTTTATGGAAACCCTCACGAGACTATAACTCGTCCCCTAAAGGTAATCTAGGGGTTTAAAGCCTTGTTGCACGTTTAAGGTAAGTGCAACCGATGATTCCTGCAAAAGTGAGTTAGAATTTTATTTTTATTGTTTTACTCGAGGACTAGCAAAATATAGGTTTGGGGGTATTTGATATTCACATAATTATTACATAATATATCCCTTAATTTATATATGTTAGTGTTTCGATTATTATATTTTATAGTAATTATTTCGTTTTCATGTCTTTGTAGGAATTTGAGCGTGAACGATGAAATCGTATTAAGGCGACAATTTAAAGAATTACAATTGGTCGATTCTAGCAGTGGTACAAAGTAGAGGGTCACATATCTAAACCCTTAAACCCAAAACCAAACCCATAACTTAAACCCAAAACCTAACCCATAAACCCAAACCCAATGCCAAGCCCAAGCAAACCCAAAAAATATTCTCCCAATTATCCCATATTTAGTTTTGAATTTTTTCCTTAAATCACTCATTGAATCCTCCCCTTAACTTGTCCATATTCATTTTTTGCCAATTCTCTATAAATACAAAAATTTAATGGATGAGAAAGGGGAGGAAGAGAAGGGAAAAGAAAATATTACAAAAAATCAAAGCCTCTTCCCCACACAGTGATTCTCATCACCATTACCACCTCCCCCCACCACGAAACATGGGCGTGACAACCCTGTCTCACTTCACCTCGCCACCACCATCATTCGAACACCGCCACCGCCACGAAACAGGGGCGTGACAACCCTGTTTCGCATCAAACCTTCATCTCGCCACCAAGCTCCGCCACCACCATCACTTCCTTGTTCCTCGCTAGCAACCACGTTCCTCACCACCTCCCTGGCCCTCACCCTCTCCGCCACCTTCCCTGTTAACGTCATAACCACCACCACCTCCGGACAACACAACCTCCATCCACCATCATCCGAACACCGCCACCACCACGAAACAGGGGCGTGACAACCCTGTTTCGTATCAAATCTGTTCCTCCGCCACTGTCCAGATCACTCCGCCATCACCGCCACCAGAGAAAGCGCCTTCTCCGCCATCACCCGAGCACCACCACCATCTACTATCTCCCTCTCTTTGCCAACAGAAGCCACAACCAGCAGCCGCGCAGCAGAAACAGGGAGCATCGCCTGATTCAGTCACCCGCTCTCGACCTCTCTTCGTCTCGGCCCTCCATCCTGTCTCCCTCTCTCACGGTCACCATCGCAAGCATCATCACCCGAGCACCACCACTGCTACAGGAGCAGAAACAGGGGAGTCCGCTTTGATCTCTCTCTCTGTTTTTTTGTGTGTTTTCATCACATCTCTCTCTGTTCTTCCATTCCTCTCTCTCTTTTGTAGGTTTCGGAGTATCTTGGAGGACGAAGGAGCTCGCGAGGAGCATGGAAGAAGGAGCAGCGACGCTGCTCGCTGGAGACGAAGACCAGAGGAGCGCGAGCAACTGGAGGGAAATAACTGTTTTTCATACAGTTATGTTATTTGCACCCCGGCTTCTATTTGAGCAGCCACAGAGCTTTTGTAGTTCATTTTTCCCGGGATTCGTGTCGTAAATCAAGTTGACACTACTGACACCCACTAGGATCTGCTGAGCCACACTGGACCTGTTCTTGTTTGCACCCTGCTGAATGCTCTGTAACACCACATTGAATTAAGTCTCAAACTCGAGAATTAATTTTATTTTACTTTATTATTCCATGATTAATATTAATTGATTCGCGATTTATAATATTTTACTTTCACCTAATATGTCATGCATCTTAGGTTGTTAGAAAAATATTATGTTATAAATCAAGCATGTTTTAATTGAATAATTAAACTTGTGATTAATTGTGCCCTAAAAAGACAATTAATGCTAGGAGTTTATACATTGCTAGAGTCATTTATTTGAAATTGGAATAATAAGAAAAATTGAATATAATTTTAGGAGCTTGAAAAATATTTTGCAAATTGTGGTTTCCCTCCAATTCTTTTCTTTTATTTATTGTTATTTTTATTACTTTTGTTTAACTCGGATTTTTAAACACTGTAACTTCCCATTTTCTCCAAATTAGTTTAATTAAATTATTAAATTCAATTTAATCCACCTTCCTTGTGGGATCGACCCGTACTTGCCGTTGTCTACCAGTTAGACACCGTGCACTTGCGGTTATTACAAGTGAGATTTATTTGCTTATTAATTTAGGTTAATAAAACTCGCATCAATTGGTTGTGCGTTGTCCCAACCCCATGAACCGTCAATTCCTTTTTTTTTTTTCTCACGCGTGTCTCATTGAAGATTTGAAGGTTCATGCAAGTTGTGACAAATGCTAAATAACTCATTTTTTCGCTAGCCGGGTCAACTGAGGGGTCGGAGCACCGAAGCTTGAATACCCAATGTGTGCGCCCGACCACACTTCGATTGAATGAGCCGGTCCCCTTACAACACTGATGAAAGCTGCTACGCGCTTCAAACTATGATAGACATGGGGGAGAAGTTCGACATTTATCTATTCGCTAAAGCCTTTATTTCAGAATAGCGGGATTTGGATCAAGACCCATTTTGGTTGTATTAAATAATGGAAAACTCAACTATTTTAAGCAAGATGCTAATGATTGTAGGCTCGCACATTCATCATCATTTTGTTTGTCATTTGGAAGGAATGCAATCAACGTATTCGAGGGAAGAGTTAAGCCATTGATCAATTTTGTACAAAGGTTTTTTTTTTTTTTTTTATGGTCGTGGGGTCATTTGGGGTATATAGAATGACACATCTTTTGCATATCCTATATTTGATTGGGGCCCTTTGTTATCCCGTAATGTGTTTAATTTCTTGTACTCAAGTAATCCCCTTATTGGATGAGTTTCTCACTCAATTTTTAACCAGTTTCCAACCCAACACGACCCTAAGAGTAGGCCAACTAGGAGACTGCCTAGGGCCCCTGATTTTTTTGTCGCAGGACCCTTTTTCAGGAGTTTAGGGACCTATTTTTAATAAATGTTATATAAATATTTTCTTTAAAAACATCATATTGTTATTGGTTTGGTGGTTTAGTTATTCTTTTTCTTTTTATCCCTCCAAGACATTAGAATCTTAAAAATTAATATAAACGTTATTAGTTTTTTGCCGAACTTGTATGTAGTAAACTAAACCAAAATGTACGAGCTTCCATGATGACTAATGCAAACTTCAATTTCTTTTAATCATAATATAATATGCGGCCCTATGCTATGACTTTGCCTAGGGCCCCAAAAATCTTACAGTCGGCCATGCCAGTTTCATATATTTTCTTTGTTTTGCTGATTATAAAAAAAAGTCTTTGCCGTTGACCAACATACATAGATTATTACTATGAAGTCTTAAACAAAGCCGAGCTTTGCCTAAGTTGTGGAATGACTTTGGACCATACCAACTTGTAGTTAGCACTAGTGTAAACATCCAAATCGCTCAATAAAATACACATGCCCTAAAATAATCCAAACACAACCTCCACAAATAGGGCCAGTTTGAACACAAAACACCTCCCTATGGGCATTGAGATATCAGAGAAGAACCCAAAAAATGGTTTTTAAGATCGTTTTCATTATGGGTTCTGCTTTTTGACACCACCACACTTTTGCAGAAGGACACCACCATCCCAATTTTTCTTTTTCTTTTTTGGATGTGCTGAAAGACACCACCAACATAAACCCCACTCTCACCATTGTTTCTCTTCTCTTCATATCTTTTATCCCACGATCAACAACCACCACCACCGCATGCATCACCCTGCCACTACATTTCTATCTTCCTCTTCTCCTTTGTGGTTGTTATTATTCTTCTTATTTGTTCTTATTTTCCTCCATTCTTCCTCTTTTCTTTTCTCTTCTCTTCACTTCTTCTCCACCGTCGGTGACACCACCCTGCACGTCTCTTTCTTATCTTCTTTTCAATCTAATTTTTTTGCCCTCGCAGCGACTTGTGCGAGAGGGGTTTCCTATTCGCCACAGCCCGCGTGAGGGCGAAACATAGAAGAAGAAGAAAAGAAGAAGAGAAAAGAAGAAAAGAGGAAGAGGAGGTGGGGGAACATAAAGAATTAAGAAGAGATGAGAAGGATCAGAAGAAGAAGAAGAAGAAAAAGAAGAAGATAGGAGAAGGCGATCTGGCAGAGTGAGGCGATGCATGGTAATGGTGGGGTGAGGCAGTGCAGTGGTGGTTGTTCCCTGAGAGAGAAGAGAAGTAGTAATGAGTTTTTTTTGTTTATATTGATGACATCCTTTAGTAGGTGGTGGTGTGCTAAAGAAAATAAGAGATGGTGGTGTTCTTCAGAAAAACTAATGGTGTCAAAGAGTCGTTGTATTCATTATTCAAAAAAAGGGAAGGAGGCGACGGCTACCCCATAGCCAGTAACATTTATTGATAGCAATGAAAAAGTAAAACGCACAATGTCGTTGAGACTTAACTATTTTCACTCAAACTTTCCATTTACTTTTCCTCAGTCTCCTATTTTTTTCTCTCCCTTCTTCAATTCAATTCGAAGATCCTCCCAAGATTCTGGGTATCTCTCACTTTTTCAACAATGAACTCAGGTTCAACTTCGGAAGACAGCGATTGGAATTTCAAGAGTCAAGTGTTGTTGAACATCTTCGATCTCACCCTGTGATGAATGCTGAAATCAAAAAGGGCAAAGAGGAAAGAATAGAGTAGAAATTAAAGATAACTTGGATTAAAAGGGAATAAGCACTACAATCTCCCAAAGGAGCCTAACAATTTCATTCTTCTTGCCTTTTGTTTCTTCTCTGATATTTCTATATATATTGTTGTTCTAACTAACAATTGAAAGGGTTGTTCATGACCCTACACGTGGTTCACTTGCCACCCTTCTTTCATAACTAATTGCTAATAATGAAAAGTCTATCCTACCCTTACATTTTGAATTTCCCTCTAGACATGACATTACCATCCCCTTCAAACAAACCTTGACCTCGAGCAGATAAGTGAGTCCAATCTTCCCATGTGGCCTCCTCATTGGAAGAGTTGGACCATTGTGTAAGTACTTGAGTGACTGCGCTGTTATGGCGAGGGATAACACGTCTGCTCAGTATAGCCACTAGCTTGGCCATGAAAACACCAGTATGATCAACTAGTGGGAGTCTTGGGTAAGAGTGTTGCAAGGGACCTATCTTCTTCTTCAGCTGAGACACATGGAAAACAGGATGAATTTGTGATCCTTGGGGCAAGTCTAACTTGTAAGCCAACTGCCCAATCTTGTCAATGATGAGGAAGGATCCATAATACTTGGAAGAGAGCTTCAAATTGCTGCGAATAACAATTGTGGTCTGCCTATAAGGCTGTAATTTGAGGAACACCCAATCACCTATTTGAAATTCCCTAACTGTTCTGTTTCTGTTAGCAAAGTGCTTTATTCTCTCTTGTGCTTTGACTAGAAGATCTTTCAAGGAGTTGAGCATGTGTTGTCTTTGTTGTAAGTATGTGTCTACATCAGCAAGGGAGAGTGGGGCAGAAGGGGGCAAGGCAAATAAGGGTGGGGAGTACCCATATAAAGCCATGAAGGGGGTGGTCTGCAAGCAAGTGTGGAAAGTGGTGTTGAACCAAAATTCTGCCAGATACAGCCAGTCTGCCATGATTGAGGATGATGGCCTGTCATACACCTGAGATAACACTCTAAACGAGCATTGGTGCGCTCAGTCTGACAATCAATTTGGGGGTGATATGCTGAACTCATAGCCAATGTAATGCCTAAAGCAGTAAACAAATCCTGCCAGAATGCACTTAGAAAAATGGAATCTCTGTCAGACACTATAGTTTGAGGCAACCCATGCAATTTGTACACATTTTCTAGAAAGACTTGAGCAACCGTGGTAGTTGTGTAAGGATGAGAGAGAGCCATGAATGACTGTACTTAGTGAGCCTATCAATTACACAAAGATGACAGTTTTGTTCTTTGAGGGTGGAAGTCCCTCTATGAAGTCCATGGATATATCTTGCCAAGCTTGGGTCGGAATAGGTAAGGAGTGTAGCAAGCCACCATGCTTTGAATGTTCTCCTTTTATTCATTTGACAAATATCACATTGGGTGATGAAGTTGATAATATCAGTCTTCATGTCAGACCAATAGAAATAAAGCTTGGCTCTTTGATTTGTGGCATTAATACCAGAATGACCACCTAAGTTGGAAGAATGAAAAGCTGAAATGAGTTGCTGCTTGAAAGTGCCATTGGAGCCAATGTAGAGTCTAGTCTTGAACTTAAGTAAGCCATTGTGAAGTGAATAAGGAGAGTCCCTAGGAGTTGAGATCATAAGTCTGGAAATTAAGGACTAAATTGTGGAATCTTGCTCATAACTAAGAAGTACCTCAGTAAGCCAAGTAGGAGTAGTCACAGATAGTGCCACGCAGGTAATTCCCATGGAAGAAGCCTGCTCAACTCTTCTTGATAAGGCATCAGCTACCATGTTTTCAATACCTCTTTTGTATTGGATGTCATAATCATATCCAAGTAGCTTGGTCAACCATTTCTGTTGCAAAATAATGGTAATTCTCTGGTCCAGGAAGTACTTAATACTTTGATGATCAGTTATAACAAAAAACTTATTGCCTAGCAGATAGGATCTCTATTTAGTAACAACCAACACAATAGCAAGAAACTCGTTTTCATATGTAGATAACCCCATAGCTTTAGGATCCAATGCTTTACTAAAGAAGGCAATAGGATGATCTTCTTACATCAAAACAACACCCAAACCCCAAGTGCTTGCATCAGTCTCTACCACAAAGGGTAACTGAAAATTGGGTAGTGCTAAAACAGGGGTGGAACTCATGGCTGATTTGAGTTGATTGAAGGCTTAAGTAGCTTCTGGTGACCACTGGAAAACGCCATTTTTCAGCAAGTCTGTCAGTGGTCTACAAATCATACCATAGCCTTGAACAAACCTTCTATAGTATCCCGTCAAGCCCAAGAATCCTCTTAGTTGCTTCAAGGTGGTGGGCAATGGCCAATCAGTCATAGCTTTAATCTTCTCTTGGTCAGCAGCTACTCCTTGAGCAGTAATGATATGCCCCAAGTACTCAAGTTGGGGTTGGGCAATTGAGCATTTGGAGAATTTGGCATACAAGGTGTGTGCTCTCAAAGTATTGAAAGTGTCAGTTAAATGTTGGATGTGGGTTTCCAAGGAAAAGCTGTAAACTAGAATATCATCAAAGAAGACAAGTATGAATTTCCTAAGGAAGGGTTTGAATATGTTGTTCATAAGGGCTTGAAATGTGGCTGGGGCATTAGTAAGGCCAAATGGCATCACTTTAAATTCAAAGTGGTCATGATGTGTCCTAAAGGTCGTTTTATGAAAATCAGGAGGGTGAACTAGGATTTGGTGGTACCCACTCCTAAGGTCAAGCTTGGAGAAAACACAAGCTCCATGCAATTAATCCAGTAGCTCTTCAATGATAGGCATAGGAAACTTATCCTTCACTGTGATGTCATTCAATTTTCTGTAATCCACACAAAACCTCCAAGTGGAGTCTTTTTTCCTGACAAGTAAGATGGGAACAGCAAAAGGGGAGTGACTAGAAGAGATTAGGACAGCTTGTAACATTTATTCCACAAGTTTTTCCACAACTTCTTTTTGGATATAAGGTATCCTATAGGGTGCATGATGAGGGGGTGTGGAATTGGGTTTCAATTGGATATGGAGATCTAATGAACGACTAGGTGGGAGCTCTTGTAGTTCTTGAAAAATATCTTGGTATTGAAATAACAAATTGGTAAGGATAGGGGAACTGGTGGAGGAAATAGGTGTAGCAGAGATGGCTAAGAAGTGACCAACTAAAGCTTGGGAAGGGTATTTGAATAGTTTCTTGAGAGCACAACCAGAAAGAGGAAATAATGAGCCTTTGTTTCTTGCTCCCTTAAGTGTGATCTTCTTGCTCAAAGTTAATTGGAGCTTTTGGAGATTGATGACAATGTCTCCAAAAGGTTTTAACCAGTCTCCACCAAGTACCATGTCACAACAACCCAATTGCAAAATCCTTAGATCTCCTTGAAAGTGATGCCCTTGCATTTCCCATTGCATTTTAGGACATATAGTATTACTGACCATCTTGGACCCATTGGCAACTGTACGTGATTAGCATATGGGGAGTTAGCACAGTTGAATAATTCAGTTCTTGACCACATGGGGATCAATGAATGAATGTGTGCTTCCGTATCAACTAATATGAAAATAACTCTCTTTTTAAGATGACCTGTAATAAGTATAGCATTAGGAGAATCTGTGCCAGTAAGGGCATGCAAAGAAACTTCCATCTCAGTGTCAATTTCCTGCATGAGGTCCTCTTGGTCAATCTCAATTGAAGGTTCCTCAGTGACTTCATCTGAATCAACTACCACCATGAATAATTGTTGTTGTTTACACAAATGACCAGGCCTATATTTCTCATCACAATTATAACATAAACCTTGCTCCCTTCTAACTCTCATTTGAGTTTGAGTTAGCCTTCTAATTGGGGGAAGGGAAGCCACAAATTTAGTATTGTAGGGCAGTGGTTTAGGGCTCACAATAGCTTGGGTGGTAGTTGGTTTAAATAATGATGGATTATGAAGAGTGCTAAAAGAAGCAATTGTTTTACTCCAAGAAGCACTATATGGTTGACTATTATTATGAAAGGTGAAAAATGGTTTGAAGTTGGGTTTAAAGACTTTGGATTGAGAAACTAAGGTGGCCTCTTACATTTTAGCTAAGCCAAGGCTTGAGACACACTCGTCGGCTTAAACATTTGAATGGTGGTCCTGATTTCATCCTTCAAACCACTTAAAAAACTCAAAACATAATATTGCTCCCCCAAATCTTTGTTGTGTGCAACCATTTGTGCCTTCAACTCCTCAAACCTGTCATAATATTCATCCACGGAAGTATCTTTGGCCAGTTTGTTAAACATCCTCACAAAGTTCTCTTGACCATGGTTTTCAAACCTATCACAAACATCCTTGACAAAAATATCCCAATTAATGACCCCCTTACCTTCTTGATAGTCCATAAACCAATTATCAGCTTTTCCCTCTAAGTGAATTGAGGCCATATATACTCTATTGTCATCCTTAACATGGTGTAATTGAAAGTATCGATAACACTTGCGTACCCAGTAACGAGGGCTAACTCCATCAAAATGAGGGAAATCAAGCTTTGGGTAACGAAGGAAATTACCTGGACTCTCTACTGATTGTGGAAGAGCAGATGATTGGGCATGTGAACCGGCCCCTCCTGGTTGGATCTGCACGCTCACCCTGTACCATACTGAGGAGTTGAACCCCTCTCCCTGTTTGCGTTGTGAAGCCCTTCGTTCATCAACCTAATAAGTTGTTCGAAGCGTTCGTCCGCCTTCTTCTCAGTTACTGCTTGTGCTTGACAAAGCTTTTGGATCTCCAGTTTGATGAAATCCATGTGTCCCGTGGTCTCAATCTGGAACTTCTTGAATTCCTTCTCAAATTCCTTTGCCATGGTTGTTTGATATCTTGTTCGAGCAATCGATGGCTCTGATACCAGATGTGATGAATGCTGAAGTCAAAAAGGGAAAAGAGGAAAGAACAGAGTAGAAATTGAAGATAACTTGGATTAAAGGCAATAAGCACTACAATCTCCCAAAGGAGCCTCACAATTTCATTCTTCTTGCCTTGTGTTTCTTCCCTGATATTTCTATATATATTGCTGTTCTAACTAACAATTGAAAGGGTTGTTCATGACCCTACACGTGGTTCACTTACAACCCTTTTTTCATAACTAATTGCTAATAATGAAAAGTCTATCCTACCCTTACATTTTGAATTTCCCTATAGTCATGACACACCCTTCTCAACAATTACATCGCCTGGTTCGGATTAGGTATCTTCCACTCTGGAATTGAAAGTGAGATCTCTCTCTTTCTAACTTGCTTTCTTGTCAATTTCTTTGAGCCATGTGCTTGCAATTGCTGTTTGAGTAATGGGTTTTTTGTTAGTTCCCATTAATTAATTCTTTGTAATGATTTTGGTTTCTAGTTGATCTTCTTGCAATTGGGTATCTGGGATTGTGAGTTTTTGATGGATTTTGGGTGAAAAACGGAAAGATGGGTTGGTTCAGTTCTTGCTATAAAACTTTGGGGTTTTCATGAATTTGACTAAATAGTTTGGCAAGTTGAGTTGTGAAGTCATCTATATTTGGTGGTTATTATTGAGTCCAAGAAAATTCGTTTCTCAGCTACAAAGTTTTGTTTCTATGGGGGGCCTGCTCCAATTTTGCTACAAGTCATGGGCATTTCTAATTCTGTTCAAGGGTGCTTTAGAAATAAGTTGTAGGTGTGATGAACTTTTCTACATTGCTTGAATGAATTGCCGGTACGTGAATTGCCGGTAGTTCGCATGTTATTTGAAAACAAGAATTCAATATCATTATACCTGCTTTGTGTCTCACGCATTCGTATTTGGAATGTCAGGATTGTGGGTGATGTGTTGTTAAGTTTTACAATGTTTAGGCTTTAATAAACACATTGCATCAGGATCTTCAAACTCATGTGGTGGTATCAACACTGACAATTTACCTAGTAGAGGGGTCTAAACCTCAAATCTTAATCTCATAATCCTTTTAAATTTTGGCATGCACTCAAGTTTTAGTAGAATACTGGAAGGAGTAGAAATGGGGTCAGGATATTAACTTAGGGTCTGTTTGATTCCAAGGAAATTTTTCCATGGAAAAATTACAAAAGAGAGAAGAAATATGAGAGGAAGTAGGAAAAAATTCTCCACCTTGAGCTTGAAGATGACTTTAGTTTTTGAGAAAATATTTATAAAAAATTGAAAAAGTTGCCACGATATGCTTGTAACATTTGTAAAGAATTGAAACTTTTAAAAGGCGTGAAAATTTTGGTGATCTAAGCATTGGAGTGTCCAATGGGAGTATTCGTGAGTGTACATGCATATCAGATACGATAGGTGTTGACATACCTTTTTTTTTTTTTTTTTTTTTTTTGTATAAATAAGAGTATCCTTGTTACATAGCTTAAACTGCAAAAAATATTTCTAATATTTAAAAATTGCAAGATGGATGTCACAAGGAGAGATGAAGTAAGAAGTAAGAAGCAAGAAGAAAAGGAACTAAAATAAAATAAAGGGTTGTTGATGAATTCGGCAATTCATTAATTAACTCATCAAGGCTCAATTTTAAGCAATTTGTAAACTTTTGTTATGTTCAAGTTTTGCATGTTAGGAACAGAAGATGTTTCATGTTAGGAATGGGTGACATGAGAATACTGTTTTCTACTTGAGAAAGTTGGTGTCGGCCTTCTTAATCAATTAGCAAACATGTCAAGTGTTAAATTGATTGTGATTATGATATGTCGTGATCAGGCTATATTTGTGTCTATGTTGTTAACTAGATAGCTGCAAATCTAGTTGTTGCAAACCCTTAATGAATTGAATCTTGGTTTCATTTTTTGTTGATTATAATAGTTATGTTGATTTTTGTAATTGCAGTTCATGGTATGGAATGTGGATTTGGAGCACATGACTTCCCTGCAAGTGGCATTTTTGAGGTAGAACCTAAGAGCTGTCCAGGTTTTATTTACAGATCCTCTGTTGTCTTGGATCATACAAGCTTGCCACCTGCTGATTTACGGGCATTTATGGAGAATGTGGCTGCAGAGTATCATGGAGACACCTATCACCTGATCTCCAAGAATTGCAATCATTTTACAGATGATATCTTGTTGAGATTGACGGGCAGACTAATCCCTGGATGGGTAAATTGGCTAGCTAAACTAGGTAATGTGCACTTCTTTACAATCTCAGTTAATAATTGTGTTTTGCATCACGCATATGATTTGTGTACTTCAGAGCTTATATCTATCATTTAACTGCTTCATTTTCTATTTTTTGAACTTAACACTTAACAACTGTGGTTATCGTAACTTAGTCCCAAAATTCTAAAGTTTATATACTAACTCAACAAGAAAGTGCATCAGAATGGTATTTGGTTGAAATTCATTTTAAGATTTCCTTGTCAACATAGGACCAACTTTCTGATTTTGTGGCTCCGCAGAACTATCACTGAAACATGGAAGCATAGTTTAATATACTAACTCAACAAGAAAGTGCATCAGAATGGTATTCCCTTGAAGTCTCTTGAAGCTTTTGGCTCTCAGCATCTCTCAGTGAATCAAAAACAACAAATGAAGTTTAAAGTTATCCTTAAACAGAAAACATTGCTGAGACAGTCCAACCATCTGTGTTGGGAAAAAGAAAGCTTCAGTTCATGGTCTTTTCACACATGGCCCAAGAAGCCCAAGGCAGCGAAACAATTTCTGGGAGGAAAAGAAAAACAATGGGAATGATATAGGGTGACAAACAATTTCTTCGTCCCACCACATCCAACAGTCCTACTATCCCGACAAATGCAAGGGCTCTTCCCCAAGAGACACGTGCTATGGTAGATCTAAATGAAACTCAGGGAACTCGGGTTATGGTTGATTTGAATGAGGTTAAGGGCCGCCGGCACAATCATGATCATCTCTTGGAATGCGCGTGGCGTAGGGTCTTTTTGTGTATTCCGGAATATAAGTCCCTCTCCCTAAAGTCCAATCTAGATGTCCTATTTATTTCTGAAACTAAAACACCTATAGCTAGGATGGAAAGTATTTGTCAGAGACAGGGGTATAAGCACGGAGTCTCAGTTGCTACTACTGGTCAGTCTGGGGGAATCTCTCTCTTCTGGAAGGAAGGTATTCAACTATCTATTATTTCTTACTGTAAATATTATTTCAACTGCACTTCAGATAAATATTTTACTACCGGTCCTTGGTCGGCTTTGTTTGTGCATGGCGAACTGAATCCATCACTTAGATCTAAATTCTGGGATGACATGTCCAATTTATACTCTTCCCAAAATCTTCTTGGACTGGTCATTGGAGATCTGAATGTCATTCTTAATAAAAAAAGACAAAATGGGGGCAATAATCCCTCTCCTACCTCCTTAGCTCATTTTCGCTCCTTTCTTGATTATCATAACTTGATGGATTTTCCTCTGAATGGGTCTCTATTCACCTAGAATAACAATAGAAAAAATCGTAATGGCATTAAAGCTAAAACTTGACTGCATCCTCGTACCTACTGACTGGATGCAATGCTTTCCTTCAGCCATTGCCCATACCATTCACACATCTGCTTCCGATCTCAAAGCCCTATTTCTTCAACTAGTGCCCAATCTCCGTCCTAAAGGTCCCAAACCCTTCAAGTTTTTTCACATGTGGACTAGAGATCCTAGATGTCGTCATCTTGTTAATTCTTCATGGTCTCCTAGACACCACGAGGTTCTTGCTCGTAATTTTCATTTAAAATCCAAGAACCTTAGTTTCACTCTCACCAAATGGAATAAACTTGAATTTCGCAATATTTAGCTTAATATCTCGGAGGTTTGCGCTGCCTTGGATCAATTCCAAAATGAACCTCCTTCTAGAGATAATGCGATAGAGATCAGGGTGCTAGAGAATAGACTTGATGAACTTTTATCAGAGACGAACTGTTTTGGCACAATAAATCGAGATGCTCTTGGCTTAAAGAAGATGATAAGAATACCAAGTTCTTTCACTTTTCTTTCTTGCTCCGACGCAAGCACAATCTTATCCTTTGCCTGAAAGACGAGTCTAATGTTTGGCATAATCATGAGTCTGTTTGAAAAGTCCTTGATGATTACTTTACCAATATTTTTCATTCTTCTTATTCGACCACTAATTCAGATTTCCTGTCTCTTTTCTCCCCAATTATTTGTGATAAAGAAGAGTCTATTCTTGTTGTTCCCTCTGAAGAGGAAATCAAGAAAACTATATATGCCTTTGGAAGCCACAAAATCCCCGACCCAGATGGGTTTCATGCCTTATTGTTTCAACACTATTGGGAGATTGTGAAAGCTGATGTGGTGGAGGTCGTTCAAAACTTTTTACCACTCATGATTTGGATCCTAAGCTGAATGAAACGTTTATCATTTTAATCCCCAAAGTCGGTAATCATATCTCGCCGAACAAATTTAGACCTATCGGGCTATGCAATGTTATTACAAGGTGATTTCTAAGATTATTTCGAACCACCTTAAATCCTTGTTAGATAACATCATTTCTACGAATCAAGGAGCTTTCCTTGGAGGCCGCCCTATTGCTGATAATGTTAGCCTCGCCCATGAAACCTTTTTCCAGATGAAACACTTTCGCAAAAAAAAAAAAAACAAGGTTGGATAACTATCAAGATTGACATGGCCAAGTCTTATGATAGAGTTGAATGGAAATTCTTGTTTCAAATTCTTGAACAACTTGGTTTTTCGACTTGCTAGATTCAGATGATTTCCCAATGTTTTTTTATCACGTCTCTCCAGGTTCTTCTTAATGGATCCCTATTTTCCCCTATCATTCCCTCTAGGGGCCTCAGACAAGGTGATCCTCTATAACCTTATCTGTTCATCCTGATTGCTGAGGCTATTTCTCATCTCCTTGGTCAGGCAGTATCAGAACACATCATTATGGGCATGAAAATTAGGCATCATCCACCCTCGATCAGTCATCTGTTATATGCCAATGATCGCATGCTCTTTTGTCGTGCTACCTTAGCTGAAGCACACGCGGTCAAAAACATCCTCAACATGCACTGCCTCGCTTATGGACAAGGAGTTAATTTTGATAAATCATCTGTCTTCTATAACACTAATGTCATCAACAACATGCTAGGATGATAAATAGAATTCTTGGATCCAAATTCTACAATCCAAAAGATAGATACCTTGGCTCCCCCTTTTGTTCTCTAAGCATAAAAAGAATGATTTCCATTTCCTTGTGGATAAAGTTAATGATAAAATTTGTGCCTGGAAGTCTAAAGTCCTTTCTCAAGCTGAGAGAACAGTTATGATTAAGGTTGTGATTAAATCCATCCAAGCCTACAACATGCAAACTTTCCTTTCCCTTGTTCCATCTCCAAGCAAATTGATAACTTGGCTTGTAACTTTTGTTGGAATGGAGTGGCTGAGAGTAATACAAACACATGTGTACTTGGAATCTCATTTCCCAGCCCCCCATCTCCGGTGGTCTCAATATTCCCAGCTCTAGGAACGAAAACCTAGCTCTTCTGGCTAAAAGCCTGCGACAACTTTTATATTCTTCGCTTAATGCCCAGGTCCAACAACTGAAAGCTTTTTTACTTCAACAGACAGAACATCTATCAGATTACTAAAGCCCCTGCCATTGTGTCTTTTGCCTTGAGGGTAATATCTCTTCTCTGAAAGAGATGAAACATCACTTGTTTTGGCAAGTTTGTTCGAGTACTACCATTGATCTTTGGCGGGATTGCTGGGTCAAACCGGCCTTAATCCTCTTGGATTGTATCCTTGACTCATTTTCTCATGCTTTCCCTACAAGTATTCTCGACCTATGGATTACTGATAATGAACACAAACCTCGATGGTATTCTGATTTGATTCACTCCTTATTTCCCGATCCAGTTGCCTCCGACATTATTCACATTCTGATTAGATTTTCTGATACTCCGGGCTCGCTTATTTGGTTACTTGACAAACTAGGGAACTTCACGATCAAGAGTGCGATCAAAACTTTCTCTAGGGCAACTTTTGTAGGCTCTGCTTCTACTCCCAAATAGTGAGTTTTGGCGGATCAGGACCACGTAGAACACTCTTTTCCTCAAAGATTTTCCAAAATATTCTACCTACTAGAGCCAATCTAATTAGATTGCACACCCCCATTGCCGATCAGTGCCCGTTTTGTAGCAATCACTATGAGGATATTGTCCATCTCTTCTTCTTATGTTTGATAAGTCATCATCTATGGCACATCTCGTCAATTCCCATTGACTGGCATGCTGAACATTTTACCTCGCCCAATATCCCTTTATTCTTCAACTTTATGTGACAATCTGCTAAAGCTCACCCGGTTGTGAAAGATGAAATGCTTTCGCAGTTCGTGACCTTTCTGAGTACAATCTGGTAAACCAAGAACAACTGTGTTTTTAACAATTACAAGTTGTGCCCGACCAAATTTATTGCTCATTTGCAGCATACTTTGAGTACCTGGCACCACACCTGGTTTTCTTGTCCTCAGAGCCCACTACCATCCATCATTTGATCGAAAATGCTATTACAGAACCTCACCCTTGCAACCCTAGTTCGAGCCCAGATACTCCAGTGATTATACTGTTTGGCCCACCCACAGAGTTTGTTCACTCTTGCTTGGAATTTATAACAATCCAAACCCTATGTGCCAGACAACATACTGTCAACCTCAACCCGGTCTTATCTCAACCATTCCCCTCCCTCTCCAACAATATGCTATTATTGTTACTTATGATGCAAGCTTTTTGGCTAATTTCAAACAGGGAGCGATTGAAGTACATGCAGTAAATCTTCAAGGTGAGGTGGTAGCCACAGTTGTCAGCCCTATTACAGGAATAGTACTGGATAGTACAATGGCTGAAGGCTATACAGTAGAGGCGACTTTACTTCTGATCCAGGCTAGACAATGGAGGACATGATTACTTCTGGGCGATTCAGGGACTCTTAATTCCATTTTGAAAGACCCTATGACGCCAACACGCTGGGTTTGGCACCTCCTTAGTAATATCAGACGTTTGCTTTCTTTTCAATCATTTTGGTACTATAACTTTGTTGATCGGGTTCTTAACACTCAAGCTCATACTCTAGCAATTTATGCAAGACTTCAGTATTGTAATAATATTTACTAATAAATATGCTACTTAAAAAAAAAAACCTTCACCCCATCTTTTTATTGTCATTTTGCCAATGGTCCTGCTTGTACCATGCTAGTTGATGATTGTCAAATCTATAAATTCAAGAAGCAGTGATTTGTTTTGTTGGAAAATGCATCAGATGGAAACATTTGTTGCTATTTTAGTTAATTAATCTTAGAGGGTGTTTGTTTTTGCTTCTGAATAGAGTCAGAAATCTTAATAAGAAGTCGGACACTTTATTTAGAGTGTTTGTTTTTAGTTCTAATCAGAAGTTCAACTTCTGATTGGAATAAGATACAAGGAGGTGCCTTGATGGGCAACTACAGTAGCTCTCTGCTTCCAATTAAGAAGCAAATACCAGATTACATTCCACGCAGGGAAACTTCCTTCTACGGATTGCTCTTGGATTGAGAACTATCTCCTGCGTATCTAGGAGCACAGGGCTGATAGGGAACATCCCTCCTACAACACGACTCCTAATTAAAGAAGGATCTTCACAAAGATCTCCTTCCTAAACTACGCCTACGAGGACCTGGTAGAACCAGGACTCATGCGCTATAAATAAGACATGAGGTTGGTAAGCTAAGGTATGATACAAATTCCCTGTTTACAACATTACGCCTTCCTCAGATCCCTGTCTGACTTTAGCATTGGAGTGCCATCAGCCACCACAATAGTGGTCCGTGGCTCACGTACGTTACTTGTGCAGGTCAGCGGGATTAGGTTAAAACAGGGAGCAGAAATCGACTGCATCAGTTTGGCGCCGTCCGCGAGGACGACAAAGTTCTTAACTTTTTACTAGCGTCGTCTCCTTTCAAAACCCAAAAAGATAGTGACCACTAGGTCACGCAACAACAGAGAACAGAGGGACATGTCAAACGCTTATGCCGGTGCGGTACCGCTGCTTTCAGTGGCTCCAGTCATACACGGGTTGTAGACTCACGCCCCCGCGTCAACACAACACGACGGATCCCCGGATCGATAGAGTGTCATCTTAAATGCAACAGATAGCCAAGGCGGTGGAGGCTCTCACACGAAAAAATCCACCACCTGCTAATGGAGACCAAGATAAGCACAAGCCTCCATTTCCAGAGGATGGCAGAGAGCAAGCTCAGGAAAGCCAAGCCCCCGCTAGTTCTAATTGGACTAAGGGAGGTTGCGCGGCTTACGATGAGCCTGCCGCCAGGGGAGAGAGGCTCGAATCTCAGAACCCCCTTCGCAGAGGGGTGCACAACCCAGACGTACTGTATCGCCTCTCCGTCCAACCATTTGTGGACCGGATCATGAATGAGGCCCTCCTGAGGAAGTTAACTCCTCCGAAGCTCGACTTCTATGATGGAACCACCAATCCATTCGACCACCTGCATCATTACTAGCACGTAATGGCCCTAAAAGAAGATCCGAGTCAATGATGTGTAGGACTTTTCCCACTAGCCTGAAAAAGTCACCACTGACATGGCTCCACAGCCTTTCGTCGAGGTTCATCAACTCCTTCAACACACTAGCAAGGGAGTTCTTGACACGTTTCTTAGGGAGCCTGCGTTTCTGAAAAGGCACACACTATATACTATTTCTAAAACAGAAGTCCCATGAGACTCTCAGAGAGTATTCACGTGCTTCAACAACGAGTTGACTCTCATTGACGGATGCAGCGACGACACAACCGTGACAACCTTCACTGCGGGACTCAAGGAAGGCAAGCTCTACGGAGACCTCACCTTAGAGCCCCCTCTAGACATAACAGAGATCCTCAAAAGCGCTCAGAAGCACATTACCTTGGAGGAGATAAGAATCGTGAAGAGGAAAACTGAAGAAGAGAAGAAGCCTTCCACTCCTAATGACAAGAAGGAGGGAAAAAGACGTGAGGACGAAGAAAAAAACAAGAGAAAGCGCAGCGACAACAGTTCAGACTCTAGTCGGTCTAATCACAACTCGTTTCATTAGGATTAATGTTTATATCAGGCAATTCCAGCCTGTCAGACGTGCTAAACTCATGAAGAACTGGGAGGATCTGAAGTGGCCTCCGAAGCAACGCGAAGACCCAGCCAAGCGTGACAATGATAAGTACTGCTCATACCACAAGGAGGGTGTCCACGATACCAATGACTGCAAGAGTCTGAGATATGAAGTTGAATACTGAATCCGCAGAGGAAAAGTGAAGGAATTTTTGAACTCTGAAAAATGGCCAGAACTAGTTGGGGACATGGGGGAGTTAGTTAAAGAGATAGAGAAGGATACCCTGGGATAATCTATGTCTTTCATGGGATCAGACTGAATGAAGATCAGTCATACAAGTCTTGCAAGCAAACCTTACTGGAGATGTGGACACAACTCGCGAACGAGGACAGACACATCTGCCATTCAAGGATTTAGAGACCCATTCCCATCTTTACCTTTACGGACAAGGACCTTGAAGGAGTCCGAGCGCCACACAACAACGCCCTAGTCATCTCGGTTTCCATAGCAAAGTGGGAGATAAAGAGAGCTTTGGTGGATACAAGAAGCTCGCTCAACGTTCTATTTAATAGTGCGTACCACAACATGGACTTCAAAGAGGAAAACCTGACACCCTCAGATCAACCGTTGATTGGATTTAGCGGGGAGAAGTACTTCCCCCTTGGAAAGATAAGGTTAGAAACAGTGGCATGGGAGCCACAGTTAAGGAAGGTTTTGTTTATGCACTTCATGGTTGTAGATGTGCCATCAACCTAAAACCTTATCTTGGGAAGACCATGGCTCCACCAGATGGAAACAGTAGTCTCCACCCTTCCCAGTGCGTTAAGTACACCGGTAACCACTCCTAAGGGACAATACATGGAGACCAACCTACGACACGAAGCTGCCATTACACCACGCTGAAGCGGATAGAATGCTCCCAGATCCAACTACATCTTGAAGAGTAGCCTGAACCAGTGCCAGGCAAAATGATGGTAGAGATGTCACATTCAAGCAACACAGGAGCAATAAGCTCTTACGCCCAGCAAAGCGGATAGGCCACGGCAAGAAGGAACACATCCCCCCGACGTTCCGTCAGTACATAGATTGACCCCTCTACAAGGTTTACTCTTCAAATTACAAAAACAAACTCTATTGATTATTGGAAAGATGTAACAACAAGCGCCTTGAGGCTGATACAAAAGACTACATACTACAAGCATCTTAAAAGAGTGCGAGATGGAGTAAAAAAATCGCTTAAACGATCTAACTACTAAAGGCATCAGAAGAAGACTTCACTCTTCAACTTCTCCGCAATGACTGGATGGAGCAAGAGCAAGATGAAAGCATTGTGTTCAAATGCCTCCGCAGATATACCCCTCAAATATGGTCTGAGGTAGTACAAAATCGGCAACCAGGAGTGGCGGCGAAAATTTGAAGTCCAACTCACACACTTTTTGAACTTGGGACAAGTATCAGGTGAATTCGGATCGCCTATACCTTTTCGAGCAAGAAAAACAAGAATATTTGGGAATCAATGGCCCACTCCGACAGGCCATGTCCAACTCCACCCCAACCCAGACGTTGACTTCTAGCGCAAGGCGAGGCGAAGGAAATAATCGAGAAGTGATGGGGGCAGGTGGTCTGACAATGGCCGCTGATGTTGTCACTAAAATTAAACATTCAGGAACAACGATAAGACACCTGCAAATAAACGACAGACTCTTCCCTTGGGAGAGAATCCGTACTACTTCTCCACGATATGTAAAGAAATTATGATACCTCAGCATATCAACTATGTGCCAACCCAAATCAGGTGACCACACATAATAACAACTATCGTCGCGACTGATCAGTGCAAATGTCAGAACATTCGAGGACTCCATTGCTAGAGATCTCCCTTCAGCCTTTGGAAAACCCAAAACATTTTCTTCAAACAAGAACATTCAGGAAATAAGCTTTGCGAAAGATAGTGCCTACAACAATTGGAAGACAATGTTATCTAGGCGTAATGGTTCACCAAACGGGCCTCCTGTATTAACTGCTAAGCATAGAATACCGTGTGGGAAATAAAGAAATGACGATTCTCAAGGAAAGTGTGCAGATAATGTTACCTAAATTAATGGCGCTGCACGCAACCCCATCAATTCAGAGGGAGTAACCAGTACTCCACCATCCCGCAGCCTACGCCGCAGATGTGTCACCGCGCGAAACCCTAACTCTTCCTTTGCGGGCCCAAAGGCTTGATCCACTCGGTCCACCATTCAAACAATATTCTATTACATGCTTGGCACGAGCGCAAATCCAAATCAACCTTGACGCACGGATCGTACTTACGGATCGCTGTTTGTTTTAAGGGAATGTTGTCCACACAATGCGCAACACTAGCGGACATGAGTTCGCACGCCCTCAAATGAGTGAAACCCCTCTCCAACCGGGCAAGCTTAGTCAGCCTAAGCTGATGATGATGGCTTCTGGTACTTCCCGACACCTAGTCCACTTAGCACGGATCTCGATAGTCTAGGAAGTGGGAGTCTAATCAGCGCTATCACGCCTAATGACAAAGACTTGCCAGGGATCATTGCCCCCCTTCGCGGTCAATGATCGTCGAACCTAATCAGCTAAGCCTAGTTGGTGATGACTAGTAACGGAAGCTTCTAATCAAAGCCTAGACCTATAGCCCCCACTACGCGAGTGTAGATGGTTTGGAAGGTGGGAGCCGAGTCAGTCCTAAACTGATTCCGACGGCTCGCCATGGGACCACCCCTTTTCAGCGTGGCCGCCAAATTACCAACCTTGGACTTGTAGTCCCCACTGCGCGGGTGTAGATAGTTTAGAAGATGGGAGCCTAGTCAGTCCTGAACTGATTCCGTTGGCTCGCCATGGGACAATTGCTTTTTAGCATGGCCGCCGAATCACCGACCCTGAACTTGTAGCTCCCACTGCGCGGGTGTAGATAGTTCCAAAGATGGGAGCCTAGTCAGTTCCAAACTGATTTCGATGGCTCGCCATGGGACCACTATTTTTCAACGTGGCCGCTGAATCACCAACCCTAAACTTGTAGCCCCTACTGCATGGGTGTAGATAGTCTAGAAGGTGGGAGCCTAGTCAGCCACGAATTGATTATGATGGCTCACCACGAGACTACTGTTTTTCAGCGTGGCTGCCGAAAAGTCCCAAATTTGTAGCTTGATGCGAACAGGTGTATATGATTTGAAAGGTGGGAGCCTAGTCAATCTCGAACTAATCTTGATGGCTTACCACGAGACCACTGCTTTTCAACCTGGTCGCCAAATCCCTTTACTCGAACTTGTAGCCCCCATTGCGCGGGTATATATGGTTCGAAAGGTAAGAGACTAGTCAGTCCCCGATTAATGTTGGCGACTCACCACGGGACTATCGCTCTTAATCGTAGTTTCCAAATCCTTACTCCCCGAACCTGTAGTCCACATCATTCGGACATAGATGATTCAAAAGGTGGCAGCCCCATGCAGCTCGCCACTTGACCCCCGCTCTATTTCAAAACAGTGGCCGCCAAGACAAATCTAGCTGAGTCAGTGTCTTCACGCTCAAACAAGCTGACATCCTATTACCAGCAAAGGCCACTCGAGCCAATACATAGATCGTACGACCAGTGCCCAAATAAACGCTACATAGTGTGTCCGCTCGAGCTTACGACGCCTAACTCGGCGTAGACGCTCTGACATATACAGTTGACCATCGCAACTTGCCCATAGCAGCAATTGCAGCCGACCAATCAGACAAGCAAGGCTAGCCTCAAGCACCCTAGGGACAAGACACAACTCGAGCAACTCAACCCCCAGCTAAATTGTCTACAACAGGCCCACCATCGGACATGACTACGCAACAATGATCCTGAGTCATTTGCAATGTAAAACGGTGAAGCTCTCTACTATGGATAAACCATTCGACGTCCTATTGATTCAACCAACCTATGTCAAAGAAAGACGACAAGGCGGAACGAATAAAAATGTTTTCATTAACGGTCGACAAAATGGGTACAAGAGTACAGAGTTCACTCCTTATCAGGAGAAGGTACACAAACAGAAGAGCTAAGCTTAGCGAAAGAAGGAGCATGAGCTGCGTTAGCACGCACCACAGCCCGGGCATCAGGATCTGAAATGTCCTCCTTGTTCGACGATGCAAAGGCAACAAACAGGTCTACATACGACATCTTCTTGTAACGGTCGAGATCCCACTCCGGATGTTCCTCATTTATTAGTGTCAGCAGCTCCAGCCTACCATGTACCACCCAGCGAAACTCGCATCAGCCTTGTTCCTACAAAAGTTCTTCCTCCCGCACTTTTGAGTCAGCAAGTTAACGCTCCAACAACTCCAACTTGCCAGTCAGCGTGTCAACCCGAGACTGCTTCGTGGCCAGACTACTCTTCACAGCACTGAGCTCATGCCACTACAGTTCGAGCTGGTTCTCGGCCTTCCTTGCCTCTCGAGCATTGAACTCCACATCAGATTCCAGTTGCTGCTTCTGAGCAACCCAGTCGACCTTCTTCGAAGCATTCTCTTTAGCAAGAGACCGTAGTTCAGAACACGCCCTAGCCGCATCTTTCTGCGCAACCTCGACTTCTCGGTGGACTTGGCTCAACTACTGCTTGAGCTCGTATCTCGAACACTGCCTTTGTCAGATCACGCTCAAAGGCCCCCAGACGAGCCTTCCGAGTCTCAACGACAACGGTTGACTGATCTAGCCTCTTCTCCTCAGTCTGTTTCTACTTCTGCAACTACTCAATTTCATAGAGCACATCAGAATACAACGACTGCATGTGCGAGAAAACACACTCCATGTTATATACCCTCTCACGAGCCACCTCAATTTCTGTCCCAGTGACGGTCACCTGGCTCAAGTGAGACATACCTAGCATAAGGTACTTTAAACCCTTATCCATACACCCTTCTAGCGTATCCTCCTCGGGCTTCAGAGCGCAATCCATTAGCCAGCTGTGACACCTGCTTATATGCTTCCTTGAAGCGTACTCCACATCAACCTCCTAGTGCCTGATCTGAGAGCTCATCCTCACCAAGTTTGGTGCAAACAAACTTATCTGCGCATCCGGATGAAACCTTCTCGGATCAGGAATCACGCCGGCACCACCCTTCGCAGTTGCCACTTTTTCCAGGTTCTCCTCCACAGCCTTTCCATTATCTCGAACAACCGACCCTTTAGTGTGAGATGGCTCAACAGAGTCCGAAGGAAGAGGAAGCGAATTATCCAAAGGACCCTCCAACACATCTAATTGTGGTCTGGAACGAGACGGGGAACGTCTCCATAGTGTTTTGTTCCTGTAGGGTAAGTGGAGTAGTGGGAAACCTCTCTGCAAAGAAACACAAGCAATGATCAGCTAGCCTGCAACCAGGCATATCAAAGTCAAGAGAAAAAGTCAAACTTACAAAGTGGCCTGAACTTTTGTTCGAGCGGACGACCCATGCACCAAAAATACTTCAAATCGGCAGGGGCTAAGAAGCAGTACTTTTGCCAGAACTTAAAAGGCAGATTCATGAAACAAGCCGGTGTCGTCATCTTACAGACAACATTACACGCCAGCCTCTTTTTCCCTAATAAGGATGAGAAGGATGATTCTATATCCATTAGGCCCCAATTGGGCCGGAGGAATCCCCAAAAGATCTAAAAATTCCTAGATCACATCTAGAACAAGAAAACACACCCCGGTTTGAAGCATCCCTCGATGCAAATAGATGAACCCCGCTAGTGGCGACATTGGCATTTGGTCACCCTTCAGGGCATATAATGGCAGGTCCTCGGGGGCCCCGAACTTTGTACAGATTTCAGCATGGCCAGGCTCAAAAAGCAACATGTCTTTGAAGAACTCTAGCCCCTTGGCCAAGGTTGCGTCATCAAGAAGATTTTGTTGAGCCATGACAAAGATGAACAATCCTCTTTAATCAGAAGATGAGCAGAGCGGTAGCTTTGAAAGCAAAGAAAATAAAAGAGTCAGACTCTCCACTACAAATGACCTAACTAGGGATTAGGTTCCCCTATGTTTTTCGTTGAACCGACGCACGTTCAATCATCATCCTAAGCGACATATCTTGTCAAAGAGATGACTTAGTGATCCGATGTGATGACCGACTGACTCGGGGGGGGGGAGAGTAACTGATGATACATTAAAAGGTCACATCCTTGAGTCATGCACGTGTCATGATGATCTCAATGAATTACGGGCCCCAACGTCAGCCCAACACTGATCCGGCCCAAGCAGTTCTAAGCCCACCTGATCTAGTCCGCCAGACGGACCCAAACTCTTACAGCGTGCTAGGCCCACACGTCTCACAACTATCATCAATACTCGTAAGTCCTACTAAGGCACATATTTCAAAGATCAATTTCGGATGGGCAACTACAACAACTCTCTGCTTCCAACTAGGAAGTAAATACCAGAGTACATTCCACGCAGGGAAACTTCATTCTACAGATTGCTCTTAGATTGGGAACTATCTCCCGCGTATCTAAGGGCACATGGCTAACAACCCTCTTGCAGCATGACTCCTAATTAGATAATGATTTCCACGAAGACCTCCTTCCTAAACTATGCCTACGATGGCCTGGTAGAACCAAGACTTTTGTACTATAAATAAGACATGAGGTTGGTAAGTTAAGGTATACTACAAATTCTCTGTTTACAACATTACGTCTTCCTCAGATCCCTGTCTGACTTTAGCATTGGATTGCCATCGGCATCCACAATGGTGGTACGTGACTCACGTGCGTTACTTGTGCAGGTCAGTATGTCAGAGGGATTAGGTCAAAGCAAGGAGCGAAAATCGACTGCATCAGTATTCTTGAAGGATGCATGACATAGTACTTAGTGATAAGAAATTTTTTTTCGCTAATCTTAGAGATAAGAAATAATTTCACAATTCAGGGAATTATATTGGTTTTCAACCTGGTGAAATCCATGCATCAGTGAAGACTTTCCATTTAATTAGGTTTAGTACAATCTGTCTTCCGCCTTTTCGAGTGACTTTACTTGATGCTTGTTCAACACTCACTACTATATGCCTTCAATATCCCAGACTGCTAGAAATTGGAAGTCAAAAGGTTTCAAGAAAAACATGGGGTTTATCTCGTAATTTGGTAATTTATTACACTGTTGGTTTGGTTTAAAAAATAGTGGAGAACTTAAATAATGTGCTTTCTCTCAAAATCATGGGAATAAATTTTCTAGAAGGGCAAGGAACCATGAAAAACTAAAAAGCCATGGTTGTTTTTAGCATCATCTTCAAAGTTTTTCTCTTAAACATGGAGTGGGTTTACAACCTTTTGACACCACCAATAATTCTAAAGGACACCACCACCACCTATCTTCTCTCTTAAAGAACAACACCATTGCACCGCCTCGTCCCACCACCGCACCACCTCACCCTGCCACCACCACCACACCTGCCCGCATGCCAGTTGCACATCTCCTCTCCTATTCTTTGAGTTATTTTTCTATGATTTTCATCTTATTTCTTCCTATTTTCTTCTCTTTTTCTCCACTGCCGGCGGCACCACACCGCTCCTGCCTCCTTTCTCACAAATCTGATCGAGGGAAGGAAAAAAACAGAGGAAAAAAGAAAAAAAGGAAGAGAATAAGGAGGTGGGGTGGCATCGTTGGTGGTAGAGAAGAAGACAAGAGCAAAAGAAGAACAACAAATAAGAAGAACGACAAAGGAGAAAAGGAAGATAGGAAAGGTGGTGGCGAGGTGGTACGGTTCGACGTCAGGAGGGGTGGTGCGGCTGGTGGCGAGGTGGTGGTGGTTGTTGTTTCTGAGAGAGAATATGAACAATAGTGAGAGAAGGGTTTATATTGGTGGTGTCCTTTAGCACATAAAAGGGGTGTTCTTCGGCAAAAGTGGTGGAACCAAAAAGTCGCTGCTAAAATGTATATGTATGCTAAAGTGAACTAGTTTCTCAGCTTGGAGAAAATAACTCAGAGAAATAGAGAGAATAAGTTTCCAAGCATGTTAGAGTTGATTGAAGCCTTAGAGCTACAAGTCCTCTGTGAAAAGGGATTGAGTGCAGATTGGGTGATAAGACAAGTCCATTATCTGTGTCTAGTCATCATATGAAAATCATCAACAAATCCATAGTTATTCAGAGTCGTTGTTGCTTCCCTTCCCAGCGCAGGAGTAAGTTCTTTTGGTTGAAAGAGGTTTCTTCTAGTGTTGATTTCTAGATTCGGACTATATGCCAGGGAAATATCACGACAAACAATCTGTTCATTGTAATTTTTGATTGCTGCAGCTTCCAAGGAGAGCAAAAAACAAATGTATCATATTGATCGTCTATTCTTCACCAGTGTTTTAAAAAGCGATTGGGGCGTACGCCTTGAGGCGCGCTTCGAGGCAGGGCGCAAACAAAATGCCTCTAAGCGTACGAGATACTAATTCAAGGCACTCACCTTATTTTCAAAAGCGTACGCCTCATAAAAACAGGATCATCAGATCTGTTTCAGATCTTGAAGGAGATCCAACAGCTGAGATTACGCTTCATTAATTAACCTAACTCGATCCTCTTCTTGTGATTCTTTTGCAGAGCAGCAGCCATCAAAGCAGACAAAGGAAGAACTGAAGAAGAAGAGAAGAAAAAGAGAGGAAGAAGAGGGAGAGAAGAAGAGAGGAAGAAGAGGAGGAGAAGAGAAGATCGAAGTCGAACCACAGCGAGCAGTTGAAGCCATTTCGACTTTCGAACACTCTGTTTCAGTCTTCAGATCTATATCTGTACGCTGTGTTTTAAAAATCCGCGCGACAGAGGATGTGGAGGTTGTTTACTGACCTGTTCGCTGCTTGTTTACTGTTGTCGACATAAAAAGATTGCTTACTGCTGTTGCTGGCTGATCTGTTCACAACTGATCTTTGGCTGGCTGAGATCAGCTGTTGTTGTTGGTTGCTTCAATCTCAACCTCTCAAGTAATTTCAGTCTCTGTTTTGCTAATATCTTCTCTCTTCAATCTAAAATGGAGATTGAGTTGAAAAACTAGTTGTGATGTGAGGAAGATGTGTAACAGAGTGTGAACTACGTGTCAATTTCATGTGAGTCCATGTGTTGGTTTGGTTTAATCCATGTGGCAGGTTATTATGACTAAAATTTGTCCATGTTGCCTTTCTTAGTTCCCTGCTACCTGCATTTGTATTTGTTTATAAACTTTTATATTTTTTAAATGAAAAAATGATGTGCACGCCTTGTTTTGTCTTGATACATTTATATTTTTCATAATTTTTTTTTATTAAAAACGCCTCGCTTCGCCTTGTTACGCCTCGAGGCTACGCTTCGCCTCGGAAAAAGCTTGGTCGCCTCGAGGCGAAAAAACGCTTTTTAAAACATTTTTCTTCACATGTATCTTCTCCATGCAAGTTTGGGCTAACAATATGCTCCCATTTCAAATACAAATTGCCTTTTGAGCTCATTTTGGCTTTGCAAGAAGGATGATGTTCAACCTTCTTAGTTATGACACAGTTACGTGGATAGTGCATCTATTCTTCACATGCATCTTCTCCATGCAAGTTTGGGCCAAAACTAAGTCATCATTCCCATTTAAAATACAAATTGCCTTCTTAGTTCTTTTTGGCTTTGGACGAAGGAAGCATGTTACAGTTATGCAATTAGTTATTGTCAAAATAGATTTTCAAGTTTGCAAATTTGATTAGGCTAACTTCTTTAAATTGTAATCTGTTTTTTGTGTGTGTGAACAAAATCATAAGCTCAGTTGATTTCAACTATCATTTAACCATGCCGTAAGCCAACATGACAAAGATAAGCTTTATCATCATTGTCCAGTGCACACTATATTGAGATGCGTGGGTAGCAACCATAATAACCAGCTAATCCTAAGAAACTTCTCACCTAAGTTGCATTTGTAGGTTGTTTCCAATTTCTCACTGCTTTCACCTTATCTAGGTCTGCTGCTATACCCTAACACTTACTGCATTTCGCATACAATTTATGATCTCTTAATGTCTACAAAAGTCAAAACTATCCTAAGATACTCTTTGTGTTCTGCTTTACTATGAGAATAGACCAAAATGTCATTAATAAAAATAATGACTAATTTTTCAAAAATAATGACTAATTTGTCCATGTATAACCGAAGATCCGGTTCATCAGATCCATGAAAAGGACTGGGACATTTGTCAACCCAAAAGACGTGATGGGGAACTCATACAACCCATATCTCGTATTAAAAGCCGTGAGAGGGATACTATCTTCTTAAACACCCATATGATGGTATGCAATTTGCAAGTGAAACTGAGAAAACACCACTACTCCCCTCAATTGATCAAAAAGACCATCAATTCGAGGCAATAAGTACTTGTTCTTAATAGTCACCTTGTTCAATTCTCTATAGTCGATACACATCCTCAAGGTACCATCCTTATTTGAAAAGAATATTGCGGGTGCTCCCCACGGAGAATTAGTAGGATATATGAACCTGGTTCATACACACCTGAAAAGGAAAACACATATATATTAACATGAATAAACATGTCAATAAGTATATCCAAATAAATCAAAACAAAAACACTAAAATTACCCTTTTTGCAACATCTTCATTCCGTTCAGCTCCTTCGGTGCCATCCGGTACACCGCTTTAGGGATAGGAGCGTTTCCAGGTACTAAATCAATTCGAAACTCAATATCTCACTTAGGTGGTAAGTCAAGAATCTTTTGAAACACATCCTCACAATCTCTTACCACTTCTACATCTTGAATTTCTCTCTCTGATGTCCCCACCGAGTAAAAAAAACTGACATCACTGATTTTTTATTATTTCCACAAGTGTGAGAAATAGGGGGCATGCCTGGAGCATGAATGGAAACTATCCTCTTTGCACGATCAAGTGTGACAAGGTTATTACGCAACCAATCCATTCAAAAAATGAGGTCGAAACCCTCAAAGTCAAGCACAATCAAGTCAACAAGGAACACTTTATCTAGGAATGAAATCTTAAAATTCTTACATAGTTTATATAATGTCGCCGAGCCTCCTATAGGGGTTGTAACACATAAGGGTATAGTAAGTGGCAAGGTTTTGAACTTTTCCATATTAACCAACTGTCTTGATATGAAAGAATATGATGCACCAGTATCAAATAAAACTTTAACCATCTGGTAATGCGACAAATACACACACTTGGGTGGTTTGACCTTGCCTATTCTAATGGGCGTTCCTACCTTTAGGGAAACCTCGCATCACATGACCTGGTTGTCCACAAGTAAAACAAATCACTGCCTTCCTCTCGATGTTGCTTGGGTAGTCTGGTTCTGCTGATGGTGGAAGTGTTCTCATTCTGCTTTTGCTGATTACTGTCCTGTCTCTATTCCATGTCTTTTGAACTAATTATCACTGTTTCTGAAACTGATTACCACCCTCACGGTAAAACTTGTTTCCTCCCTGTTGTTGGTTCTGGTAACCGCCTTGAAACCTCGACTTTTGAAACTGTTGACCCCTTTTCCCTTGATCATAAGGACAAAAATGGTTGCATACACTAGGATAATCACGTTACGCACCTTGGTGACGAGTGTTTCCTGATGCCTTACCTAACCCCGTCTTGCCTTTCTCCCTATTCTCATGATACAACTTGTTTTGTTCCTCTTGCTTCAATGCCAAGTCCAAAACTCTGTCAAAACTATCCATGTCAGCGATAATGAGAGCCCTCAATAGATAGGGATTCAACCTCCCATACATTTGGCGATTTTTTTCTAGGGTATCCACCAAATTAGAAGCATAATGTGGCAACTCGTTGAACTTTGTAACATATTGCTCCACAGTCATAATCTCAGTCTACTTCAAGATATTAAACTCGGTAGCCCAAATGCGCCTTAACTGCATTAGGCACAAATCTACTCTCAAACCGATATTGAAGTCATCCCATGCCTTAGTGGTAACATCAATGGAGGGTAGTAAAGCCTCCCACCAGTAACTTGCAGCACCATCCAGATGATGTGCAAATAACTCCTATTTTTGGACCTTAGTAGTTCCATCCTCCTAAAAACAATCTCACAGCTTTGGATCCAAACATCTGCATTTCTCAAGTTATCTGTCCTTGCTGATATCGAGCTTGCAAAAATGAGCAGCGAATAGCCAGAAACCATCGTTGTGGTGGCCGAAGGCACTCCGATGCTTAAGTTAGATATCGATGTAAGGAAGAGTGAAGATTGAAAGTAAATAGCAATGTGTATTTGTACCTTTCTTCTTCTTTTAATTTCCTTTTAAAATGAGTGTTCCCTCCTCAATTGTCCCTATGATCAAGAGCCCGACGGAGAGAGACGATCTCACATAAGATCTTATATGTGCATGAGTGCGTCTTTTTAGCACTTGGCTCTGTTTAGGACCCAATGCTTGATTGGGCTAAGAACTGATTTGTGCGAGTGAATCTCGGGCCTATGACAACTCTGAGATTCATGTTCGGGCCTTATTGTCCTGAGCCAATCCCCAAGGCCCGTGTCTAGTGTGCTGGCGAAACTTGGGCTTGGGCACTTGACTTACGAGCTGAACAACAGTTCGTGGACGAGTCCGCTTGGGACGACGCTTAAGCCTTTCTCATTCTAGGGTTAGCCAATGCCATGTGTACGGCTGTGATTGTATGATTGATTGATGTATCATGAGCTATTCCCTCTTATTTTCAGTGCCTTTTCGGCTTTCGTATTGCATTTAAAGTTTATGCAATGGTTAGGTAAACGTCTCCCCTTCACGCCAAACCTATATAAGCCTGCTTTGAGGGAATTTTTACCTTTACTTTCTCAGAGCTTCTTTTTATTCTGTATTTCGATTAAGCTTGAGTTATCCAACCATGTCTTCACAACTTAATTTCTCGTGAGAGTAGCACAAGGTTGTCTAGAATTCTTCAGGGGATTACTGTTGTCCGAGGAGGACCTGACTGCCCTCTGTCAGTGATACGAAATCCCAGTGATCTGAGAGTGTTGTACTTCTCGAGTAGGGAGTTCCCTTCTGCTCCAATGAAGGGGAGCATCTGCCTGTACAAGTCCATGTTTGAGGCCGGCCTGTGATATTCACGTAATTTAATCTTAAATTACATTATAGTTTATATTTGTTAGTGTTATGAATATTGTATTTTGTTCTAATTATTTAATTTTTATGTTTTTGTAGGATTTGAAACTTAAACGATGAAATTGTATAATTGCGGCAACTCAGAGAATAATTATTTGGCAGGTTCGGATGGCGGTACAAATTGACAAGTGAAATTCCAAATTGCCACAAGAATTCTCATGCCAAAGCCAATCCAATCCAAACCCATGTGAATAAAACCTAAACCTAAGCCAAAGCCCAACCAAAACCTATTTATTCGCCTTTTACCAAAGTCAACCTCTCTCTCCTTCACACCTCTTTCCTTATTCTCTCTTTCTCTGGCTGCCATCACAACGGACATACTTCTTCCTCATATCTTTCTGGCAGCCATCTCTCCTTCATATTCTTTGCAAATTCATCACTTCACAAAGACTTCATGCCAGCAACCACTCTCTGACCATCATGCCTTCTATTCCTTCCTCTGATTTCTTCACCCACAAACTCCGCTTCCATCTCGATCGTCCACCCTCTCTTATCGACACCAACCTTCATTACATCTTCTTCCTCCTCGCACCATCAGCCACCGTCCAGCCACACAAAAATCATATTGCCACAAATAGCATCAGATTCATCTCTCCTCTCCATCCCATCACGATCCCTCCTCCACCTCTATCTCGGCTCTGTTATTCATCTCTCCCTGCATAAACACCATTGCCTCACAACGAACTACGAACCAGAAGGAGATAACATAGCGAAACAAAATAGGGGAGACACAAGGAAGAAGAAGAGGAATGAGGGAAGATATTTAAATCTTTTCCCTCCGCTATTTGCACCACATATTCTATTCTATACCACCATAGAACATCTGCACCAGTTCGTTGAAGATATGAAGTTCACCCACACCACCGCTGCAACCACCTCCACCATGGGTTTCTAAATTTTCCGTTAAAGCCTAGATGATTAATCAGACTTAGTAGAATTTACTTTTGTCTTTTATTATTTTCTGATGCATTGTATGGTTTAACATTGGATTGATTTGTGAACAAACGGATATTACTTTCACCGTGTATATCATGCATCCATAGTAGTTATAATTATACGATGTTTTTGTTTAAGCATGTTTTATTCGTATTAGTTAAATATGTGATTAGTTGTGCCTTAAACAGATAATTAATGCTAGGGGTTTGCATCTTTGTTAAAATCAATCCACAACATTGCTAGGGGACAATAACTAACATTAGTATAAATTTATGAACTTGATGAATGGTTTGAAAGGCTTAGCATCTCTCTAGTTTATTCTCAAACTCAATTTTCAATTGTTTTTTCTACTTTCACTACTTTAGTGATTTTTGTTTGCTGCAACCCCCAATTTAAATTAGTCTAGATAGGTCTTAGTTTTCGATTGTGTCTTCAATCCTCGTGGGATCGACCTGTATTTGTGATTGTCTACTAATTAGGCAACTATGCGCTTGTGGTATAACAATCAGGTCAAATTAGCCTATTAATTAAGATTAGTAAAATCTGCATCGAGTTTTTAGCGTCGTTGCCGGGAATTGTAACGGTACAATCAAAATCTCGGGTTTATTTTCACTCATTTGTAGTATAGGTTTAACTTTCTTTTTATTTAGGAACAATGTTAGGAGTCACTTGCTTATTTGTTTTATTATTAGTTTGAGTTTTAATTTGTTATGTAGACAACAATACACGTGTATTTATAGGAGTTCAAGAGGGAATGAAGTGAAAAACAGAGGTCGTGAAACACAAGTAGAAATGAAAAATAACAAAGCTATATATATATATAGCATTGTAATATTATTTTTAGGTTGCGATTCACGTGGACACTCTAAGATGTCGGCGAGCTGTCAGGTGGACAATGCTTCTGATCGACGGTAACTTGACTTCTAGTCGGCGTTGCAAGTAATCCGAAAGAGGTTTGCGCCGGAGGTAACTTCTCCCCACCGCTTCTGCACGCGGTTTTTATTGTGATTACTTAGCGGTTTGGTTGTTTTAGTTAGTATTGCATACAAATTTGAATAGTGGTAGGACTGATTTGCAACTTTCGTGGCCTTTCCCTCAGATAGGGTTATTAGCCTAAGCCTTCATTATTTAAAATTAGTAGCAAGATAATTGTATAAAACAAGTTTCATGCTCATAGGATCCCTTTTTGGAAGTTTGAAAGCTTAAAGTTTTCAAGTGAAGGAACATATCATATCTTGGAATAGTTCATGAACTGACATTTCACTTTGAGCTGGAAAGTGGGAAAAAAGGTAGGAGCAATTCTGTAGTAGTGAACTGATAGAAAATTACCATGCTCTCCTACGGTTAGGTAAATTAAATTGAAGTTCAATCCTTCATTAGTAATAAAGCTCTAGGGTCATTTGCCATTCATCTTGTTTACTCATCATTTAGGTGTCGTTTAGGGTTCCATTGTTCCTTTTTAGGCCAAGGAGATGGCTGAGGAAAAGGCCTTTAAGGATTACTTATCTCATTTTTCTAGCAATGCTCCATCTTGCAATGTCTTACCTGAGACAACTGCAAATAGGTTTGAACTCAAACCATCTATCATCCATTTTTTGCCTTCCTTCTATGGTTTTGAGAAAAAAGATTCATATCTTCATGTCAAAGCATTTCTTGACATTTGTGTTACCCTTAAGTACCCAAACTTTTCAGATGATTCGATCTGTCTTAGGTTGTTTCATTTTTCTCTGAAAGATAAGGCGAAGTCGTGGTTAAATTAGTTAGGATGCATTGTCAAGAAACATTTTGTCAAATTATTTTTTCATTCATAAAACGAATGCCCTCCAAAGAGATATGTCTAATTTTCAACAAAAAGAGGGGAAACATGTTTTTGAATGTTGGGAAAGGTTCAATGAACTCATTGTTAAGTGTCTCCATCACGAATTTGAGAAGTGACGACTAGTTCAATACTTCCAAGACTAGTTAACCCCTCAAAACCGTCGCATGATTGATGCCACTAGTGGTTGATCACTTATGAAAATGAGTGTTAATGAGATTTGGGATTTCTTTGAAACGTTTTTAAAAAATTCTTAGCAATGAGATTATTCGAGAAAAGATTATGATAGGTGTAACGGTGATATATATGAAGTTAGAGACACATCCATTCATTATCATTCCTCCTCGAAGCTAGAAACAATTGTTATGACTATGACTTAGAAAATTGATGCAATTTTGAATATGACTCAATCTACACCTCCCACGAATGTTTCATCTGAGGTTTGTGTTGCATGTTTGAGTCCTCATTCCATCGCTGATTGTGATTCAATTATTTTAATGTTATTCGATGACCTGGTAATAATCCACAACCCAACTATTACAATCCAGGGTTCGCCAAACATCCAAATCTCTCCTCGGCCCATGGCCCACACCAAGGAGGACGTGCTTCCATGGCTCCTCAAGTCCCTAGCCCTGATAGGCCTCAATTTAACCAAGTTTCTCCATCCAACACATCTAGTTTAGAGAAAATGGTTAATCGTGTTATGCAGCGCACATAAAGTATACTTGAACAAAATTCTCAGGCTATATCAGAGTTAAAAGCCACGCCTCAACACCAATCTCAAGCCATCAAGAAACTTTAGATAGCTGTGATTCAAATTCCTCAGTTATTCCCAGAGAGAGAGCCAGGAAGATTTCCTAGTCAACTTGTTCCTAACTCAAAGGGTCACTTCGCAATTGGTAGCACATTTGAGCCCTGCCATGAAGATGTTCAACCTATTACTACCCTTAGGAGTGGAAAACAAGATGACAATCGAGTAAGAATGCCCGATTCGAATGTCATTGCATCCCCGTCAAAGTCAAAGCAGGTTGCAGCTCCATTTGACAAGGATTGATAAAGCCTCGCCTTCTAAGGATGTTCCTCTTGACTCTGACCCCACTCAAACCTCTTATTTGCCTAAGGCACCGTTTCCATCACGGTTAGCTCCGACAAAGAAAGGAAAAAATGTCAATGATGTAATGAGAATTTTTAAACAAGTTCAAATTAATACTCTATTGCTCGATGCTATTAGGCAAGTTCCTACCTATGTGAAGTTTTTGAATGATCTTTGCACATAGAAGCAAAAGCTACATGTCTGTGTGCAAAAGAGAGCCTTTCTTGCCGAGCAAGTCAGCTCAATTATTCAACACAGAACCCCGCCGAAGTATAGAGATCCCAGGTGCCCGACCATTTCTTGTGTTATTGGTGATCATATGATTGATAAGACATTGTTGGACTTAGAGGTGAGTGTTAATTTATTGCTATATTCCACTTATGAATGGTTAGGTATCGGCGAGTTAAAATTGATTGAAGTAACACTGCAATTGGCAGATAGGTCAATTAGAGTTTCCCAGGGTGTTATAGAAGATGTGATCATTAAGGTCAAATTTTTTTTATTTTTCAATGGACTTTAAAGTTCTTGATACACAACCAGTTCACAATCCCTCCAGTCACATTCCAGTTATTTTGGGTTGCCCATTTTTGGCCACATCTAATGCTATTATTAACTATAGGAATGAAAACATGAAATTGTCGTTTGGTAACATGATCATCGAACTCAATGTTTTTAAGGTAAGTCAACAACCTCCCGAGTATGAGGATGTCAGTGAGGTTAACATGATTGAGAGTTTGGTGAAGAATTCATTTTTGCAGTCTGCATTAGATGACCCCTTAGCGGTCTGTTTGACTCATTTTGGTTTAGATTTCGATATTGTGAATTTTGCTTGATTCAACCCCTAATATGGATCCTGGTTTTA
This sequence comes from Berberis vulgaris, assembly GCA_963556465.1. NCBI lineage: Eukaryota > Viridiplantae > Streptophyta > Magnoliopsida > Ranunculales > Berberidaceae > Berberis > Berberis vulgaris. Next base: position 55,307,824 of record OY747132.1, read on the forward strand.
AATGGAAGCCTGAACCACTCCGTGAGTCAAAACGGGTCCCTTCTATTTAGATTGTTTTGCTTCCTGACCCATTCCCCTCCTTACCTTTTCATGTTGACTCATTCGACGTATGCCTTCCCAATGACTCGAGCACGAAGTCTGCTTTTCAATTTTTTTTAGTTTTGCCTCGACTATTTTCACGATACAGATGACCTCATAATTCAAGAAATAGTCAGGGCGTTATAAGAAGATGCATCTAATGAGAAAATCCATGCCATAGGTAGTGTCAATTCCAGGTTTGGGGATGTTGTTGAGTTGTCTAGCCCATCATCTTTGTGTAATTCATTTTGTAATGATGAGTTTGTACAACTCGATATATCTATAAACATACCTTTTTGCATCCATTTCAAATTGACTGACATTACTTATGTTGATCCCTTCTTTTAAGGGATGATTTCAGTTTCGACCATCCTATTGTGCAACATATTCAATCTTCTGATTTGACATCTAACTTAGGATGTCCCTTTTATGAGTAGGCAAGAATTATTTGCTGGGTATCACTGTATATGACCTCTTTATGTTCCATTTAAAGATTTCATAGGAATGCGGGTTGATTTGCATGGTGCCTTCATAACGTTTGGGATGTGTTAGTATATGTTGTGCCATATGTAGTTGCTACTATTTGTTGGACTGATCCTCAACTGTTTAGGTTATTGCTATACGATTCTTTGACACTTTTGATCTAGTTAACATCATGGACTAAGTGTCTAGGTTTGTGGGAGGGTGTTCATTATATTCTTCATTTTCATTTTATGGTACATCATTGGTGAGGAAGAATGTGTCGGACTGACAACGTTAAACCAAATGCTCCTGGGAGGCAACCCAACTTTTGTTGTGTCTATGGTTAGTTTGGATTGATTTTCGAGTTCTTTCTAGTTGCATTCCACTCGTACTCGTTAGCTTCGTAACAATTTTGACTTACAACTAGTACAAGCATTTTATCGTTCGTGCATTATCTTTTTTTGTCATGTATGTGCTTTATCAGTTTCTCACGATAATTTCACAATTCTTACCTTTTTGAGCTTTTATTGGTGGATGACCTCTTCAAGATTGGTAAAAACTTCACCATGGTAATATCACTCTAACTATCATATTATTTTTTCTTCATTTGTCATGATTTTTCTTTTTATACATTGAGGACAATATTTGGTTTAGATTTGGGGGCGGGGTTTATGAGTTTTTTGTGCATTTTCAAAATTTTGAGCTGAAATGTATTTCACAACTATACTGATTAATTACTGTATTCTACTCAATCTCCATTAATTACATAGATGAATATGGTAATTGTGAAAAAAGTTTGGTATGAAAATGTATTCAAATTTTGAAATTTCTTTCCAATGAAGAGAATATGCTTTCAAGTATGCTTTTAAATTTGAGAAAATACATACTACCACTTATCACATTGATATATTAATAGGAAGACATAAAACTTGATATTATCATTAAGTTAAATATATTTCATGAGATTTTTCAACTCGACTATTTTTGCATCATAAGCTAACTTGGCATGAGTGAGATATTTACTAGAAAGCCTTAGAATAATAATGAAAACTTAACCCTTGTGAGTTTTGAGCCATTCTATTTTTTTTGGTAGTTATTTAATAAACTCTGATTTTTCTTGAGTCCACATTATCTCGTTGATGATCTTATTATTCTTGATTACCTTATTGATTGCTTTGAGAATGAAATTAAAATTAAATCATTACACTAAAGCTTCTTGGCTTATTTAGTTGAGATGTCATAATAAAGACTAGAGCTTAGGAAGTGATATAAGCATTTTTCCTTGAACTGTTCTCTAGCTTTTTAGCATACCCAATAATAAATATTTGTTTTCATCCCTTTTGAGCATATGAATAGTCTTTTCTTTGCGAACCTATTCTCCATTACCTACTCTCAATGTGAAATAATACCCCATATTACTTTTTATCCTTACCCAATTTCTCTGAGAATGCGTGTGATTGGACATATGTTTGGAATGGGCAAATAAAAAAAGTTGAAACTAGATATTCCATGAATCCTCAAGGTTGATACGTTTTATTGTGTAGAAAGGGAAAAACATGTCATTGATAATAAAAAAAATAATGTTGCTTCAAAAAAAAATATGAAGAAGAATTTTGAAGGAAAGAAAAATTAATTATGTACAACATTAGTTTATTCTTCATTGTCCCATGTGTTTATTGAAGGATGTATCCATTCTCAAAAAATAATTATATCATTTTCTCATTGTTGTTAGCTATAATTCAAGCCCCATTACAACCTAATAAATACATAATTGATATTAAGTAAAGGTTCGATCCATAGATGTGGAGATTGAATAGACAAGAACTATGGTGTTGGATTCGATATTCCAAAAGTAATTGATATTTACGTACATGAGATCATATTCATTTCGTTATTTGAAAAGTCCATTTTTCATGATAATTATATGTGAGATGTTTGTGTTTCCATAAGTTATTCATTTCCTCACATATAAATTGAGTGATAAATACCTAATCTCTGAGTGATATATTTCTGAGTGACACGAGATATTTGTAGTCGAACCTTATTTTCTAAATGTTATTTAGTCGTGTCTTTACTTTGAAATGGAGAGTTATGTTGATAAGACTATGCACACACACTTCGAGTTGATAATGATGATGAAATTTATTTAATCTTTGGATATTCTTAAATTGTTGTCAAAATCTGTTGATATCCTACTGTGACACTATTAGTTATTTTTCTTAAAACTATTGGCAATTAGATAATTACTTTGAGGAAAATAAAGGAGAGTGACAGTATCTTTGAATTTTTTAGAAAGTAAGTTTTCTTTTATTGAATCAGTAATGTTTGTAGGCAACATTTTTGGAAACCCTCACTAGATTATAACTCGTCTACTAGAGGTAATATAGGGGTTCAAAGCCTTATTGCACGTTAAGGTAAGTGCAACCCATGATTTCTGCGAAAGTGAGTTAGGATTTTAATTTTTTTTGTTTTGCTCAAGGACTAGCAAAATATAGGTTTTGGGGTATTTGATATTCACAAAATTTATACTTAAATTACCTTATAATTTATAATTGTTAGTGTTTCGAATATTGTATTTTATTCTAATTATTTTATTTTCATGTTTTTGAGGGATTTGAAACTCAAACGATGAAATCGTATAATTGTGGCAACTCAGAGAACACTTATTTGATAGGTTTGAATGGCGGCACAAAGTGACTGGTGAAATTGCAAATTTCCACAATAATTCGCATGCCAAAGCCCATCCAAACCAAACCCATACCCAAACGAATGCGAATCAAACCTAAACCTAAGCCCAAGCCCAACCAAAACCTATTTATTCCCCTTCCTGCCAAACTCAACCTCTTTCTTTCACACCATTTTCCTTCTTATCTCTTTCTCTTGCAGCCACCAACATCCTGCTTCATCTACTTCTTCCACGATCACACACCATCACCATTGTTCCACACTCTTCTCTCGCCTTATCAGCGCAAGACAAAGCTTCGTCTCACCTTATTAGCATGAGCTTCGTCTCGCCCACTTCATCTTCTTCCTTGATCCATGTTCTTATTCTCACCTCACAGTCACCTTGAGCCATCATAACGAACATACTTCTTCCTCATCTCTTTTTGCCAGCCATCTCTCATTCATATTCTTTGCAGATTCATCACTTCATAGAGACCTCACGCCAACAACCACAATCTACCATCACGCCTTCTCTTTCTTCATTTGATTTCTTCACCCACAAACTCCTCCTCCATCTCGATCGTCTACCCTCTCTTCTCGACAACAATCTCCATTGCATCTTCTTCATTCTCTCACCGCCACACCACCGTCCAGCCCAGTGTTCTAAAAATCGCTAGGCGCTGGGCGGGCGGCGAGCAGGTGCCTAGTGCCCAGGGGCCTAGGCGGGTGCCTAGGCGGTCTTAGGTTTTGTATTATAACTTTAATAATTTACAAAAGTTAAACATAATACCTTATCAATTACATCCAATTTAATGCCAATATACATATGCAAAATTTTAAAACATGAAAAATTATCAATCGTGAACAAAATTTATTAAAACTCAAATGGCTGAAGTTGGTCATGATGGGTACTTTATATAAATTTGAATTTGTGTACTCTTTTATTTTTCTTCAAATTGCATGAATAACCTCAGTTATGTTTGATAAAATCTACATTAGTAAAATTGGTACCGGCAGATCATTTGAGAATTCCATTAAGTAATCATCATTTGCTACATTTAGACATAAACTGAATAAAAAAAAATTAAATAGTTTATTTCTAAAAAATAGGAAAGAAAAATAAAATAAGAACACAATCAGCTTTATTAAAAAATTAAAAAATTAAAAAATTAAAAAAAATAAAAATCGCCCAGACCGCCTAGAGTCCGCCTAGACCCCGCCTAGAGCGCCTAGATCCCGCCCAGACCCGCCTAGATCCCACCCAGACCCGCCTAGATCCCGTCCAGACCAGCCCAGACTGCCCAAAACCGCCCAGACTGCCCGCCCAGCCATTAATCTGGGCGGTTTTCCACCTTCTAGCGCCTAGGCGGCCGCCTAGGCCGATTTTTAGAACACTGGTCCAGCCACATAAAGATCATGTCACCACAGAAAGCATCAGATTCATCTAGCCTCTCCATCCCATCACGATCCCTCATCACCCCTCTTTTGGCTCTGCTCTTCATCTTTTTTCATCACTCCCTGCATAAACACCATCGCCCCACTACAAACAGCAAACAAAATGAGATCGCACAATGAAACAAAATAGGGGAGACGCAGGGAAGAAAAAGAGGAACGAGGGAAAAAATTGAAATCTTTCCCCAATGCTATTTGCACCACATATTTTGTTTTGTACCACCATAGAGCATCCGCACTAGTTCGTTAAGAAGATGAAGTTCACCCACACAACCGCTGCGACCAACTTAACCATGAGTTTTTAAATTCTCCACTAAGGCGTAGATGATTCATCAGGCTTAGTAGAATTTACTTTTGTTTTTTATTGTTTTCTGATGCATTGTATGATTTAACAATGGATTGATTTGTGAATAAACACATATTACTTTCACCATGTATGTCATGCATCCATGGTAGTTAGAATTATTTTACATTTTGTTTTTAAGCATATTTTATTCGTATTAGCTAAACATGTGATTAGTTGTGCCTTAAACAAACAATTATTGCTAAGGCTTGCATCTTTGCTAAAATCAATCCACTACATTGCTAGGGGACAATAAATGATATTAGTATAATTTTATGAACTTAATGGATGATTCGGAAGCCTTAACATCTCTCTCATTGATTCTCAAACTCAAATTTCAATTGCTTTTCTACTTTTCACTAGTTTAGAAATTTCGATTGTTGTAACCCCAATTTAAATTAGTCTAGATAGGTCTTAGTTTTCGATTGTGTCTTAAGTCCTCGTGGGATCGACCTATATTTTCCATTGTCTACTAGTTAGGCAACCGTGTACTTGTGGTATAACAATCAGGTCAAATTAGCCTATTAATTTAGGTTAGTAAAATCTGCATCAGCTTGTGCTTCCCTATTCCTAGCATCATTTGGTGCTACTTGTCTTACTTGGGCATTGCCCCGACTCAGATAATGTAGAATGGGAGGAGTATACTGGTTGTTTATTTTGATCAGGGCAAAGGATGCTAGATTCCATTTGTCGATGAAGTTGCTTCATTCCCCGACGTCTATCAAGATGAACAATCGTGGTGTCTGCTGGTTGGTGAAGCCACATTGCCTCATTGGCCAGTTCGAGGATTCGAAGGATTGACAGATGTATTGTTTTTATGCCTCTATGAAGTCTGGGTACTTCTCATTCGATGGTTTGTGGGCCATCCACCGCTTTGGGGACCTCTGTAAGTTCTTTTTGTTTTTCTATTTAATATTTGTCATTGTCTGACTTATTTGTTGTTTCTGACTAGGGCTGCATGATTTTGTTGTCCTTTTCTTGAAAGAGAGAAAATGAGAGTTGATTTCCTTGCTCTGCCGCCGATGCCTAATCTGTAAGTTATCCATTCAGATAGTATCAGGCGTAGTGGTCTATGTGTCGATGAGGCTGGTAACATGAGGCGGGCTCTGGTCGCGCCTACCGGCTCTTTTTTGGGTGCCGAAGCGTGGGTACCTAGATCTCAGAAGAGGAATGTGTCTAAAATCCCTAGCCCTTCAGAGAGAAAGCATTGAATGGATTGTTTTCTCCCCCTTGTCGCTCTAAGACGCTCATGTTGGGGTCTACTCCTCCTTCTGCTGCTCTCCAAGGCGTGGAGAGGGATGTTGTGGACCTGACCGCTGATGAGGAGCTGCCAAAGGCCCAGGCCCATGCTGAAGTGGGAACGGAGCGATCGATTTTGGAGGTCGCTGCATCCGGCCTACTTGTTGTAGAAGAACAATCTGTTCCTGAGAGCACTACCCTTGATCCTTCATTTGATTCGAGAACTGGAGTATTTTCTGAGCCTCCTTCTACTGTTGCTGATTAGGGAAGTAGGTTGTTGAGTCCTCTCTCTAATGAGGTGTAGAAGAAGATAAGGGATTGGCTTTTGGCCCCGGGTTCTCCGTACTGACAGTGGGGTCGGTTCCCATGCTTCAACGGATGCTCTCTTGAGCTCTCGCAAGCAATATGTGTGCATCAGAGGGTGGATGATAGGACTGTCATTGTTGATCTGATCGAGAATAAATTATCTTGGATGGCTGACCAGCTGCCCTTGGAGAAGGCGGACGTGGATACACCTCAATCATGGGCAACAACTCCTAGTGCTGGTAAGTCGACCACTCGGTTGATTTGTCATCTCGTTTTTTGTTTATACCCGTGAGTTATTTTCCAATCAGGTGATGGCTTACTTGACCCATGCTGGTATGGTGGGTACCGAGGTGGAGTATAGACAAGACATTTTCTTTGCCTTGGAGACGAAGTTCATTGATCAGGAGCCACAACTTGCTGATGCCCGTAGCAATGCAAACTCAATGGCCGAGAAGTTGGCCGCCTGGACTAACCTGGAAGCTCAGCTGTCTGAAGGCCCAAATGAGTATGACCAGTGTTCTGGTTGCCTAGTCGTCTTTAGAATCTCAGCTGAAAGGGATACAAGGGAGTCTGAATAAAGCCCAGGTTGCCCAAGCCAAGCTGTTGTCTGAGCTGAAAGAAGCCCAAGAACATAGGGACAGGGCGATGGGCGAGCTGGTTGTGTTTGTTGAACCCTTGTCAAATGTCAAGAAGTTTGTTGTGATTCCCAGATTGCACTAGATAGTGAGTGTCGAGGCAATTGGCCTAAGGGGGATTCAAGAGGCTCTTCAGGTGCAACTTTCTATGCTCACTCAAGAGTGTGACTTTGAGCGTGCACGTCGTGACAAGGTGGCTAGTAAGTTGGCAAGTTCTGAAGAGAGACTAGCCAAGGTAGCTAGGGAGCTGATTATCTCGAAGGCTCAGTGGGATGTTAGGGACAAAGAGTTTCGCGAGGCTGCCAGTAAGGTTCAGGCTTGTGATGTTGCTGCCGGGAGGCTGGATTTTTTGGATTATATCGAGCAGGACTGCAAGGGTTGGGATCTTTTCGCTTACATGCCTATTTTTTTTTCTGGTCCGTGAGGTGGCCCTGAATCCACTTTGGGCGCCATGGAGACGACAACCCATCTCGATGTCCTAGAGACTGCTTCAGATCATGCTGGCCACAAAGCTTCTGATTCGGCTACCGCTGAGTGAGGGGTTCCTTTATGAAAGAAAAATTCATTAATGAGAAAATATTTCTTTTTTGAATGTGTTTGTAACTTTTGTACTTGCCATTTCCAATTCTTACTTAGATTAGGCTGAGTGGATGGGTGTATCTACCCCACCAGAAGTAGGGTTGCAGTTCTGGACTGAGCCCTTTCATTGCTAGCCGAGCTCATATTCTGGCAACATTAATAACTTAATCTTCTGTTAGAGTTAAGTTATAGGATATTCATATTTGTTCGTCCAAGTCGTGTTTCCTTAGTGACGTAATTACTATCTCCCTTAGTAGTTGAGCATGTGCAGGAGTTGTCTTCGTGTTGAAGACTGTACTTCTTTGTTGGTTTCTGACCCTGTGTAATGGTTGGGTTGCTTGAGAAACCATCGTTTGCCAGAATAAAATTGTGTCGCATACCTTTAGTCCTGTCAGTCCTTAGGAGGACTTTGAGTTTAAAGGGGAATCGCCACCACTTCTCTGGGTCAGGCTCTCACAATAAACCTTACTCCCGAACAAGAGTTAGGTTGTTAAGGACTCATCTTCGCCTGAATAGGCTAGACTCATGTATCTATCAGGCTCAATCTTTGAGAGGACTTGAGTTGGGAAGATGTCATTTCCTCTTGTCTAGGCTAGACCTCCCAGTAGACCCCAATCCTGAACAAGAGTTGGTTTGTTGAAAAACATACTTTGCCCGAATGGGCTAGTTTCCTGTATATATCCAACTCAATGCTTGACAGGTCTTGAGTTGGGAAGAAGTCGTCTTCACTCGTCTGGGCTAGACTTCATAATATCATCAATCTTGAATAGAAGTTGGGCTGCTGAGAAATCAAATTTTCCCAAACGGGCTAGATTCCTGTGTATATCTGGCTCAATCCTTGAGAGAACTTGAATTGGGAAGAAGTCGTCTTCACCCGTTTGGGCTAGACTTCATAATATGCCTCAATCCTGAATAAGAGTTAGGATGTTGAGGAATCGACTTCACCCGAATGGACCGATTTTTGTGTATATCTGGCTCAATCCTTGAGAGGACTTGAGCTGGGAAGAAGTTATCTTCACCCGTCCGGGCTAGACTTCATAATATTCCTCAATCCTGAACATGAGTTAGGCTGCTGAGTAACCGACTTTGCTCGAATGGGCTGGGTTTTTGTGTATATCTGGCTCAATCCTTGAGAGGACTTGAGCTAGAAAGAATTCGTCTTCACCCATCTGGGCTAGACTTCATAATATGTCTCAATCCTAAATAGGAGTTGGGAAGTTAAGGAACCGACTTTGCACGAATGAAATGGTGTGTATATTTGGCTCAATCCTTGAAAGGATTTGAGCTGGGAAGAAATTGTCTTCACTCATCCGAGCTAGAAGTGACTTTACCCAATCGGGCTGGGTTCCTATTAAGAAGACTAGGTCACTTATTGGGTGAGTCGTCCACATCCTAAACATGATTAGACACGACCTCTTTATGCCATCTTTGTCCCTCAGACTGTACTATCGCGGTGTGGTGAGTCATCAATAGACTGGACTCAGTCCGTCTCATGGTGTCGTGGTTCTTTAAACGGACTAGGCATTTTGTGGCAAGCTATCATCGTCCTTATCAGGACTAGGCTTGGCTATTTTGCGCCATTTTTGTCCCCATAGTCGAACCAAGCTATCTTAGGAGTAGTGAGTCGTCCGTGGACTAGACTCGCTCGCTTGCGGTGAACTGCCTGTAGACTGGGTTCGGTACGAATGTGTGTTCTCGTGGTTCTATGGCCGGACTAGGCTATCTTAGGAGTGGTAACTCTCTGTGGACTGGACGCACCTGCTTGTGGTGAACTGTACGTGGAGTGGGTTCGATTCGCATGTGTGCCATTGTGGTCCTGTGGCTGACTAGGCTATTTTAGGAGCAATGAGTTGTCAGTGGACTGGACTCGCTCGCTTGCAGAAACTGTCCGTGGGCTGGGTTTGGTAGAAATTTTTGTTGCCTTGGCTCCTGAGGCAGATTAGGTCACTTAAGTAGCAAGCAGTTGATTTCATGAATAGGACTTGGCTCGATCGCTTGTGCGCCATTTTGGTCCCCGTGTTATGACCAAGCTTCGTTTCGGCGGTGAGTTGTCTATAGACTGGGCTCAACCCGCTGTATCATATCTCGGTTCCTTAGGCGGACTAGGTCACTTATGCGGTAAGTCGTCGTCACCCTTAGCAAGGCAAGGCTAGGCTTGGTTGTGAGCCATTTTGGTTACCGTATTAAGAGTGGACTCATTTTTAAAGAGATTACCTTTATTGATAGTTCTATAAAATTCTACATGCTTTTCTCGCCACTTAGACTCTTTTACCAGTAAGCCCTTGGTCTGTTGGTTCATCTCATTTCAAGGGGTCTCAAGCCCTTGAGGTCATTTACCCGATAGCTTCATAGCCAGTAGTAGTGGCATTCCGAGAATGGATCTCCCCTGGAGGTCCCCATCTCTCTGTTGACAGGGTATTTGGGACACTGGAGTCAGGTGGATACCAATGCTCTCATCTGGTCGAACCAAGGCCTTCCTAGAATTCCGTTGTATGCGGATGGGGCATCTGCCACGATGAACTATCATTATGAGCTTTACTAGTTCTCCTTCTCCTACAGGTAGGCTAATGCTTCTGACTGAGTAACTTCGAGCGTCGTTGAATCCAACCATCACCTGGTGGTATGGTTTTTGTTATTCCTCTCTTAGTCGCATAGTGCGGAGTGCCTCCAGGAGCAGAATATTGGTTTAACTCCTTGTGTCCACCAACAATCTCTTCATGCCCCATTTCGATATTGCAATCATGATTACCAGGGCATCGTTATGTGGGGAATAGACCCCTTGCATACCCCGCTCAGTAAATGGTAGGTTCGTGGTTTGGTGTTCTACTCGGGGGTACTGGACAGGGCGGTCTCGGTGGTGGGGACTTGCTCATAGTTCTCGGATTGCTCGCTTTCTTGACTGGTTGGATTTCTCTGGTCCATTGTGTGTACCATGCAAAAGGTAGATAACGTTAGTCTTTTCTTCGCCTCCTGTGTCGTTTCTTCTTTTTCATTTTCTTGGGACTGTTTCTCGTCAGAATTCAAAAATTCTCTGAGTCTCCCCCTTCAGACCCAGTACTCGATCTCATTCTTGATACTCTGGTAGTCCTAAGTGACATGGTCGTGGTCCTTGCGATAGGCACAATACTTGTTCCTATCATGCCATGAAGGATCACTTTTGAGTTTGAGAGGGCTACTTGATGTCGTCCCAGTTCTTAATGGCGGACATGATTTTGGGAAAGCTAGAGTTGAGGGGAGCAAACTCAGTGTACCTTGAGCAGACGTAGTTGGTGTCCCTATCGAGTTTGGCCTTGTAAGACCCGATTTTGTTGTCATTTTTCTCCTTTTTGACTTGTCTTCCTCTCCGCGCCTTTTTCCCTTTCCCCTGACCCAGGCCTTAAGGGCCTGCTTGGCTTCATTTTTGCCTTCTTTTTTGGCGACCAACATCTCCTCAGAGTGATATACTTCTACGCATTTTTCAAGAAGTTTGCCATATCCTTGGGTGTTCCAGGGTGAGGAAGTGGTAGAACTAACCTCCTCGGAGGCCAGAAGTGAAGGCGGTGACTGACGTGTCATCGCTACAACCGCTGATCAAAGTCAACTCATCGTTGAAACGACATACTCTCTTAGGGTCTCGCTCTGTTCTGTTTAAGACTTAGCAGGTAATGAGCCCCCTTCCCGATTCGTTGGCTCTCGACAAATTTGGTGATAAATTCCTTTGCCAGGACTTGGAACAAATCTATATATCTTGGCTAAAGACTGTAGAACTAGGTCAACACATCCTTCTTCAGGCTAGTGGGAGAAGTTTTTCACAGGATGACTTCTGAACTTTCTTTCAATGCAATTACGTGGTGGTAATGAAAAAAATGATCTGGCAGATATGATGTTCTGTCATAGAATTCAAGTCTTATGTCTCGAGATTTGATGTTGGTGACCATGTCTTGATGCTCTGGTTAGTTAGAAAGAACTGTATGTGTTACAAGGAAACTTGTCGTATTTTTCCACGGATGGCATCAAACAGATGTGTTCAAATTTGTCCTTACTGATCATAATGATCTCGAGCTTGCAAAAATGATCACCGATTAGCCAGGGACCACCGCTGTGGTGGCCAGAGACACTCCGATGCTTAAGTTAGATATCGATGCAAGGAAGAGTGAAAACTGAAGTAAAGAGCAAAGTGTATGCATACATTTCTTCTTCTTTTTATCTACTTTTATAGCGAGTGTTCCCTCCTCAATTATCCCTGTGATCGAGGGCGTGATGGAGGGAAGAGATCTCGCATAAGATCTTACCTGTGCAATGATCGATTTTTTTGGCACTTTGCTCTATTTAGGACCCAATGCTTTATTGGGCTAAGAGCCGATTTGTGCGAGTAGATCTCGAACCTATTTCAACTTTGAGATTCATGTTTGGGCCTTATTGTCCTGGGCCAAGCCCCAAGGCCTATGCCTCTTGGGCTGGCGAGACTTGGGCTTGGGTACCTGAGTTACGGGCTGAAAAACAGTTCGTGGACGAGTCCGCTTGGGACCACGCTGAAGCCTTTCTCGTGCTAGGGTTAGCCCATCCCACGTGTATGACTGTAATCATATGATTGATTGATGTCTCATCAATAACTATGCCTAAAATTACTGATAAGGTATTAGCAAATAAGATCAAAAATAGTTATTTGTCAATTTTATAAGATCGATATAGCTTGAAAGTTGAACGAAAAATGTATAAATGTCTAACCAACTTTGGATTGGCATCAACTCAACTGCAGATATCAACTCAAACGAGAATATCAAAAATGTCGTGTAAAAGTTAAAGTCAATAGAAAAACCTTAGTCAATATTTGAAGACCGAAGTCAAAGACAAAAACATGCCAACTATAGTCAACTTCCAAATGATAGGCTTATAAATGGTACATTTTATACCCCTAATTCTATATTTGTTATGTCATATTAATTAATAAAATAATCTCATTACGTGTATTTTGTGTATAATGCAAGAATTCAAGTATTAATCATCAAATATGCACAAAATGACACAATAAGGCTAAGTTCAACAACTAAAAAGGCCATTGGACGTTCACACATGCATTGTCAAGGATCAAGGATTTTCAAGCCCAAGCGCCCATGAAATCAAGCCAAAAAAAAACCATCATCTACAAATCTCGAGGAAATCAAATTGAACATCCACATGGCAATTTCAACATAGAAAAAATGAATCTCTACACATTCCACCTCTTACTCCACTATCCATTCTCCAATACAATTCATTATTTTATGTCAACATCTTTTCCTTATTTTACTCCACCTCCTACTCCACTATCCATTCTCAAATACAATTCCTTATTTTATGCCAATATCTTTTCCTTATTTTACTCCACCTCCCATTCTTCTTCATCTATAAATACACCATGCTTGGAGTATACTGAGGAGGATTTTGGAAGGAAAGAAAATTGAGAGTAGCTGTAGTAGTATTTGTAGAATTTAGAGTAATAAGTGGAGAGAAGGCCTAGAGATTACCATGCTTGGCTAACATCCCACCTTAGGGTGTGAGTGATCCCATGGGAGGATAGCTCCAAGATGGCTATCTTTTAGATTTGTCTTTCCATTTTCATGAAATTGAGAAGCAAGTTTAGTTAGATTGATCTTGTTGCTTGGTTGTATCATGAACATATGAGGTAAGTAACATGTTTTGTGTTTCATGTTATGAATTCAATTCATGTTTTCTTCTTCTACTTCTTAAGCTCAAGATTAGATAGGTTTCTATACTTGCCATTCTCTGACAAGCTCCTTATAATGTTTACATATTATTAGTCTAAGTTTCATTGTGATTTGTTAGATATATGGTTTTTCATTTAAGTATGATTTCTTGTATGTTTTTAAATCCACATTTGATTCTTATGTTAGTAATATAATTTAGGCTTGAAATCATTTGTTCATATCGCCATATCTTCCATCCTAAAGTGAGATGAGAATCTACCTTAGGATGTGTTAATGAATTTGGGAAAGATTAATCGAAGAGTGGCCTAATGATGACATCTAATCATGATGGTAAACTCAAAGCCCTAGCTCTCACATTTAGGTTTTATTTTGTATTTTTAGTTAGAACACTTCACCCATCAATTCTTTTCTAACTAGGTTAAGTTTCAAAAGAGTTTTGAAAGATTAGTTTTCCGATATTTTATAGCTCTCCTTGTGGGATTCAACCCGTATTTGCCGTTATCTAACTCAATAGATAACTGTGCGCTTGCGGTATGATTTGAGATCGATCACCAAAGAAGACTAGAGTTCAAGAAGGTAGGCTACAAAATGAAAGAGAAGACTAGCCTAAAGTAGCAAGTGGACTGACCAAATTCAAATGGAATAACTAAAAGAGATTTGGGTGCCATTTCAAATTTCAAATCTAGATATGATGATAATCAACTGTGATTACTGATACCGTGATCATTATGAAATTATAACCGTTTTGTTCAGATTTGACAAGAAAGAAGGTTCACAACGGATAGTTACTTATGACTATCAAGATCTAGTATATGAATATTAGACCCTCTCACTTGATCAAGTTAACCTAAAATGTTTGATAAGCATAAAAACGATTTTCATGTTCAAAATTCAACCTGGTATTTCTTTGAAAAATTAATACAAAATTTAAGTTGCACGTTTTTTTTGTCAATCTTGATCAAGGGTAAAATGGAAAATTAAAATACATCCAAGCAAGTATAAGGGGTGTGCCTAATTTTTCATCTTCCAAGGGGGCATGTCAAATTTAGAATTAGCGTTAGGGGGAGTGTTTAAAAATTCATTTTATCATTAAGAGTTAATTTTGAAATTTTTTTATTAGGTGGTGTTTGTTAATATGTCTGAAGTCTAAATTGAACCATTGTTCAAGTCTTTGTTTTCACCACTTATAAGTGGCCAAGTAATAATAAAGTTTTTGCTTATGCTTAAACTAAAAATTTGAAGTATCCCAAACCTTTGATTTTCATCTTATATTGTTACCCTCGATATCGGTACCTTATTAAAAAATTTAGTTGAAGTTAATTTATTATTAAGACGAATCTAAAAGCATTTTTTAGGTCTTGATATATAATATTCAAGGTTTATTTTCAATATCAACATTCAACTTTCAGTATAAGATTTCAATATTTTTAACAAATATCACTACACCAAAAGGCTTGTTTAGCTACAGGGAGATGGCCACGGCTCTAAACCGTTGGTTTATTTGCCACGGCCAAAAACCATGGCTATAACGGCCAACGGTTTAAAACCGTGGCTAAAAAAATAAAAACCGTGGCTATACACTACACCAAAAGGGTTGCCACGGCCAAAAACCGTGGCTAACTGCCAATGGTTTAAAACCGTGGCTATAAGCTTTTGCTTTTCACGTGCAGTATCGCGCTTTGGCGAAAATTTGTTTCGCGCTTTGGAGGGAGCAGTTTCGCGCTTTGGCAAAAAAAATTGAACAAAAGAATCTGGCGAGGTGTTTCGGAGAAAATCGCGTGGGGAGGTTTTAAAGGGCGAAAGTTTTGGGGTACAGTTTTGAAATTTGACTCTGTTTTTGCTGCACGAAAAAGAAGGAGATAGAGATAGAGAGATTGTCGTGAGTGAGTTCGCAAGGAAAGAGTAAGGAGAAAGTTTTGTTCAAGTGTTCATCAGGTAACAAATAAAGAATGTTTGTTTATTGTTCTGGTTGTTTGATTCGTTTAGTTTGATTGGTAGATGAAGTGTCCGGGGTTTTGAAGCAAGGGGGTGTTTGGATTTGTGGTTAGAAATGTTGGGTGTTATTCAATTTCTGATTTTTATGTGTTTCAAGTTTGAAGGGATGTTAGTCAGATTTGGGGTTTAAGTGATTAGGAAGGTTTGGGTTTTGATGAGTTTATTGATTTTGAATAAATGGGGTTTCAGATTTGTGGTTATTGATGAGTTAGAGATGTTGGGGTTTAGTTCAATATGCGGAAAGTTGAGATTTTGAAGGTCAGATTTGGGGATTTCAGTGGTTAGGAAGCTTTGGGTTTTGATGGGTTTAGCGGTTTTGAATTAATGGGGTTTCAGACTCGTGGTTATTGGCGAGTTAGAAATGGTGGGGTTTTGTTCATTCTGCAGAAAGTTGGGATTTTGGAAGGAAGACTATCAGATTTGGGGATTTTGGTGGTTGAGAAGCTTCGGGTTTTGAGGGGTTTGTTCATTTGGGGTTCAGTACATATGGTTGTTGATTTGTTTCAGTGTTTTGAAATGGACTATTTGGTTGCTTGTTGTTTGTGTTTAGCACAATGAGGTGATATGTTTATTTCATAGTTGGTTTTAGGAGTTTTCAATGTAGAGATTTGGTGTCTTTGAAGGTTGAGGTTTTGAGGATTTTGTTTCAGTTGGGTTTAACAATTGTTTGCTTCTTTACTTGTGTAAATTAGGGTTTTGAATAGTTTGATTTGCGGCTTATCTTAGTTGAGAAATTTAGGGTTTGCATGGTTGAGGGATTTGATTTGGTTTTGGCTATTGTTCAACTTCATGATAAAAAAAATATGATTGGATGTTTATGTGAAATTGGGGCTTTTGTATGTTGTTATTAACTTCCAAGTACTTTATCCAATGATACAGATCTAAGCTTGGAGTTTAAAGAAGAAAGAATGGCATTGTCAATAACTTGCCCTAATAAGATGATGGATTCTGATATTGATGAAGGAAAAAAAGTATATGGCGTAGTTAGGCGCATGGGATCAATGGGGAGGAAGCGAGTGGAACCATTGTGTCTCTACTCCCCTTCTAAAACTCCATTGAAGAAGCCATGTCGTGCGAGGAGGAGCTCGGACATGTCAATGTTGGAGAGGCTACCAGAAGACTTATTGGTAGGTATTATGATGATTTTTTCTTTTCCAAACTAAAAACTATGTTGTCTACTTTGATTGATTGTGAGTTATTACAGAGCTCTGGCTAATATTTGTTTGTTATATTTCAGATTAGAGTTTCTGTTGTTTGTAACCAAGTGGTGTCAGACAATTGAACAAATGGAAGATCAAGTTTCTGCTGTTCTCGAGGAAGAAAGGTTATTATTGTCTCATAACTGCATTTTCTCTACTTGTGAGTTTTTTTTTGGTGTTATTTGAAAATAAAAGTTCCATCTGTTTGCAGGGAAGAGAGAGCTCTAAGAAAAACTGAAATGGAGGCAACAAAGGTTCATTTTATTAGTGGGCTAATGTAAAAACTTTGATACACAAATAATTTTCAAAGTTCTGTCTCTTGCAAATCTTTTGGCCCATTCCTTTGTGTCCAACTTTCCAAGTTGGTTTATATTGTGGAGACAAAATTATCTTTTGGTTCTTTTTATTCCTCACTAGTGTGCACGGCTACAACTGCTCTTGTATTTAAGATATCAAGGGGAGTCAAATAATAATCTGATAATCACCCATACTGAATAGTGTGTTAGTCTATGAACTCTAATATGTTTTACTAAGTGTTCATGTTCTTGTATCATGAAGATGTGCATTTTCTTTTTACAGGCCTCTGTTGGAAACAACAGAATGGGGAGGGAAGTGATCAGTGCCCAACAAGCGGAAGATCTCAAAATGAAAGAAAAGGGAAAGCGGGAGCGAGAGGTTTCATAATTTTTCCCTCTAGTTTGTTTCATTTCTGGATGCTTGTTACGACATAAATGTTGATTATGAAGAAGGAATTCCTTCACAAAATCCTATTACTAACTAATAAACAACGTAAGATCTTACAAGAGTTGAACCCTTGCGTGTTACATTTGTATTGCATTTGGTCTATGTGCTTTGTGAGATAAAAGTTCATTGCTCATGTAAGGTTTTACTTGCAGGTACAAGCGAAAGTAGCGGTGACAATTATTTTCCATCTTAACGTTCCTGTACCCATAGCTTCAAAGTGACCGAAATCAACCCTCATCTCTCATCGGGTTTCATGTCCTCGGTGCCAAGCTCTTCATCCATTGCTAATTTATTCTGCAATCACCAACTTTTGTGATGTAGACCCATATCTGCAGCCAGGTATGTAGGAACATTTTGGTACATACCTGCCCAATTGCATTGAAGCTTTTTATGGTTTTACATGGAAAACTTATTGCTGCTTACAAAATGATGGGTGCAGGGGGTCTCCAAATATTCTGATTTCAATGTTTATATATGATGGGTGCAGGGGGTCTCCAAATTCCAGGATGCACTGTAGGCTTTCCATGTGGAGAAGGTGGCTTCTTATGCGGACCATACACAAGCCGGCCTCGTCCATGATGATCTCCAATGCTGTAAAGGGGATATTGTCAAAATAATCACTTTTTTTTTTAATGAAATTTAGACTTTTTATTAGAATTAGTGGCAAAAAATAACCATTGAATTACTTGCAATTGCAGATTATTAGATACTCTTTCTTTGGCCTGAAAGTGAGTGTTATGTGAAGTTCATTTCAACAATCCTAGTGATTTCTGCAGATATAATATTATATCCATCGGGCATCACCAGTGAAGTTGGTTGAATATATGCTGCCCTGCATTCATCAAGGTATGGATTCATTTTTACCAGACTTTATATTTCTATGTATACTGGAACCGGTGATTGATGGCATGGTTTTGTGAATTTGAACATTGTGCATGGTCTTTTAATCCATCATCTAATTCATAGATGGCAGTGTGGTCTTTTTCTAAACAGCAAAAGTGTCACTACCTCGTAAGAGAGCAATCAGCACATTCATTTGCTATCTTTGCCAATAAATATGAAGACTCGCCTTATTCATGTTGACTGTGAAATTGATCTCCTTTGTGTGTTTTATTTGAAATTTGTCTCACCTATTTGAGGTGTTTGCAGAAATCTGAGAAATACTGTGTAAGAATGCCAAACAAATGGAATACTGTTGATGAGAGTTGCTGTTGGAATCCACAAAGATGACATTGACTCTGCACTCAAAACATATCATTTGATGTCCCAGCGATGGTTCACCCATGCATCTCCGACTCTTTTCAATGCAGGGACTCCAAGACCCCAAGTATATGTTTCTTACATTATAAATCTTAAACTCTACTTTTCTCAATCTTCTCTAGTTATCTTCATTGTCTAATCATTACCTTATTGGGTTTGTCAGTTGAGTAGCTGGTTTCTTGTGTGCATGAAAGATGATAGTATTGAGGGAATATATGATACGCTGAAGGAGTGTGCTGTTATTAGCAAATCAGCTGGAAGGAGTAGCTGCTTTCATGATATGTTTAGGTGCATTTGCTGTGTATTTGGAGCCATGGCATGCATATATCTTTGAGTTTTTAAATCTTAGGAAGAATCATGGAAAGGTAAGATTTGTTGTGTTTGGAATTAGTTTTTTTTTTTTAATATATTTTTGGTTATTTTTTGTTCTAGTTTAATCTTTCACTTGAGTCACCACTCTAATGCACATTATCATTGTTTTCTCAAATCATTGTAGGAAGAACACCGAGCTCGTGATCTATTTTATGCTCTTTGGGTTCCTGATCTATTTATGGAAAGAATCCATGGTAATGGCCAGTGGTCCTTATTTTGTCCTAATGAGGCTCCAGGATTACCTGATTGTTGGGGAGAAGAATTTAACAATCTCTATGGCAAATACAAGAGAGAGGTACATCCAGTCTTACCACTTTGAGGTTTGATGGTTCTTAAATCACACTTCTACATTACCGTATACTTACCACTGTAGTATTTCACAAACAGGGAAAGGCAAAGAAGGTTGTATCTGCACAAAATCTCTGGTTTGAGATTTTGAAAGCACAGATAGAAACTGGAACTCCTTATATGCTTTTTAAGGTATTTTTTTTGGATCATGTTGATTTCAATCAATCATATTGATTTCATAGTTTGTGGCTATGTGCTTTTGTAATTTATTTGTTTTTATACTTTATGTGCACGCTATTATGTTTGAATTGTTTTTACTTTTTTTTCCCTTTCAAATGTTATAAGGATGTAGCATTGTTTGTTCAAAAATGCATGCTCCCTGTATGCAAGTGGCTTCCCCATATTCATCATGAATAGAAGTAGCAAACCTAACATGGACCAACCTAACTTTGGAAAACTTACATCACTGCACTTCTATGCATGGTCCAAGGTAGAACATCTATGCTACTTGGTTTATAATTTCCTTTTTAGGAGGAAAAGAATTATACTCGTTGCCTATGTTTATTTTTTTTTTTGGGGGGGGGGGGGGGGGGGGGGGGGGCGGGGGGAGGTTCTGTAGGGAGATTGGGAGTTGAGAGCATATAAGCAATGCCTCGCGGCTTAGCTGCACCAACAGCCTACCAATGATAGTGTTGAAACAATAGATATCATGGTAATAGGAGTTGAATGTATATATATAGGCTCATGATACAGAGTGTTTTGCAGAATGCATAGGACTCTTATTTAAAACCTAAGCTCATCTGATTCCCTTGCACCATGGTCCTCCACATATGTGTTTGCTAGGTTGAAGCCATATGTATCTTAGCAATATTCTGATAGGATTTTACCTCCTATAAAGTATACTTATTCCCGGAGAAAGACAACAACATAAAGAACACTAGTGATACTGCTGAATGCTGCTGCTGAATGACATGCTGATTGCTAAACTAGTGCTGCTGATGAATGACAGTAGTACTGCTGTTGTTGCTGAATGGAATGCAGGCTGCTAACACAAATGCTGTTACTAAAGGGAGCAGGTTGCTATATGTTGCAGAGTGCGATGTTGTTACATGTAATGTTGTTTAGGAAGGATTTCTGTTAGATTAGTTGTCAATTAGCTGTCAATAAATGTAATACTATAAATAAGAGAGCATAAGAGAGAAAAAGGGATTCATTTGATTTGTAAGAAAATTGTACACTTGAGCATTTGCTCTACGGGAGATTAGCTATCTCGAATTAGCTTTCTTATTGAATATAATCCATTCCATTTACTGTCATCAATCCAGAATTACAATTACAAGTTCTTCAGTCTGTAATTTCTCTTCATTGCCTGTATTGCATCATTGTCAGTAGAACTGCTTTGGCTTGATTCTGTCCTGCAAAACAAAGCAACACAGATCAGTTCTTATCATATTAGGTCAGTTCTTAACACCGTGACCAGTACTTGCCACGGCTTAAAACCGTGGCTAACATTATTGCAACGGCTAAGAACCATGGCCATGCCTTGCCACGACTTATAATCGTGGCTAGTACTGGCCATGGCTTAAAACCGTGGCTAAAACTATTGCAACGGCTTAAAACCGTGGCCATAACTTGCCACGGTTTTAAGTCGTGGCTATTCCTGGCCACGGCTTAAAACCGTGGCTAACATTTTTGCAACGGTTTATATCCGTGGCTAAATCATCAACCGTCCTCGAGCATAAAACCGTTGCTAATATGTTTTGCCACGGTTTAATGGTGATTTAGCGACGCCTCTACTGCCCACGGCTCTAAGCCGTGACAATTGGTTACCCCCACGGTTCCAAACCGTTGCTGATGGGTATTTTTGGTGTAGTGTATGTTCTCACTCTTTCCCAGGTTTAGTACAACTAAATTTCACTTCAAGCAAGTTGTTAAATTGACAAAATTAGGATATCTATTAATATTAGGAATATGAGTATTTTAGTAATATTAGACATTTATATTATTCTTATAATAGGGAATCCAAAGAGGGTTCCCACATTAGTTGCCTATTAGGTTTACGGTTTAATTTGAAAGATAGATTAGTTATAAATAAGGTATAGGTTGCTAATTGTTAATTGGTTGATTGAATAAAAGTTATTTCGTTATTAATTTATTTGGTTTATCGTTTATTTTGTTATTTCTATTTATTGCACTTCGTTTATTTTCATTGCAATTTCGCTTATTTTCTAGTCTGAATCTATCATTTTATATTAGAACAAACATTCATTTACATGACGAAGACAAAATCAGACCTCGATGTAAAAGAAAAAGAAAATAAGATGGCAAATGAAAAAACATCAAAGGCAATTGAAGCTATGAAGGCTTCAACTAATTCTTTGGATGCAAGACAGGAGAGAAACCACAATACTAAAGAATTAAAGAACCAACTCACAGATAGAGATCCATCATCCAACAATTTATAGGTTAGTTACACCCATCCCCTTCCAGTTGCCCAACCCAAGCCACCTCCGGTTATTTACAACCTTCTCACCCTCACTTAGAGACCCTTTGTTTAAGCCTTTATGCCACACTACACCTCGATCATTCCCAACCCGCCGTGTATGGCCCCAATTCAGGCAATTGGTTGAACCCTAATTATCTTCCACAATACCAGCTTCTTGCCAACTCCAAGTCTCCATCACATATTCCTCTTTTTTCGACCTCTTCATTAGGCGATCCAGACGTGGGTGGAGGCACTAATTTTGCTCAGGATCATATGAATCGGCTTATTGGCTTATTACTGTCTCAGAGTATCGAGGTGATATAGGTCTCAAACTCGATGTGCCATTTTATGATAGACTTGTTATGAGTGACAGTTTTATGGATCGGTCCCTTAGATTGACCACATACTTGACTTTGAAAGAAGTCTGAAGGCGGTGCAATTAGGGGATACAAAATTGAAGAGTACTGCAAATCTTTAGTAGCATGAGGAGTTTGCACGATGAACCACATTGTGGGTGCCTCCTGTTAACACCTAACCTGATACGCGTGAGTTGATATAATATGTTTTTGTGCCTATGGATTATGAGCGCGATCTGTTTAGTCGGTTGATGGCAGGTTTTCAACAGAGGTGCACAATTATTTAATATTCTACTGAGTTTTATATTTTGTGTATGTGTGCTAAACTTGATAAACTAGAATGACATTTTGTTTTTACCATGGTTTGGATTTGTGCCTCCAGTCCGTCTTAGCATTGAAGAACATGACCAAACGCTCACAGAAACGAAGTTACAGTTGCAGGACTGCTATAAGAAGCTGACATTGGCGCCCCTTCCATGCACTTCCCCTACTTACAGTTTGTGACACGTTCCTGAGAGCCTATTTTGGTGCTTTGGGTGTGGTCATACTAGCCATATTCGAAGTAACTGTCCAAAAGGAAAATATGTGTTGCTAACAAATGAGATTGTCGAACAAGAATTTATGGAACATGTGCCTTTGGTTGAGGTAAAGGCAAACTCATTTATTTAGTGGCGAAAGGCATCGATTGCACCTTGTAAGCTTGCTGACAAGCTTCTTCAACTCGGGGAGGTTGATAGAATTAGGATATTTATTAATATTAGGATTATGAGTATTTTAGTAATATTAGACAATTCTATTACTCTTGTAAAAGAGATTTTAATTAGGGTTCCCACATTGGTCTCCTATTAGATTTAGAGTTTAATTTGGAATATAGGTTAATTATAAATAAGGCATAGGTTGCATGTTATTAGTTGGCCGATTGAATCAAAGTTATTTCATTATTAGTTTATTTGGTTGATCGTTTGTTTTGTTTTCCGTTTATTCCACTTCGTTTATTTTCATTGCTATTTCATTTTTTTTCTCGTTTGAGAAACAGGGGCAACAGATTTAGCAGTGGGGAAACTAATCAATAGTGATAGGGTTGAGATTAATTAAGTCAATAAACTCAAACTATACTAACTCACCTATAGAAACCATCATAACAACCAAAATATTAGATTCCCTTCAAGTTAACTTAAATGATCATTCATTTTGTAATGTTTTATAATTCCAATGGAACTCTTGGTCGGAAGAAGAGAGAACATAGAAAAATTGCATCAGACACTTGTGGAGACATATCAAATATTGACAAAAGTGTCACAATAGCCTTATTTGTACCAAACTAGTATAATACTAGTGCCTTTGGCACTACCGCAAAGTGCATCCTACCTTCACGGCTATGTCAAATACTTGCAACATGGGTTTTTAGTTCATTTTTCTATAAACACTTGCTCAATTGTGTATTACATCAATTACGATGAATTAACTTTAAAAAAAATTCAATACTCATTAACGCAAACAATGTTAATAATACCGATCAACACAACCAATGTGATAAGGAATTCAATTTGCACCAAATGTCATATTAGCTAGCAATAAAATGGAAGAGATTCCAGATTAAGAAATATCTCATGATTGTCCCAAGTGAATTTTGGCTGCAACTGATGCCAACATTAACAAATATCTCCTGCATGCCACCCTTGCTCGTGCCTTCTGCACATGCAGTGTGTTACACACAAAATAAAATATTTTTATTAAAATGCACAACCACGTACTTGAGATGACTATGCAATAGTTTTCAAATGCCGCATTACTTAGAATTTTATAATGCATATAAATTTTTTTTAACTATAGTATATGATTTTATTTTAACACTTAAAAAAGTTAATCCTCCAAAATCTTGAAATCAACATCAGGTGGGCCTCCAATTGTTTTCTCCATAATGCCAAGGATCTAATAAGCATTGGTTTTTCTTTTTCTCTTTTGGTTTTTTTTAATAGTTTAATACACTTAAATATGGATTTTTCACCCATAAACAGATGGAGAGAGATTTTTCAAACTTCACTTTCTTTAGATCCTTATTCAATTAATGAGTGAGTTTTCTCTTCCTCATAATTAATCATATTCTTCATTCAATTAGTCATATCTATTCCGTTCTTTAAATTTCAATGGGGAAAGTGAGAAAAGCAGGAAGAGGAATTTGACACATGAAGTGTTAAGAGAAAACCCATGAGGAAGAATATGTAGAGAAGGGAAGAGAACGCACTTGTTGAGCCGAAATGAAGGACACCACTCCTTCTCCTTCTCCTACCCAACTTCCTCCCCTATTTGTTTCCACCAATTTCTCCTCCATTATCCCCAAATAAACCCCACAACTCCAAGCCCTACACACCAATTGTATGTAGAAATGCTTGACTAAGAAGAAGTAGAAAATGAAGGGGACGTCTCAACTTATGGTGGATCAATGGCATCTCGAAGCGTCGGTCCTGATGAGCATCTTATAGGGACTCTCTGTACAAAAATTTAGCCACTCTAACATTATTGAGTGAACAAAAGAGGAGATAAGGATTGGTTTGTAATACCTTGAATCGACATTGGTTGAGAGATGTAAAGTGGGGAGCTGAGAGGTAGCAAGTTCGAGAGTAGAGTGGTGGAGATGATATGCTCACGAAGCTCGCAATCACTGCTACTGCTATCTCTCTCATTCTTTGTACACAATTTTCGATTGGTCAGCTGACTGTGGTGGAATCGTTGGTTGATTGCAGCAGATCTGAATCAAATCCACTTAAGAGTCTTGAGCCCTTGCTCATTTGAATTGGGGGTAGTGATTTAGCAAGTTCAAACAAAGGGAGGAAAAGGGGAGGTTGGTAGTGGTTGGAGAAAAAGAGTAAAGGATTTGGCGGTGGGTTGTGGTGAGTCGCAGGAAGAAAAAGGGTGGTGGTGGCGGGAGAGGGAAAGGGGAAGGAGAGGTTTCGGTGGTGGGTGTTGAAGGACTACGATCAAGGAGAGGGAGGGAGAGTAAGAGAGTGAGAAGAGAGGACAGAGGAGGAGAGTACGCACAAAGTCTGTGCTTAGCAAATTGATACATTGTGAAGAGAATAGAGGACAAAGGAAATTATCAGGCTTTCAATTTTCACTTAAATTGTGGAGGAAGGATAACTTATGCCAGGTAGGACTACAATGTCTTTTTTTACTGCTAATTATCATGCGCTGGACACCCTCACCGCCATCCCAACCATTGCCCTCAATTAGTTCTATAAAAACTCATATTTTAAAATGTATACTAAATTTTTTGAGGTGCAAGCCTATGTTACAGTAAGAATACTAATTTTTTTTTATAGTCAAACTCAGTTAAAATTAGAATCAATTGAATATTCAGGATCTTTGTTGGAATGTTCATCATTTTCTTTGAAAAATATTATACTTAGGCATGAAAATGTTAAAAATACTTACATGTTTTTATTATTAAAATACATATTTTGAAATTTTAAGTGTTTGTATTGATCATTGGTTTTGTTGGAAAGATCTTCAAAATTGCATTAAAATGATACTAAGTTTCCCAAAAGTCGACAACTACGTAGATAATTATGATAATTTTAATTTTGAAAAACAAGAAAACACAATATTTTCTCTTTCTGCAGCAAGACATTCCATCAAAATTATCATTTTCTTTGCCCTTCTACATGTTTTATATTTACAAACATGTTATCATAGGAAATGAATCTAAACCCTCAACACATTTTCCAACTTTCAATTATAGCCATCTTTAATCTTCAAACCTTAGTTTGTCCTAGTCCGCAGTGAATGGTAAAACACTACTCTGAACTGTAATATCGAAAATACTAGGAAACCATATTTTGCAACCAGGGTGATGTGGCAAGATCTTGAAAGAATGATGAAACCCCAAAGTGTTTATGTGAATCTCGAGGTTGTAAAAAACTCCTCTGATGATGCCATGTCATCCTGGTTGCAGAACCTGGTATAAAAAGTCCAGCATGTGGAATACACATTTTACATTGCATGCTTGTTTCCCAATTGGAGTGCCCCACCTTAAAGTAAAAGTAAAAGTAAAAATTTTAAATTTTCAGAATTTGGAGCGGGGCACCCTGGTATAAGCCAAGGTAAGAAAATATTTGCTACAATATATATAAAACCAAAAGGGGCATAGATAAGTACAAAATTCATTTCTTCATCATTTCTTCCCCCTTTCCTCATATGCTTTCTCACTTTTGGTAAATTTCTTGACAAAACTTTCCATTAAATCAAACACTTAAAAAGTTAAAAGTTAAAAAATGTTAACATTTGATATAAGCATTGATGATACATCAAACCGTCCTCTGATCAACACCATATGTGTGTCATGATAATCTCGCCAACATAACAAAGCAAGCATGATTGCATGCTCAATCTAGCAAGGCCCATAAAGTGTTAAGTCTACGACTGGCAGGATCCGGAAGGTCGGACCCAAATTGCAACGCGCCACTAAGCCCACACGTTAAACGGTCAAGCCCAATACTCGTAAGCCCTGATAAGGCAAGTATTTGGGGGATCGACCCAAGACAGGCAGGCAAACAATACTTTGGTTCCGACTAGAAAACAAATACTAAAGTATAAGTCGGGCAAGAAAACTTTCTTGCATAGACAACACCCAAAAAAAAGGATCTCCTACAAGATCTCTTTCCCTAAACTATGCCACCAAAGGCCGAGTCGAACAAAGACTCTCACACTATAAAAGGGAGATAAGGTCGATAAAAAATGTACGCTAAAGAAACCTAATTTACAACGTTAAGCCTCTCCTAAGCCTTATCTAATTTAAGCATCGGAGTGCTGTCGGCCGCCACACAGTGGTCTTTGGCTCATGTGTGTTCCCTGTGCGGATTCAGGTTAAAGAGAAGAAGGAGATCATAAATTGACAACATCAGTTTATTGATCTCTGTGGGGAATGACAAAGTTCCACAGAAGAAACAGTAGTGTCACCTTTCCCATAGAGCCAGAAAGATGGTGACAACAAGATCTCGCAACAATGAAGACATTGATGAACCCTCGAACGCTTGAACTAGCAGAGCGCCGCCAGCTCCAGTGCCACCACCACCGCGAGAGGAACCCTCTTAGACCCCGTGCTGGTGGCTGCCGGGGTTGACCCAAGGGTGGATCTGCTGCAACCCAGATGCAACAAATCGCACGAGCGCTAGAAAAACTCAATCAACATAATCATCCACCCGCAGGAGGAAATCGTGAGTAGCGAAGAGCCCAGTCCCTAGAAGGTTCCAGAGAATAGTTTCAAGAGAGCTGCTCTGCCCCTTTAGCTTCCCAGTGGACCAAACAAGGAGAAGCGACCAACAGGGACCCAACATCCAGAGCCGACAGACACGTCTCGTACAACCCCATCTAGCAAGGGCCACAAATCAAGACGTGTTGTTCAACCTCACTGTCCCTCAGTTCATGGATCATATCATGGACGAACTATGTGAGACCCTGGAGTGGGCGGACCTGAGGGTGAGGGTTGGAGCCCAATAGGCCCGAGAGAGGTTGGACGAGCTACAAAGGGGTACATAGTCCCACATCGCCTGGGTGCGGAAGGGGGATGTGTTATACATGTGCGAGGTTGGATCCCCATAGCAAGAGGCCTGTGGAGCCCCAGTAGGTGGGTGGAAGCAACAAAACCTTGAGGGGGAGAGTGAGGGTTGGTGCCCAATAGCCTGCGGATCCCAAAGAGGACAATATTTGGATGAGTAGGGCCAGAGAGGGGCCCAGTGTCCGCTGTGCATACTCTGAAAGAGGCCTGTGGAGCCCCAGTAGGTGGGTGGAAGCAACAAAACCTTGAGGGGGAGGGTGAGGGTTGGTGCCCAATAGCCTGCGGATCCCAAAGAGGACAATATCTGGATGAGTAGGGCCAGAGAGGAGCCTAGTGTCCGCTGTGCATACTCTGAAAGAGGCCTTTTAAAGTCGTGCGGGCCCAAAGCGGACAATATCTTACTGTGTGGATCGGGTCGTTACAAACTGCTACCGAAAAAATACACCCCGTCAAAGCTGGGATTTATGGCGGGATGGGAGACCCGTCCGATCACTTTCGCCACTTCCAACATGTAATGGCACTCAAGGAAGGGTCTAATGCGATAATGTGCCAATTATTCCCTACCAGATTGAAAAAGTCAGCACTGACTTGGTTCCACAGCCTCTCTCCGAGGTCCATCGACTTATTCTGGACATTGGCGACGGCGTTCGTCACTCACTTTGTGTGCAACCAATGAACCAGGAAGGTCCCACACTATCTATTGACCCTAAAACAGAAGCAAAATGAGACGCTACAAGAAAAAAGGCCATTCATAGCGTTTCAAAAACGCTATGGTAGGATACCATTCCTACCATAGCGTTTTAGAAAACGCTATGTCTGCTTGAGCTATAATAGACCCAGGGTCTATTATAGCGTTTTTAAAACGCTATAGTAAGTTGGCTTTTTATAGAGTTTCAAAAACGCTATGGTAAGTATACATAGAAAATTTTTTTTTTGCTATCAAATGACTTTTTATTACATCTTATAAGTTTTATTTCTATAAAATAAAAATTTAAATGTGCCAAACTTAAACATTTCCATGAATGGAGGCAAAGTAATATAATTAATGAGATAATGTATTACATCGAGTCACAAAATCTATCAAATTAATAATAAAGATCAGCTCTCTGTATTACATCGAGTCACAAAACATTTTGAGCTTTTCAAAACCTAAATAAAAAACTAAATATAAAGTACCACAGCTCCTCGTTAATACACCTTAACCACCTCAACAGAACCACAGTCATCTTCATCAGTCCACCTCAACAAAGCGCTCCATTTTTCATCAGGAGCTCGACCAATCAGCAACTTGATCACAACGCCTCTTGCCAGCCTCGCTCAATTAGCAAAGTCCCTGAAAATAATGTATAAGACTGTCAGATAGTTAAGGGAAAAGTTAATAGAAAATTTTTAAACAAAAGTAACCATCTTAAAGGAAATGTTAGTCAGGAAACTTGCAATAATGCAACTTTAAATACAACTTATTCAATATTTTGTTTCAATAATAATAAACAAGACAGTAACAAAAAGTTGCACCTAACGAGTTTAAACAGATGGCAAGGCATAGTACAGTCATTGATGTTTAAGTTAATTTGTGTAAATCGTCACCCTTTCTTTGGGATGGCAGCAAGCCTGGTATACATCCTAGCCATTGACTGATATCCCCTAACGTCACCAGAACGCAGAAGATTTCCTGTTTTCAAGTTGAATGGATATGTTAGCATGTTTAAAAAATAAATCACGCTTGTTAATCAAGAACTCATAACATGGAGAAATTACTTGGTTTGTATAAAATGCAAATGCATCGTATTTCTGAGTTGATTGTCTATGGAAGTAAACCTACTTATAGGCACTTTTAGCTTCTAGTGATAAATTTGTAAGAGATACAAATTCAGGAAGAATCTCCTATGTTTTTCATGTCTATTGTTTCAGTACAAGAATTCATAAATGGGAGTGTCAAAATCCATGACTAAATTTTCATTTAAGGAGTCGACAACTGGAATGCTCTCAAATCTCATGCAAACCGGACACTCTTAAAGCAATATTTCATGCCAATCTGAATATGATTCAAGATCTGTGCAAATAGGCACGAGTTCGTTCATGCACAGTAGTTAGTTGATGTTAGTGAATTAACTTAGTTACCTGTTAACAAAATCTAAATGTAACAAAGTAGTTATCCATTTGATCAGGGACTTAACAGTCTAAGTGTTACGAACAACTATAGGTCCATCAAAGATGCCAATTTTACAGCTAAAACAGAACACAGAAAAAAGTTATACATTAACCACAAAACAACTTGCCTGAATCACAATTGAGTGGGCTATCAGGTTCTGGATGAGCCATTAAAGCAATTATAGCCCTACAAACTGAATGGAGAGTCCAAGCAGGGCTCCATGCAGTCTTCAAGATATCTAAACAAATCTCTCCTGGCTGCATATGAAAAAGGAAATAAGAACAACAGAAAGTGGAAAACACAAAAAAGTTTATCAAAAAATTAGAAAGTTTGAGGAATTCTCAGTCTCACATACTTTACTGTAATAAGATGTATGATCATTTTTTACATAGCCACGTCCACAACATACAGTATACAAAACCAAATAATCAAATGTAACAGAACTATGAGCAATTCGTCAATAACTTGAAAAGAAAAAGTTCATGGTATAGATATTAGTTTTAAAAATCAACTAAAATTTTCATGGTTAAGAATATTAATTCTACAATCAATTTAAATCTTATAGTTTAGATTTTGATTAGCAAAATGGAGGATGATTCATTGAATTGAGAAGGTGAGTGAGGAACTCACGGTAAAGTACAAATACTACATAAATAGACAACATTACTAAGGACTAAAGAGATTTTCTGATGCTAGGATACACTAACTGAACAGGGAATAGTTGATGACACCAATGCCATTGCCCAGCACCAAATCATACCAAGGAGACCCATGCACTGTTTCTGACCTCTCTTTTTCTTCCCCTTGAAGTATTCTTTCATTTCTTTCTTCCCAGATGGCAACCACTGTTGCCATTAGTAATCTGACCCACAGCCAGTTGCCTCTAGCACAAAATACTCTTACCATTCCAATGTCCAATGATCTACTACCCAAACATATAGCATGTCAGAAGTTGTGCATTAGCCTCCACAATTGACTGCCACCTTATTCCACACATCTCTAGCGAAGGTACACTCAAATAACAAATGATTTATACTTTCCATACTCGTCTCGCATAGGCAACACCTGTTGGTAATGGTAATGAGTAAACCACGTCTCGCCGAGTTATCAATGCTTACAAAAATTTCCATGAGCTAAATTCCACAACAAAAAATTTACTCTTGGTGGGGTTTGGCTATTCCATAGTACTGGAGATGAGAAGTTGAATCCATTGTTGGAGACGTGGAGCTTGGGAAATGGTTAAGTCATAGCAACTATTCACTGAGAACCGCTTAGATGAGCTATCCCAAACCCATGTGTCAGCGTCGGAAGTCAGTTGTCCTCCTAGTCATGTAGATTTCTTCCAAGTATGAGAACTCAATTTGTAACCTCACTATGTGTTAGCAAATTGAGCAACTAGGTCTTTCTTCTTCCTGGTGATGCTCAATATATCACCAAATTGTTCCTTCAAAGGTTTATGTCTTAAATTTATCTCCCCAAAAATGTGTTCTCTCTTCATCATTTACTGCCTATCATTAGGAATACCATATGACATGGAAACCCTTCTTCACATACAAACATCATCAAATATTCATCAAGATTGGTGAATGATTAGGATGGCTTCCATAAGACATGAGTAACTCATCTGTAAATTCATTACCAAGAATATCATAATCACTAGTTGTATTTGAATATGAAAAGCCAACTCCAATTGGAGATTCCAGGAATAACATATTGGCATTGACCTCTCTTTTATGTGAATCCATTTAAGTATTAAAACATGAGTTGTTTGATATGTAGGATTGTCTAAGAACAACACTTGTAATTCAGCAAAAGTAAAGCCAAAATAATAAAATAAGAAAGCAAAGCCAAAATAATAAAATAAGAAAGCAGTTGTACTTAATCATATGCGCATGCACCTACCTGAAAACCAAACCTAGGGACAGCCCATGTCTGATGAAGTCGATTCCTAAGTTTGTAGAAAGATATCAAAAAGGTCTTTGATGAAGCCCACATGACCAGCATTGCTACAAAAGCACCTGGCAATAGTGGCAAAGCTTGAAGAATAATGAAATTGTCCCTGTGTGAATAAAAGTTGAACTAATTAACTGAATACTAATCAATTGGTCCATCATATGCATATCCGAAGAAAAAAATAGTTGAAGGAATTATTAAAAAAATTAAGAAACCAATATCTATATGATGTATAGGTACATACCAGTCCCATTCTTTATCTATTTGCTTAAAATCGACACCTTGTTGGAGAATGATACGATTTCTAGTGAGAAATAACATGTTGCTAAAAGAGTACCATAGTTGATGAATAAGAGCTCTGAGAGCACAGATTGTAAGGATATGTAGGCACCAACTATCTCTAGAGGTGCCTGCTTCCCATTGCCTTGTGTAGATGACTTTTGCCACAAGAGGCCCATGTTAGCAACTAAAAAAAACTAAGTATACTCAACATTAACAGTCAACGCCAAAATTAAGCATACTTCTTTCAGTTCTTCCTCCGCTTGACGATGGAAAACTAAGTATATGCTAGTTGTTAATAGCCTCCAAGGAGTATGAAGTTCAACAATACTGAATATACACTCCAACAATGCCATTGGCATGCATCTTCTGAGCATACCATTGATGGCAAGAGGTAACTGTCCTTTGCAACTGCAGGAGATCTGTCAGAGAAGAGAAGAAAAAGAGGAGAAAATCAAAAGACAGAGCAGACGACAGAGGAGGAAGAGTCGAAAAGATGCAAATTCCAAGTGAAGAAGAAACAAACACGAAAGGAGTAAGAATATGGAGAAGACATTACCCAGGTCAGGGTTATCAGTTCAAAGAGCATGCGACACAAAATAAAGATAAGCAAGGCAATTATAACACAAGGGTAGTAACTTGAGATGGATCAGAATGAACTTGCTTTCTAGATGTCAAAATGTCACACATTCACCTTGTAGAACATAGTTCACTGAGAACTTCTTGTGGTAGTGAGGGAGCTGATGTCAGTCAGCTTCTGAGAGAACTTTGAGGATCTGACACTTGGAACGTGTGATCCTTTCTTGGTTATCGTTATCATGATGATGGGTGATGATCACAGAATCAGAATCTACGAAGATGAACTCATAGAACTCCTGTGATTTTGTACTGTCTGCTTCTTCAAACTGTTGTTGTTGAGGAAACAGATTCTTGGCGATGAGCTAGGGCTCTTTCACTAAAGCATATATGGATGGCTCGATCATAGTGATATAATCAAGGCATGCTTTAGGAATGTATGGATTTGGTGCCGAAGTTTGCGACTTTGTAAAACTGGCCATGGTGGAACCAATTGCTTCTTCTTGGTTCAACGGAGTGAACTTCTGTGAAAGGGAAAGGGAATAAGAAAGAGGGGCTTGATGCTGTGAGGTAGAAGGCGTCATAGCATATTGGGATTTTGATTTGGCTTTGGAAAAAGCAGGAGGGCGAGAAGAAGATGAGTTAGAAAAACTCATATTTGCAGGAACTCTCTTGTTAGAAAATTTGCAAGAGAGTTATCAGATCCTTTTATAAACTTTATTTCAAAATCAAAGGCTGAAAGAAGACCTTGCCATCTGGCAAATATCTGTTTGGAAACGGGATTTAAAACATCTTTAGTTAAAATCTCTTTGGCAGATTGGCAATCAACTTGTAATAAAAAAATTTGGTTTATTAAATCATCTTGAAATTTCATGCACAAGACAATTGACAAAACCTCTTTTTTTACTGTGGAATAATTGAATTGGACAGAGTTCCAAATACCAGAATGGTATCGGGCCAATTGGATAGAAGTAGAATCAGGAAGGCGTTGTTTGAGAATACCACCGTATCCTAAATTGGACGCATCTGTTTCTACAATCTTGTAGGCTTCTGGATTGGAAATCCCTAGACAAGGTAGATGTTTGACTTTGGATTTAACTTGACGGACAATCTGAGAATGGGCTTCGGTCCATGGGCTTGGGTTTTTCTTAAGT
Organism: Berberis vulgaris; assembly: GCA_963556465.1. Classification (NCBI taxonomy): domain Eukaryota; kingdom Viridiplantae; phylum Streptophyta; class Magnoliopsida; order Ranunculales; family Berberidaceae; genus Berberis; species Berberis vulgaris. Next base: position 55,341,636 of record OY747132.1, read on the forward strand.
CTGGCAAACAGAGGTTTTAATAAAACTCTAAGGCCTTTGTAAAAGTCTGCAACATAGTTTAGAGAACCTAAAAACCATTGTAACTGGCTTTTATCTTTTAATTCATCTTGAAATTTGTTCCCAAAATCAATTGCCCTGGATATGGGAGTGTGAGTCCCTTGAAAAATCTTATGTCCAAGAAATCGGACATTGGTTTGAAAAAGATTGATTTTTGTTGGAGAAATAACTAAACCATTTTCTTTGATAATTCTTTCAAAATGATACAAATGTTTCCAGTGGGCTGGAATTGATTATGAGAAAACAAGTATATCATCGATATACACGATTGTAAAAGTTGATAATCGGGAGAGAATATCATTCATGATATTCTGAAACTCACTAGGAGCTTTCTTGAGACCAAAAGGCATAACATTCCATTCAAAATGGCCGAATGGGACATTAAATGGTGTTTTGTAGCGATCAAAGGGATGAATCTGAATTTGCCAAAATCCAAATTTGATATCAAACTGTGAGAATACACAGGCTGAGTGTAGTCGTTTAAGAAGATCTCTCTTGTTAGGAATATGATACCTAATCCATTGCAAAGCCTGGTTTAAAGGCTTATAATTGATAACAAGGCGAGGACTTCCTCTTTCTAATTCAACTGCTTTATTAACATAAAAGGCTGCACAACTCCGGGGGGATTTGGAATGCCTAATAAGTTTTTTGGAAAACAAAGCTTTGATTTCTTTTTTGCAATGTTCCATAAGCTCAAAATTCATTTGAATTGGTCTAGCTTTGGTTGGAATCATTGAATCTTTGAAAGAATGTTCATAAGGAAGACGAACAACATGACGTTGGCGATGCCAAAAAGCATTAGGAAGTTCAGAACATAATTCCTTTGTCAAATGTTCTTGGTATTGAACTCTTTGAGTTTGGGGTCTTGAACTGGCTGATCAATGCGTCTAAATGCAATGTCTGCTTTAAGGGATTGCTAATGTTGTTGTTTCGGAGAAATGAAATTAAGAAAACAAGTATCATTTCTGATATTGTTAATTTCTATAATTCCATGTTTGTAAAGAAAAAGAAACTCAACGTCTGTGCCAAGAATTTGGGTTTTAATCCCCGATGTTGTAATAGAAAAGGGATAGATTGCAGCAAAAAATGGTGTCCCAAGAATCATTTTCTGGACCATGTTTTGGACTAGCAAAAAATCTTGTTTGATACAAACTTTGTCTTGGCAGATATGAGCATTGGTTAATTTGTATTGTATAGCTAACTTGGAATTGGTAATTGTATACAATTTTTGTTTTGTAAGTTCAAAATATTTGGTAGGTATTAACCCTTCCGCAACACAGTTAAGATCAGCTCCAGAATCAATAAGAGCTTTACATGGGATAGTAATCTCTTTATTGATAACTAGGTTGACTTTGCAAAACCATCGCTAATGTGTAACTTTGTTGATTTCATTTAGAAAAAGAGGAGAAGTAATCTCTACAGGAGTTTCAAAAGAAGAGGGTATATCAGGTAAAGACGTATTTTGAAGTCCATTGATACGAAGATCAAAGAGAGAATGATTTTCTTTTAAAATCATAATGTCTTTTATGATATAATTGACTTCTTGCTGAAGATCAGATAAGTTGACAGGGATAGAAGAGGTGGATCTTCTAAATTTGTCAATAATCTGTTTGTGATCATAAAATGGATTTATGACCTCTAGGGTTGGTTTTGTGGTTAAATTTGTTTTGATATGTTGAAGATACTCTGTTTTGAGCTTCGGATCTTCAATATGATCAACAAAATCTAAAAGAATACTGGATTCTTTTGTTTTTGAAAGTATGTTGATGCTTTGGAGGTTATGACAACGGCATGCCTCTGCGCATTCCCCATCACTGACCTTTTCAGATTGATCAGAATCAGAAGAATAATTCAAATTAAAAATTTGAAGATCTTCATCTGAATTATCTGATTCAGAGTTCATTAAAAGTTGTAGAAACATGTTCTTGATGTCTTCAGGAGCTTGAAGCTCTTGGATCTTTTGGGCTATTCCACAATTCTTTGCATAGTGACCAGGACGACCACATTTAAAGCAGAGGGCTTTGAATGGGTATGGGTTGGATACTTCTTGAATGGTTTGGTAGGCTTGGGTTTATGCGTACCATGCTTCTTGGGCTGACTATAACATTGATTATAGTCTTTGGATTGAAGTTGCTTAGGTCCATAAGGTTTTTTAGACTTAAATTGTCGAGCAGGATGAGACCTGTATTGGAGTTTTGATTGAGAAGGCTTTTGATGAGGGAGCTTAAAATCATCATAGCCATATTGTTGACAGAAATTGCCAAGTTCTCGTAGACAATTGATATTATGTTTCTTTAATTGGGCAAGTCTTAAATCATTACAAATACGTAAAACACATTTGTTAATGAAACTAATGATATCTCCAAAGGTAAGACGTTCATAAGGAATGTTTTCTGGATAGATTTCTTGTAATTTTTCTCTAACATTTCCAGCAAAGATTGGTGGAAGACCAGAAATGAACTTTCTCTTCCAAAAAGGGTTATTTGCATCTGATGGAAACATAACCTTTTTAAGGAAGATGTCTTTGTACCACCGAAAATGGCTCAAAGTCGGACATTTGTGGATCATCAACAAATCTTTGGATTTGTTCTGGAATTCACTAGGATCTCCCATAAAATGTTTTAAAATACAGAAAATCAGAGTATGAACTGAATCAAGGATTTCTGAACCTTGTTCTGTTTTTATAGGATTACCTAATAAATCAAATTTTACTACATTAAAGATTGATTGTTGCTCACCAATGGTTAGGTAGTTATCCCACCATCCTTTGAGTAGTCCAGAAAAACCAGCAATGATAAGAGATGCAATTGTCTTATCATTCTTGCCTTCGCTACGATGAGCCAAAGCCATCATAACCATTTCCTGGGTTAACTCAATAATATTTTCTTCAGTTAAACCGTCTATATACCAAGTATAGAGGTTACTGTAGAAAATGACCCATAGACCTGAAGAGATTTCTCTTCATATTGCATGTCAGGGAGTGATGGTCTTGGATAAAAATTTCTAGTTGATGGAAAGGGATTTTGATTTTTCCCATAAGATTTAGCAAACTTAATGGGATTGGCTTGGTATTGGATGTAGTTTAAACTATCCAATGCAGCCATAGGATCAAAATCACTATCCGAATTCATTGCCTGGGAAGACAATGTATTGATTTGAATATTTGATTTTAAATTGAGAGCAACCAATTTAAGATCAATTTCTTTGATTAATTGGTTTGGTGTGGTTAACACATTTTGTTCAACAGATGTAGGTGTAAAGTACGTTGTTGGTTTTGATACATTAAAGGCTTGCTTTTGAGCCAATTGGGTATGAGCCAATTGATCTTGGTGGACTTGATCATGGATCAATTTGTCACCAATCTCATGAGGCAAGATATTGGTGTAATTATTCTGTTGAATAATTTTACCAAGAACTTTAAAAGTATTATCTATCTGAGGATCTTTGAATGGTGACGCCAAAACATCACAACCTAAAGTTGAAAATTTAATTTCTTCTAAAGGTGGCAAGATGGATTCTTTGGCTGAATTTGTTTCAGTTATATGGCAGAATTTGGAATTAGTCTTGATAACATTTATGCTAGGAAGATAATCAGAAAAATACCAATTTAAAAATGATAATTTTTGTTTGCATTTTTTCACAACATGCATAAAATTGATTTCCTAATTCAGTTCTTTGTTCTTCTGTTGTTTGGGCATACAATTGCTCTCTTTTTTTACTATTGGAAGGTTTTACAAAGTCTCGTTTGATCCCTTCTTTATCGAGGATAAACTCTGTTTGTAAAACATTCAATTGAGGATGAAAAGGAGGATGATCTTCCATCTCAGATTGAGTAGGAGATTCAGGATTGTAGATTGGTTGCGGGATCTGAGAAAATTGTGGATTATTTCTCAGACTGGCAAGATCTAAGTAGGGAAGGACATCAGGAGGTGTCTGGGTCCTTGGGATTTGTGATGATGCTGTTTTGAAAGAAGATGTTGATCTTCTTCCTGAGTCAGACAATTTTAAACTTGTCTTTCTTGACTCAGAGAATTGTAATTCAACCGTTCCGTCTTCAAGAGTCAGAATTTGACTCAATCGACTAGAAACAGGTCTTCTAGGTTCAGTTTGAACCTGCCAAGTGGCTGGAAGGAATTCCAAAGTTTCATTTGAAAAAAGTTGTTTTGATTCCATAGATCCATCGAAAGATATAGTTTGTTCAACCATATCGATCTAATCTTCTGTTTTTTTAGAAAACAGCGATTTGGAAACATTGTAGATGTTTTTGTAAGGAATCTCTAGTATTGACCATTTATGTAAATTCTTTTCTACTTCTGAAATTCTACATCCCATGTGGTTTACACCATCTGGAATCTGTCTTGACCTAGAACTAGAAGCTCGGGTAAATTTTGAAAGCAAAGACATTCTTCAAAATCTTTGAGGTTTGAGGATTGGGAACACTGTACTCGGACCACCTACAACTGGAACACCAGTATGGGACCACCTAACCCGTAAACACTGCGCTCAACATGGCGACTTACTCAGGGCTCACAACGGCTGACCAACATACCTTACATGCTTACCAACGCTATCAACGGCTGACTAACAGTACCTAGGACTCACCAACACTTTCTCCCCAAAGAAAAGAGGCATGGCTTTGATACCAATTTCTACCCAGGATTGCTAACAAAGGTAAAATAGACATGGATAGGTACAAAACACAGATAAAATGCAGAAATCAGAAAAGAATTGAAATACAAAAAGATATAATACAAAGATTCTCAAAACTATCTTAGAGATTGATACAGCCTCAAGCCAATTTCTTGGTTTACACTTGGGGATTAACTGTAAGATCAAACTAGATAGTTTATTGAATTATAAAAGATAGAAATAAAAAATAGATATGATTTATTGAAATATACAAAAGATAAAAGATAGAAGCTTACACGAGAAAGGCGAAGATAGATATGATTTATCGAAACTCGCTTACCCTAAACTTGGAAAACAACTTACTTAAATAGAGAGGTGCCAGATGAAGATAAGTTTCGCTAGAGGATAAGGTTGGTGGACAATTTGTCCTTTGTAAACATAATTGAGATAATGCGAATACTATTCGCATGTGACTGTCGGCATATGCTGTTGAAGATGCTTCGACTGTAGCTGCTTTTGTAGTGGGTGAACAGTGGCTTCACGTTGATGCCTTTGTAAAAAAGAGAGATGTTGTCGGGCTGTCGGGACCAAAAGTATCTTGTTTTGTAGTGGTGTTGGCAGATACTGCCTTTGGTGATGAGGACGGTGGGTCCATCAATCAAGTGGAGAGAAGACGTCATAACAGTCATCTTCATTGAGAGGAACAGTAGGCTCTTCTTCATCTGTATCCTCTGAACAAATCTTGGATAATGTCTCAAAGAGTTGAGCTCTTGTAGGTTTCCCTTGAAGCTGCTTCCTTATATGTTTTCGATGAAGCTTAGCATCTGAAAGGGGTTCAATTGGATTCACATGTGGAGCAGGATAATGATCTTTGCCTGAGAAGAAGCGAATAACTCCTTCTTTTGTAACTCTGAAGTGGTCAAACTGTGCCCACCATTAACTTTAAAATGACGACAGAACCACATGGGAACATTCTTGGATTGGTAAGGTTTGCACAATGCTGAGTAGGTATAATCCCAGCATAGAATCCAGGACAAACCAAAGTTGATGAAGAACAAAAGTGACAAAACTTGTTCGGTAACAGGAATTGGAGGTTGGTACTTTTCTTGGAAAATCTTCCATCCTTCTTGAACAGCAGGAGGAAGGATGTCTTGAATCGGACCAAAATGGCTCCACCAAATGTGTTGGAACCAAAGAGGAACATACTTCTGTTTGAACTTCTGGTAGAATGGAAAGAACCATGAATGGCCACAATTTTGCGATTGTATGTAGAAGGCTCTTGACCAAGCTAGTTTGTAGTCAAGATAATTGTATGTTCGGGGAACATAGTTCATTGAGAACTTCTTGTGGTAGTGAGGGAGCTGATGCCAGTCAGCTTCTGAGAGAACTTTGAGGATCTGACACTTGGAATGTGTGATCCTTTCTTGGTTGTCTTTATCATGATGATGGGTGATGATCACAGAATCAGAATCTACGAGGATGAACTCATAGAACTCCTGTGATTTTGTACTGTTTGCTTCTTCAAACAGTTGTTGTTGAGGAAACAGATTCTTGGCGATGAGCTAGGCCTCTTTCACTAAAGCATACATGGATGGCTCGATCATAGTGATATAATCAAGGCATGTTTTAGGAATGTATGGATTTGGTGCCGAAGTTTGCGGCTTTGTAAAACTGGTCATGGTGGAACCAGTTGCTTCTTCTTGGTTCAACGGAGTGAAATTCTGTGAAAGGCAAAGGGCATAAGAAAGAGGGGCTTGATGCTGTGAGGCAGAAGGCGCCATAGCATATTGGGATTTTGATTTGGGTTTGGAAAAACGAGGAGGGCGAGAGGAAGATGAGTTAGAAGAACTCATCTTTGCAGGAACTCTTTTGTTAGAAAATCTGCAAGAGAGTTATCAGCTCCTTTTATAAACTTTATTTCAAAATCAAAGGCTGAAAGAAGACCTTGCCATCTGGCAAAGATTTGTTTGGAAACGAGATTTAAAACATCTTTAATTAAAATCTATTTTGCAGATTGGCAATCAACTTGTAATAAAAAAATTTGGTTTATTAAATCATCTTGAAATTTCATGATGCACAAGACAATTGACAAAACCTCTTTTTTTACTGTGGAATAATTGAATTGGACAGAGTTCCAAATACCAGAATGGTATCGGGCCAATTGGATAGAAGTAGAATCAGGAAGGCGATGTTTGAGAATACCACCGTATCCTAAATTGGACGCATCTGTTTCTACAATCTTGTAGGCTTCTGGATTGAAAATCCCTAGACAAGGTAGATGTTTGACTTTGGATTTAACTTGGCGGACAACCTGAGAATGGGCTTCAGTCCATGGGCCTGGGTTTTTCTTAAGTCTGGCAAACAGAGGTTTTAATAAAACTCTAAGGCCTTTTAATTCATCTGGAAATTTGTTTGCAAAATCAATTGCCCTGGATATGGGAGTGAGAGTCCCATGAAAAATCTTATGTCCAAGAAATCGAACATTGGTTTGAAAAAGATTGATTTTTGTTGGAGAAAAAACTAAACCATTTTTTTTGATAATTCTTTCAAAATGATACAAATGTTTCCAGTGTTTCAAAATGATACAATGGTTTTTAGGTTCTCTTAACTATGTTGCAGACGTAGGTTCTCTTAACTTCTTTCAAAATAATAAAACTCTAAGGCCTTTGTAAAAGTCTGCAACATAGTTCGAGTGTGAAAATCCTTACGCCTTTCTCATGTAAGCTTCTATCTTTTATCTTTTGTATATTTCAATAAATCATATCTATCTTTTATTTCTATCTTTTATAATTCAATAAACTATGTAGTTTGATCTTATAGTTAATCCCCAAGTGTAAACCAAGAAATTGGCTTGAGGCTGTATCGATACCTAAGATAGTTTTGAGAATTTTTGTATTATATCTTTTTGTATTTCAATTCTTTTCTCCATGTCTATCTTACCTTTGTTAGCAATCCTGGGTAGAAATTGGTAGCAAAGCATGGTACCAATTTGTTAGCAATCCAACAGAAATATTGGTAGAAATTTTTGAAACTCTATGCATATTAAATTTTAGAAATTTTAATATGCATAGGATTTTTGAAACTCTAGCATAGGTAATTCTGACTCACCAACAGTACCTAGTACTATACGCAAGTCCCATAGAGTAATTCAGATCTCTAGATTTATGTCTATATTGATTTAGCTATTGGTATTCTCAGAATCACATGATTGTTGTGGACTCATGTATGTAAGTTTAATCCACAACTACGTTATGTTAATGATATCATATGAATTGAATTTTATGCTTACAGTGTCTTCTCCTTCTTCTTCACACAACCAATTGAGAAAGAGAGAGACTCTCCTTCTCTGTCTCCTTCAAATAAAGCAGCCAAGAACCTGCAAGAATGAGCAATCACACAACCAAATAATCTTTTCTTCTTCAACAATCATGCAAAGTGTTTTTGAACTTGTTATTGATTTTACTAGCATGGAACCGTAGGACTCGGACCGTTCTAAACGGTTCGAGTTAGGTTCGGTCCCAATTTTCAAAATGAGGGAATCTGGACCGGATCCGTTAAATTTAAATGATTCAAGTAAGGTTCTTCCAAAATTGGAACCAATCCGGACCGTGCCCACCCCTATACTCATCAGGGTCACCTTCCTCTTCGGATGGATCAGAGGCCACTCCAAACTCTGCATATGCTACCTCTTCATAATTGGAGAGATCCTAGTCAGGATGTTCCTCATTCATAAGCTGCAACAACTCCAACCTTCCACGCACGACTCTGCTAAACTCAAACGTGCCCTGGGACTTAAGAAGCTTCTCCTCTCGCGTCCTTGATTCAGAAAGCTCCCGCTCTAGCTGCTCCAGCTTGCCCAAAGCTTCTCCTCTCGCATCCTTGATTCAGAAAGCTCCCGCTCTAGCTGCTTAAGAAGCTTCTCCTCTCGCAGTCTAGGATTGCTCGACGCTCAGCTTATCGTTAACAACACTTAGCTCACTCTTTGCCAGAAGTAGTTGTTCTTCCACAGTATACATGCTTTTGGCATTAAATCAGCATCAACCTCCAACTGCTGACATCGAACAACCCATTCAGACTCCTTTTTTGCCTCTCGGCATTTAGAGCCTATATTCTCAGCCTGCACTCCGACCAAAATTTCTTGGGCAAATTGTAAGTCACGATAGGAAAGGTTCAGTTCATTCTCAAACCGATCCCTTGTGGACACTTCTCCTGCCATATTGGACTCAAGAGTTTTCAAGTGAACCCTCTGAGTCTCCGATCTTTTGCGCCATGACTCCGCTCCAGCATCTGAATAAGCTTTGTAGAAGGAATCTAAGTATGACTTCTACAAGTTTGCAATGACTCGCTCCATGGTATACACTCGCTCACGAGTGACCTCAACTTCAGTCTCGGTTGTGGCCACTTGATTCATGTATGACATCCCCAATACGAGTTGCTTCTGCCCACTATCCATACGTTTTCCCAGCGCCTCTCCTTCTTGCTCCGGAACATAGTTCGCTAGGCAGTCATTCCACCTACTAATATGCTTCCTGAAAGCATAAGAAATGTCAACCTCTTGATGCCAAGCATGGTTTCGTATCTTTACCATGTCTGGAGCAAACAGACTGATCCGAACATCTTGATGGAAATCCTTCGGGTTCGAAATCACTCCAGCACCACCCTTTATTGTCTTCACTGCATCAGGGCCCTCATCTACAACTTTCCCCTTACTCACAACGCTCTACTCTTTTTCACAAATCAACTTATAATCATTTGACGGGGGTAAGAAGGAAGCGAGTTATTCCTTGGACCCGTCGTCACCTCAATATGAGGACAGAAACGAAACAAAGGATAGTACGGGCGACGCGGAAGGGACCTTTTGCCATAAAGACGGCAGTCAATCGACTCTTCAATAGACCTAGCATGGCCACAAACAAAGTCTTTCAACGAAAAGGGTGACCCAGTTCCACAACAGACGAAGCTTCCACACCCGCCTGCAGCAACGCTTTGTTAAGAACCTCTGCCAGCTCTGTTACATCTTCAACCCCAACCATTTGCAGATACTCCCTCTTCAAGTCAAAAAGGGGAATGAGAGCCTTTGCCCAGGCATCATGCCCCTTAGACACAACAGTCTTCACCCCAACAGACGAGTCAAGAACTTGTCTGACAGCTTCATGCCCTTCGAACGAAGCTGAACGGCCAAGAAGGGGCCTAGACACAACACGAGGTCTCTTGAGACGAATAGGAGAAGGAAATGCCTCACTTAGTTTTGCCCTCCTTGAATGGCTTCGAATTTTAATCTTTGAGGAAGATATGCCTTCGAGCTTTGGCTTCGAAACCCTAAATAGAGTGGGAGCCAATGCCAATGAGCCCACATCTATTGAACTTGATATTAGAAGACTTAACGACATCCTCTATTCGCAGACGAGGCACGTCGCAAAACACGTCCAGAGCCACTTTATCCTCAGCAGAAAGAGATGAAGTTGGGAATTTCCCTACAAAAAGAAAAAAGGTCAATCTGATTCATTTAACACAAGTGAGACTAGAAACAGAATTGAACTTACTCATTTGCCTGAATTCCCGCTCGATCAGATGACCAGCAAGCTGAAAATACTTCAAGTACGCGGAGGCCATGAAGCAAAATTTATGCCAGAACTTAAAATCGTCAGACAGATTGCCAAAGCAATCCGACGATGTCATCACGCACACAACGTGCTCATTTATCCGAGGGGAAGTAAGCAGTTGGATTGCCCTCGAAGAAACTCAGACACCAGTGTCCTTCACCCTGATCAGAATGGTGATCACAATCCAATACCCATTCGACACCACTTGAGCGGGCGCAATGCCGAGATAAGCCCCTCTGGAGGGGACAACGATGTCAGATCGCCGCCCAGAGTGAAAAACAACAGATCTTCAGGAACCCCATATGTTTTATGGAGGATTTCTAGGCTCGACTCAGAAATAGACATCTCCTCAAACAAATTGTGACCCTCTGCGAACAGTTCATCGGAAAGCTGATTCAGTCCCTCATGAGAGATCGTACAAGCTTTCGATTATGAAGGAAGAGCAAAGTCAAAGGCACAGAATGTGGTACAACAAAATAGAGTCTCCGAGATTGAAAGAGTAAAGAAGCCAAACTCTGCAGAGAGGGGATTTATATAGAAAACATTCCTCCCACATTTTCTCTTTCGAGCAGACGCACACCCAATTAATGAAGATTGTTGCTCGAGGAAACGACATAGACTCAATCATCATGACTGCACAGTTGCTTCATGAAATGACTTGGTAGGCCGATAAATTGATCGACCAACTCGAGGGGAGTAGCTGATGATACATCAAACCGTCCTCTGATCAGCACCGTACTCGTGTCATGGTAATCTCGTCAATAGACCAAAGCAGGTTTGATTGCATGCTCAATCCAGGAAGGCCCAAACAGCGTTAAGCCCACGATTGGCAGGATCCAGAAGGTCAGACCCAAATTTCAACGTGCCACTAAGCTCACACGTAGCACGGTCAAGCCCAATACCCGTAAGCCTTGATAAGGCAAGAGTAAGCCCTGATAAGGCAAGTATTTGGGGGAACAACCTAAGACAGGCAGGCCAGTAATACATTGGTTCCGACTAGGGAACAAATACTGAATTATAAATCGGGCAAGGAAACTTCCTTGCATGGACAATACTCAGAAAGGAAAACCTCTCTCGCAGATCTAGGAGCACAAGTCGTGTAGGAAAACTTCTCTACATGGACAACTCCTAATAAGGAAAGGATCTCCAACAAGATCTCTTTCCCTAAACTACACCACCAAAGGTCAAGCCGAACAAAGACTCTTACATTATAAAAAGGAGACAAGGTTGATTACCAAATGTACGCTACAAAAACCCAATTTTCAACTTTAAGCATCTCCTAAGCCTTATCTAACATAAGCATCGGAGTGTCATCGACCGTCACACGGTGATCTTTAGCTCACGTGCGTTTCCGTGTGCAGGTTCAAGTTAAGGCGAAGAAGGAGTGCATAAATCGATTACATCAGGCATGATCCAAAGAAATGATGATACTTTCCCTTGCTCACAGTGCACTATTCTTCTAGGGTGACTTTACTTTAATTTTTTTTCATGAAAAAAATTTACAAAATATAATAAAAGATTGGAGAATGAGAGAGCGAGAAAAAGTTATTCACCTTGAAACTGAAGATGACCACGTATTTTGAAAAATATTTGTTTGCTCCCCCAAGAAATTTTTTTACAACTTTATAAAAAATAACAAGATAGGTCCTCACAAAATCCATGTCTTCATTATCTCCTTCTCTTATCTTTCCCTTCCCTTCTTTGAACTACCTACATGCTCATGTAAAGTTCATGTTAACAAATTTCTCAAAATGTGAACCATGGGCTTCAATACTTACTGCTTGTAAGCATCATGAATTTATCAAAATTTGATCATTCGGCTTTAATACGTTATATAAGAGCATCTCCACCCATGGGTGGAAAGCAAAAGCCATGTGTATCGTATTAAATCCAAAGGTTTAAAATTTTGAGAAATTCATGATGTTTACAAGTAGTAAGTATTAAAGGGATGACTGAAAATGGAGGGAGATAGGAACATCTCCAACAACCTCCCCATGAAGCTATCTAAATTTAATAAAATAACATAAAATAAGGAGCTCCTTACTCACTCTCTAGTATTTGTTTTGCATTTGCTCACCAAATGACTCCCCAAACTCACTACTTAAATTTATATTATATTGCATTTTTATTTCCTCATCTTTAAACTGGGTGAAATCAATAATTTAAAATTGGTTTGAAATTAAAAGGTGAGTGAAGTCCAACAAATAAAATATTAAACAAAGATTTAGGGAGCTAAATGACTAGCTACATTTAACTACTGAAGACAAACTCTTTGGAGGCTCCCCCATGTTACCTAAGATATGAATCTCTCATGGGAAATCTCTTGGGGCATTTTTTACATTCTCCACTATCTTAAATGTTTCCATCTAGATACTGAGCCCTTCTAAAGAAATTGTTGATGCTCTAAAGGTGGATATTTGTGGATGTGTGTGCACAAATTTTTCATTTTTCTCCGTAGGTGGAGATGCCCTTTGGGATGGAAATAAAAAAAAGTAAAATTGGGGTTTTTATCATCAAATTTGCATTTTCATCCACCCTCCATCCTCAAAGTGGTCAAAGGGTGAAATTTTGATATTTTGTCATTTTGTGTAGAAAAGTCAAGAGAGTTATTGGACGTTTGCTTTTGAATGTGGAGAATATCTTATATTCCTTCACTTTGAATGGGGGGGGGGGGGGGGGGGGGGGGGGGTGTGGTGCAGTCAAAGTGGAGGGAGATAAATATGGATATTCCCTTCAAGGTCTAGATTTATCCACCCTTGGCATATGTATGGGAGCAAAAAAATTGCCTTTTCTCTATGGGTGGAAATGCCCTTTGGGGTGGAAAGCCAAATTCTTTTATTTTCACCCCATGGGTAGAGATGCTCTAAGCATCTCAATGCATAAACAGGTGGTTTTTGTTTTCAATAAGAAGTAAAAAGGTTGTCAGAACGTTTAGTGAGCATTTTATGTTTGCTTGTTTCTATTTAGAAGCCAGTAAAAAACAAAAAATAAATTGTTTGAATGGATCAAAGTCTTTGCTAGGGAACCATGTTACTGCAAGAAGATTATGCAACCAAGGTGGTGTGGCATGATTAGAGAGTTATTTCTATAACCTTGAAATAACATAAACATTTGGAGATCTATAGTAACGCCACATCACTCTGATTGAAAAAATATTCGTCTTTCCTGATAAAATATCCAAATTACCCTCACACCTACTTTATCCACACTCTCTCACTTTCACTCCCCACTGTTTTAATTGAAATAGGGCACTAGAACAAGTGCTCGAGATCACTTCCATCCATGAACACCGAACCTCAATCTCCACCGATCCTTCACCGTCACCATCTTCAGTAACACCACCGTAACCCACCGATCTCACGCCGTTTGCTACTGGGTCTCATACTACTCAAAACTTTAACAGTATAAAGACTTAGAAAGAGAAGATTCAAAAAATTAAAAGAGTTGCGAAAACTAACACACAGGTAAATAAATAAATGAATAAACCATTTAAAATTTGAGCCCGGGGCGAGAGCCCAAATGAAATCCTAAAGCTACTTTAGTTGAAAAGTTATAGCTCAGGTATGTGTGTGTGTGGGTGGGGAGGGGGTTCATTATAGGTATAAGATAACAATACACAATGGGATACTAGTTCATGTATAGACATGTGTAGCGGAGGGTATCACACGTTCATTATTCAAACTGTGCTGAAAGCCTTTAATGATTTTGGATCAAATAAAAAATCATGCGTCTTGGACCGGAACCATGGCATCTCGGTTCAAAAAAAATTTTAATGGAAACTAACAACTTCACTTTTTCCCTCATAAATCTTTCTCAGTCCTGCGACTCTCTCTCTTGCTCTTCACCCAAAACCTAAAATTCAAAATGGATGTTGTTCTTTCCCTCTTCATTTCTCCGCCACTCTTTCAGACCTCTTCCGCTTCTCCTCCATCTCCGCCATCACTTCTAATAAGTATCCAGCGAGCGCCCTAAGAGGAGACCAATTTCTTACTCAGTTTCTCATTGCCGTCAAGATTCCCCTCTCTATGTCTCTGTCCTTCACTTACTTAATCATCATGTCTCTCTTTTACTCTCCTTCACTTATTCACTTGTAATCAATCAAACTAAAAATCACTTATTTTAGTGATGTCAGGGTCTCCCCAGGATGATGTTGTAGGTGGACGGCGCATCGATCACCATGAACTGCTGAAGGATGATATTTTGGAGTCGTGGTTCTCCTGCCACTATTGTAGAGTTGATCCTCCCCATAGGTAAGTACTTTTCATCGCAAAGTCCAACCAGGGGATTAGTCGAAGGGATTAGGTTTTCTTCCATTAGTTGCATGTTCAGGAACAACACGTTCATACAGCTTCCAATGTGTACTAAAGACTTTCTCACTTCCCAGTTTGCTACGAAGATCGATATCACCAGAGCATCATTATGCGAAGTGTAGACACCTTGGAGGTCCCCGACTGTGAAAATTTGGGGCAGGAACAGGCTCTGAGAGTGACTGTGTTGCATCCATTAGTCCTCATAGGCTGACTTGGTCCGTAGTTTGCGGAGCAAACCTTTTTCGGGACCGGTTGGACCGTTCGATTTCCAAGTTTACTCCATGCAGGACGCACACTTCATTATAGTGCTCCCTGTTTTTCTCTACTTTCTCGTCCCTAGGGGCAGAGGGTTTCTTCTTGGATTCCGCCTTTTTCTTGGCGGTTAGTTTCTCGTCTAGAATGATGTAATTTTGTGCTTCCATCAGCAAGTCTGCCATATTTAACGGGGGGTCCAAAGTAAGGAAGTTATAAAACTTGCAATTCCTCAAACCTTCAGTGAAGGCTGCGACGACAGTTTCATCACTGTAACCGTTGATGAGGCTCAATTCGTGGTTGAAGCGCGCGACGTACTCCCTCAAAGTCTCATCCGACTTCTGCTTGAGGGATTTGAGTCTCATCACTGTTTGTATGATTTGTTGCATCTGGGCTAATAGTAGATCCACCCTTGGGTCTGCTGCGGCTGCCTCTAGCGCGAGGTCTGAGGAGGTTCCTCCCGTGGCAGTGGTGGAACGGGCAGCGCTCTGTCGTTTTGGGCATTTGAAGGCTCAACAACATCTCCATTGTTGCGAGACCTTGTTGTCACCATCTCGTTGATTCTCTGGAAAAGGTGGTACTATTGCTTTTTTTTTAGGAACTCTGCCGCTTCCCACGGACGGCGCCAAACTGATGTAGTCGATTCCTGCTATCCTTTCTCACCGCTTACCAAGATCTGCACAAGTAGCGCCTGTGAGCTAAGGACCACCATGTGACGGTCGATGACACTCTGATGCTTAAGTTAGATAAGGCTTAGGAGACGCTTAAAGTCGTAAATTGGGTTTCTGTATTTTATAGTATAGGAGTTCTTATTCGGGTAGGCCTTTGGTGACGTAGTTTAGGAATGAGATCATGCTGGATATCCTTTCCAAATTGGGAGTTGTCCATGTGGGATAGTTTTCCTATAGGACTCGTGCTCCTAGATCTGCAGGAGAGGTTTCCCTTTCTGAGTGTTGTTCATGCAAGAAAGTTTCATTGCCCGACTTATACTCTAGTATTTGTTTCCTAGTCAGATCCAATGTGTTGTTGGCCTGCCAGTCTTGGCTAGATCTCTCAGATACTTGCCTTAGAGGACTTACGAGTATTGTGCTGACCGCACGACGTGTGGGCTTAATGGCTCATGTCAACTCAGACCCGACTGTCTAGATTCTGCCAATGATGGGCTTAGTGTTGTTTGGGCCTCACTGGATTAAGCACACAATCGAATTTTCTTTGTTTTGTTTACGATATCATCATGACACGTGTACGATGCTGAACAGAGAACGGTTTGGTGTATCATCAAAAGTAAAATGCAGTATTTTTTCTTTCTCTACCAAATGTAGATTCCATCAACATTTTTTCACAAAATTTTTATTTTATTTGCCCTTTCTACTTGTTTAAAATTTACAAACATGTCATCATAAGAAATGAATCATAACCCTCAACACATTTCCCAATTTTCAATTTTACCATCTTCTATCTGTAATCCTTAGTTTGTCCCAGCCAGCAATGAACAGTAAAACACCACTTTGAATTGTAATATAGATTAAGGTACTCCCTGCGCCTTCAACACTCAAATGTTTGATAGAAGGAGATTTTCATCTTTGGCCAGGGGTATTTCAGTTTTGTACGAATATAAATTTAAGCCAAACACCTTCCCTCTCTATGTGATCTGTTAGATCTTTATTTTTGGGTAAATCTCAGCCGTTTTTTATCTCAACTTAAAATATCATTCTTATTTGTTATATAGACTAGGGTATTCTCCATGCCTACAACACTCAAATCGTTTGATAGAAGAAGAATTTTCAACTTTGACTATAGGCATTTTAGTCTTATGCGAACATAAATTTCAACCAAACATTCTCCCCTTTTCCCTCTGTGTTCCATTAGATCTTTACGTTTGGGTAAATCTCAGCCTTCTTTTATCTCCAACCTAATACACATTCTGGTTTGTTATATAGACTAGGGTATTCTCCGTGTCGTTGTCATGATAAAAGTTTAAAACTTGTCAAAATATGATCACCCTTGAGTTTTTATCCTTTATATTTACATGCCTAATCACCACCATCAATAATTGAAGAAAAATAAATAAATATAAAAAATGTTGAGTATGGGAATCGAACTCATGCACTTTTGGTGTTTTAAGTTCTATGTGATCCATTAGATTCATATATTTGGTTAAATCGTTGTCGTCTTTTATCTCCCACCCCAAACACCATTCTGTTTTGTAAATATAACTAAGGAATTCCCCGTGCCATTGACACGTTAAAAGTTTAAAATTTGTCAAAATATGATCACCCTTGAGTTTTCAACACCACCATCATCAACAATTGAATAAAAATAAATAAATATAAACAATGTCGGGTATGGGAATCGAACTCATGCACTCTTGGTACTTTAAGTTCTATGTGATCCATTAGATTCATATATTTGGTTAAATCTCAACCGTATTTTATCTCCCACCTAAACACCATCATGTTTTGTATAAATAACTAGGGCATTCCCCATGCCGTTGGCACGATAAAAGTTTAACATGATAAATAGAGTGTCGTTTACTTTAAATATTAAGATAAAAAAAATCAAAATGTTGGGTATGAGAATCGAACCCATGCACTCTTGGTGCTTTAAGTTCTATACGATCTGTTAGATTATTATATTTGGGTAAATCTCAGCCGTCTTTTATCTCCAACCCCAAACACCATCTTGATTTGTAATATAGATAGGGTACAATAAAAAATTTAAACTTGTTAAAACAAGACCACCCTTAAGGTTTTATCCTTTATACTTATATGTCTAATCACCACCATCAACAATTGAAGAAAATAAATAAATATCAAAATGTTGGGCATGGGAATCGAACCCGTGCACTCTTAGTGCTTTAAGTTTTATGTGATCCATTAGATTCTTATATATTTGGTTAAATCTCAACCGTCTTTTATCTCTCACCCAAACATCATCTTGTTTTGTATATATAACTAAAGTATTTCTCGTGTCGTTGGCACTACCGTACGGTATTAATTATTTTCATTGCGACTTATCTTTTTATCGTGTTTCTCATGACTTTAACTGTGTTGAAAGATCACTTGGCATGGCTCTGAGAATTTTAGGTTAATATGTTATTAACTATTGG
The DNA here is from genome assembly GCA_963556465.1 of Berberis vulgaris. Classification (NCBI taxonomy): domain Eukaryota; kingdom Viridiplantae; phylum Streptophyta; class Magnoliopsida; order Ranunculales; family Berberidaceae; genus Berberis; species Berberis vulgaris. The sequence continues at coordinate 55,359,596 of OY747132.1, forward strand.
TACATGGGCTTAAACTAAACCATAATAATGTAAAAATAAAAAGTTCGCCATTAAAAAAAGTTGCCTAATAAATATATATTGTCGCTCTAGACACGTATCACTAATCATACCCCAAGGTTGCGACACATGTACCATTACCATTAAACATATTTATATAATATATCTCCTGTCATTCATCTTTTTAATATCCATTGCGGTATTATCTCAATCACAAATATTTGGTGTTTCAGTAATGGTAGCTTAAACTAAATTAATTACAATATTTTTATTGAATTTTAACAGTCTATCTTGTTTTAAAAAAATTTCCCAATACTAAAATTTGTCATACCTCATAAATTTGCATTTGTAATTCATCAAAATGTAGAAAACACAATAAACCACTATAACATTACTCCACATGCTAAATGTTTGAGTAGGCAACAAAACATTAAAAAAAAAAAAAAATTGTAGAATTTCAACAGAGTTTACTTTGTTTTCTTAATTTTTTTTTCCAACACTAAACCCTGTCATACATAATAATATTGCATTTGTAATTCTTCAAAATGCAAATATATAAAATGAACTACTACAACATTGTTCCACAAGCTAAATGTTTGAGTAGACAACAAAATTTTGACAAAGTCTACTAATGAGTAAGAAATACAGTACCTCCAGAGTAGCACATTTAGTATGCAAATGTAAATCACATTGTATACATGGTTAACATTGAAGTCCTACTGTATGCATATGTAAATCACACTGTCACTACAACACAAATGGTGATAGATAGCACATGACAATAGCGTTTTTTTAGAAAGTGCTATGAAAGGGCAGACTTTGCTCAATTGTGAAATGCTATCAAATGTTGGGCGGGAGTAATTCGATGGGGGGCACCAAAGTGCCCGCTCGATCCAAACCAAAAAAATAAAAACAGAACAGAAAAAGAAGAAATGAAGGAAGCAGAAGCCGAAGCCAAGTCTCATCTCCCTCTCCTTCTCCCTCTCCGACTGCTCTCATCTCCCTCGTCGTTCTGCTCTCCCTCTTCGATCGCTCTCCTTCTCCAATTGATCTCTCTGTGCTGTCAACGCCCAACCTGTTTCGCCGTGCTCTCCCTCTCCAACGTGTTCTACTTTTCGCCGTGATCTCCCTCTCCGTTTCAGGTCTCTCATTTTCAACACACTCACTATCTCTTGCTTTTCTTTCACCGCAAACCCTAACAATTTTTTTTTTTTTTTTTTTGAAGTAATGGATGTTATGGATTGGTAGATTGAAGGCTTTGAAGGATCAATTTTTTCAGATAGGTAGTTGTCAATGTTTTTAGGGGAGAGGAATTGTAATTTTTTTCTTTTTTCCTCTTTGATTTCGTTATGAATTGCATTTTTGATGTTTGAGACATTTTTGTTGTTTTTTTTAATCTTAGAAAATGAGTTACTTTTGAGTTGGGGATTTACATAGTTACCAAGCACTGCATTCCTAATTTGCTTGATGCATTTTGCTTCGGTTGGAAGATGATGGGAACTTTTATAAAGTCTGATAGGCAGAGAATGTTGTGGGAAATGTTCTGAAATTCTAATTTGTGCATGATAATACTCAATAGTTGTGCCCTTTAATTTATTGATAATATTTTAGACTTTTTAAATTCAATACAGTACCTGCAAAAATGCTTTTTAGTTTGATCTTTGGTGGTATTGATGCATGATGGAATTATAACTCTAGATGTCTAAATAAACAGTAATGTAATCATTTCTATGGTATAGGTTGAACTCTTTTGTTCTAATGGCATGGCATTGTAGTGAGAGTTTTTTTGTTGTTGGAATAAATTGTTCATATATTCTTTTCCTTGTGTTTTATAGTATTGTATCTATATCTACTTGATTTGTTTAGTTAGAATGTTGGAAGATGTTGAGAATAGTTTCATTCTATATCTTGGGCATTCATGAGTAGGTTAGAGGATGGGAGGAATCCTTCATATCTTTGCCATGATTTTAATGCTTTTTGATAGTGGTGTGATTCTCTGCTTTTCCATTTCTTGATTAATTAAGGCTTCTTTTATTGTAAGATATGTTGGCACATATAAGTTGTAGGTGTTGTTGATAAACTAGATGAAGTATTAACTAATGTGGTACAATGACATTGTTTTGGCTCAAATGATTCTGGGTGACTATTGTCACTTTCATTTGGAAAGAGAATTATGTGTAATTCCTTCCTCGCTTATTTGAGATATTATTAGACTGATTTACGAAAGAGGGGTGTTATTAAGTGCATTATGAAATGAGAAAAATGGCTCATGTTCTTGTGTGTAATATAGGTTATTTGATTTTGTTATCTTAGTTAGATTTTATTTTTTTTAAATCATTGGGCTCGTCCATAGTAAATCCTGAGTAGTATTAGGATTTGGGTTAGAGTTTTGATTTACCTAAATAGACCCAAATCTTTATAGTGTAAGTTTTTAGAAGCCAATTGAAATTGAGTTTTGAAGCTTTGTCCAATCAAGCTTAGGTTGTTTTATCTGCTTCTGCTAGTTTACAACATTTTATTAGTGATGCATGTTTTTCAAATTTGTGATGATGGTCATGTTCCTAGTTTTTACTGCTAGGTGTATGTATGTTAGGTTTATTTGTATTAAACATGACCACTGGTGTACATGCTAATGTTGTAATAATGCTAATGTTGTGGTTGGATTTATTTTGCCAGAAAGGAATTATTTTTAAACATTATTGTTTTTGAAATGGTTGAAAATCTTTCTTGAACTTAGTTTATCAGCAAAAAGGAGACTAAAACTACTTAGTTTCATACACTTATTGTCATTTCTCCTGTTGGTTGTGTTTATCGATGTAGCATTTTGATGGCTTTTTCTTTGTACCATGCACAGGTTTTATGGCTGCAATGGGAAGAAGGGAACCACTTAGCTGGTAATCTTTGTTTACGTGTTTCTTCTATCAATAAAACTGCAATGAAAAAAGAAGAGGGTGTATATTGATATTCATTCAAAAGAAGAAAACTAAAATGGCTAGGATATAATAGGCAAATTATAGGTGAAACCAACATGGCTAGGGTATAGATCTTTGTTTAGTGATGAAGGAAGAAAATTGTAAAGATGGTATGTCGAAAATTCTATAAAATACAGAACATTTTATAATCTATAGTTTTATCTTGGATTTTTTTTTCCACCTTCCTCCCATACATAAGAAGATACTCTTAAAGTATATATCGTCATGTTTTTCAAAGACGGTGACTTTGATTTTTATGTTTAGTCAATGAAAAAGATTTTGTAATTAAAGTGAATTTTCTATAGATGATTATTATTACATAGAAAATACTCTTCTAAACTTAATAAGAATTGTTTGCTTCTTCTCTTGAGAGATTTTCTTTCGTTTTCAAGTATTGCTTCCTTTTTAGTTTTCTCTATATACATACAAGAAGCTTGAACTTTCAATCGTCAATAACGATTTCTAATATATAACTTCTATCCCAATTCACACTTTTCTTAAAAGCATCATCTTCCTTCTTATTTGTATATACTTATCAACTATACCGGCCCCCCTTCTTAGAAAATCTCAAATAATCCAAGATAATCTCAAACTTGTGCTTATGTGATCTTTCTTCCACTAACCTTCTTAGATTTTGATTCCTATATAAGATTTATTTATAATGTGTTAGTAATGAAAAATGTAGATTGCCATAAAATAAACGACACTAAAAAGAAAAAAGAAAAAAGAAAAAAAAATATTATTACTCGAGGCGGAGGGTCTTATGGCTCCCAGAACAATAATATGTCATCAAAGTTTGCTGTTTTCAGAGCAATCTTACATATATTCCAATAGATCAATGATCACATCATGTCTGTTATTCCACAAAACCTCCAATAATAATGTGAACTTCGAATGAGATGTACATATAGCCTTTGCCATTGCCACCCATTTGTTTTCATTCAAAATTTAATTGGAACAAAATAAAAAGATTTTTTACCCCACTAGTCTTTGTCTCTCTCTCATACTCACTCTTTGCATCCATCCAAATGACCTCCTTCTCCTTTTCTCTTCTCATTCTGCAACATCAACTCTCTCTGTGTTTCAGGTGTCCTTGATGTTCATGCAAGATCCAAAAAACTCATCAAACACTACAAGGTATGATGCACATTATTGCTCTTTCACTCTTTTTTTTTTATTCCATAGGGAATATACATATTATGATTGTGATATACTGATAGATATAGTCTTCAGATAGTCGCGACATATCAAGTAGACATACCTTCCTAAAACATCTCCTTAATCCTTCCTAATGAAACACTGCTTAGAAGGATTTATGCAAAAACATGAAATATGACATACTTTCTTATTGAAATTCGATTTTATATATAACTCAAATTCCTGCAGCATTTCTATCTATGTGCATGAGCTGAAAATGGGGACACCCTAAGTACAAGTAATTTACTCTATATCCGAAGAAAAAAAAATGTGGTTTCCTGTTTTCTTTTTATCTTGAATTTTCTTTATTTAAAATACATTTTTTGAACTTTGGTTGTGTATAGTGAAAGGGATGATATTTTATATATCTGTTGTGTAATGTTGTAATGTTGTTGTTGCGTAATGCTGTAGAATATTGTTAAATGTTAGTTTATGTATTGCATAATAAGATGTTTCACTCAATTGATTTTGCATTTTAGGGAGTTGTATTCATCTAAATAGGTTTTTAGGGAGTTTTGAGAGATAGATATGAGGAGATTGGTTGGAATAATATGAGGAGATTTCTCCAAAATGTTTAGAGTGTTTTATTAAGCGCTTAACTTCAAAGGATGATGAGAGAGACAAATTGCAAAAGAAAATCAGGACACCATCTGAAGATTGGAGACTGAAAAATCAGCAGTTGGAATCACAGGACCACTTTTCCTATTGAGATTTTTTACCTTTTAAATGCATTTGGTCATTTTGCCACTGATTAGTCCCTGCTATTTTTTCTCAGGTACTACTCTACCCAGTCTCATCCTTTTTTCCATGGATTTAAACAAATGTGAGCGTGACATAGCTTTATGTAGAAACCAGAGGATTTATGGGTCAATCATTTGAAAACAAAGTATGTTTAGTCTGGCAAATTCTCGGTCTGCCACCAAAGTATGTTTTCTTCTTTAGTCATTCGTCGAAGTTCTCAGTTTTAATTCATCCATGACCTAACTGAAGGTTGTTGAATTTAATGGATATGTTGTATTTGTGTGATGAAAAAATGATATAGTGTCTTCATGTGATAGAAAACTAGGTCTGTATGTACGACTTGAATTTCCGCAATATTCAATCACTTCCATCATGAAGAACAAATGTTTAGTGGGAAGCTTATAGTAGAAGGGTAATAGCTAGGACTGAAACATAAATAAGAAAATGGAAAATGACCAAAATGTACCAACTAGGATTGAAACATCAATAAGAAAATGGAAAATGGTCTTCTAGGGAGTCTTCATTGTTCATTATGAATACCACTCACTGATTTTAAGCGAATTTGCAGAGATTTAGTAAATTTTTGGGTTTGGGGATTTCAGGTTCTGAGATCTCCATATTTGCAGAGCATGCCATCTTCTGCCCATCAGGTAAAAACTAAACTTTTTTTTGTTGTCTAATTTTACCATTTCACCTTTGGGTTTTTTCAGATTTTGACCATTTGTTTGTAGGATGGAAGAGGAGAAGGAGAGAATGGGAATGAAGTGAAGTATGATTTGAGGAGCAGAGGACTGTTTGATATCATCTAGGTATGAGTTTATTCACTCATTTTCATTCTTTGTTTCTTAAGCCTTGATAATAATTGGAACTTTTAAGTATTTGAATTGGCAGAAACTTTTATGTTAGTGATAGTTTGATCTATAGGGTGTGTTTTGGACTTGATTCAGTAGTTATATTTAGTCATCTTTTTAAACATATTTTGTTGGGTGCATAATGTAGAAAGCGAAAATCATAATGAACTTTCAAAGGAGCAATGAACAAATCAAGGGTTTGGAGTTTCTATGCCGATGATATTCATCCATGTGTTCTATAGAAGTTTCAGAATGCACAGATTCTAATATGAAGGCCTCTTTCATCAAATAGACCATCACACCGAAAATTGACAATTTAAAAAAGGCGGATTATGAAAATTCTGTTTGAATCAATGTAGTGTCTCTTAACTGGTACTTTGGAACTGAATTTTGTACTTACATTACTTATGAAATTACCGCAGATTTTCTTTTGAGGCTTATACAAAGAAGTGAAAATGGATGACAAATCGATAGCCCTTGAAGCAGTTAACAAGGAAGTTGTTGATTGTTGGCCCAACAAGAGCTCTATTCATGGATGAGATATCAAATGGATTGGAAAGTTCTACCACCTTTCAGGTTGTTTCCTATCTTCAGCTTTGATGGGGGTTAGATTGGGAAACTTATTATTGATTGGGATAGCTATGTAATGGACTGAAGGTACTTTCTTGTCATGATCCTTTCTTTGTTGATTGAAGGTACTTTCATTGGTTTTAGCAACTTTTAATTTTTATGCATTCTATGCAGGAAAATTTTCACTGGTTTCTGTTATCTTATTTGGTTATTCCTAATTACTCAGGTCTGCGATTTTGGCATTTTTAGATTAAAGGCAAACACATTTCTGTCTGCCAAATCAGCAGCAGGAACTGTAAGTTCTATGTCTATCCTTTCTTTTGCATAGCTCATAGAACACATTTTTCGCTAATGACAAAATGGCCATGTTTTTTGTTTCCATTAGCCTGAATGGATGGCACCCAAAGTCTTTCGCGATGAGCCATCAAATGAGAAGTATGATGTTTACAGCTTTGGTGTAATTTTGTGGGAACTTATGACTTTGCAGTTACCTTGGAGTAATTTAAACCAAGCACAGGATTGTTCCATGGTTTTGATGATAATCTTTTCGCCTTGGAGAGCATCACAAAAATGATCTCATTTCAATATTTCTAGGCACATCGAATAATGGTTTAAAAATTGAAGAATGTTTTTGCTTGGATGCATCTTTTAAAAAAAAAAATTCAATGTCATTTCATATTGCTAACTATGTTGGGATGTAGTAATGTTTGTGGGGACAATCTTCACAAAATCCGGTTCCAAAAGTATCCTGTGGGTCTCACAAAATGTTAAAAAATGTGTGTACAAATAACCTGGCACACACACACACACACACACACACATATATATATATAATCCTTTTGTCAAGGGATTTAGCCTTTATATAACCACCCTTATTTTATGTTTTCTTGTTGAGATAAAGTTTAATCTGTATTATTGCAGGTGGTAGCTGTTGTTGGCTTCAAGAATAGAAGGCTTGAAATTCCGAGCAGTGTCAATCCTCAAGTGGCCAATTTGATTGAGATCTGCTGGCAAAAGTGAGCAGAGCTTTTCAGATCTTATACTTAATGCACAGTTTTTCATTTTCTTGTTTTACATTAAAGAAAACACATTGTTAAACTGCATTGACCCTTGGAAGCGCCCTTCCTTCTCAGAAATCATGGAATATTTGAAGCCACTAATTAGACCTCCCACATCTTTTGGTGTTCTATCAGTCTGCTATTGGCGTCCTGCCATTTTAATTTACTAGTCTTATTTACAAGTCTGTGGCATAATGTTATCAGAAACATACTTGATGGTTATTTCAGATTCTAGTAGGTAATTGTGAGAGACAAAATCCAACTAACACAATGGATAAAGATTTTTATATGTTACTATTATAGCATAGTCTTGTTTGCTTTTTGAGTGTTTGATGATTTTTTTCTTTATTGTATTGCTTAGGTGCATGACTAGAAGATCTCTGAAAATTTTAATTATAGTGTTTTTGCCGTGCTATCTACTTAGTGATGATGTACATGCTAGGCCTGGATACACCTGTACGTCGTTTGGTTATGTTATATCAAAACTTTTCTAATGCATCTCATTTTTTCGAATTAGGATGAAAGAGAACTTAAAAGGCAGAGAAGAAAACAGTCAAATCGAGAATCGGCTCGTCGATCCAGAATGCGTAAGCAGGTATAGGTTCACACGGTTACTTCTTGTTGGCTTACTTCGAGTTATTAGTTCTTGATATATATCTGTTGTTTTATTTTCAGGCAGAATGTGACAAGCTAGCCCAGTGTGTAGAAGTCTTAGAAGAAGAAAATAACATCCTCAAAGCTGAACTTAGTCGTGTCAGAAGCGAGTACGAGCAGCTTCTGTCTCAGCATACTACACTTACGGTGATGCATTAATTCCTTTTCCTATTTTTTTGGGGTTCTTGTACAAGAAATACAAATCTATTTAAGATAACGACTTCTTATATAGGTTGTCTACTAGTTTAGACTTTGATAACAATCTTCCAAACCAATTGAATTGTTGGTCATAAGTACATATCCATGTGGTTACTAGTAAGTTAACATAATCGACATTGGATAATGCTCACCATTTTATGAGGTCGAAAATCTTGATGGGGGTCTCCTAATCGAGGCATATTTTGATGGTTCCTATCCACCTTAAGATTTACAAAAATTTATGCTATGTTTTTCATGGATAATTTCTCCACCTGCTTAAGAATTCTCTTAGGATGTATCTAGTTTCCTTCTCATTTCTTAGTGGCTGATATCATTTTATAAATATGGGAATTTGAAGGAGAGGCGTGGGGAAATTCCTAGAGGAAATGATGGTGGTAATGACCATTCAGACAATGAAGATAAGCAGGAAATGCAAACAGAAAAGGGGCCAAGTGGTCGCTAAAAACACAGTTAAACTACTTCATAGACCCTTTTCCAGACCACAACCTAACCCATTTGCAGGCTTATAGTATGCATTTTCAAATTGATCAGATATGACCTTTCCAGTAATGGGTTCATCTTCAATACTGTCTGTTGTTGTAGTTTTAATCAATCATTAACATTTTATAGCATATTAGAGACTGGGGTACTTGTCATAGATTTTTCTTCTGTTGCATTGACAGGAACATTAACGTTTTCTTCAGGTGATCATAGAGCAAAGGTGAAGGAATTGAATGTCTCTGCAAGAAATTGTATACATTACTCGCAGACAATGGAATCTGAGATAGCATTTGATCATCGGGCATCAGGAAGGTCACATTTCCCGGTATTCTGTCTGGTGGGTACATATTAATCAACATCACAAAGCTGAAGTAGTCGGGCATCAGGAAGGTCAAGTAAGTCACTATATCTGTGATTGTGATTATGCCCATGTGCTTGCTTTGCCTTGAGCGTTTTGTAAATGCCCATTTACTAGAGAGAAGTTTTCTTAAACAAAGTCCAACAATTAAATAATTGCTTATTGTCCCAAGGGAGATAAAAAAAAAGAGGAGAGACTACAATCTGCACACACACACACACACACATCTGTTAACTATGTTATGTATTCACTTGTTGGTTTAAAAATTCATTTTCAAGACCAGACAACTTATGTCTTGTTCATGTGAGCCTTGTACCAGTTATTTGTGTAGTCGGCGAACAAGTAAGTCTTCTTGAGATAATCTTAGTTCAAACTTGTTTCTGGTGATTTTCAGTCTTTATTACATTTATTTTTTTTTTATAAGAAGATTTAATTTCTTTTAAGGGAATTGGAGTTTGTGTTGGTTAATTGAGTATCAAGTTGTTTGCTTGTTTATAATGTAGAAAACTAAGCCAACGCAACATGGTGTCCGAGAATTGAGGGCATTGGGACTGACTCCTCATTTGTTAGCATGTCGCACTTCTCAGGTATATTCTGCTCTTTCCCAAGCAAGAATCTGAACTGATGGTAAATGTTTTGCCTTTGTAAAATCTAAGTTTAGAAAAAAGGAAGGATCTGCTCCATTAAGCGCGTACAAATCTGAATGGGTTAGGATGCATCTAACCAGCAGCCGTGTTGATTCATAAGGTGTGAGACCTGATCTGTTTGCTGATTTATTCTCATTTTTCCAGCCTTTATTAGATAATACAAACGAGAAACTTTCACAGTTTTGTCATGTTCCTGTAAGTAGTTGATTTTGATGTTTTTCATGGCTTTTGCATTCTCTCTTTTCATAGTAATAATTTATGTTGCATCTTTTATGTTTATGTTGCATCTTTTATGTTTATCTTAGCTCAGCAATGTTCTCAATATACATGATGTTCCAAACATTTGGCATGTTCCTCAGTTGCTACGAGTGAGTGCAATGACACACTTCATGTTTGAAGCTTGATTTGTTATTAGTTCTTTAAGTACATCTGTCCTATGCTAAATCTCTGATCATTGCCTTATTCCAAAGCCAAAACGCTTATTATGCAATTCTAAATCACCTGAACTGCCTAAGGTAACATGTCATGTGTACATTCATGTTCTTTGTTTTTCAGAGCATGAAGTTTTAGAATCATATTGCAACACAGCTATTATAAAATTAATGAGTTTCAAGGAAAGTTTTGTACAGAGGCCTACGCTGGTTATTTCTCATCTTTTGTTATTGGTTAATTTATCAAAAAAAAAAGAAAAATGAAATCAAGTCACTTGTGCATTTTAGCTGATTGATTATGAATGTTTTGTTTCAGCATTGCTACACCTCCTGATTTTCAAGAGTGGACTAGGAGAGCAGCAACTTTCGATAATCTCAGTATTTCTGTTAGTATTATAGTTGGAATGTAATTCGTTCATGGAGTATCTCTCACCTATAGTGACGTCCATAACGCCTTATTATTGCAGGTGAGGATTGCATTGGTGGGAAAGTATGTTGGCCTAACTGATTCATATTTGTTTGTTGTGAAGGTAAGATGATGAACTTACCCCTATGAAAGAGAAATTTTTTTTGTTACATGTGTTGCAGGTGGAACATTTTTGAAGAAACAACAAGGCAGCGACGGAAGGCAAAACAGAAATTAAGCATTTGGACTTATGCGTTGTCAAGATTGAGAATGTGCTTTGCTCAATTTCGGTCACTCTGTTTTATCTTCTTTTCCTTTAAGTGTTTCTCATTTTGTTATCTCAGAAATAAGTTGGCCCAATGCATGTTTGCATCTTCCATCTTTGATTTATAGTTGATTAATTTAAGTTATTTGATTGTGTCATTTCAAAATGGCTGGTTGTTGGTGTGTTTGCTGAATTGCTGAGGTGCGGTGTTGATGTTGTTTTGCATTTGTGAGGCTGTGGTTATGTTGCTGAGGTGCGGTGCTGCTGTTGTTTTGCATTGGTGAGGCTGTGGTGATGTTGCATTGGTGAGGCTGTGGTGATGCTGCTATTTTGCATTGCTAAGGTATGTTGCTGATTTTTGTGCTGATTTTTTTTTTGGAGTTATAAACGCTATTATAGACTTTCCAACTAATTCGTATTGTTTAACTTGTGAAAGAGATCATAGCAAGCCTGAATTTGTGAACCCCAAGGATCATATTGTTATTAACTACAGTTTTGCTGTGATTGTTCATTATCAGGTGATTGCCAAGATGACAAATGGAGGAGTGGACCGTAGCATTGAATGTATTGGAAGCCTCACTGCAATGATCTCTGCATTCGAGTGTCCATGATGCATGGTTGGGGTGTGGCAGTACTACTTGTTGGCGTACCAAACAAAGATGACGCATTCAACAACCACCCAATGTACCTTTTGAATGAAAGGACTCTCAAGGGTACCTTCTATGGGAATACTATAAGTCGTGCTCTGATATTCCTGATGTTGTAGAGAAGTACATGAATTTCAAAAATTGTCATTGTACTTGATATATTTTGTGACTCAATGTAATACATTACCTTATTAATTAATTACATTACTTTGCCTCCGTTCATGGAAATGTTTAAGTGTTTGGCACATTTTTATTTTTATTTTCTAGAAATAAAACTTATAAGATGTAATAAAAAGTCATTTGATAGCAAAAAAAAAAAATTGCTATAAATAGTATACTTACAATAGCGTTTCTGAAACGCTATCGTACTCAACTTACAATAGCGTTTTGAAAACGCTATAATAGACCCTGTGTCTATTATAGCTCCGGCAGACACAGCGTTTGCTAAAACGCTATGGTAACCTACCATAGCGTTTTTGAAACGCTATTAATGACAATATTTCTTGTAGTGTGTATACAAATGTATGCTAGGATATTCAACATTGTATTCTAATGTATGCTAAGAATATTCTAACATTGAAGTCTCACTGTACATGTCAATAAATCACATTATTATTGTCAATAAATCTCATTATACATGTTAATAAAAAAAACAAAATTGAATCATAGAACGAGTATGCAAATGTCAATAAAAATAATAGAATAACAACTCTATAATATTTCAATAAAACGCAGTCTATTTCATTCCAATTGATCTAACCATCCAATGCATAAGAATATTATCTTTTTAAGGGCCAAAATTTTCTTTTATTCATATAATTCCTGAAAAGTTAATTCAAAAGATTAAAACAAACACATATACTAAATGAAATTATTTTAAAAAAATGAAATTTCAATTAAGGTCTAATTGGGGCATTTACAAATTGGGGTCTATTAATTAATTATTAAGTAGACATCTCAATAGAATCTCAGTGAATAGAATAAACTAATGCAAAACATGAAATAACTTAACCTATTCTCTATCTTGATTTTAGTGCTAATGCAAAACATGGACATCTCAATAGAATAAACTAAGTGGTTGTTGAAATAACTTAACCTATTCTCTCACAACAAAAATATTTTTTTAATTTCAATCACCATGATAATTAAGATAGTCAACGGATTGGACTTATGCAAAAAAAAAAAAATTTGATTTTAAATCGGATTTGGTACTTTAATAAATATATATTGTCATTCAAAACATGTGTTAATAATCATACCCCAAGGTTGCGGATCTAATCACACCCCAAGGTTGTGTCACTAATCTACCTTACTATAACATTACTCTGCATGCTAAATGTTTGAGTATGATAAAGAAATAAATACACTTACATGCCTAATCACTACAATCAACTTTTAAAGAAAATAAATAAATAAATATAAAAAATGTTGGGTATGGGAATCGATTCCTTGCACTCTTATTGGGGATAAATCTTCGTAAAGGCTAACTTTAAGTCCCAGCTATTAGATCTTCATGTTTGGATAAATCTCAGTCGTCTTTTATCTCCTAAAAATAAATAAATAAATATCAAATGTTGGGCATGGGAATTGAATCCATGCACTCTTGGTGCTTTAAGTTTTATAAGATCCGTCAGAGTCATATATTTGGTTAAATCTGAGTCTTCTTTAATCTCCCAACACAAACACCGTCCTATTTTGTAAGATAAATTTGGATTCTGAAATTGCATAAGTCAATAACTATCTAGTATTTGAATCTGAAATATGTTACAAAGCGATCTCTAATAATTTTAAGCAAAGCTTAATTTAAAAAAAAAATTAGCACAAGGTGGAAACTTTCACTATTTCCCTTATAGTTTTTATGATTTTGGGCCTTAAGCTTTTCTATAGGATAAAAAGAATTAAATATATATACAACCATGACATACATATTTTAATATTGCAATTGTCCATGGATAATCACCAAATTAAAACCTCAAGGAGCTTTGGTAGCCGGTGGGATTCATAAATTGGTAGATGAGGTTATAACCAAGGATTGTTGTTTCTTTTTTCGAAGTAAATTTGGTTCATGATTTAAAAAAATATTTCGTTGTATATAGAAAAAATGTAAGAGTTTCGAATGTATGTTAAACATATATAAATATGTGGAAAAGTAAGATATAAGTAAATTAACCTAATAAATATATTAAATGTTTAATGGAGCCTAAATACTTAAGTATCCCTATAAATATAATTTGCTTAATAATTTTCCGGGTTTTACACGAAAATATCGAAATCTATGAAAAATGACGACATATTTTAATCAAAAAAATGTAATTTGCTTCATAACTTTTTGGATTTTACATGAAAATTTGAAAAATTATGAAAAATGCACGAAATAACTCATTGAAATAGCCTACTTTATTTTTTGACACTTTAAATTTTAAGAACTAAGGGTCCTTTTGGTTGCACGGAAAATAGACATGGAAATTGAAACCGTTTCCGTGAATCTGATTCTGAGGCCTCCTCCGGACTTGGATTCCCATGAGTAATTGGAAAAAAGTCTTATGAGGTACCCCCAATCTAGATTCAGACCCACTAGAGGCATGAGGCAAGGTTCGGAACCCAGGTTCTCATTTCCTCTTCATTCAACTTGTGTTGTGGCAATTTTCAGAACAAGTGAAAGAATAATTGAAGAAGAAAGTGACGAGGACGTCGCAATATTCAGGTGGTGGAGCTTAGTAGTCGACTTCTATTTGATCTTTAGTTCAGATTGACTCTTTGCTAGGTGCTTTAGCCTTAGAAGCTAAGTGACTATTACGAGGGTGGCCGGGAGGTAACTCAATTGGATATCTAGTTTGCTAGGAAAGCTCTGAACATTTTATGGGAAATTGGAAATGTCGAAGTGAGGTTTGGCTTATAAATAAGAAGATGAGGAGATAAGGGTTGAAGGATATACATTGAAATATTCATTTTTGTGCATTCGCTCTACTCCGTGAACAAACAAGCATACCGAAAAATGGAAAAAAAAAAAGAAAAATTAGGCCATATTTTTCGAGAGAGGCCACCTTATCTCAGGCCAATGGTCTTCTACTTCTAGCCGACTGCTCCATTCCCCATAAAAAATGGCTAACCACACAGTCAGTAATATTTCACGTTATTTCATAAAATTTTGCGAAATCACATCCTTGGTTATTAGGGCTGGGCAATTTAGACTGAAAAACCAAACCGAACCAGCCCGATCCGAACCGGTTGGTTTGGTTTTATAATAGATTTTTAATCTTTGATTCAGTTTTTAGGCCCGGCCCGAACATTTCGATCTGATCCTCGGTTCCAACAATCCTAAACAGTCGGTTAACTGAGCCCGACCCGTTGTTTAAATAGACAATAACCTTTTAATAGCCCAAAGACAAGTCTGGTCCAAATCAAGTTTTGCTAAACTTCTCATTCCAGACTCCTTCCTAACTATTCTTCTTTTTCCATTCGTGGCTCCGCCTCCAAGCTCTCTCCACACCTCAACGCATCCCTCCACTCCTACTCCTCAATGTCAACCCGTCCTCTCCACTGCTGGATACCGACTCTCCATTGGAGAAATCGCTCGAAAGACAACAGCTACCTTTTCAATTTTGTGCATATTTTGATTAGCAGTTCCTGGCTCACAATGTAAATTATTTGTTTTCTTCTCTAATGGAGAGGGAGGAGAAGGGAGAGGGGAGAGAAAAAAAGAAAAAAAAATATCTAGGTTGAAAAAGATTGACCGAGACTGGCCCGAGAATTCGGTTAACCAAGATCCGATTAACCGACCTTATTCGATTCGATCTTGGTTCTCAAATTTCAGTTTTCAAAAATTCGGTCTAGACTTCAATTTTAGGTTTTTGGACCGGTTACCCGGACCTGCACATCCCTATTGATTTTTAACCCAATCTGTTGGTGTTCATGCAACGTCACTTGTTCGCCTCGTCTATCTTCCCTTCAACACATGTATGGCCATTATTTTACCTCATCCTCACCGTCATAAAATATCACGAAAAGGACACCAACACACCTACAAAAATGCAACACGTGTCCCCCTCAACCCGCGTGTCAGGATAGTATCATCTCATGGAACTCTATAAAATGTAGCTTATGAACAAGTAGTTTAAACACAACACCAGCCAGTTTTGCTAAACACAATCCAATTACCTAAGTGCTGAGTTTTGTTGAAGAAGAAGAAGAAGAAGAAGCATTCCTTGCTGTGTTGCTTTTCAGGTAATTATTAATTTTGTGACAAAATATACTTTACCTTGTGTTCATGAATTAAACTATGTGAGATGTTGGTATCAAAATTAGATGTTGGATGAATATTTTTGGTGTAGGAGAAGAGTGGAGAGCTGATGGAGAATGTGAAGGAGAAGGCAGTATCCGCGAAAGACAGTGTGGACGATGCAACACAATCGGCAATGGCTAGGAGTGGAGGATACATGGAGTCAGCAAAACAAAAGGCCTCCGAGACAGCAGAGGCTGCAAAGCAGAAGGTGACGGAGACAACACAGTCTGCAAGGGACACTGCGCAAGGAGGGAAAAATGAGAAGACGGGCCCCGGCCCGGGGGGTGTGCTACAGGCAACCGGAGAGAAAGTTATGGGGATGGCACAGGGTGCTACTGATGCTGTTAAGCACACTTTAGGGATGGCTGGGTCTAATGATGATCCCACTGCACGGAGAGATTAATTAATGCATGCATGATTAGTAGGTGTGTTTATGTTTGATTTGATTTAATTATATGTAGAGGTTGTGTGTTTGTTGGGGCCGGGTGGTGCTGTTCATGGCCGACAGGCCTCTTTTAATTTGGAGGCTTTTTCTTGTGCTTTGCTTTGCATAGCTTTGGGTCTCGTCTCTGTGAACCTTTGAGGTGTGTGTGTGGACTGTGGAGGGTGGTTTGTTCATGTTGTTGTAATAATTAATGTCCGTCCAGAAATTGTATATTTTTGGTTAGACAATTCAAGTATTATATATGTTTACGAATATTCAGTTAGTATAAGATAGTGTGATTGTTTTTCTAGGCAAGGATATGATTATGGGGTGTTTTGTAACTTGGCTAGCTTTATAGAGATCAACCCGAGAATAGATAACCCTAGATTATTTCCTCTTATGTCATTTTTAATATTTATCAAAATCTCTCTCAGCATTAATGGGAGATATTATCTACTCTCGAACTATCTCCATCTACACATTTGGCGATTTTTTTTTTCGTTACTCAAAGTGGCAGGGTGCACATGTGAGAAAGTGAATGTGTAGTACGTACGTATGATCAGTCCTAGTGTGTGGTCCTTGACTTCATACTAGTGTCGGTGTTTGAGCCGTGTCTTGGTTATTAAATCTTGTACAAATCAAAGTGTACTAACATTGTGTGTCTCTGTGATCAGTCTCAACCAAATTTGCTTATGTTTGCGACTAAATGGATTATAATGTAGCCAGATGTAGCCTTTCATTGTTTCTATAGATGTCCAAGTGGCAGGCAACTGAAAATACATAATCTCATTCATCATATATTGCCACCCAAACAGTCCATCCTCTCGAAATGCGCAAAGGCTCACATCTCGAGGGGATGGAGGGTTGCAACCCCTCCCTCGCCCGTCATTTAGAATTTCTGCAAATGAAATGGTGTTGATTAGTTGTTGGGGCTTTGGACCAAGTGTATATATATTGTTGTTTTGGTTCGGAAAAAGCATGGCTAATATTAATTTTGATTACATCTTTTTCAGTTGCCTCTATGCGTGCCACATTTTTTTATTTTGGCTCGCATTTTATATTTTAATTCTGTCTACTTCCCAAATTTTGAGGAAATTTGATGAAATCGTCAAGTCAGTTGGACTTGTGGTTGATCAAGGTTAACTGGAAGATGAAGATCCTCCGTCTTGACATGAAATCATGAATCGTTAAGTCATTTGATTGATCAAGGTTTACAGGATAAAAATACCTTCACCACCTTGAACTCATCCAAGCGATGACATTTTAATGGACATCTAATTATCTTACAATTAAAACTTTATCTTCAAATGAGGGTTGAACGCAAATGCCTCCCTTTAGCTTGTTCTCTCACCCAGCGATGGAGTCAGAATTTTCACAAGGGAGCAAATTGATAAATTTCAGTGAGTCTAATAAAATACATGTATTCTTTTTTCTTTTCTTTTTTTGTCACTTTGAATTAAAGAGAAACAACTTAAAAATATATATTAAATTAAAAATTAAGCTTAGAGCAGTGGATTCTCATTAACTTCAATAATAAATAAATAATTAAAGAAATTAAGATTGCTTATAATTTGATAGAAAATAGCGGTTTTCGGTATCTCGCAGTATACGGTACAGTCAACAAAAGTTGATCTCTCCTACATTATTAAGATTTTTTTTTTTTTTTTTTTTTCAGTTGTATCAATTTTTTGGATACTGTGATTCAACGATTAGAAATCTGAGAGAATCAAGCCATTGCTATGATCATTGTATGGAAATCATGTGGGTGAGAAACTGATCCCATCCAATCTCTCTTCATTAATTTGCATCCACACACCACCATGAATCTCTTTTATCTGCAATAATTCTCAATGCCATAATGCACCAACTCCTTTTGCCCTTCTCATTTCACTACACTAAATTAGCATATTTGTAACAACTTAAAAAATAGTAACACTTTTAAGCTATTACAATCCACCAAACAATTTCAAGTCAAAACTAAATTTAGTCAACAAAATGAAAAATAGCTACACAAAAAAAGTGATACAATAAATTAGATCACTATGAATAACATCACTTATAAGCCCATACTATTTGTGGTGATACAATTATTGAATCACTTTGTTTGTGAAAATGTGTAAAATTGCTTTGTGGATTGTTATATCTCAAAAGTGTTACTATTTGTTGGATTGTTACAAAAATGTCAATTTGTTGTAGTGTTTTATCTCTCTTGTGGACGCAAATTTTCAACGGATCAAGTGATCTGTATAAGATGAAGAAATATTTTTAACACTGGTCGCAGATGAGTGAGACACGTAGCATGTCGGGAGCCAACTGCTCATAGAAGAGTGGGACGTGGTAGATCGGGAGCCATTTATGGCTTTAACTTCCAATTGATATTTGTAACCACTTGTTGATGGTTGTAACTTCTCGTAGATGGGTGTAACTTTCGTCGACGGTTGTAACTTCACGTAGATGACTGTAACTTTCGATGACGGTTGTAACTACCTGTTGTGAAGGGAGACACAAAGCATAATCTAATTCCCAGTCTAGGATTCTTTTTTTTTCATTCGTTTTACATTTCTTACCCTTAAAAAATCATTGAGCTGGCCATTAATAGTAATGGAACTCTCTATAGCTTCCCGTTTGGAGAGACCTCTCTTGCAGGTTCGTGTGCTCAGCTGAGCATAATGGTCAATCCCAAACACTATTTATCTGCTGAAAAAATAGTGTTCTATCGAGTCGCATTGGGCCCAAACTTGGGCTTTCTGTACTTGTATCGATTTGAGTTTGTATATCTTTCGTGAATAATTTCCAAGCTTATTGAGAATGATCCAAAAGTTTGGGCTTTCTTATCCTACTGGGCTAAGGATTATTTTGGGCTCCCACATCTCTGTTGCCACCTGTGACTCACAAGCGAGGAAGATATTAAGGAGATTTTATGTTGGCCAGATGAGGAAGAGGTGGCGATGGTTGGGAAAATTAAAGATCATGCATGGTGATGCGTTCAAATCCATCCTTTGTCGATTTCTGACTTACAAAATGAATATCAGTGAGCCAATGACCACCATTGTGGTGGCCGAAGGTATTCTGATGCTAAAGTCATGTGACCGAGTAAGGATGGATGTAGACTAAAGTTGAATTGTAAGTGTGTACCTTTCATCCCTTTCATTCACCTTATATAGCGAGTATTTCACTTTTTCATTAACTTTAATGTCGAAATGTGATGGAGGGAAGATATCTCACTTAAGATCTTACTTGTCCATGACCGAGTTCCGTTGGACATTTGGCTCTGTTTGGGACCAATATTTGATTGGGTCAAGCGCTGTGCAAATGGATCTTGGGCTTGTGACAACTCAGAGGTATGTGTTTGGCCTTATTATCCTCAGCAAAGCTCCAAAATTCGCACGACACTGGGTCCACATAATCTGGGCTTGGGCTCCTGACTTACGAGCTGAACAATACTGGGCTAGGTTGAACCATGCTTGGGCCTACTTGAGATCGCACTGAGGCCTCTCCGTATTAGGGTTGACATGTGCCATGTGTACGGTTGTGATCGGATGATTGTTTTATGTCTCATCTGTTACTCCCCCTAGTTAGTGGGGTTGCATATAGGGCCACTAACTAGATGTACGTTGGGGATTGTGTGATGCCATGATGGCGTATTTCGGCACCTTTTGGCTTCTATGTTGCAGTTAATGCTTATACAGTGGTTAGGTGATTACTTCCCCTACACGCTAATTAAGCTTATATAGGCATGTTATGTGAGAGTTTGATCTTTTCATCTTTTAAAGTTTATTTTTGTTCTTTATTTTGTCAAGAACTCTCCAGACATGTCTAGTGCAAACCTCTGTTTAATCTTGTCTAAGAGATTTTCTCATGAGCGACATTCAGTTTGCCTTGAATTCTTCAGGGAACCCCCGACGTCGAAAGGGGATATGGCTGATCTCCGAGCCGTGGTAAGGTCCATGTTCAAGGTAGGTCCGCGCTTCCCCATTCCTGACACCATTTGAAAATTCTTATCGCATCATTGCCCTGGCCCAACTGGCACCCAATGGGTGGAAGATTTTGATCGCCATTCTGGTTGGGGTGAAGGACATTGGGCTTCATCTGTTGCCTAAGCTAATCCATTTCATGGTTCCAATCAGGTTGAGCAAACACACCGTCTGTTGGCTAGTAAAACCCTTTTGTTTGGACAAGCTTCCAAATGACATGAAGAACTATTAGAAATACCTTTTTTTTGCTTCCTTGAAGTTTGGGTACTTCACTTATGTTTGCCAATTGATCATATGCAGCTTCTGGAATCCTAGTAAGTTTTTTGTACTCCCTTCACTTTTCACTTTTAATACAGCATGTGTTGTTGTCTAACGTCCGAGGAAATTCACTTCATCAACAACGAAATCCTCCAAGAAGTCGACATGCAATAGAATAACCAACTTCAAAAGCTATGCAAGCACCTCGAGTCGATAAAATAAAAATACAAACCAACAAAATCTAAAACAATGAGAGAACTATCTACATAACTGAAAGTGCCAAAATATACAAGTCGTCTGAAAAACCCGTCAGATAGCTGAAAATGTATACAAACCCATTTAAACCAATAAGGCTAGAACATAGTTGCATACATAAAGCTACGTCCAAACATTATAAGTACAACTATGATAATAAGAAGAATATAGTTCATGACACAACTTTGCTACCTAGAACATCTCTTCCTTTTGCACTCCAATAAAAGTAAACCTACTTGCGACAAAAAAACAATGTAAGTCAGCTAAAGCTGGTATGAGCAGATACATCACAATAATAAGCAAAATACTAGAATAAACCTAGATGTAGTTAATGCATAAGACACAAGACGTAAAAGGAAGAAATCTTACACGTTTATGAGCTTTTCAAGTAACATGTCGTGTCTTTAAGGATAATGATACTAGGTTGCATCAGTAATCCTTATGAAAACATTCCAACAATAAGTACTAAAATTAAGTAAAGCACCATAAGTTACATAAGTACTAAAATTAAGTAAACTACAACAATTCCAACACAAAGCATTTATTTATATGACACCATGAAACACATATTTCAAGGTAAACCGCTAACTACAAATATATTAAGTCAAAAATCGACAACTTTATGTGTCAGTGCCTGACAAATGTCTCAAGGTAGATCATCCCCTGTAAACACTAGTTAGTCGATCTACCTAGATGCACAAACCATTAAACTAAGAAAGAAATCCAAAATATCGACAACTTTATGTGTCACTGCCTGACAAATGTTTCAAGGTATATCATCACCTGTAAACACTAGTTAGTCGATCTACCTCCCTGCAAAACATAATTATTTAAGACAACAAATATCACAAGATAAATATCTTAAGTTACTTCCGTGTCATACCCTGTTTCTCTCTCATGTGCAGAATGTGTCTCACCCCGACACACCCCATAATGCGCATCAACGACTACTTCAAGTATGTGTATCTCAGATAGGGTACCATCCTTAAGGTGCACACTATACCTTGAACGACTTATCATGCTATTGAAACAGTCATATAAATATCATGTGCGACATAAGAAGAGCCATGCCCTAATAATTCTTCCTCAGCCCCTTAGGACCACTTTGCTGGGGTATGTCCTGCACAGTGGCTTAGTTTTTCCGCTTTAAAAATTTCCTGGGAACACCCCACCATATTACTCAAAAATATGCTCCATGTGGTGGCTCGGTTTTTCTCATGGGAGGACAGGTTTCGTATCATAACCCAAGACTCAATATGGATTTAATGGGCAATACCTCAATCATAAACCAATTTCCAACATAATGTATGCATGTAAACAATTAAGTCAACCACATCAACATGTTATCTCTTTTGAGGCTCGCAAATCTCAATTCATAACTGCAAAATTCATCAGCAAAGAAACTGAATTTGCAACAAAACTCAATTTGAATACATAGGACAATAAATATCAGTTGTTGGCAATCAATACTTATCAAATCTAATGATATAATATCCGAATATTAAAACGTTATGCATAACAAGTATTGAAAGGAACAACTCAAGCTCAATAGAAACCTATAGATCTAATGGTGTGTTTAGTTGCATGTAATCTTATTCCATGGAAATCCATCAGAGACCACCTAATTTGAGGTTCACTCACAATCCACCATTAGATTTTGTTATCAATGGTGAGAATAGAAGTCTCACGAACATGAAACTCACATTTTTTTAGGTGGGGGGGGGGGGGGGGGGGTTGTTATCAATGGTGAGAATAGAAGTCTCACGAACATGAAACTCACATTTTTTTGGGGGGGGGGGGGGGGGACCAAGGAGCGTGATTATCATGTTCATGAGACTTCTTTTCTCACCATTGATCATAAAATCTAATGGTGGATAACGACTGCTACCTCAATTTAGCATTAAATATAGGGGTTCCCTATTGGATTCCAATAGAATATGATTCCATCCAACCAAACACACCTAACATTACAAATATGACAGGTTAGTTCAAAATTTTGGGGTGGCAATTAGTGACCCAACATGAAATGCTCCATAGCGGGTTTGGGTTTGAAAAATATGACACAACTAATAATTGTGTTGACACGACACGACCCATCAAGTTTGTGGTTTGTGGTTTGGGTTTGAGTTTTGGGGTCTTGATAGGGTTGACATGGGACCAACCCATTTGTAATTTCACAATTATTATTTAATTAATAAGCATAGTCGCATATATATATATATGTGTGTGTGTGTGGGGGCGTGTATATATTTGGGCAATTATATGGCTTTGGCACAGTTATGAACTAGCACAAAAATATAATTGTGCAAAACTTGCACTTAGATTATGTACAAATTTTAGAAAATTGCTTTGGCACGGTCTAAAATATTATCTAAAAGATAGTAACCTCGATCAAGCGTGTCATGGTGGGTCAACCCAACCGACAAAGCTCGGAGCTTGTCAGGTTAGGGTCAGATGTCTTTGACACAAATATTAAATGGGTCGGGTTCAAGTTTGACAAATTGACACGAGATTTTACTTTGATATGACACGACTCGATCCATTGCCACCCCTAATTGAAAATAACATGGTAAAATCGAATTGAAACCAAAGAATGCTATAATTACTTATTCCTATTCAGCGGCAACAATACCATCATTGTCTTTCTATTTAATAACTTGTGACCCGTTTCATAATATCATAGGATCTATCTTAATGTTTATCACATAATAAACAACTCATGTGTAGCACCGCAATGAAACATAACTCAATGTTAAATTGTCGAGCAATCCATTTTCCAAATGAAGTCCGCATCTAGCAAATGATTTCAAAATGCACGCAATGACATTTGCTTAAGTTACATTTATACCAACACAGATGATAAAATAAGCAAACAAAATGCAACAGAATCACAAAGGGTTTGGCATATCAGATCAACCAAATTAAACACCAATCAAAATATCACAACCCATTAGAAAAAATCTCTAAATTCAGCAAAAAAAACTAACCCTTCTTTAAAACAACCACTTGTATCAACTAGAACAACCCCTAAACCCAACCAAAAATATGTCCTAAACTCATTTAAAACGTATCCTAAACCCAACCAAAATTTTGGCCTTAAGCTTTACTAAAATCTATCGTGAACCAACCAATTACTTGTCCTAAACATAAACCCAAAAAAAATATGTTCTTATACACGACCAAAACTCAACTTAATCCATCCAAAACCTGCTCTAAAACTCTGCCGAAACTTGTCCCAAATCCGGCCAAAACATAAGCTAAAATCTCAGCCAAAGCATGTCCTAAATCCAGCCAAAACATACTCTAAAGGCTCAACCAAAATATGGTATAAATTCAGCTAAAACGTGCTCTCAAATCATCCTTAAAACAACCCACTTTGGATGTCAAAAAACCACCCAACTCAACCCAACCCCAAAACTGACATCTTTGGGTGCGTTAAAACGAAACCCAATACAGCCCCCCCAACAACCATGTTTCAGTCTAAAAAAAAGTCCCAAAACAACCGATTCAGTACCAAAACAACGCTACAAACTAGCCATATTTGGCCACAAAATACAACTCAATTCAGCCATGAAACAACTTGGCCAATAGCCCTACATATAGTCCCATTTGAGTGAGGAAGCATAATAAATTCAGCCCTGATTCAGCGAACTCATGGCAGTCACACAGCTCGTTCTGGGCCTCGTTTTAACTTCAAACTTCATTCATTAACAGCTAAACGCCCTGAAATCTTACAAACTTCCCACTGTCAAAACCAATCATCAAATACATCAAATCAAAGGAATAAACACCATTCAAAATAATTTAACATGCAAACCTGGGAGTTTGACGAATTCCCTAGAACAAACTTCGAATCTCAATATTACATTAGAAAAACCTTTTGACAGGTTATTACACTAAAGATCACCCAAAATATAATGTTAGTCACAAATAATCGGTACAAGAAAATAAATTTGAGATATCAAAAACAACAATTCTACAGTGCCTGGACTTACATGTTTGCTTTGTGCCTGGATGGTACGAGGCACATGGTTTATCTGACGTGGCATGAAGAGATTATTGGACAATTTCTTTTTGTTAATCAAAAGAGTTTGTATGGAGGGCATTCCAATTGAAGTTCACAGATGCATAATGGGATGCTCCTGATCATTCTAGTTAAGTGAGAAATAATAATCAATATTAACAGGGGGGTATTCAATTATGGATTTTAATAGACTGTGAAAGATTTTAAAATCCATTAAAATATAGGGGTATTCAATTAAGGATTTAAAATAATACATGTAAATCTAGGGGTATTCAAATACAGATTTTAAAGGATTATTTTATAATCCATCAAAATTAGGGGTATTCAATTCATGCTTTTCAAATGTCCACAAAAATCAGGGGGTATTCAAAAGGCAGTGAATTTTGATGGATTTGTTGAATTGGTGGACTTTGAAGGATTTGTGTGTGAAATGTATAAATACCAAAACCCTTTTCAAATCTAGCCTCTTCCCCTCGGATTTCAATTTCTCTCCTTCCTCTCTCCCACCAACACTGTGCGATTTGGGTTTTTCCTTCGACTCCAGTTTCTTCTTTGTCTCAGGTATGTTTCCAACCTTTTCTCCCTTTTTTTATTTGTTTTTATCGTGTTATTCAAAAACAAAAAAATAAAGGTTTTGCTTTGTCGTGTTTCCATTTTTTTTAGGGTTTTTTCACGCTGTTGAACACAAACAAACATAACAAGGTTTTTTTTTCTTTGAACTCTGTCTCTTTCTCAAACGCAAAGAGCTATCAACCAATAAATACTACAAAAATAAACAATCAGTACATGGCTTGGAAGAAGCTTTTCCATTGAATAGCAAGGGAAACCACAATCACAAAAACACCTCTTGACTTTCAAGACAATATTAACATAATCGTTTGAGCCACACATGCATAAGTTTTTACAATGTCTCTGTTCAAAACTAGTCTAGCACGACGCCGGCCAGAGTCCATCGCACGACGTCGGCCAGAGTCAATTGCACCACACCGTCCCTGCTTGCACCGCACACACCATTGTTGTCTATTTTCGATCATGGAGTCGATTGGTGATGAGTGCAAGCTAGAAGGAGAGCTTGGTTGAGTCGATCGGTGATGAGTGAACCCTAATGATGACCAGAACCGAAAGATCGGAGAGAGAGAGCATCGTCGAGGAGACGAATGACATCTCGAGTGGCTCGAGGGACGCGAAGGAGAGATGTGGCGTTTCTGCTCCTCAAGTGAAGCAGCAATCTCTTTGGACATTTCCCTAAAGTTTTTCATCTCTAGATCTACCAATTGCTTCTCTAGTGATGATGAATCATCTTGCGGGTGACGAAATTGGGTTGCAACAACACTGTTGATTCATTTCTTTGCGACGAATTTCTCTTCTGCAAACGCTCCCAAATCTACCATCATCTTTGCTACTGCTGCAACTGTATCAAGCTTCTGTTTCTTTTATTCTTCTTCTCGTTTCGGTGGGTAACCATGAGCAATACTCTTTGGAAGGGGAGAGGGAGAGAGCAATGGATGTGTACGGAGGAGATTTGGCATTCAAGACTTATTAGGAGATGGAAAGAGCAGGGAGAGAGCAGTGGATGTGTTTATAGTGTGGCCGAAGAATTTATAGTGTGAGGAGACAAAGGTCGGGGAAGGGAGGAGATGAAGGTCGGTTTGAGTGGGGTAGGTGTGGATGTGTTTATAGTGTGAGTGAGAGTTACAACTTTAGCTGAGATATTTCATAATGAAAGAACATAAACTATTCTTTATAATGAAATAACATAAACTTTAGCTGAGATATTAGTAGTGTACTGTTGACAAACTACTGTTCATAAACGTTAGCTGAGATATTAGTAGCCTACTGTTTATAATGAAACAACATAAATTAGCTACATTTTTTTTATTGTATATGTTGGTATTTTTGATTAACAATTTAATGTTTAGAAATTGGTAGTTGTCGTACTATTTGATATAGATGGTATTATTTACTCTGTAATAATATTGAAATTACCTACTTTGTGATTTATGTTAAAATCTTTGGAACTTGTTATCTAGTAGCATCATAAATGGGAAATTCAAAACAAGGAAAAGGGCAATATAACCAGTGGACCTTGCAAGAGAGCAAGATGTTGTTACGACTACTTGTTGAAGGCATCAAACATAGTTGGCGTGATGCTAGTGGTGCGATAAGTAAGCAGACAGTAGAAACCAAGATACTTCCAATTCTCAATGAAAAGCTAGGATGCCAAAACACCTATAAACACTATCAGAACCGAATGAAATGGTTTAAGAACCAATATAACACTTTTGTTGATCTTTTGCGCTATAGTTCTGGATTTGGATGGGACGCTGTCTCAAAGAAGTTCACGGCTGATAATGAAGTATGGAAAGACTAGTTTAAGGTGATATTTTATTTATGTTTAATTTTAATTTATATTGATAAATTACATCTTCATAATATTAATAATATTTTTTTGTTATTT
The DNA here is from genome assembly GCA_963556465.1 of Berberis vulgaris. Lineage (NCBI taxonomy): Eukaryota > Viridiplantae > Streptophyta > Magnoliopsida > Ranunculales > Berberidaceae > Berberis > Berberis vulgaris. The sequence continues at coordinate 55,386,764 of OY747132.1, forward strand.
TTTTAACAGTCCCACCCAAACATGAAAAATCTTCGCAATGGATCATTTGAAAATTAGTACAATTGCCAGTGAAATTCAAGGAATACGCGGCCTAATGGAAAAAAAAGAGAACATGATAGAGAAAAAAACAACATTTGGATTTCTATCAAAGAGATTCCAAACATGGATAATCATGCTCATTTCAAAGCACTTGAATTGGTTAATAAGTTGGGAATGAGATACGCGTTTGTGAAAATGTCACTTGAAGAACATTTGGCATGGATATAGTACAATATGGAATGAGTATGGTTATTTGGTATAATGTTTAACATTTTCGAGTTTCTTGAAACTATTAATGTTTTTATCTTATGTTTGGAATTTTGGTTAAGATTTTTTTTATTGGATATTGTGTTTAAGAATTTGGTGAATGTTAAGACTTGTTTGTTTTAATATTATACTTTTATTTATGTGCAATTAGGTGATATTATTTATTTTTCAGTGTTAGCTCACTCAATTTTGTCTCGGCTATACATAAAAAGGTGTATGTTGATTTTTATTTCTAATTATGTGATTCATTTATTTAGATGATTTTATAATGTCTCAAATGGAAGACGAAGAATTGGAGGAAATGTATTATGAAACCATAAAGTTGTTAATGATGGCAATAGAAGCAACTACTAAAGTTTTAAATGCATTAATGATTATCATAGATGACGACCATGTTGAACGTCTAATTCGATGACCAATTACAAGAACTGGATACAATTATATACATAAAGTATTAAGTGAGGACCCTCAACACTTTCGACAGTTATATCGTATGTATCCTGGTGTGTTTATGAAGCTATGTAATATTGTTAGAGAGAAAACGAATATGAAAGACACAAGATTCATATGTGTTGAAGAAATGCTTGCAACATTTTTGCTTACTGTTGGTCAAAATTCTCGATATTGTCAAACTGAAGACACATTTAGGAGATCACATTTCACAACAAGCAAAAATTTCAACAAAGTTCTTATGGCCTTAAACACAATAGCACCAGAGATGATGGCCAAACCTAGATCCACAATGCCAGTTAAAATATTGGAGAGTACACGATTTTACCCTTACTTTAAGGTAAGTACTAAATGTGTTATTACTGTTATTGTTATTATTTTTTGTTGTTATTTTTGTGAAATCTTGAATTTATTTTAGGATTGCATCGGAGCTATTGATGGCACACACATACATGCAATGGTAACAGAGCGTGAAGTTGCTAGTTATCGTGATCGACATGGAAATATATCACAAAATGTATTAGTTGCTTATAAATTTGATTTGAAATTCATATACCTTCTAAGTGGATGGGAAGGTTCAGCACATGATTCTAAAGTGTTAAATGATGCTTTGTCAAGGAGTAGTAACAAACTTCATTTCTCACAAGGTACATATTTATTTCTTTTATTCTATATCATATGTGTGTGTTTATTATTTGATACTCTAATTGTATGTGTGGTGAATTTTCAATAAGATATTTCTTAATTGATTGTGGATTTGCAAATCGTCCCAATTTTTTAGCTCCATTTCGAGGTGTTCGATATCATCTCCAAGGTTTTGCTGGTCATGGTCGCGACCCCAAAAATCCAACTGAGTTGTTCAATCTTCGTCATGTGTCATTGAGAAACGTAATTGAGATGATATTTGGTATATTTAAATCACGATTTACAAATTTTAAGTCTGCGCCTCCATTTCCATATAAAACACAAGTGGAGTTAGTGCTAGCGTGTGTAGCATTGCACAACTTTCTCGTAAAGAATGTCGTTTTGATGAATTTCCAATTGAAGAAGACGACGAGCCTTCATCACCATCGGAAGAAGAAGAAAAAAAAATTCCAAACCCAACGAGAGAAGGCTAATGAATGGAGAGCAACTATAGCTTCATATATGTGGGGAGATGTTGTGAGTGTCGGGAGTCAACGATAAGCAATAAAGAGAGTGATGTTTCTTATTTATCTATTTATTTTTTTATTGGAGAATTATTTGCATTGTTTCTTCTTTTCAAAAGAAAAATAGTTATTTGTTTTACTTTTGGACCATATTCAATGTATTTTTTTTAATTTGAAGTAAAATTCACATAGCATACAAACGATTGTTTTATTGATATTTGAGGGATGTTTTATGATTTGTGTTGACAAGGATAACAATATAGGTGACGTTCTTTCATAGCTTTCTATGAATAATAGCATATTCATAAGAATTTACAGAAATTCATAAGAATCAATAGAAATCCATAACAATCCTTTATAAAATTCAGAAAATCCAATAATAAAAATCCATCAAAATCTAGTGGATTTTGTAAAATCCACAAAATCCAATCATTTAAAATCTATCAAAGTTCAGTGAATTTTGTAAACTCCTTTGAAATATTTTAAAATCCATGAGATTTAAAAACCTTCAGAGTCCATTCAAATCCCGAATTGAATACCCCCCGTAAGATGAATCCACAAGATTTAGACACTTTGTATCAAGCCACGTCGGTACCATCCAGGCACACTCCAGGCAAGCGGCGTAGAAGGACTGTTGAAAAATATGATTCACCCATAATGAAAACAAAGAGGAAACCAAAACAAGAGTTTTGACTCCATTACATTTTGATAATTATATCAAATAAACACATATGCTTCTCCCAACCATCGGCACATAAGAATTTCAAAACCCCAAATATAAACATAATCCATTGAACATCTAGCGAGCTCCAAATTTCAACAAGTCACAAAGAAACTTAGTGAAAATTCAATTGACACTAATTAATTGGAAACAAATCCATCCCCTTAAACGAAATTCCATGGTCCATCACCATAATCTCTTCATACTCGGAGATTCATATGAAAGCAAGAGTCAAATAAAAACAAGATCCCACAACCCAAGAATCTGATTGTTCAAACTTAGAAAAATCCCAAAAAGTGAAATTGAAATCAAACCCATGAATCATCATCTAACGCTCTCAATTACAATATATGTTCGGATCTAAGTTAAGCTCCAACATAACCAAACAATACTGAAATAATGATAAGAATTTTAGTAAAACCCGTTGAAGAAATTTTGAAGGACAATGTCCCCAAATCAACATGAAATTTCAAATCAAGGGAAACCACGAATTAATATCTTAACACCTTTTCAACAAAAACGCAGCTTTCCAAGCCCTCCAATCCAAATCGAAGCTTGAGCCAGGTACAAGCACTTCTTCTTAATAGTCTTTACGAAGAACCCCTCGAAAATCAAGCAAATATCCTCCAATCTCTTTCATAATCACCATGTGGAGCAGCCACTGAGCCAAAAACCCCTAGAAAATAACTCAAATGGATGAAAAAAATAAATAAATGAAGTCTAGAAACCCCTAACTCGTTATAAACCCAAAACCCTTCCAAAATAGGTGAAACACTATTTGATTCTTTATGTTTCACTGAGGTTTGAGGAAGAAGATAAAGAAGAATGGGAAAGAAAAGAAGAGGAACCGTATTTAAAGGATGGTGACTATATGCTACCGTGCGATGTCATAAAATACTATGCTATTAAATGCCTATTAGAAGAAGGAATCTATCGTACACCTCAAAACGGTGTTTTAAGTAATTGGATATAAAAGATGGTTAAAATAAAAAATTGAGAAATATATTAAAGTTGATAAATATTCTAAGGGCTGAGATTTATTTCTTATAATGACAAAGAAAATGAAAAATTGTGGCAAAAAAAAACTTAGTTTAATGTATATGTATATATATATATATATATATATATATATATATATATATATATATATATAGAGAGAGAGAGAGAGAGAGAGAGAGAGGTGAGAGAAAATTCAATGTGTTTTTTTAAGTCATGATTATTTATTTGATTGTCGAATTTTGGTAAACTTGGTATCATTAGAATGCATTTTTAAAGATCTTTTCAATGAAACCAATGATCAATACAAACTCTTAAATTTTAAAAATATATATTTTAATGCTAAATAATGTATAATGCATTTTATGTCGTTAGTATTTGTCAAATAAATTAGACGGGTCGATTATTCCATGAAAAAAAAAGATGAGACAGACATTTTAATGCACATTTAAAAAAAAAATCATGAACTTCATGTTTTTGCAACTTCAAGATTTAGAGGAGAACTAACTCTTGGTGTTTGAATTTTTTCTCAACTGAATTAAATTTTGATCGAGTCTAACCCAAAAGTATATTATATATTGTTACCTTAAAATAGGCTTGCACTTCAAAACTGATTGATGGCGAAACTGGGAATGGTGGCAAGGGTGTTAAGTACATGATATCTAGTAAAAAAACAAAAGTACGTGGAGTGCCAACGGCTCGAGGAATACCTAGTATATATTATAATTTAGATTAATGTTTTACTATTCATTATTGACTGAGACAAACTTGAGAATTGGAGATAAAAGATGGCTAAGATTGAAAGTTGGGAAATGTGTTGATGGTTGAGATTAATTTCCAATGATAACATATATGTAAATATAAAACATGTAGAAGGGCAAATAACATGAAAAATTGTTAAAAAAAAATTTGGTGGAATGTACATGTGGCGGAGAGAGAATGTATTGTGTTTTATTTTTTCCCAAAATGAAAATTATTATAATTATCTACGTAGTTGTCGGATTTTGGTAAACTTAGAATTGTTGAAATGCATTTTTGAAATCTTTTCAATAAAATCAATGATCAATACAAACACTTCAATTTTAAAATATGGGAGGAGTAATTCAATTGAGATCGAAGACATTGAGGTTTCAGAGTGTATGATTTTTTGATATCTAGGATCTATAATTCAAAAGAATGGGGTTATTGGATAAGATATAGACCATCTGATTAAAACTAGTGGGACGAAATGGAGAATGATGTCAAGAGTATTATGCGATATAAGGATGCATGCAAGGTTAAAATGGAAATGATATAAGACAATTGTTCGACCAACCATGCTCTACGGTTTAGAATGTGTTAATGGTTTACTATTCATTGTTGACTGGGACAAATTTGAGAATTTGAGATAAAAAAAAAATGGTTAGGATTGAAAGTTAGGAAATGTGTTGATGGTTGAGATTCATTTGCTATGATGACATTTTTGTAAATATAAAATACGTAGAAGGGAAAATAATATGAAAAATTGTGAAAATAATTAGTGGAATGTGGAGAGAGAGAATGTATTGTGTTTTTTTTTCTCAAAATGAAAATTATTACAACTATTTAAGTAGTTGTCGAATTTTTGTAAACTTGAAATCGTTGAAATGCTTTTTTTAAGATATTTCAACAAAATCAATTATCAATACAAACACTTAAAATTTTAAAATATGGAAGGAGTAATTCAATTGAGATCGAAGACGTGGAGGTTTCAATGTGTGAGGCTTTCCGATATCTAGGATCTATAATTCAAAAGAATGAGGTTATTGGAGAAGATGTAGACCATAAGATTAAAGCTGGTTGGACAAAATGGAGAATAACGTCAGAAGTATTATGCGATAGAAGGATGCATGCAAGGTTAAAAGGCAAATGTTATAAAACAAATTTTCGACCAGCCATGCTCTACGGTTCAGAATGTTGGGCTACTACGACATAACATACGAATATGATGGCGGTAGCAGAAATGCGTATGTTAAGATGATTGTGTGGTAAAACCCGTAAGGATAAAAGTATAAATTAAATAATTATGAAATACTTAGGTGTACGCCCATAGAAGACAAAATTAGATAAAGTCATTTAACGTGGTTTAGAATAATATCTTGATTGACAAGTTAGTGGAGGGTATAGACAGAGGGGACAATCGTTAAAACTTAGATGAAGGCGGTGAAGAAAAACATCATTGAGCTTGGATTAAACGAAGATATGTGGGAAGACCGCATTACTTGGAGAACCAAAATATATGTAACCGGCCCTGAGAGTATTGGGAATGAGCTTTGATGATGATGATGATGATGTATTTTATTATTAAAAACATGTAAGTATTTTTAATATTTTCATGCATTAAGTATTTATAATATTTTTCAAAGAAACTAAAGAATCTTTTAATAAACATTCACATTTAAATTTAACCGGGTTTGACTCTAAAAATTTAATATTTTTACCATGAAATAGGCTTGCACTTTTAAAAAGTTAGTTTACATTCAAAAATATGATTTTTTTTATTGAACTGATTAAGGGCAATGGTGGTGAGGATGTCCAATGCATGATAATTATTGGTAAAAATAACACACACACACCAACCACCCGAGCGTACAAAAAAATTAATTGAAACTCTTAGAGAGTTTTTTATAGTATCTATTATAGTTTGTTGAAGAACGTTTTGTAGTTGGAGAGAGAAAGTGTGTACCCTCTTCGACACTTTTGTGTGATATCCTTGACTTGTGTGAGAGCAAACAAATTGATATACTCTTTTCAAGTATAGTAAAGTTTCTTTTTTTTGTTTGGTGGTCATAGGCAATTTTGACGAACCACCTTTTATTGGTACGTGTTTATTGCTTACTTTGCATTGTTATGTTTGGATTATGCAGTTGGTTCCTTTCTACAACAACAATTAGTTATGTTCTGTTTGGTTACGTTTTCGCGAGGTCATAAAAATTTGTATCAGGGTTGAAGGTGTTCCTTGATTTTTTTTTCTTTTTGCTGGTGTCGACCTATTGAATCTAAAAGAAACTATTTCAGTACATTATAAGGCTTTGTGTCTTTTAAATTCCTTTACAGAATAATATGGACATCTGATGAAAACATTGTTAGAAGGAAAGGAAAAACTCAATTATGATGATGTTGCTACAATGTTGACATGATTGATCTCAAGGTCCGTAGGGATGAGATGAGTGGCGCATTATTATAAGGGGAAGATTTAAAAATTATGGTAAATCGCAGTCAAGAAGAAAATTCGTGAAAAGAATGTTTGTTTGATGATGAATGTGCCTACTGTTATAAGAAAGACCATTGGAAGGTTGACTGAGAATTTGAAAGCTCCCATGGAAATGGAAAATAACAAGTCAGATGGGAATGTGATACACGAGTTTGATTCAAATGATGATGATGTGTTTGCTTTGACAAGTTCAATGTTGGTGATTTTTTCTAAAAAATGAATTATTGATTCGGATCCTACATGTGTCCTTATAGGAACTAGTTCTAACTTTAGAGAAATGGATGGCAGAGTTCTTTGCATGGGCAACGACAATAGATGTAAAACTGTGGAGACAGGTAAGATCAATTTAAAGTTGCACAATGGACTTGGTCTTGTATTGAATGGTTTATCTAGTTTTACAAGACTTAAAGAAAAATCTCATCTCGATTAATACTATAGAGTTCAAAAGTTACCAGGTTACAATGAGTGATGGAGCTCTAAAGGTTGTTTATGGTGCATTAGTAATTTTGAAAGATGTTCGAAAGGGCAACTTGTACTACTTGCAGGGAAGTACTGTTACAAGTGCTTGTAAATTTGAATTTATTATAACAACTTGTATTGGTGATGGCCAAATGAATTTTGCTTTTGTTGGAGTTACTGATAGCTCCAAGGATGTTTGTTTGAATACCTCAAGGGATTGACATATGCATGCTAGTTGTAAACGTGAGAAGGTTTTGCATGAGCTATTGAAGAAAAAGTTATTGGAAATTTTGAAAATTTGTAATATGGATGTTTGTGAACATTGTATTCTTGGAAGGTTTGATTCTAAACTCCATCTTGGTCAAGGTGAAGTTGTTTTGTTGTCTTGAACACCTTTGGGTGCATGGCGCCCTTGGGGGCATTTGTAAGGATGATGTTATTATTTTAAATTATTAGTATTTGTTTGCTTATGTTCATTGGTGTACAACTCCTTCATGTTGATTGAGGCCCTTAGGGTCGTGACTCTTAGGGTTGTGAGTTGTGACCCTTCGGATCGTGATCCTTCAGGTGTGTAAGTCAGTGATGGATAATACTCTTGTGTTGCTATGCATTTACTCAAGGTCGGGTCAGATTTGTAAAATCTTCACTGAGGTAGAAAATTGTTGAAATTGGTAATGTTACCACATGAAGGATTCGAATATTCTAGAAATTTGTAGAATTTTGGGAAGATAAAAATTTCTGAGAATTTGTATTCTAAATCCTTTAGAATTTATATTTCAAGAAATGGTGGAATATTTTGAAAACAATTTCCTTGAGTTGGTTTCCAAACTAATTTTGAATTACATAAGTACTCCCACCACAAGTGTGAAACCTTGTGGTCTGTCTTCTTTTTATTTTGAATTTATTTATCTAAATGTGTTGGTAATTTTGTGCTTTTAGTGGAGCTGTTTGAGGTAATTTTGCAATCAAACATTTTTCTTGGAAATTTCAGGCTTAGACGGGTAGTGGGGTCCGCACTTGGCCAACAGACCATTTTGGAGCTTGTACGGGTAAGAACATGTTTATTAGTGTTTTCAAATGTTTAAATTTATTTTTATTATCTTTAGTTTTGATCGGTGTCGAATCGACATTTTACGTGCGATTTTGTACTTTTAAAGACGACGGGTCGATACTATGCCTAACCCTTTATGGAAGTTTCTCCCATGTTTTCTTAAGTTCTCATTCATACCAACCACTCAAAAATTTTCAGTGAGTGAGAGGAAGCGGTTGGTTGTAAAAATGGATGTATAACAATACACAGAGAAAGAGTTTTGTCGAAATTGTACGTTCTTCCAAGGGATTTGAAGGGAGGTAGTGATTAATATTCATTATTGTCTATGAGATTTTCACTGATTTGTGGTGGGAGTACTTATGTAATTCAAAATTAGTACTTATGTAATTCAAAATTATTGTCTATGTAATTCAAAATTATTGTGGTGGGAGTACTTATGAGTAGAGTTGTTTTCAAAATTATTGTCTATGAGATTTTCACTGATTTGTAGTCGTTCTTCGCAAGGGATAGATGGATTCAACATAGGGTTTGGTGGTTGAATTGTTCGGAGCTGTTATATGCCATTTATAGGTGTGAGTATGACCTTTTCTTTCCTTTGTGTGATTGGAGAGATTGATTTGTGAACTCATTAGAACTTGATAAATTCCATTTTTGATTTTGTTGGACGGGTTAGTTGAATCCTATTTGTATTATTGATTATAACTATACTAAGTTCATTTTGAACATGAATTATAAAAGTAGAATAAGAATGTTGGGATAGTGTATTTTGAAAAGGAGGTCTAATCGAGATTGAAAAAGATTAGAATTGTGTATAAAAATGTGAATGAGCTGTTTTATGCAGGAAATTACTCTGATTATAGTCAAAATTTTGTTGAATTGATTATAGGTTTATCAAGACAAGATTGTGAGCTTTCTGTAGGTATAATGAACATTGAATTTCAATGAAAATTGAAGTAGATATGATAGATTTAAGTTGGCTTGTCTTAGATAAAAACTAGCTGAAACCCGGTCTGGTTCGTTTAGGAAAAGCATGATGTCATATATTTGACCAGGATTTTGATTCGTCTAACCCGAACTTTGACTAGGTCTAGAAAATAGTTCGTAGCTCCATTTTTGACATTATTCTCCCCGTTGGAATCCTCGGCTGGAGATCTATTTAATGAAAGTATAATTTTGTGAATCGGGAGAACAACATTTTTAATCCTTAAGGCCTTATGTCTCGATATGCATGTCTTTGATTTTGAAACATGAGGGTTGTGGTTCCATAGTGGTCCTTGAAATGTTAAGGGTCGGAGAATTTATTTTCATGCATGATGATGAATTGCATAAATAATGATTGAATGGTTGAAATGACTGACTTGTTCGAATTATGTGAGTGTATTTAGTTTATGATGAATGTAATATATACCCTAGTTATGCAAGTGAAGTTGTTATTTATCAGTTAGTTTCGAACACAGTGGCCTGGGGTCACTCTGGTTCAAAGCCACTCATGAGGTGAGCCCGTAATAGTTATATTAGGTTTGTACACAATGGATTGGAGTCACTCTGGTAGAAGCTTGGAAACCTTAGGAAAGATAGTTCTCGAGGAGTCATGTGTTTCCAAAGGGAAACTAATCCATCGTATTTGATACAAATGGAGAGATCCTAAGGAAGACAGGGGAAAAGTTTTGTGGAGCAAGTTTCCATCTTCCAAAATACGCACGTTCGATTTGATTTGATTGTGGGCCATGTGATCGGTCTTTTGAGATAGAGTATGTATCTTATAGGTGACACCCCATCTGAGATATACATACATACTTATGTGGTTGTTGATGCACATGTGGAGGTTTGTTAGTATGAGAAACATTTGACACGTGTAGGTGCGATAGGGTATATGATGACGGTAGCATGTGAGTTTATGTATATGTGTTCAGTATATGGTGTAACATTGAAGTTGATGTCTATGCTTTTATAATGAGATATATGCAATGAGGTAGATAACTAATAGTGTTTCGTAGTTGATCGTCTACCCTGATAATGAGCATTGTAACGAAATGATTGGCGATTGGTATGTTGTGTAGTATTCAAGCATTTATTGCTGAATATGGTGGTTTGCGTGTTTTGGATGTGAATTAAATATTATGGCATGTATCGAGAAAACCAATGGCTCAAGAAGGTTTGTACACAATGGCTTGGAGTTACTCCGGTACAAAGTTTGAACAATGAAGAGAAAACTGAGTCGTCATATTGGGTATAAAGGAGAGTTCCCGAGGAGTCGTATCCAGTCGTCATATCGGATAAGATGGAGAGTTCCTGAGGAAATGGAAAGTGATATGTGTCTTGTTAGTTTCTGCAAGAATTATTGTTTACTTTTTTCTATAGATTGTAAGATTTAGGACATGAGAAGTGTATTTGGAATGAGATTTAATGTCACGACCTTTAGAGATACGAGATGTTGTTTTGGAAGCTTAGAATGGTTTAATTTTGCATTTCATGCAACAATGACTAGTAGGTGTATTTTGAATATACCTATATTCATTACTTTTGTTATTATGCTTTGTTCAGACCAGCATTAGCTGATCCATTTTACTCGTGTTGGCTATATGTAAGTTGATGTTGATATATCTTATGGAGATTTTTGTTTTTATAGTATGTGGATATGTTTTTGTATTAGGGATTTGGAGTTAGTACCTATACTTTTAGTTTCAAGGTTTTTATATGCATATCTTGGAGATATTTAATGGTCGTGACTTTTTGTTCATTGATTTCAATTAGTTTGAACATTGAACGTGATGATGTGGTAGTGGAGTAAGTGTCACGTGTCGACTTTTCAAGATCACGACATAAGAGATACAATTTTGTAAGGCGGCGTGTGACAACAAGCCTACGTCCCTCTCCTCTAAATAAGATCCGGTACTAAGGACTTATAACATCTAGAAATTGGATCCAGAATTTGAAGAGAAACTCTTAGCGTGTGTTTGGTTGCATGAAATCTTATTTCATGGGAATCCATGAGGGAATCACTTACATTTAACCTAAATTGAGGTAGCACTCTTCATCCACCACTAGATTTTGTGATCAATGGTGGAAATGAAAGCCCCATGGATATGAGAATCACATATTTTGTGAGGGGTAAGGAGTAAGATTTTCATGTTCATGAGACTTCCATTGATTATAAAATCTAGTGGTGGCGATGAGAGTTACTTCAGTTTAGCTCAAATGTAGGTGACCCTCAGAGAGTTCATGAGACTCCAAGTTTGTTGAAGATATTTCTTGTTGAGAAGATCTTCTAGTTGGAAAGAGAATAGTGTATAGTGTCTTCAACATGTTTGTGTGACATCTTCAGCATGTGTGAGAGCAAAAAAAAATTGCTCAATTGGTCTGCTCTTTTAAATTATAGTGAACCTTTTCTTCTTTATTTTGTGGAGTAGGTAATTTTGTCGAACCATGTTATATGGGTACACGTTTATTGTTTTCTGTTCATTGTTTGGTTTAAATTGTGCAATTAATTACTTTCTATAACAATTATCAGTTGTGTTCCATTTGATTATGCTTTCATGAGGTGCGATGTTTGTTTGTTAGTCGCCTAGCTCTTTTTAAGGTTCTGTGAGAGTTGGCAAAATGGTTGAAACTCGCCCAAGATCCAGCCCTTAAAAATTGGGCCGAACCCTGAAAAAGCTCGGCTTAGTTTAAATTAGGGCTGAAAACATAACCGACTGTTCGATTTTTCACCTAAACCGTGAACCGAACCGACTTAGGTCGGTTTTAAAATTTTCAAACCGAAACCGAACCGACCATTAACAAAACCGATCCGAAACCGAACCGATTCTAATTTATGCAAACCGTAACCGAACCGAACCGACTAAAATCGAACCAAAACCGAACCGACCGACTATTTTAAACATATTGTATTATTTATATAAAAAATATATATTATTTATTATATATATTTGGTCGGTTCGGTTTGGTCGGTTAAAATCACATATAAACCGAAAACCGAACCGACCACTTCGGTTTTGAGTTTTATAAAACCGAAACCGATCCGAACCGAATTTAAACCGAACCAATCGGTTCGGTTTAGATCGGTTTAATCGGTTTGATCGGTTTTTTGTTCAGCCCTAGTTTAAATAAAGGTTGGGCCAACCAAACTATATATTTAAATAATAAGGATTGTAAACTTCTAAAGTCATTAGCTTGACCATGTACTAGCTCGACGACTCGAAATTAGCCATTTCATTAGTATTAAGTACCCACATTATATCATATATTTTAAATATTCATACATTCTTTTTTAAACTATAAAATAATAATTACTTGTTTTCTACAAAGCTAAAATATTATTATATATGTATTAGAATATATTAGAAATAAAATACCAACATTAATGATGTAATTGATTTTCTATAGTATTATAGAATATATCATCCTTACATCGAATATAAAAAAAAAGTGTGATTATATTTATATATAACATTATAATAACAAAAATTATTTAACCCTAAAAAAATATATTGTCTTTACTTATGATCAAAGAATAAAGAGTGATGCTAGGCCGCGAGGAAACGAGCGAGGAAACGGGCAAGGGAGGGGGGTTTGACCCCATCCCCCTCGAGATTCACACGAGCGCACATCTTGAGGGGGATGGAGGGTCACACCCCCCTCCCTCGCCCATTTCCTCGCCATTTAGAATCACCGAAGAATAAAATAACAAAAAAAAGATTATTCTTACATATAGAACATTATAATATAGACCATTATTTTAGCCATGAAAAAATGTTGCAAAATATTACTTTTGAAGAAGAAATTTACAGTGGCTCAAGGCTCGGACTTGGTTGGGGCTATGGGCTGGGCCAAGGAATTAGGTTTTATAAAAATAACCCGACCCATTGGGATTGCCTGGCCTGGCCCGAAACATTAATGGGCTCTATAGTTTAGGATTGGGCCAGCCCTACCCGATCCTTTTGTGTGATGTAAGTTGTGTTGTGATTTTGGTTTTTATTGCAAGTGTTAATAGCTAATTGTGAATGATAATTTTTTTGCAATATTTTGCATACAACAAAAAAACATAACTTTAGCCGGTGAAATTAATTTTGTTTTTAATATTAACACTATCTCATTTTTTTTTGTTAATCCACAAGTTGCCTGATGCACATAAATTCAAAGAAACATCATAAGGATATATAAATTCTATAAGTGATTAATCATAAAAAGAAAATATATATATATATATATATATAGATTCTAATAAATTGAATATATTATGAACCATTTAATCTTAGTAATTGAATGTATTGTACACTCAGGGCATCTCCACCCATGGGTACAAAGCAAAAGCTAAAATTGAGGTTTTTCATCCTCGGATTTGCATTCTCATCCACCCCTCACAATAGTTAAATGCGTAAAAATTGATATTCATGAAGAAATTGCAAGAGATTTTTTGGAATTTTACTTCAGAATGTGGATAATATCTTATTTCCCTCCACTTGAATGGGAGATGCAGTCTAAGTGAGGAAGATAAGAGTGGACAATTTCTTCAAAGTGTGAATTTATCTATCTTTGGCACATGTGGGTGGGAGCAAAATTTTTAAGTTTTCCTCCATGGATGGAGATGCACTTTACGGTGGAGATAAGAGTGGACAATTGCTTTCCACCTCATGGGTGGAGATGCTCCCATAAAACAATAATTAACCGAATTCCAACAATGAAATAAATTCCATTACTAATATAAACTATTAATTGACTTTTGTTTATCCCTTTATAAGATCTTAACCACATTAAAAAAAAAGTTAATTGTGGGAGAAAAAATAACCTTTAGTTCAATTGGATGAAGAAGTTCAAAGATTTGGGCATTTCCTAAGAAACCCGAAGATTATCTACGAAAGCTACAAGTATAGAAAGCTCGAGTTCGAGACCAATACAAACTCAGTATTAGTAGAACACTATGTTCTCAGCAAAGGAGAAGTGTTCGGCGCCAACCATCATGCTCAGCTGAGTACATGGGCTTGCAGAAGAGATATCTCAAAACATGAAGTTATAACCAATCATGGAAGTTACAACTGCCTGAAAGAAGTTGCAACTGGTTGCAAGTAGATAACCTACTAATCTGCCACACATCTTACTCACAGCCACGTGTCTCACTCATCAACCAGCAGTTAATTCTTTCAGCCTATATAAATAGTCAAATGCAAAAACTTCTGGAGGTAACACTTTTTCCTGACTTACAATTCTCTCTTCAAAGATAGAGATATAAACATTTTTCTGACACATCATTCTAACTTTGGCATTGGAGTCCCCGTGGCAGGCACCACACCGGTGTCAAAAATTAACTTCTATCTTATGCAGATTACTCCACGTGATCAACACGTGATTCTATCTTATGCAGATTGCTCTGCGTGATCAACACGTGACCCGACGAAAATTGCATCCACAAATTGGTGTTTTCAATGAGAGCTTGAATCAAACTCATTGCATGCTCTCTTCAATTAAAAAAAAAAAAACTTTCATTCACACAGTTTCAATTTCATTCACAAAAACTTTCATTTTCAACTCAATACAATGATGAGAACTCGAAAACAAACTAGCAAAAATAATGTTACAAGGTATTCTGCTCGTACTAGGCTGCCATCGTCATCACGGGTTCAACCGTTATAGACCGGACAACCACTGATAGTGGGTCTGCCACCATTTGCTGACCATCAATCGCAACCTTCTGCCACAAGCCAAATTGAGATGACACAACAAGAGAATCTTGCAGGTCAGATCGCCAATCTGACTAAAATATTGGAAGAACAAACCCAGGTGGTAGAGCGATTAGTGAGCGAACAACCAAGGCAGACGACACATCGCCATTTACCAGCAGATCATGCGCATAGAAGTGGAAGTAGTCATCCATCAAAGGGAAACACTCCCTCTGGAAGCATTCAGTCGATAATAGGGCGACGAGTAAATGTGCATTCTAGGCTCGGACCTCAAAGGGGAGTTTTCTCAAGGTTGGGTTCCCAAGCAACTGTGCACTCAAGGCTAGGACCGCAGACTACACCCAATATAAGTGGTTGGCGCAGAAGACAGAATCCTAATGGATACGAACAACGCAGGGGACCAGATCACTACACTGATTTGTCCCACATCCCACATTCAGAGGCTCGTCAAATCAAGAGGAGCCTTCAAGCGAATCCTATTAAGACTCTACCTCACTCACATCTAGGTAAGTCACAATCAAATTGGGAATACGATGAGTCATCTACCCCAGATAATCATAATCGAAATCACCATACATCTGATTAGCAGGATACACACAAGCCCTTAGGAGCAGATGATGTGGCACGAATGGTCAAATAGCAGTTGATGAATTTACAGGTTATGAGAAATTTAGACGATATTCTGCGCAGAGAGGTGGCCTTGGTGAACACTTCACCTTTTACAGATAACATCGAAGAGGCTCCTCCACCAGCAAGGTTTACCACACCAACTTTTACCTCTTTCAAGGAAGATTCTGATCCTGAGAGGCACTTGAAGCATTTTCGAAATGTCATGACTCTGCACAAAAATGATGATCCACTTATGTGCAAAATATTTTCTATGACTTTACAGGGAGTACCCCAATATTGGTTTCACACTTTGACCCCCCAGTCGATCAACAACTTTGGAGATCTACCCCTTGTCTTCACAAAAGAATATCAGTGTTCTAAAAAGCGCTAGGCGCTGGGCGGGCGGCGAGCAGGTGCCTAGCGCCCAGAAGCCTAGGCGGTCTTAGGTTTTGTATTATAACTTTAATAATTTACAAAAGTTAAGCATAATATATTATCAATTATATCCAATTTAATGCCAAGATACATATGCAAAATTTAAAAACATGAAAAATTAACAATCATGAACAAAATTTATTAAAACTCAAATAATTGAAGTTGGTCATGATGGGTACTTTATATAAAATTGAATTTGTGGACAAATATCCAAACCTACTCTTTTATTTTTCTTCAAATTGCATGAATAACCTCAGTCATGTTTGATAAAATCTACATTAGTAAAATTGGTACAGGTAGATCCTTTGAGAATTTCATTAAGTAATCATTAATTGCTACAATTAGACATATACTGAATAAAAAACAATAAAATAGTTTATTTCTAAAAAAAAGAAAGAAAAATAAAATAAGAACACAATCAGCCTTATTAAAATAAATAAAAAATCACTCAGACCGCCTAGACCCTGCCTAGGCCGCCCAGACCCGCCTAGAACCCGCCCAGACCCGCCTAGACCCGCCCAGAACCCGCCCAACCATTAATCTGGGCGGTTTTCTACCTTCTAGCGCCTAGGCGGATTTTTAGAACACTGAAGAATATTCATCTTACCGAACTGTCAAAAAGCATGTTGACTACCTCTTCAACATAAAGAAGAAGTCAAATGAATCACTCAGAGACTTCATTAAAAAATTCAAGGTAGAAAAAGCAAACATAGTTGGTGTGATGATCAAATTGCGTCCTCAGCTTTCAGGAAGGGTCTGCCCGCAGATCACCAGTTGTATGGCGAGCTGACCATGAAATCAGGTAAAACTCTTGCAGAAGTCTTCACCATGGCAGAATGCTATGCATTGTGGGACGATGAAAAAAATATTGCTAAGGTATCTGATGTGTTCAAGAAGGACAGCCAACCTACACAAAATAATATAGATCAAAAGGAGAGTAAGAAGAACATGGGTGACAAACGTAGAACATACTCTCCAACAAAAGACTCATATACCAGTAGAGCATACACAGAGTTCTCGGTTCCAATCAATCAAATTCTCCATGAGATAAAGAATCAACCTTGGTTGAAGAGACCGCCACCCATGAAGGGAGATCCGGCAAAAAGAGATCCGAATAAATATTGTGTATTCCATGGAGCCACTGGTCACTTGACAGAATGTCGAGCATGGAAGGACCACCTTGAAGAGTTAGTCAAAGCAGGACATTGCACAGAGTATGTAGCCAAAAAACCATTCAGCAAATTGAAGAAAGAGATGCAGCCAAGGAACCTCCAAAGAAAGTCATAAGAATCAATGAAATTTTTGTTGAATCTTAACTTTTTGGTTTCACAAATAATGAAAGGAAACGAAAGATCAAACAAACAACTTTGGTTGCTCAAGTGCTAATCGCCTCAGTCGATGGAGCCACAACTTGTTTCTCACTAAAAAATCAGATGATCGGCTACGCTTAAAGTGACCAGCAGGGCCTTGATCTACCACATGAAGACGCACTCGTCATCAGCATCCAAATCGCTCATGCAATGATTGATAGAATTCATGTAGATGAGGGAAGTATAGCCAATATACTTCCAACTTTCGGCTGTCAAACAAATGAATTTAGAATCACTTATCACCAAAAATACAAAGTCTTGACTGCCTTCAATGGGGCTACATCAGTAACAATTGGCACTATGATTCTAGACGTCTACTCACCACCAGTCATCTGCTCGCAAACCTTTATGATAATAGATGAGCCCTCTCCCTACAACGGACTTTTAGGGAGACCATGGATAACTAAAATTGATGTTGTCACGTCTTGCCTACATCAAAAAATCAGATATGCAATCCCAGAAGGTGGAGTTGAAGAAATAAAGAGTAATCAAGCCATTGAAAGGAGGTGTGCAGCCCGGTCTTGAAGGAAGCAAAACAGAAGGAATTTATTCTCGTCACTTCAGCCGAAGCGAAAGGGAAGAAGCCATCTACCCCCAATAGCAATTACAACACCAGGATCAAGAAGGAGAAGTTCAATTCGAATCCTCAATTGAAGAGGGATGGAGACCAGAAGAAAACATAGAACTTGTAATTCTTGATCCTAATCTGCCTGAAAGAAAGGCAAAAATTGGCTCTCGCCTCAGCGCAAATGAGAAAGCAGAGCTTATTAGTGTCCTCCAAAGCAACAAAGATGTGTTCGCTTGGTCAGCCTCAAACATGCCCAGAATTGATCCAACTGTGATCTGCCATAAACTGCATGTAGACCCGACCTTTAGGCCTATCGTGCAGAAGAGGTGGAACTTTGCCCCGGAAAGAGTAGCAATCATTGAAGTCGAGATTGACATGCTCTTGGCAGTCGATTTCATCGAGGAGGTATCCTACACCAACTAGTTGGCTGATAATCACATAATTATAACTTTTTTCTACCTCTTATTATATTTTTGTTAATCCTTGTTTTATTTTATTTTAAATTAATTATTAAATTTTTGTGTTTTTATAGAATTTGGAGCAATAACGAAGAAATCAAAGAAAATGCAATGAATAATTCACAGACGGTAACTTCAGAGGAAGTGGAGGTGAGAATAGCCTAAGCCCATAACCTAAACTCAAAACCAAATTCGTAAACCCAAACCCAATCAAACTCAAAGCATATTCTCTTAATTATCCAAGATTCTAGTTTGATTTAAGCCTTAAATCACTCATTGAACCCTCCCCTTAACATGTCCAAGTTCATTTTCTTAATTCTCTATAAATACAATAGAAATGAATAAGAAAAGGGAAGAAGATAAGGGAAAGAAAAAAATACAAAATACCAAAACCTCTTCTTCACAATTTGTGATTCTCATCACCATCCCAACCAAGCAAATTCACCACCCACAACCTATCCATCTTTGTTTTCTCTCATTCACACCACCGAAACAGGGGCGTGACAACCCTGTTTCACTTCATCTTCAACCACCGTCACCGGCTGCACCACGCACCACGCACCACCACAGAGACTTAAATCAAGTTGACGCTACTGGCACCCAGTGGACCTTGCTGAGAGCACCTTGGCTGAGAAAGATCGGAACTATTTGCACCCACTGGGATCTGCTGAGCCACACTAGACCTATTCTTGTTTGCACCCTGCTGAATGCTCTGTAACACCACAATGAATTAGGTCTCAAACTCTAGAATTAATTTCATTTTACTTTATTATTCCAAGATTAATATTAAATTATTCGCGATTTATAATATTTTACTTTCACCTAATATGTCATGCATCTTAGGTTGTTAGAAAAATATTATGTTGTAAATCAAGCATGTTTTAATTGAATAATTAAACTTGTGATTAATTGTGCCCTAAAAAGACAATTAATGCTAGGAGTTTATACATTGCTAGAGTCATTTATTTGAAATTGGAATAATAAGAAAAATTGAATATAATTTTAGGAGCTTGAAAAGTATTTTGCAAATTGTGGTTTCCCTCCAACTCTTTTATTTTATTTATTGTTATTTTTATTACTTTTGTTTAACTCGGATTTTTAAACACTGTAACCCCCATTTTCTCCAAATTATTTTAATTAAATTATTAAATTCAATTTAATCCACCTTCCTCGTGGGATCGACCCGTACTTGTCGTTGTCTACCAGTTAGACACCGTGCACTTGTGGTTATTACAAGTGGGTCAAATTAGCCTATTTATTTAGGCCGGTAAAACTCGCAACAAGTTTTTGGCCCCGTTGCCGGGGAAGGTAGCGGTGTAATTGAATTTAAGATTTATTTTCACTAATTTAAAAAAAAAAATTCAGAAAAAAAACAAAATTTTATTTTTATTTTGTTAAGATCTTTTTACACTCATTTCGTATTATTTGTTTGATTTTGCAGAATACACACTTCTCGAGGAAATTGGACGATCCTGCAAACATCAAACAAGTTTTAATTAAATTTTTTTATTTATTTTGTGAGGAGAGTTTTAATTTTATTTTCACCTCGTTTTACGAGTGTGTGGTGTAATAATTTTTTGTAAACTCTTTTGTTTTCCATTTTTAATCACCTAAAAAAAAACCCAAAATTTTCCAAGTCAAAAGAAATTATAGGGAAACAATTTTAATGGTTACCCAATAATTTTTTTTATGATTTAGAAATCCGACTTCTAAGACCAAGACTAGTAATTTGATTGCATATGCTTGTGTGTTGATTGAAACGGATAAAAAGAAGTCGGACATTTTTTTTTTGTGCTAACTTTTTGTGCAGAACAGAATACTCACACTGTAAGTACTTCTATCACACGCAATGTATTAGCGACTTGGGTGCTTTGTGAAATTGTGTGATTGGTTGTTTAATTTCTGTAATTGTGGATGCTAAACTTTAGTAATTCATAATAAGCAGCCCAGCTTCTAAATAGAAATTGGTGGGACTTGATATCCCCACCTCATCACTCCAGCTGGGTGCAACCAATAGCCAAACATAATTAAAATCAGTTAGCAAGTTAGATAGAGCCATCTTTTAGGTACGGTGTTCATAGGACAACCAAGACCAAGGTGAATCCAATAATTTTTGTGTTGACCAAAGCTAAAATTGACGATGGGTTTAATCATTCAATGAACTCCGAGAGGCCACTGCCACAAGGGTAATTTACCCGGTACGCCGAGTCATAAGTAAGCTACGATCCACAAGAATAATTGGTGTAACTAACAGTTTTGGGTTAGGAACACAAGCCTCAAGTGTACATTTAACATCACATCGTTCTCACATCTATTGGCTTACAGAGCAGTAGCACAAGGAAGTACTTAATTGGACCATTGTGACCTCCTTCTTTTGTGCGATAATCCGATTTCTTTGAAATAAAACTCCAGCCTACTGATTTTGAACTTTGTGGTGTAAAGTATACACTCTTAGGATCATCTTGTAGCACCCATTGCTCTGATATAAAGATTACATAAGAAATAATCTGTCTCCCAAAGATAAAAAGATAATTAATTTCAAAAACACTGATTGCTTAGGGATGCATTTTTTCTTGTGCATCAATTGGTTGCTGATTGTGTTTGAGTCCGTGCGTGATTTTTTTAAAGTTAGTAAACATTTCAAACCTCACTTGGTGTAGACCTGTTTACGCGTCTTTGGGAACGAGATTCGAGAGGTAGACTAATTCGAGAGGATCATGTAGAGTTGTCTGAAGTCCCCATTGACCTTCTAGAATCTTTCTCCTTGTCGAGTGAAACCACTGAAATGGATGGGGAGAGAGCATTTAAGGATTATTTCTCTCCACATTCCAATAACACCCCATCTTGCATTATCTTACCCGAGACCACTGCAAGTAGCTTTGAGCTAAAACCATCAATTATCCACCTTTTGCCTTCCTTTTATGGTCTAGAAAAAGATGATCCCTATCTTCATGTCAAAGAGTTTCTTGACATTTGTGTTACTCTGAAATATCTCAATTTTTCTGATGATTCAGTTCATCTTAGGCTATTTCCCTTTTCTTTTAAAGATAGGGCGAACTCATGGTTAAACTCCTTAGAAACTGGAACCATCGACACTTGGAATGCTCTATCAGGAAAATTTTTGAAAAAATATTTTCCTATTCATAAAACAAATGCCATCCGAAGAGATATATCTAATTTTCAACAGAAAAAGGGTGAGCATTTCTATGAATGTTGGGAAAGATTCAATGAACTCATTGCTAGGTGTCCCCATCACGGCTTTGAAAAGTGGCGCTTGGTTCAATACTTTCAAGACGCGTTAACCCGTCAAAGCCGTCGAATGATTGATGCCACTAGTGGTGGGTCACTTATGAAGATGAGTGCTAATGAGATTTGGGAATTCTTTGAAGCTATTTCTGAAAATTCTCAACAATGGGATTATTCAATAAAAGACTCAGATAGGCGAAAGGGTGGTTGGTATGAAGTAAGGGATACATCATCTACTCCTCATCTTCCTCTTTCTTCAAGGTTGGAAGCAGTTGTAATGACAATGGCACAGAAGATTGATGCATATCTGGAAAAGTCTCAGCCATCAGTCCAAACCAATGTTTCATCCGAGGTTTGTGCTGCATGTTCAAGTTCTAGTCATTCCACATCAGACTGTCACTTGAAAAATGAGTACCCTGCTTATTTTGCTGAGCAAGTCAATGCATTCAATACCTTTAGGCAATCTGGTTATAATCCACACTCAAATATTTACAATCCAGGTTTAGCCAAACACCCTAACCTCTCATGGGCCCATGGTCAACATCAAGGAGGCCTAGTTGTTATCTCTCAAGCTCCTCGAGCTCCAATTCATGCTAATAGGCCTCAATTCAATCAAGATGTACCTCCCTCTAACACTCAGAGTTTACAGGATACATTGAACCAATTTATGCATAGAACAGGAACCATGCTCAAACTGAACTCTCAGGCTATCACCGAACTAAGAGCTACTTCTCAACAACAATCTCAAGCCATCCAAAAGCTTGAGATGACTGTGAGTCAAATAGAAAAATCCTTTCCCGAAAGAGAAGCAAGAAGATTCCCTGGTCAACCCATTCAAAATCCTAATGGCCAATTCTAAATAGGCAGTGCATCTCAGCCACGCAATGAAGATGTCAAATCTATCATCACCCTTAGGAGTGGAAAACAAGTTGACAACCAAATTAGAATGCCTAATTTGATTGATCCTGAATCCCAATCCACGCCAAAGCAAGTCATACCTCCATATGAGAAGGAGGCTGATAAAGCCTCATCTTCTCAAGAGGATCATAATCTTGACTCTGATCCCACCAAGGCATCCTATATGCCTAGAGCACCATTTCCATCGCGGTTAGTTCCGGCGAAGAAAGGAACAAATGCCAACGATATAATGGAAATTTTTAAACAAGTTCAAATCAATATTCCATTACTCGAGGCCATTAAGCAAGTTTCCTCTTATGCCAAGTTTTTGAAGGATTTGTGTACACAAAAGCGAAAACTGAATGTGCACAAAAGAGCCTTCCTAACTGAGCAAGTCAACTCCATCCTTCAACACAAAACCCCACCTAAGTACAGAGATCCTGGTTGCCCGACAATTTCATGTGTGATTGGTGATCATATGATTGGGAAGGCACTGTTAGATTTAGGGCCAAGTGTTAATCTATTGCCATATTCAGTATATGTGCAATTGGGTCTTGGTGAGTTGAAACCAACTCAAGTGAACTACAATTGGCAGACAGATCTGTCCGAGTCCCCCGCGGTGTGATAGATGATGTGATCATTAAGGTTGACAAATTTTATTTCCCTGTGGACTTCATAGTCCTTGACACACAACCTGTTCACAATCCCTTTAGTCACATTCCAGTTATTTTGGGTCGTCCATTTTTTGCCACATCCAATGCTATCATTAACTGCCGAAATGGAATCATGAAATTATCATTTGGTAACATGACCATCGAACTCAACGTATTCAATGTAAGTCAACAACCTCCCGAGTCTGAGGATTCCTTTGAGGTTAACATGATTGAGAGTTTGGCGGAACATTCATTTCCTCAGTTTAATGATCCTTTAGAGGCTTGTTTGACTCATTTTAATTTAGACTTCGATATTAATGATTCCATCAGGGAAGTCAATGCTTTGCTTGACTCTACCCTATAATGGAAACCAGTTATAAATGGAAGCCTAGGGTGAAACCTCTTCCACTCAGTGAGTCAAAACAAGTCCCTTTCGTTGAAAAACCACCCAAGCTCGACCTAAAAGTATTACCTAACAACCTCAAGTATGCATTTTTAGGTGTTGACAATACCTTACCTGTTATTATTTCATCTACATTGACTGAAGAACAGGAAGGAAAATTGTTAGATGTTTTAAAAGAACATAAAACAGCACTTGGGTGGACTATCGCGGATATTAAAGGAATAAGTCCAATCGTTTACATGCATCGCATTCATATCGAAGATAATGCCAAAGTATCGCGTGAAATGCAACGTAGACTTAATCCTAATCTAAAGGAAGTTGTTCGAGCCGAAGTGCTCAAATTGTTGGATGTGGGTATAATCTACCCAATTTCGGATAGTCCTTGGGTCAGTCCTGTTCAAGTTGTCCCAAAGAAGTTAGGGGTAACGGTAATCAAGAATGAAAATAATGAATTAGTACCAACCCGCATGACCACGGGGTGGCGAGTATGTATTGATTACCGTAAGTTGAACTTGGTCACAAGGAATGATCACTTTCCTCTTCCTTTCATTGATCAGATGCTTGAAAGGTTAGCCGGACATGATTACTATTGTTTTCTTCATGGGTATTCCGGTTATAACCAAATCCCCATTGCACCCGAGGATCAAGAGAAGACCACATTCACTTGTCCCTTTGGTATTTTTGCATATCGGAGAATGCCCTTTGGATTGTGTAACGCACCAGCTACTTTTCAGCGGTGCATGCTTAGTGTTTTTTCCGATATGGTTGAGAGGTTCCTCGAGGTGTTTATGAATGATTTCTCAGTATTTGGTGATTCATTTGATGAATGTCTACATCATTTAACTTTAGTGTTAAATAGATGTGTGGAGAAAAATCTTGTCTTAAATTGGGAGAAATGTCATTTTATGGTACGACGGGGCATTGTTCTTGGACATGTAATTTCACACAAGGGAATTGAAGTCGACAAAGCCAAAATTGATTTAATTTCGAGTCTTTCGCTTCCAAAGACGATTAAGGAAATTAAATATTTTCTAGGCCATGCTGGATTTTATCGGAGATTCATCAAAGACTTTAGCAAAATCGCTCGTCCTTTATGCAATTTACTTGCTAAAGACGCGGTTTTTGTTTTTGATGAAGATTGTTTGAAAGCTTTTGAGAAGCTTAAACAATTATTGACTTCAGCTCCAATCATCCAATCTCCTAATTGGAACTTTCCCTTTGAGCTTATGTGTGATGCTTCCGACTTTGCACTCGGAGCTGTCCTAGGACAACGATTGGACAAAAAGCCACATGTCATTTATTACGCTAGTAAAACTCTACAAGACGCACATCTTAATTACTCCACCACTAAGAAAGAGTTATTAGCTGTAGTATTTGCTCTAGACAAATTTCGGTCTTACCTTATAGGATCCAAAGTAATTATTTTTACTGATCATGCGGCATTAAAGTATCTTTTCTCTAAAATAGATGCTAAACCTCGCTTAATTCGATGGGTCCTATTGCTACAAGAGTTTGATATTGAAATTCGGGACAAGGAAGGTTCGAAAAACGTTGTATCTGACCATTTATCTAGACTTCTGGTAGAGTCATCTAGCGAATATTTACCATTGAATGAGTCATTTCCTGATGAGCAATTATTTGCTCTCTCCCAATTACCTTGGTATGCAGATATTGTGAACTATCTTATTACAGGTCAACTTCCTTTTAAGTGGTCTAAACAAGATAGATCCAAATTTCTTGCTGAGGTTAGAAATTTCTTATGGGATGATCCATACTTGTTCAAGTATTGTCCTGATCAGGTTATCAGGAGATGTGTTCCTAAGAGTGAATTTCACAGCATCATTTCATTTTGTCATGAGCAAGCTTATGGTGGTCATTTTAGCTCTAGAAAAACAGCTGCAAAAGTTTTGCTGAGTGGTTTTTATTGGCCTACCCTTTTTCGAGATACTCATGCCTTTTGCACCACTTGTGATCGATGCCAACGAATGGGTTCCATTTCTCGTCGCAACATGATGCCCCTTACTAATATTCTTATGGTTGAAATTTTTGATGTTTGGGGTATTGATTTCATGGGGCCATTCCCGCCTTCGTTTGGCAATCTTTTCATCCTTGTTGCTGTGGATTATGTCTCCAAATGGGTAGAAGCGATTCCATGTCAAACAAATGACCACAGGGTTGTGGTAAGATTCTTGAAAGATAATATCTTTTCTCGTTTTGGTATTCCGCGTGCCATTATAAGTGACGGTGGTTCTCATTTTTGCAATAGACCGTTCTAGCTATTAGTAAAAAAATACTCCATCACTCATAAAGTTGGCACCCCCTATCATCCACAAACAAGTGGGCAAGTTGAGATTTCCAATCGGAAGATTAAAAACATTCTAGAGAAGATAGTCAGACCAGATCGTAAAGACTGGTCTCAACATCTAAGTGATGCTCTCTGGGCTTATAGAACATCATTTAAGACCCCGATTGGAATGTCTCCATATAGGCTTGTTTTTGGAAAAGCATGTCATTTGCCTGTGGAATTGGAACATCGTGCATATTGGGCCATCAAGACGTTCAATTTTGATATGGTCAAGGATGGATCGCATCGTAAGCTTCAACTTAATGAGTTGGAAGAGATCCGAAATGATGCGTACCACAATGCCAAAATCTAAAAAGAACGAACGTAGATATTTCATGATAAATCCATTCTTCGTAAGTCCTTTGAACCGTCTCAAAAAGTTTTGTTGTTCAACTCTCGGTTACAACTTTTTCCTGGAAAGTTGAGATCTCAATGGTCTGGACCTTATATTGTGAAAGCAGTGTTCCCACATGGAGCTGTGGAGATTGTTAACCCTAAGGATGGCCATGTATTTAAGGTAAATGGTCAACGAATTAAGCCATTCTTAGAGTTACCTCGATTAGAAGTCGAGGTTGATGTGATTCTATTAGAGGACCCTGTGTATTAGAATTGAGGATCTTTTGGGTTTTGTCGAGCTGATGACGTTAAACCAAGCGCTACTGGGAGGCAGCCCACCTTTTGTTGTAAGAGTGCATGTTGAGTGTGTATTTTATCTATTTCTATTAACTAATCCACAATTCTTTTGTCTCCGAGCTCTCATCGGTGGATTACTTGTGGAAATTGGTAAAATCGTCACCGCGGTAATACTGTTCTAACCTCCTCTCATGTACTTATTTCATTCATTTGTCATAATTATTTTGTTAAACATTGAGAACAATGTTTGGATTAGGTTTGGGGGTAGGGTTCACGAGTCGGTGAATTTTTCGTAGTGTTTTCTTTTTTTATTCTTAAAAAAAAAAATTGTGTTTTTTTGTCAAAAAAACTTGGTCTTTTGCGATTATGAAAATGGATTTTAAATGTTTTATGCTCAAGAAAATACAAGCCAACTTGACATATTGGTATATTGATAAAGACTGAAAGTTTAGTATGATCCTTAAGTTAGATCTAGTTCATAAGATTTTTCAACTCAATTATCTTTGCACCATGAGCCATGTTAGCATAACTGGAAGTTGATGAGTGAAGTATATACTAGAAAATCTTAGAATAATAGTAGAAACTTAACCCTAAAAGTTTTAAACCTTTCTATTTTCCCGAGGGTTATACATAAACTCTGATTTTTCTTGAGTCCGTATTATCTCGTTGATGATCTCATTATTCTCATTTTTCTGATCAATTGCTTTGGGAATGACATCAAAATTGAATTATTACACTAGAACTTCTTGGCTTATTCAATTGAGATGTCATAATACTGACCCGAATTTAGGAAATGATCTAGGCATTTTTTTCCTTTTCTTTCTTTCGACCATTAACTAGCCTTTTAACTTACTCATAACATTAACCTTTTTGTAGCCTTTTGAGCCTTAGAATAACTTTTATTTGTTAACCCATTAACCTTTACCCAACTTTTCTGGGAATGTGTATGGATGGATATACTTGGTGTAAAAAGGGCATTAAAGAGCAAAATATGAGATATTTCATAAATCCTCTATGTGAAAAAAAAAAATGATTCTTCAATGAGGATAAAGATGTGAGAATGAAGAAAAAAATTGATGGTGCGCAACATTTGTTTATTCTTGACAGCCCTAATTGTTCGTTGAATGGGTGTATACATTCCTAGAAATTTTTGTTAGAATCCTTTGACATTCCTTATTAACCATTACCCAAACCCCGTTACAACCCAACAAAGTCCTAGTTGATCTTAGGTAAAGGTTGGTTCCGTAGATGTGGAGATTTAATAACCAAGACCTATGGTGTTTGATTCAACATTCCCAAAAGTAATTGATATTCCTGTCCATGAGATCATGTTCATTCCATTCTTGAAAAGTCCGTTCTTCATAATACTATATGTGAGATGATTGTTTTCCATTATTTACTCTTTCCTCACATATAAACTGAGTGAAATACCAAATCTCTGAGTGCTTTATTGTGAGTGACATGAGAGGTTTGAAGTCAAAACAAACTTTCTACAGGAGATTTAGTCATTATTTACTTTGAAATGAAAAGTTATTTTGATAGTGCTTTTCACACACACACACACACACACATTGAGTTGAGGATGATTATGAATTTTTTCTAACTTTTGGAGAATATTAAATTATTTGGAGATTTGTTGATACACGAAAATGACACTGTTGGTTTCTTGCATAAACACTGTTTGACCAAGTTTTGTTGAATCAACAATGTTTGTGGGTAACATTTTCTGAAAACCCTCACGAGACTATAACTCGTCCCCTAGAGGTAATCTAGGGGTTCAAAGCCTTGTTGCACGTTTTCAAAGGTAAGTGCAATCGACGATGCCTGCGAAAGTGAGTTAGGATTTTTTTTTTCAGTTTTCTTCTTTGTTCTGCTCGAGGACTAGCAAAATATAGGTTTGGGGGTATTTGATAATCACATAATTATAACATTTTTACCTCTTATTATATTTTTGTTAATCCTTGTTTTATTTTATTTTAAATTAATTATTAAATTTTTGTGTTTTTGTAGAATACGGAGCAATAACGAAGAAATCAAAGAAAAATGCAATGAATAAATCACAGACGGTGACTTCAGAGGAAGTGGAGGTGAGAATAGCCTAACCCCATAACCTAAACTCGAAACCAAACCCAAAACCAAATCCGTAAACCCAAACCCAATGCCAAACCCAATCAAACCCAAAGCATATTCTCTAAATTATCCAAGATTCTAGTTTGATTTAAGCCTTAAATCACTCATTGAACCCTCCCCTTAACTTGTCCAAGTTCATTTTCTTAATTCTCTATAAATACAATATAAATGAATAAGAAAGGGGAAAAAGAGAAGGGAAAGAAAAAAATACAGAATACCAAAACCTCTTCTTCACAATTTGTGATTCTCATCACCATCCCAACCAAGCAAAATCACCACCCACAGCCTATCCATTTCTGTTTTCTCTCATTCACTCCACCGAAACAGGGGCGTGACAACCCTGTTTCACTTCATCTTCAACCACCGTCACCGGCTGCACCACGCACCACCACAGAGACTTAAATCAAGTTGACGCTACTGGCACCCAGTGCACCTTGCTGAGAGCACCTCGGCGATCTGCTGAGCCACACTGGACCTGTTCCTGTTTGCACCCTGCTGAATGTTCTGTAACACCACAGTGAATTAAGTCTCAAACTTTAGAATTAATTTCATTTTACTTTATTATTCCATGATTAATATTAATTGATTCACGATTTATAATATTTTACTTTCACCTAATATGTCATGCATCTTCGGTTGTTAGAAAAATATTATGTTATAAATCAAACATGTTTTAATTGAATAATTAAACTTGTGATCAATTGTGCCCTAAAAAGACAATTAATGCTAGGAGTTTATACATTGCTAGAGTCATTTATTTGAAATTGGAATAATAAGAAAAATTGAATATAATTTTAGGAGCTTGAAAAATATTTTGCAAATTGTGGTTTCCTTCCAACTATTTTCTTTTATTTATTGTTATTTTTATTACTTTTGTTTAACTCGGATTTTTAAACATTGTAACCCCTATTTTCTCCGAATTAGTTTAATTAAATTATTAAATTCAATTTAATCCACCTTCCTCGTGGGATCGACCCGTACTTGTCGTTGTCTACCAGTTAGAATCCGTCACTTGCGGTTATTACAAGTGGGTCAAATTAGCCTGTTTATTTAGGCCGGTTAAACCCGCAACATTGGCAAATGTGGTATTAGTCAAGAAAAAAGAAAAAAGAAAATGGAGAGTTTGTGTAGATTACACTGACCTCAACAAAGCATGTCCCAAAGACAACTATCCTCTACCTCGCATTGATCAGTTAGTAGACTCTACATCTGGTAACCAGTTGCTCAGCTTTCTGGATGCCTATTCAAGTTATAATCAAATTTTGATGTACGAACCCGATAAAGCCAAAACTTCATTCGTCATCGAAAGGGGGACTTACTGCTACAAGGTAATGCCTTTTGGTTTAAAAAAATGCTGGAGCGACTTATCAAAGGTTAATGAACAGAATCTTCAAGCATTTAATTGGAACAACCATGGAGGTTTACGTAGACGACATGCTAATTAAAGGTCCTCAGCGAGCAAATCACATCAGAAATCTTGAAGAACCGTTTGGAATTCTAAGGAAATATCGAACGAAGTTAAATCCAGATAAATGCACTTTTGGAGTTTCATCAAGAAGATTTTTGGGGTACCTAGTCACCCAGAGAGTAATTGAAGCTCATCCAAATCAAATCAAAGTCATCATTGACATGAAGTCATCATCAACTCCGAAAGAAATCCAAAGTCTCAAAGGTAGAGCATCCGCTTTGAATCGATTCCTAAGCAGATCAATAGACAAGTGTAAACCATTTTTTAAAGCATTGAAAAAAGGAAAGAGAGAAAAATGGGATGAAGAGTGTGAAACTGCATTTAAAAATTTGAAAACTTACTTATCTTCTCCTCCTCTACTGTCAAAACCTTAGTCAGGAGAGGACTTGTACCTCTACTTGGCAGTTTCAAATGTGGCAGTGAGTTCAGCACTCATCAGAAAAGAACTAGAGGCACAACTTCCCATATTTTACATATCTAAAGCTCTTCTCGATGCTGAGACCAGGTACCCAACAATGGAAAATTAATTTTAGCACTTTTGATTTCAGCAAAGAAGTTAAGACCTTACTTTCAAGCCCCATCGAGTGGTTATCATGACAAAATATCTTTTACGGTCAATTCTCCACAGCCCGGATGCTTATCAAATAATCATAAAATGGGCCATCGAGTTAAGTCAATACGATTTGATCTACCGGCCAAGGATATAAAGGCTCAAGCCTTAGTAGATTTCATAGTAGAATTCACACCTTCCTCAGCCGCTGAGACAAAGTCAGCCAGCAGAGCAGTGTCGCATCCCTCAACAGCAGAAGATTCATCAGTTAATACTGGAACAAGGGCAGATCAGCACAAAGATATGTGGCACTTATATGTAGATGGGTCGTCAAATCACAAGGGTGTTGGAGTAGGACTTGTTTTATTCACGCCCGATGGAACCATGGTAGAACACGCCATTACACTTAGCTTCAAAGCTTCCAATAATGAAGCAGAGTACGAGGCCTTGCTTACTGGACTACGCCTAGAAAAGGAGTTGTCCGTTAAAAGGCTAGCTATCTACTCGAATTCTCAGCTTTTAGCCAGTCAGACATCTGGTGAATATATTGCAAAGCACCCAAGGATGATCCTCTACCTTGACAAAATCCAAAAACTTTTGAAGGCTTTTCCCATTTTCACAATTAAGCAGGTCCCTAAAGCAAAAAACTCTCATGCAGATGCATTAGCAAATCTTGGGTTAGCCTTAGATTTTCAATTCAAGCGCTCCATCCTAGTAGAGCACTTGGAGACGCCAAGTATTGAAGAAGAAGCTGAGATGATGATGATCGATGTTAGTCCTACTTGGCAAGATCCTATTATCGATTTTCTACTAAATAGTAATCTTCCAACAGACAAGGTGCAAGCCAAGAAACTCCAATAGAAGGCTGCAAGATATTATGTAAAGAAAGAAAAGCTCTACCGCAGATCATATTTGGGGCCAAACCTCACCTGTATTAGTTCTCCAGCAGTACTTAAAGTTCTGAGTAACATTCATGAAAGATCTTGTGAAAATCATTCTGGAGGCAGATCACTAGCACAAAAAGCTTTGAGTGCTGGTTATTATTGCCCAACCATGCATCAAGATGCGAGAGACTTCGTACAAAGATGTGACAAATCCCAATGATTCAAACCAATTCCTACTCAACCCGCAGAATAATTGAATCCGCAGATCAATCCATGTCCTTTCATGCAATGGGCAATTGACCTTGTAGGGTCAATGGCAATGGCTCCAGCATAAAAGAATATGATGATTGTGGCAACCGACTATTTCACAAAACGAATTGAAGGTGAAGCCCTCGCCTCTTGATATTCACATAATTATTACATAATATATCCCTTAATTTATATATGTTAGTGTTTCGATTATTATATTTTATAGTAATTATTTCATTTTCAAGTCTTTGTAGGAATTTGAGCGTGAACGATGAAATCGTATTAAGGCGACAATTTAAGGAATGACAATTGGTCGATTCTAGCGGTGGTACAAAGTAGAGGGTCACATATCTAAACCCATAAACCCAAAACCTAACCCATAAACCCAAACCCAATGCCAAGCTCAAGCAAACCCAAAGAATATTCTCCCAATTATCCCTTGATTCACTCCATGAATCATCCCTTTATCTCATCTCTATTCATTTTGATCATTCTCTATAAATATAAGAGAAAAAAGTGAGAAAAGGGGAGGAAGATAGGGAAAAGAAAAATTATAGAAACTCAAGCCCTCTTTCTCACACAGTGATTCTCATCACCATCACCACCTTCTCTTCCATCACCCGAACACCACCGTCACCTCTTGGTCTCTCTATCTTCGCCACCAGCAGCCCGAACATCAGCCACCACCGAGTAGCCGTGCAGCAGCTAGCACCGAGCTCTCTCGGCCTCTCTTCGTCTCGGCCTCCGACCACGCCTGCGCAGACCCAACCATCATCACCGGAGCATCCTCGCATAGCACGCTAGCGGCTGCAACAGGTCACGGCCTAGAACAACACGGCTCCTGCGCGTTTCCCGCCTCGCTCTATGTTCAAATCGGGAGAGAAAGGTTTGGCAGTTATTTGCACCCTGGCTGCTTACTCTGTGTACCATCATAGTGGAAGAAGCTGGAGGCTATTTGCGCCCACGGGAATGTTCAGAGCATCCACAATTGCTGAATTGCTGATTTGCCGATTCTGAGGAGATGAGTTGCGGCGTACCACACCACGAGGTGATGACCACCGCTACCATGGAGAGCTAAACCCTTCGCCAAGGCTAAAATTAAACCAATTGGGTTTCAAGAGTTTGTTCTAGTTTGACTTTTTATTTTATTATGTGCTTAACTGCAAAATACATTAAATTTCTGAATATTAGTAAATTACTTTCACCGATTATATCAGATTTGATCTAGACTAGTCGGTAGTTAGAGTTTTCTTTACTAATATTTAAAGCATTATTTTTAATTGGTTAAGTTAGACTTGTGGTTGAGTGTGCCGTAATAAGACACTCAATGCTAGGAGTTGAAACTTAATAAATTAGACTTGTGATTGAGTGTGCCGTAATAAGACACTCAATGCTAGGAGTCTATAATTTATGCTAAAGTTAATTGTAACATTGGATTTTAAAACTGAATTGTTCTTAACGATCACATCATCGATGCAAGCAAGGGATTCTCATCCCTAAAGCTTCTCTCTTTAGAAAATAATAAGTTAGATTAAAATAACTTGAAAAACTGAATTGGTGGATTCAATGCCTTGGTTTCCCTTCTCATATTCTTAAAAACTTTTTATTTTTCTTTTTAATTTGATTTTTAGTTTAGATATTTTTATTGCTGTAACCCCCATTTAAATTAGTTTAAGTCAACTCTGAAATTTAATTGCAACCACAGTCCTTGTGGGATCGACCGGTACTTGCCCTTGTCTACCAAATAGACACTGTGCACTTGCAGTTATTAAGACTAGGTTAAATTAACCTATTTATTTAGGTAAGTTAAATCTGCATCAAGTTTTTGGCGCCGTTGCCGGGGACTGTAGCGGTGTAATTGAATTTAAGATTTATTTTGACTAATTTAAAAAAAAAAAAAAAGTTTTAATTTTTATTTTGCTAAGTTCTTTTTACACTCAATTCGTTTTATTTGTTTGATTTTGCAGAATACACACTTCTCGAGGAAATTGGAAGATCCTGCAAAACATCAAGCAAATTTTATTTTTATTTTTTATTTTGTGAGGAGAGTTTTAATTTTATTTTCACCTCGTCTTACGAGTGTGTGGTCTAATAATTTTTGAGAACTCTATTGTTTTTCATTTTGTTTAATAAAAAAAAACCCAAAATTTTCTAAGTCAAAAGAAATTATAGGGAAAATAATTTTAATTGTTACCCAATAGTTTTTTTTATGATTTAGAAATCCGACTTTTACGACCAAGACCAGTAAATTTATTTGCATGTGCTTGTGTGTTGAGTGAAACGGATAAAAAGAAGTCGGACATTTTTTTTAATTGTGCTAACTTTTTGTGCAGAATGAAATACGCACACTGTAAGTACTTCTATCACACAAAATGTATTAGCAACTCGGGTGCTTTGTGTAATTGTTTGAAATTGTGTGATTGGTTGTTTAATTTCTGTAATTGTGGATGCTAAACTTTAGTAATTCATAATAAGCAGACCCAGCTTCTAAATAGAAACTGGTGGGACTTGATATCCCCACCTCATCACTCTAGTTGTGTGCAACCAATAGCCAAACATAATTAAAATCAGTTAGCAAGTTAGATAGAGCTATCTTTTAGGTACGGTGTTCATAGGACAACCAAGACCAAGGTGAATCCAATAATTTTTGTGTTGACCAAAACTAAAAGTGACGATGGGTTTAATCATTCAATGAACTCCGAGAGGCCACTGCCACAAGGGTAATTTACCCGGTACGCCAAGTCATAAGTAAGCTACGATCCACAAGAAGAATTGGTGTAACTAACAGTTTTGGGTTAGGAACACAAGCCTCAAGTGTACATTTAACATCACATCATTATCACATTTATTGGCTTACAGAGCGGTAGAACAAGGAAGTACTTAATTGGACCATTGTGACCTCCTTCCCTTGTGTGATGATCCGGTTTCTTTGAAACAAAACTCTAGCCTACTGATTTTGAACTTTGCGGTGTAAAGTGTACACTCTTAGGATCAACTTGTAGCACCCATTTCTCTGTCATAAAGATTACATAAGAAATAATTGTCCCCCAAAGATAAAAAGATAATTGATCTCAAAAACGTTGATTGCTTAGGGAGGCATGTTTCTTGTGCATTTATTGGTTGCTGATTGCGTGTAAGTCTGTGTATATTTTTAGAGTTAGTGATTTTAAAAAAATGAACACAAGGGATTATCCATCTTGGTTTCCTGAGCAAGTCAATGCATTTAATGTCATGCGACTACCTGATTATGATCCATATTTAGATTATTACAACCCAGGTTTAGCCTATCATCCTCTTCATTGCATATTTAGTCCATTGCATCTTCTTCATTCTCTCACCGCCACACCACCGTCCAGCCCAGTGTTCTAAAAATCGCTAGGCGCTGGGCGGGCGGCGAGCAGGTGCCTAGTGCCCAGGGGCCTAGGCGGGTGCCTAGGCGGTCTTAGGTTTTGTATTATAACTTTAATAATTTACAAAAGTTAAACATAATACCTTATCAATTACATCCAATTTAATGCCAATATACATATGCAAAATTTTAAAACATGAAAAATTATCAATCGTGAACAAAATTTATTAAAACTCAAATGGCTGAAGTTGGTCATGATGGGTACTTTATATAAATTTGAATTTGTGTACTCTTTTATTTTTCTTCAAATTGCATGAATAACCTCAGTTATGTTTGATAAAATCTACATTAGTAAAATTGGTACCGGCAGATCATTTGAGAATTCCATTAAGTAATCATCATTTGCTACATTTAGACATAAACTGAATAAAAAAAAATTAAATAGTTTATTTCTAAAAAATAGGAAAGAAAAATAAAATAAGAACACAATCAGCTTTATTAAAAAATTAAAAAATTAAAAAAATTAAAAAAAATAAAAATCGCCCAGACCGCCTAGAGTCCGCCTAGACCCCGCCTAGAGCGCCTAGATCCCGCCCAGACCCGCCTAGATCCCACCCAGACCCGCCTAGATCCCGTCCAGACCAGCCCAGACTGCCCAAAACCGCCCAGACTGCCCGCCCAGCCATTAATCTGGGCGGTTTTCCACCTTCTAGCGCCTAGGCGGCCGCCTAGGCCGATTTTTAGAACACTGGTCCAGCCACATAAAGATCATGTCACCACAGAAAGCATCAGATTCATCTAGCCTCTCCATCCCATCACGATCCCTCATCACCCCTCTTTTGGCTCTGCTCTTCATCTTTTTTCATCACTCCCTGCATAAACACCATCGCCCCACTACAAACAGCAAACAAAATGAGATCGCACAATGAAACAAAATAGGGGAGACGTAGGGAAGAAAAAGAGGAACGAGGGAAAAAATTGAAATCTTTCCCCAATGCTATTTGCACCACATATTTTGTTTTGTACCACCATAGAGCATCCGCACTAGTTCGTTAAGAAGATGAAGTTCACCCACACAACCGCTGCGACCAACTTAACCATGAGTTTTTAAATTCTCCACTAAGGCGTAGATGATTCATCAGGCTTAGTAGAATTTACTTTTGTTTTTTATTGTTTTCTGATGCATTGTATGATTTAACAATGGATTGATTTGTGAATAAACACATATTACTTTCACCATGTATGTCATGCATCCATGGTAGTTAGAATTATTTTACATTTTGTTTTTAAGCATATTTTATTCGTATTAGCTAAACATGTGATTAGTTGTGCCTTAAACAAACAATTATTGCTAAGGCTTGCATCTTTGCTAAAATCAATCCACTACATTGCTAGGGGACAATAAATGATATTAGTATAATTTTATGAACTTAATGGATGATTCGGAAGCCTTAACATCTCTCTCATTGATTCTCAAACTCAAATTTCAATTGCTTTTCTACTTTTCACTAGTTTAGAAATTTCGATTGTTGTAACCCCAATTTAAATTAGTCTAGATAGGTCTTAGTTTTCGATTGTGTCTTAAGTCCTCGTGGGATCGACCTATATTTTCCATTGTCTACTAGTTAGGCAACCGTGTACTTGTGGTATAACAATCAGGTCAAATTAGCCTATTAATTTAGGTTAGTAAAATCTGCATCAGCTTGTGCTTCCCTATTCCTAGCATCATTTGGTGCTACTTGTCTTACTTGGGCATTGCCCCGACTCAGATAATGTAGAATGGGAGGAGTATACTGGTTGTTTATTTTGATCAGGGCAAAGGATGCTAGATTCCATTTGTCGATGAAGTTGCTTCATTCCCCGACGTCTATCAAGATGAACAATCGTGGTGTCTGCTGGTTGGTGAAGCCACATTGCCTCATTGGCCAGTTCGAGGATTCGAAGGATTGACAGATGTATTGTTTTTATGCCTCTATGAAGTCTGGGTACTTCTCATTCGATGGTTTGTGGGCCATCCACCGCTTTGGGGACCTCTGTAAGTTCTTTTTGTTTTTCTATTTAATATTTGTCATTGTCTGACTTATTTGTTGTTTCTGACTAGGGCTGCATGATTTTGTTGTCCTTTTCTTGAAAGAGAGAAAATGAGAGTTGATTTCCTTGCTCTGTCGCCGATGCCTAATCTGTAAGTTATCCATTCAGATAGTATCAGGCGTAGTGGTCTATGTGTCGATGAGGCTGGTAACATGAGGCGGGCTCTGGTCGCGCCTACCGGCTCTTTTTTGGGTGCCGAAGCGTGGGTACCTAGATCTCAGAAGAGGAATGTGTCTAAAATCCCTAGCCCTTCAGAGAGAAAGCATTGAATGGATTGTTTTCTCCCCCTTGTCGCTCTAAGACGCTCATGTTGGGGTCTACTCCTCCTTCTGCTGCTCTCCAAGGCGTGGAGAGGGATGTTGTGGACCTGATCGCTGATGAGGAGCTGCCAAAGGCCCAGGCCCATGCTGAAGTGGGAACGGAGCGATCGATTTTGGAGGTCGCTGCATCCGGCCTACTTGTTGTAGAAGAACAATCTGTTCCTGAGAGCACTACCCTTGATCCTTCATTTGATTCGAGAACTGGAGTATTTTCTGAGCCTCCTTCTACTGTTGCTGATTAGGGAAGTAGGTTGTTGAGTCCTCTCTCTAATGAGGTGTAGAAGAAGATAAGGGATTGGCTTTTGGCCCCGGGTTCTCCGTACTGACAGTGGGGTCGGTTCCCATGCTTCAACGGATGCTCTCTTGAGCTCTCGCAAGCAATATGTGTGCATCAAAGGGTGGATGATAGGACTGTCATTGTTGATCTGATCGAGAATAAATTATCTTGGATGGCTGACCAGCTGCCCTTGGAGAAGGCGGACGTGGAGACACCTCAATCATGGGCAACAACTCCTAGTGCTGGTAAGTCGACCACTCGGTTGATTTGTCATCTCGTTTTTTGTTTATACCCGTGAGTTATTTTCCAATCAGGTGATGGCTTACTTGACCCATGCTGGTATGGTGGGTACCGAGGTGGAGTATAGACAAGACATTTTCTTTGCCTTGGAGACGAAGTTCATTGATCAGGAGCCACAACTTGCTGATGCCCGTAGCAATGCAAACTCAATGGCCGAGAAGTTGGCCGCCTGGACTAACCTGGAAGCTCAGCTGTCTGAAGGCCCAAATGAGTATGACCAGTGTTCTGGTTGCCTAGTCGTCTTTAGAATCTCAGCTGAAAGGGATACAAGGGAGTCTGAATAAAGCCCAGGTTGCCCAAGCCAAGCTGTTGTCTGAGCTGAAAGAAGCCCAAGAACATAGGGACAGGGCGATGGGCGAGCTGGTTGTGTTTGTTGAACCCTTGTCAAATGTCAAGAAGTTTGTTGTGATTCCCATATTGCACTAGATAGTGAGTGTCGAGGCAATTGGCCTAAGGGGGATTCAAGAGGCTCTTCAGGTGCAACTTTCTATGCTCACTCAAGAGTGTGACTTTGAGCGTGCACGTCGTGACAAGGTGGCTAGTAAGTTGGCAAGTTCTGAAGAGAGACTAGCCAAGGTAGCTAGGGAGCTGATTATCTCGAAGGCTCAGTGGGATGTTAGGGACAAAGAGTTTCGCGAGGCTGCCAGTAAGGTTCAGGCTTGTGATGTTGCTGCCGGGAGGCTGGATTTTTTGGATTATATCGAGCAGGACTGCAAGGGTTGGGATCTTTTCGCTTACATGCCTATTTTTTTTTCTGGTCCGTGAGGTGGCCCTGAATCCACTTTGGGCGCCATGGAGACGACAACCCATCTCGATGTCCTAGAGACTGCTTCAGATCATGCTGGCCACAAAGCTTCTGATTCGGCTACCGCTGAGTGAGGGGTTCCTTTATGAAAGAAAAATTCATTAATGAGAAAATATTTCTTTTTTGAATGTGTTTGTAACTTTTGTACTTGCCATTTCCAATTCTTACTTAGATTAGGCTGAGTGGATGGGTGTATCTACCCCACCAGAAGTAGGGTTGCAGTTCTGGACTGAGCCCTTTCATTGCTAGCCGAGCTCATATTCTGGCAACATTAATAACTTAATCTTCTGTTAGAGTTAAGTTATAGGATATTCATATTTGTTCGTCCAAGTCGTGTTTCCTTAGTGACGTAATTACTATCTCCCTTAGTAGTTGAGCATGTGCAGGAGTTGTCTTCGTGTTGAAGACTGTACTTCTTTGTTGGTTTCTGACCCTGTGTAATGGTTGGGTTGCTTGAGAAACCATCGTTTGCCAGAATAAAATTGTGTCGCATACCTTTAGTCCTGTCAGTCCTTAGGAGGACTTTGAGTTTAAAGGGGAATCGCCACCACTTCTCTGGGTCAGGCTCTCACAATAAACCTTACTCCCGAACAAGAGTTAGGTTGTTAAGGAGTCATCTTCGCCTGAATAGGCTAGACTCATGTATCTATCAGGCTCAATCTTTGAGAGGACTTGAGTTGGGAAGATGTCATTTCCTCTTGTCTAGGCTAGACCTCCCAGTAGACCCCAATCCTGAACAAGAGTTGGTTTGTTGAAAAACATACTTTGCCCGAATGGGCTAGTTTCCTGTATATATCCAACTCAATGCTTGACAGGTCTTGAGTTGGGAAGAAGTCGTCTTCACTCGTCTGGGCTAGACTTCATAATATCATCAATCTTGAATAGAAGTTGGGCTGCTGAGAAATCGAATTTTCCCAAACGGGCTAGATTCCTGTGTATATCTGGCTCAATCCTTGAGAGAACTTGAATTGGGAAGAAGTCGTCTTCACCCGTTTGGGCTAGACTTCATAATATGCCTCAATCCTGAATAAGAGTTAGGATGTTGAGGAATCGACTTCACCCGAATGGACCGATTTTTGTGTATATCTGGCTCAATCCTTGAGAGGACTTGAGCTGGGAAGAAGTTATCTTCACCCGTCCGGGCTAGACTTCATAATATTCCTCAATCCTGAACATGAGTTAGGCTGCTGAGTAACCGACTTTGCTCGAATGGGCTGGGTTTTTGTGTATATCTGGCTCAATCCTTGAGAGGACTTGAGCTAGAAAGAATTCGTCTTCACCCATCTGGGCTAGACTTCATAATATGTCTCAATCCTAAATAGGAGTTGGGAAGTTAAGGAACCGACTTTGCACGAATGAAATGGTGTGTATATTTGGCTCAATCCTTAAAGGATTTGAGCTGGGAAGAAATTGTCTTCACTCATCCGAGCTAGAAGTGACTTTACCCAATCGGGCTGGGTTCCTATTAAGAAGACTAGGTCACTTATTGGGTGAGTCGTCCACATCCTAAACATGATTAGACACGACCTCTTTATGCCATCTTTGTCCCTCAGACTGTACTATCGCGGTGTGGTGAGTCATCAATAGACTGGACTCAGTCCGTCTCATGGTGTCGTGGTTCTTTAAACGGACTAGGCATTTGGTGGCAAGCTATCATCGTCCTTATTAGGACTAGGCTTGGCTATTTTGCGCCATTTTTGTCCCCATAGTCGAACCAAGCTATCTTAGGAGTAGTGAGTCGTCCGTGGACTAGACTCGCTCGCTTGCGGTGAACTGCCTGTAGACTGGGTTCGGTACGAATGTGTGTTCTCGTGGTTCTATGGCCGGACTAGGCTATCTTAGGAGTGGTGACTCTCTGTGGACTGGACGCACCTGCTTGTGGTGAACTGTACGTGGAGTGGGTTCGATTCGCATGTGTGCCATTGTGGTCCTGTGGCTGACTAGGCTATTTTAGGAGCAATGAGTTGTCAGTGGACTGGACTCGCTCGCTTGCAGAAACTGTCCGTGGGCTGGGTTTGGTAGAAATTTTTGTTGCCTTGGCTCCTGAGGCAGATTAGGTCACTTAAGTAGCAAGCAGTTGATTTCATGAATAGGACTTGGCTCGATCGCTTGTGCGCCATTTTGGTCCCCGTGTTATGACCAAGCTTCGTTTCGGCGGTGAGTTGTCTATAGACTGGGCTCAACCCGCTGTATCATATCTCGGTTCCTTAGGCGGACTAGGTCACTTATGCGGTAAGTCTTCGTCACCCTTAGCAAGGCAAGGCTAGGCTTGGTTGTGAGCCATTTTGGTTACCGTATTAAGAGTGGACTCATTTTTAAAGAGATTACCTTTATTGATAGTTCTATAAAATTCTACATGCTTTTCTCGCCACTTAGACTCTTTTACCAGTAAGCCCTTGGTCTGTTGGTTCATCTCATTTCAAGGGGTCTCAAGCCCTTGAGGTCATTTACCCGATAGCTTCATAGCCAGTAGTAGTGGCATTCCGAGAATGGATCTCCCCTGGAGGTCCCCATCTCTCTGTTGACAGGGTATTTGGGATACTGGAGTCAGGTGGATACCAATGCTCTCATCTGGTCGAACCAAGGCCTTCCTAGAATTCCGTTGTATGCGGATGGGGCATCTGCCACGATGAACTATCATTATGAGCTTTACTAGTTCTCCTTCTCCTACAGGTAGGCTAATGCTTCTGACTGAGTAACTTCGAGCGTCGTTGAATCCAACCATCACCTGGTGGTATGGTTTTTGTTATTCCTCTCTTAGTCGCATAGTGCGGAGTGCCTCCAGGAGCAGAATATTGGTTTAACTCCTTGTGTCCACCAACAATCTCTTCATGCCCCATTTCGATATTGCAATCATGATTACCAGGGCATCGTTATGTGGGGAATAGACCCCTTGCATACCCCGCTCAGTAAATGGTAGGTTCGTGGTTTGGTGTTCTACTCGGGGGTACTGGACAGGGCGGTCTCGGTGGTGGGGACTTGCTCATAGTTCTCGGATTGCTCGCTTTCTTGACTGGTTGGATTTCTCTGGTCCATTGTGTGTACCATGCAAAAGGTAGATAACGTTAGTCTTTTCTTCGCCTCCTGTGTCGTTTCTTCTTTTTCATTTTCTTGGGACTGTTTCTCGTCAGAATTCAAAAATTCTCTGAGTCTCCCCCTTCAGACCCAGTACTCGATCTCATTCTTGATACTCTGGTAGTCCTAAGTGACATGGTCGTGGTCCTTGCGATAGGCACAATACTTGTTCCTATCATGCCATGAAGGATCACTTTTGAGTTTGAGAGGGCTACTTGATGTCGTCCCAGTTCTTAATGGCGGACATGATTTTGGGAAAGCTAGAGTTGAGGGGAGCAAACTCAGTGTACCTTGAGCAGACGTAGTTGGTGTCCCTATCGAGTTTGGCCTTGTCAGACCCGATTTTGTTGTCATTTTTCTCCTTTTTGACTTGTCTTCCTCTCCGCGCCTTTTTCCCTTTCCCCTGACCCAGGCCTTAAGGGCCTGCTTGGCTTCATTTTTGCCTTCTTTTTTGGCGACCAACATCTCCTCAGAGTGATATACTTCTACGCATTTTTCAAGAAGTTTGCCATATCCTTGGGTGTTCCAGGGTGAGGAAGTGGTAGAACTAACCTCCTCGGAGGCCAGAAGTGAAGGCGGTGACTGACGTGTCATCGCTACAACCGCTGATCAAAGTCAACTCATCGTTGAAACGACATACTCTCTTAGGGTCTCGCTCTGTTCTGTTTAAGACTTAGCAGGTAATGAGCCCCCTTCCCGATTCGTTGGCTCTCGACAAATTTGGTGATAAATTCCTTTGCCAGGACTTGGAACAAATCTATATATCTTGGCTAAAGACTGTAGAACTAGGTCAACACATCCTTCTTCAGGCTAGTGGGAGAAGTTTTTCACAGGATGACTTCTGAACTTTCTTTCAATGCAATTACGTGGTGGTAATGAAAAAAATGA
This sequence comes from Berberis vulgaris, assembly GCA_963556465.1. Lineage (NCBI taxonomy): Eukaryota > Viridiplantae > Streptophyta > Magnoliopsida > Ranunculales > Berberidaceae > Berberis > Berberis vulgaris. The sequence goes on from OY747132.1 coordinate 55,429,806, forward strand.
TCTGGCAGATATGATGTTCTGTCATAGAATTCAAGTCTTATGTCTCGAGATTTGATGTTGGTGACCATGTCTTGATGCTCTGGTTAGTTAGAAAGAACTGTATGTGTTACAAGGAAACTTGTCGTATTTTTCCACGGATGGCATCAAACAGATGTGTTCAAATTTGTCCTTACTGATCATAATGATCTCGAGCTTGCAAAAATGATCACCGATTAGCCAGGGACCACCGCTGTGGTGGCCAGAGACACTCCGATGCTTAAGTTAGATATCGATGCAAGGAAGAGTGAAAACTGAAGTAAAGAGCAAAGTGTATGCATACATTTCTTCTTCTTTTTATCTACTTTTATAGCGAGTGTTCCCTCCTCAATTATCCCTGTGATCGAGGGCGTGATGGAGGGAAGAGATCTCGCATAAGATCTTACCTGTGCAATGATCGATTTTTTTGGCACTTTGCTCTATTTAGGACCCAATGCTTTATTGGGCTAAGAGCCGATTTGTGCGAGTAGATCTCGAACCTATTTCAACTCTGAGATTCATGTTTGGGCCTTATTGTCCTGGGCCAAGCCCCAAGGCCTATGCCTCTTGGGCTGGCGAGACTTGGGCTTGGGTACCTGAGTTACGGGCTGAAAAACAGTTCGTGGACGAGTCCGCTTGGGACCACGCTGAAGCCTTTCTCGTGCTAGGGTTAGCCCATCCCACGTGTATGACTGTAATCATATGATTGATTGATGTCTCATCAATAACTATGCCTAAAATTACTGATAAGGTATTAGCAAATAAGATCAAAAATAGTTATTTGTCAATTTTATAAGATCGATATAGCTTGAAAGTTGAACGAAAAATGTATAAATGTCTAACCAACTTTGGATTGGCATCAACTCAACTGCAGATATCAACTCAAACGAGAATATCAAAAATGTCGTGTAAAAGTTAAAGTCAATAGAAAAACCTTAGTCAATATTTGAAGACCGAAGTCAAAGACAAAAACATGCCAACTATAGTCAACTTCCAAATGATAGGCTTATAAATGGTACATTTTATACCCCTAATTCTATATTTGTTATGTCATATTAATTAATAAAATAATCTCATTACGTGTATTTTGTGTATAATGCAAGAATTCAAGTATTAATCATCAAATATGCACAAAATGACACAATAAGGCTAAGTTCAACAACTAAAAAGGCCATTGGACGTTCACACATGCATTGTCAAGGATCAAGGATTTTCAAGCCCAAGCGCCCATGAAATCAAGCCAAAAAAAAACCATCATCTACAAATCTCGAGGAAATCAAATTGAACATCCACATGGCAATTTCAACATAGAAAAAATGAATCTCTACACATTCCACCTCTTACTCCACTATCCATTCTCCAATACAATTCATTATTTTATGTCAACATCTTTTCCTTATTTTACTCCACCTCCTACTCCACTATCCATTCTCAAATACAATTCCTTATTTTATGCCAATATCTTTTCCTTATTTTACTCCACCTCTCATTCTTCTTCATCTATAAATACACCATGCTTGGAGTATACTGAGGAGGATTTTGGAAGGAAAGAAAATTGAGAGTAGCTGTAGTAGTATTTGTAGAATTTAGAGTAATAAGTGGAGAGAAGGCCTAGAGATTACCATGCTTGGCTAACATCCCACCTTAGGGTGTGAGTGATCCCATGGGAGGATAGCTCCAAGATGGCTATCTTTTAGATTTGTCTTTCCATTTTCATGAAATTGAGAAGCAAGTTTAGTTAGATTGATCTTGTTGCTTGGTTGTATCATGAACATATGAGGTAAGTAACATGTTTTGTGTTTCATGTTATGAATTCAATTCATGTTTTCTTCTTCTACTTCTTAAGCTCAAGATTAGATAGGTTTCTATACTTGCCATTCTCTGACAAGCTCCTTATAATGTTTACATATTATTAGTCTAAGTTTCATTGTGATTTGTTAGATATATGGTTTTTCATTTAAGTATGATTTCTTGTATGTTTTTAAATCCACATTTGATTCTTATGTTAGTAATATAATTTAGGCTTGAAATCATTTGTTCATATCGCCATATCTTCCATCCTAAAGTGAGATGAGAATCTACCTTAGGATGTGTTAATGAATTTGGGAAAGATTAATCGAAGAGTGGCCTAATGATGACATCTAATCATGATGGTAAACTCAAAGCCCTAGCTCTCACATTTAGGTTTTATTTTGTATTTTTAGTTAGAACACTTCACCCATCAATTCTTTTCTAACTAGGTTAAGTTTCAAAAGAGTTTTGAAAGATTAGTTTTCCGATATTTTATAGCTCTCCTTGTGGGATTCAACCCGTATTTGCCGTTATCTAACTCAATAGATAACTGTGCGCTTGCGGTATGATTTGAGATCGATCACCAAAGAAGACTAGAGTTCAAGAAGGTAGGCTACAAAATGAAAGAGAAGACTAGCCTAAAGTAGCAAGTGGACTGACCAAATTCAAATGGAATAACTAAAAGAGATTTGGGTGCCATTTCAAATTTCAAATCTAGATATGATGATAATCAACTGTGATTACTGATACCGTGATCATTATGAAATTATAACCGTTTTGTTCAGATTTGACAAGAAAGAAGGTTCACAACGGATAGTTACTTATGACTATCAAGATCTAGTATATGAATATTAGACCCTCTCACTTGATCAAGTTAACCTAAAATGTTTGATAAGCATAAAAACGATTTTCATGTTCAAAATTCAACCTGGTATTTCTTTGAAAAATTAATACAAAATTTAAGTTGCACGTTTTTTTTGTCAATCTTGATCAAGGGTAAAATGGAAAATTAAAATACATCCAAGCAAGTATAAGGGGTGTGCCTAATTTTTCATCTTCCAAGGGGGCATGTCAAATTTAGAATTAGCGTTAGGGGGAGTGTTTAAAAATTCATTTTATCATTAAGAGTTAATTTTGAAATTTTTTTATTAGGTGGTGTTTGTTAATATGTCTGAAGTCTAAATTGAACCATTGTTCAAGTCTTTGTTTTCACCACTTATAAGTGGCCAAGTAATAATAAAGTTTTTGCTTATGCTTAAACTAAAAATTTGAAGTATCCCAAACCTTTGATTTTCATCTTATATTGTTACCCTCGATATCGGTACCTTATTAAAAAATTTAGTTGAAGTTAATTTATTATTAAGACGAATCTAAAAGCATTTTTTAGGTCTTGATATATAATATTCAAGGTTTATTTTCAATATCAACATTCAACTTTCAGTATAAGATTTCAATATTTTTAACAAATATCACTACACCAAAAGGCTTGTTTAGCTACAGGGAGATGGCCAAGGCTCTAAACCGTTGGTTTATTTGCCACGGCCAAAAACCATGGCTATAACGGCCAACGGTTTAAAACCGTGGCTAAAAAAATAAAAACCGTGGCTATACACTACACCAAAAGGGTTGCCACGGCCAAAAACCGTGGCTAACTGCCAATGGTTTAAAACCGTGGCTATAAGCTTTTGCTTTTCACGTGCAGTATCGCGCTTTGGCGAAAATTTGTTTCGCGCTTTGGAGGGAGCAGTTTCGCGCTTTGGCAAAAAAAATTGAACAAAAGAATCTGGCGAGGTGTTTCGGAGAAAATCGCGTGGGGAGGTTTTAAAGGGCGAAAGTTTTGGGGTACAGTTTTGAAATTTGACTCTGTTTTTGCTGCACGAAAAAGAAGGAGATAGAGATAGAGAGATTGTCGTGAGTGAGTTCGCAAGGAAAGAGTAAGGAGAAAGTTTTGTTCAAGTGTTCATCAGGTAACAAATAAAGAATGTTTGTTTATTGTTCTGGTTGTTTGATTCGTTTAGTTTGATTGGTAGATGAAGTGTCCGGGGTTTTGAAGCAAGGGGGTGTTTGGATTTGTGGTTAGAAATGTTGGGTGTTATTCAATTTCTGATTTTTATGTGTTTCAAGTTTGAAGGGATGTTAGTCAGATTTGGGGTTTAAGTGATTAGGAAGGTTTGGGTTTTGATGAGTTTATTGATTTTGAATAAATGGGGTTTCAGATTTGTGGTTATTGATGAGTTAGAGATGTTGGGGTTTAGTTCAATATGCGGAAAGTTGAGATTTTGAAGGTCAGATTTGGGGATTTCAGTGGTTAGGAAGCTTTGGGTTTTGATGGGTTTAGCGGTTTTGAATTAATGGGGTTTCAGACTCGTGGTTATTGGCGAGTTAGAAATGGTGGGGTTTTGTTCATTCTGCAGAAAGTTGGGATTTTGGAAGGAAGACTATCAGATTTGGGGATTTTGGTGGTTGAGAAGCTTCGGGTTTTGAGGGGTTTGTTCATTTGGGGTTCAGTACATATGGTTGTTGATTTGTTTCAGTGTTTTGAAATGGACTATTTGGTTGCTTGTTGTTTGTGTTTAGCACAATGAGGTGATATGTTTATTTCATAGTTGGTTTTAGGAGTTTTCAATGTAGAGATTTGGTGTCTTTGAAGGTTGAGGTTTTGAGGATTTTGTTTCAGTTGGGTTTAACAATTGTTTGCTTCTTTACTTGTGTAAATTAGGGTTTTGAATAGTTTGATTTGCGGCTTATCTTAGTTGAGAAATTTAGGGTTTGCATGGTTGAGGGATTTGATTTGGTTTTGGCTATTGTTCAACTTCATGATAAAAAAAATATGATTGGATGTTTATGTGAAATTGGGGCTTTTTGTATGTTGTTATTAACTTCCAAGTACTTTATCCAATGATACAGATCTAAGCTTGGAGTTTAAAGAAGAAAGAATGGCATTGTCAATAACTTGCCCTAATAAGATGATGGATTCTGATATTGATGAAGGAAAAAAAGTATATGGCGTAGTTAGGCGCATGGGATCAATGGGGAGGAAGCGAGTGGAACCATTGTGTCTCTACTCCCCTTCTAAAACTCCATTGAAGAAGCCATGTCGTGCGAGGAGGAGCTCGGACATGTCAATGTTGGAGAGGCTACCAGAAGACTTATTGGTAGGTATTATGATGATTTTTTCTTTTCCAAACTAAAAACTATGTTGTCTACTTTGATTGATTGTGAGTTATTACAGAGCTCTGGCTAATATTTGTTTGTTATATTTCAGATTAGAGTTTCTGTTGTTTGTAACCAAGTGGTGTCAGACAATTGAACAAATGGAAGATCAAGTTTCTGCAGTTCTCGAGGAAGAAAGGTTATTATTGTCTCATAACTGCATTTTCTCTACTTGTGAGTTTTTTTTTGGTGTTATTTGAAAATAAAAGTTCCATCTGTTTGCAGGGAAGAGAGAGCTCTAAGAAAAACTGAAATGGAGGCAACAAAGGTTCATTTTATTAGTGGGCTAATGTAAAAACTTTGATACACAAATAATTTTCAAAGTTCTGTCTCTTGCAAATCTTTTGGCCCATTCCTTTGTGTCCAACTTTCCAAGTTGGTTTATATTGTGGAGACAAAATTATCTTTTGGTTCTTTTTATTCCTCACTAGTGTGCACGGCTACAGCTGCTCTTGTATTTAAGATATCAAGGGGAGTCAAATAATAATCTGATAATCACCCATACTGAATAGTGTGTTAGTCTATGAACTCTAATATGTTTTACTAAGTGTTCATGTTCTTGTATCATGAAGATGTGCATTTTCTTTTTACAGGCCTCTGTTGGAAACAACAGAATGGGGAGGGAAGTGATCAGTGCCCAACAAGCGGAAGATCTCAAAATGAAAGAAAAGGGAAAGCGGGAGCGAGAGGTTTCATAATTTTTCCCTCTAGTTTGTTTCATTTCTGGATGCTTGTTACGACATAAATGTTGATTATGAAGAAGGAATTCCTTCACAAAATCCTATTACTAACTAATAAACAACGTAAGATCTTACAAGAGTTGAACCCTTGCGTGTTACATTTGTATTGCATTTGGTCTATGTGCTTTGTGAGATAAAAGTTCATTGCTCATGTAAGGTTTTACTTGCAGGTACAAGCGAAAGTAGCGGTGACAATTATTTTCCATCTTAACGTTCCTGTACCCATAGCTTCAAAGTGACCGAAATCAACCCTCATCTCTCATCGGGTTTCATGTCCTCGGTGCCAAGCTCTTCATCCATTGCTAATTTATTCTGCAATCACCAACTTTTGTGATGTAGACCCATATCTGCAGCCAGGTATGTAGGAACATTTTGGTACATACCTGCCCAATTGCATTGAAGCTTTTTATGGTTTTACATGGAAAACTTATTGCTGCTTACAAAATGATGGGTGCAGGGGGTCTCCAAATATTCTGATTTCAGTGTTTATATATGATGGGTGCAGGGGGTCTCCAAATTCCAGGATGCACTGTAGGCTTTCCATGTGGAGAAGGTGGCTTCTTATGCGGACCATACACAAGCCGGCCTCGTCCATGATGATCTCCAATGCTGTAAAGGGGATATTGTCAAAATAATCACTTTTTTTTTTAATGAAATTTAGACTTTTTATTAGAATTAGTGGCAAAAAATAACCATTGAATTACTTGCAATTGCAGATTATTAGATACTCTTTCTTTGGCCTGAAAGTGAGTGTTATGTGAAGTTCATTTCAACAATCCTAGTGATTTCTGCAGATATAATATTATATCCATCGGGCATCACCAGTGAAGTTGGTTGAATATATGCTGCCCTGCATTCATCAAGGTATGGATTCATTTTTACCAGACTTTATATTTCTATGTATACTGGAACCGGTGATTGATGGCATGGTTTTGTGAATTTGAACATTGTGCATGGTCTTTTAATCCATCATCTAATTCATAGATGGCAGTGTGGTCTTTTTCTAAACAGCAAAAGTGTCACTACCTCGTAAGAGAGCAATCAGCACATTCATTTGCTATCTTTGCCAATAAATATGAAGACTCGCCTTATTCATGTTGACTGTGAAATTGATCTCCTTTGTGTGTTTTATTTGAAATTTGTCTCACCTATTTGAGGTGTTTGCAGAAATCTGAGAAATACTGTGTAAGAATGCCAAACAAATGGAATACTGTTGATGAGAGTTGCTGTTGGAATCCACAAAGATGACATTGACTCTGCACTCAAAACATATCATTTGATGTCCCAGCGATGGTTCACCCATGCATCTCCGACTCTTTTCAATGCAGGGACTCCAAGACCCCAAGTATATGTTTCTTACATTATAAATCTTAAACTCTACTTTTCTCAATCTTCTCTAGTTATCTTCATTGTCTAATCATTACCTTATTGGGTTTGTCAGTTGAGTAGCTGGTTTCTTGTGTGCATGAAAGATGATAGTATTGAGGGAATATATGATACGCTGAAGGAGTGTGCTGTTATTAGCAAATCAGCTGGAAGGAGTAGCTGCTTTCATGATATGTTTAGGTGCATTTGCTGTGTATTTGGAGCCATGGCATGCATATATCTTTGAGTTTTTAAATCTTAGGAAGAATCATGGAAAGGTAAGATTTGTTGTGTTTGGAATTAGTTTTTTTTTTTTAATATATTTTTGGTTATTTTTTGTTCTAGTTTAATCTTTCACTTGAGTCACCACTCTAATGCACATTATCATTGTTTTCTCAAATCATTGTAGGAAGAACACCGAGCTCGTGATCTATTTTATGCTCTTTGGGTTCCTGATCTATTTATGGAAAGAATCCATGGTAATGGCCAGTGGTCCTTATTTTGTCCTAATGAGGCTCCAGGATTACCTGATTGTTGGGGAGAAGAATTTAACAATCTCTATGGCAAATACAAGAGAGAGGTACATCCAGTCTTACCACTTTGAGGTTTGATGGTTCTTAAATCACACTTCTACATTACCGTATACTTACCACTGTAGTATTTCACAAACAGGGAAAGGCAAAGAAGGTTGTATCTGCACAAAATCTCTGGTTTGAGATTTTGAAAGCACAGATAGAAACTGGAACTCCTTATATGCTTTTTAAGGTATTTTTTTTGGATCATGTTGATTTCAATCAATCATATTGATTTCATAGTTTGTGGCTATGTGCTTTTGTAATTTATTTGTTTTTATACTTTATGTGCACGCTATTATGTTTGAATTGTTTTTACTTTTTTTTCCCTTTCAAATGTTATAAGGATGTAGCATTGTTTGTTCAAAAATGCATGCTCCCTGTATGCAAGTGGCTTCCCCATATTCATCATGAATAGAAGTAGCAAACCTAACATGGACCAACCTAACTTTGGAAAACTTACATCACTGCACTTCTATGCATGGTCCAAGGTAGAACATCTATGCTACTTGGTTTATAATTTCCTTTTTAGGAGGAAAAGAATTATACTCGTTGCCTATGTTTATTTTTTTTTTTTTGGGGGGGGGGGGGGGGGGGGGGGGGGGGCGGGGGGAGGTTCTGTAGGGAGATTGGGAGTTGAGAGCATATAAGCAATGCCTCGCGGCTTAGCTGCACCAACAGCCTACCAATGATAGTGTTGAAACAATAGATATCATGGTAACAGGAGTTGAATGTATATATATAGGCTCATGATACAGAGTGTTTTGCAGAATGCATAGGACTCTTATTTAAAACCTAAGCTCATCTGATTCCCTTGCACCATGGTCCTCCACATATGTGTTTGCTAGGTTGAAGCCATATGTATCTTAGCAATATTCTGATAGGATTTTACCTCCTATAAAGTATACTTATTCCCGGAGAAAGACAACAACATAAAGAACACTAGTGATACTGCTGAATGCTGCTGCTGAATGACATGCTGATTGCTAAACTAGTGCTGCTGATGAATGACAGTAGTACTGCTGTTGTTGCTGAATGGAATGCAGGCTGCTAACACAAATGCTGTTACTAAAGGGAGCAGGTTGCTATATGTTGCAGAGTGCGATGTTGTTACATGTAATGTTGTTTAGGAAGGATTTCTGTTAGATTAGTTGTCAATTAGCTGTCAATAAATGTAATACTATAAATAAGAGAGCATAAGAGAGAAAAAGGGATTCATTTGATTTGTAAGAAAATTGTACACTTGAGCATTTGCTCTACGGGAGATTAGCTATCTCGAATTAGCTTTCTTATTGAATATAATCCATTCCATTTACTGTCATCAATCCAGAATTACAATTACAAGTTCTTCAGTCTGTAATTTCTCTTCATTGCCTGTATTGCATCATTGTCAGTAGAACTGCTTTGGCTTGATTCTGTCCTGCAAAACAAAGCAACACAGATCAGTTCTTATCATATTAGGTCAGTTCTTAACACCGTGACCAGTACTTGCCACGGCTTAAAACCGTGGCTAACATTATTGCAACGGCTAAGAACCATGGCCATGCCTTGCCACGACTTATAATCGTGGCTAGTACTGGCCATGGCTTAAAACCGTGGCTAAAACTATTGCAACGGCTTAAAACCGTGGCCATAACTTGCCACGGTTTTAAGCCGTGGCTATTCCTGGCCACGGCTTAAAACCGTGGCTAACATTTTTGCAACGGTTTATATCCGTGGCTAAATCATCAACCGTCCTCGAGCATAAAACCGTTGCTAATATGTTTTGCCACGGTTTGTAGCCGTTAATGGTGATTTAGCGACGCCTCTACTGCCCACGGCTCTAAGCCGTGACAATTGGTTACCCCCACGGTTCCAAACCGTTGCTGATGGGTATTTTTGGTGTAGTGTATGTTCTCACTCTTTCCCAGGTTTAGTACAACTAAATTTCACTTCAAGCAAGTTGTTAAATTGACAAAATTAGGATATCTATTAATATTAGGAATATGAGTATTTTAGTAATATTAGACATTTATATTATTCTTATAATAGGGAATCCAAAGAGGGTTCCCACATTAGTTGCCTATTAGGTTTACGGTTTAATTTGAAAGATAGATTAGTTATAAATAAGGTATAGGTTGCTAATTGTTAATTGGTTGATTGAATAAAAGTTATTTCATTATTAATTTATTTGGTTTATCGTTTATTTTGTTATTTCTATTTATTGCACTTCGTTTATTTTCATTGCAATTTCGCTTATTTTCTAGTCTGAATCTATCATTTTATATTAGAACAAACATTCATTTACATGACGAAGACAAAATCAGACCTCGATGTAAAAGAAAAAGAAAATAAGATGGCAAATGAAAAAACATCAAAGGCAATTGAAGCTATGAAGGCTTCAACTAATTCTTTGGATGCAAGACAGGAGAGAAACCACAATACTAAAGAATTAAAGAACCAACTCACAGATAGAGATCCATCATCCAACAATTTATAGGTTAGTTACACCCATCCCCTTCCAGTTGCCCAACCCAAGCCACCTCCGGTTATTTACAACCTTCTCACCCTCACTTAGAGACCCTTTGTTTAAGCCTTTATGCCACACTACACCTCGATCATTCCCAACCCGCCGTGTATGGCCCCAATTCAGGCAATTGGTTGAACCCTAATTATCTTCCACAATACCAGCTTCTTGCCAACTCCAAGTCTCCATCACATATTCCTCTTTTTTCGACCTCTTCATTAGGCGATCCAGACGTGGGTGGAGGCACTAATTTTGCTCAGGATCATATGAATCGGCTTATTGGCTTATTACTGTCTCAGAGTATCGAGGTGATATAGGTCTCAAACTCGATGTGCCATTTTATGATAGACTTGTTATGAGTGACAGTTTTATGGATCGGTCCCTTAGATTGACCACATACTTGACTTTGAAAGAAGTCTGAAGGCGGTGCAATTAGGGGATACAAAATTGAAGAGTACTGCAAATCTTTAGTAGCATGAGGAGTTTGCACGATGAACCACATTGTGGGTGCCTCCTGTTAACACCTAACCTGATACGCGTGAGTTGATATAATATGTTTTTGTGCCTATGGATTATGAGCGCGATCTGTTTAGTCGGTTGATGGCAGGTTTTCAACAGAGGTGCACAATTATTTAATATTCTACTGAGTTTTATATTTTGTGTATGTGTGCTAAACTTGATAAACTAGAATGACATTTTGTTTTTACCATGGTTTGGATTTGTGCCTCCAGTCCGTCTTAGCATTGAAGAACATGACCAAACGCTCACAGAAACGAAGTTACAGTTGCAGGACTGCTATAAGAAGCTGACATTGGCGCCCCTTCCATGCACTTCCCCTACTTACAGTTTGTGACACGTTCCTGAGAGCCTATTTTGGTGCTTTGGGTGTGGTCATACTAGCCATATTCGAAGTAACTGTCCAAAAGGAAAATCTGTGTTGCTAACAAATGAGATTGTCGAACAAGAATTTATGGAACATGTGCCTTTGGTTGAGGTAAAGGAAAACTCATTTATTTAGTGGCGAAAGGCATCGATTGCACCTTGTAAGCTTGCTGACAAGCTTCTTCAACTCGGGGAGGTTGATAGAATTAGGATATTTATTAATATTAGGATTATGAGTATTTTAGTAATATTAGACAATTCTATTACTCTTGTAAAAGAGATTTTAATTAGGGTTCCCACATTGGTCTCCTATTAGATTTAGAGTTTAATTTGGAATATAGGTTAATTATAAATAAGGCATAGGTTGCATGTTATTAGTTGGCCGATTGAATCAAAGTTATTTCATTATTAGTTTATTTGGTTGATCGTTTGTTTTGTTTTCCGTTTATTCCACTTCGTTTATTTTCATTGCTATTTCATTTTTTTTCTCGTTTGAGAAACAGGGGCAACAGATTTAGCAGTGGGGAAACTAATCAATAGTGATAGGGTTGAGATTAATTAAGTCAATAAACTCAAACTATACTAACTCACCTATAGAAACCATCATAACAACCAAAATATTAGATTCCCTTCAAGTTAACTTAAATGATCATTCATTTTGTAATGTTTTATAATTCCAATGGAACTCTTGGTCGGAAGAAGAGAGAACATAGAAAAATTGCATCAGACACTTGTGGAGACATATCAAATATTGACAAAAGTGTCACAATAGCCTTATTTGTACCAAACTAGTATAATACTAGTGCCTTTGGCACTACCGCAAAGTGCATCCTACCTTCACGGCTATGTCAAATACTTGCAACATGGGTTTTTAGTTCATTTTTCTATAAACACTTGCTCAATTGTGTATTACATCAATTACGATGAATTAACTTTAAAAAAAATTCAATACTCATTAACGCAAACAATGTTAATAATACCGATCAACACAACCAATGTGATAAGGAATTCAATTTGCACCAAATGTCATATTAGCTAGCAATAAAATGGAAGAGATTCCAGATTAAGAAATATCTCATGATTGTCCCAAGTGAATTTTGGCTGCAACTGATGCCAACATTAACAAATATCTCCTGCATGCCACCCTTGCTCGTGCCTTCTGCACATGCAGTGTGTTACACACAAAATAAAATATTTTTATTAAAATGCACAACCACGTACTTGAGATGACTATGCAATAGTTTTCAAATGCCGCATTACTTAGAATTTTATAATGCATATAAATTTTTTTTAACTATAGTATATGATTTTATTTTAACACTTAAAAAAGTTAATCCTCCAAAATCTTGAAATCAACATCAGGTGGGCCTCCAATTGTTTTCTCCATAATGCCAAGGATCTAATAAGCATTGGTTTTTCTTTTTCTCTTTTGGTTTTTTTTAATAGTTTAATACACTTAAATATGGATTTTTCACCCATAAACAGATGGAGAGAGATTTTTCAAACTTCACTTTCTTTAGATCCTTATTCAATTAATGAGTGAGTTTTCTCTTCCTCATAATTAATCATATTCTTCATTCAATTAGTCATATCTATTCCGTTCTTTAAATTTCAATGGGGAAAGTGAGAAAAGCAGGAAGAGGAATTTGACACATGAAGTGTTAAGAGAAAACCCATGAGGAAGAATATGTAGAGAAGGGAAGAGAACGCACTTGTTGAGCCGAAATGAAGGACACCACTCCTTCTCCTTCTCCTACCCAACTTCCTCCCCTATTTGTTTCCACCAATTTCTCCTCCATTATCCCCAAATAAACCCCACAACTCCAAGCCCTACACACCAATTGTATGTAGAAATGCTTGACTAAGAAGAAGTAGAAAATGAAGGGGACGTCTCAACTTATGGTGGATCAATGGCATCTCGAAGCGTCGGTCCTGATGAGCATCTTATAGGGACTCTCTGTACAAAAATTTAGCCACTCTAACATTATTGAGTGAACAAAAGAGGAGATAAGGATTGGTTTGTAATACCTTGAATCGACATTGGTTGAGAGATGTAAAGTGGGGAGCTGAGAGGTAGCAAGTTCGAGAGTAGAGTGGTGGAGATGATATGCTCACGAAGCTCGCAATCACTGCTACTGCTATCTCTCTCATTCTTTGTACACAATTTTCGATTGGTCAGCTGACTGTGGTGGAATCGTTGGTTGATTGCAGCAGATCTGAATCAAATCCACTTAAGAGTCTTGAGCCCTTGCTCATTTGAATTGGGGGTAGTGATTTAGCAAGTTCAAACAAAGGGAGGAAAAGGGGAGGTTGGTAGTGGTTGGAGAAAAAGAGTAAAGGATTTGGCGGTGGGTTGTGGTGAGTCGCAGGAAGAAAAAGGGTGGTGGTGGCGGGAGAGGGAAAGGGGAAGGAGAGGTTTCGGTGGCGGGTGTTGAAGGACTACGATCAAGGAGAGGGAGGGAGAGTAAGAGAGTGAGAAGAGAGGACAGAGGAGGAGAGTACGCACAAAGTCTGTGCTTAGCAAATTGATACATTGTGAAGAGAATAGAGGACAAAGGAAATTATCAGGCTTTCAATTTTCACTTAAATTGTGGAGGAAGGATAACTTATGCCAGGTAGGACTACAATGTCTTTTTTTACTGCTAATTATCATGCGCTGGACACCCTCACCGCCATCCCAACCATTGCCCTCAATTAGTTCTATAAAAACTCATATTTTAAAATGTATACTAAATTTTTTGAGGTGCAAGCCTATGTTACAGTAAGAATACTAATTTTTTTTTATAGTCAAACTCAGTTAAAATTAGAATCAATTGAATATTCAGGATCTTTGTTGGAATGTTCATCATTTTCTTTGAAAAATATTATACTTAGGCATGAAAATGTTAAAAATACTTACATGTTTTTATTATTAAAATACATATTTTGAAATTTTAAGTGTTTGTATTGATCATTGGTTTTGTTGGAAAGATCTTCAAAATTGCATTAAAATGATACTAAGTTTCCCAAAAGTCGACAACTACGTAGATAATTATGATAATTTTAATTTTGAAAAACAAGAAAACACAATATTTTCTCTTTCTGCAGCAAGACATTCCATCAAAATTATCATTTTCTTTGCCCTTCTACATGTTTTATATTTACAAACATGTTATCATAGGAAATGAATCTAAACCCTCAACACATTTTCCAACTTTCAATTATAGCCATCTTTAATCTTCAAACCTTAGTTTGTCCTAGTCCGCAGTGAATGGTAAAACACTACTCTGAACTGTAATATCGAAAATACTAGGAAACCATATTTTGCAACCAGGGTGATGTGGCAAGATCTTGAAAGAATGATGAAACCCCAAAGTGTTTATGTGAATCTCGAGGTTGTAAAAAACTCCTCTGATGATGCCATGTCATCCTGGTTGCAGAACCTGGTATAAAAAGTCCAGCATGTGGAATACACATTTTACATTGCATGCTTGTTTCCCAATTGGAGTGCCCCACCTTAAAGTAAAAGTAAAAGTAAAAATTTTAAATTTTCAGAATTTGGAGCGGGGCACCCTGGTATAAGCCAAGGTAAGAAAATATTTGCTACAATATATATAAAACCAAAAGGGGCATAGATAAGTACAAAATTCATTTCTTCATCATTTCTTCCCCCTTTCCTCATATGCTTTCTCACTTTTGGTAAATTTCTTGACAAAACTTTCCATTAAATCAAACACTTAAAAAGTTAAAAGTTAAAAAATGTTAACATTTGATATAAGCATTGATGATACATCAAACCGTCCTCTGATCAACACCATATGTGTGTCATGATAATCTCGCCAACATAACAAAGCAAGCATGATTGCATGCTCAATCTAGCAAGGCCCATAAAGTGTTAAGTCCACGACTGGCAGGATCCGGAAGGTCGGACCCAAATTGCAACGCGCCACTAAGCCCACACGTTAAACGGTCAAGCCCAATACTCGTAAGCCCTGATAAGGCAAGTATTTGGGGGATCGACCCAAGACAGGCAGGCAAACAATACTTTGGTTCCGACTAGAAAACAAATACTAAAGTATAAGTCGGGCAAGAAAACTTTCTTGCATAGACAACACCCAAAAAAAAGGATCTCCTACAAGATCTCTTTCCCTAAACTATGCCACCAAAGGCCGAGTCGAACAAAGACTCTCACACTATAAAAGGGAGATAAGGTCGATAAAAAATGTACGCTAAAGAAACCTAATTTACAACGTTAAGCCTCTCCTAAGCCTTATCTAATTTAAGCATCGGAGTGCTGTCGGCCGCCACACAGTGGTCTTTGGCTCATGTGTGTTCCCTGTGCGGATTCAGGTTAAAGAGAAGAAGGAGATCATAAATTGACAACATCAGTTTATTGATCTCTGTGGGGAATGACAAAGTTCCACAGAAGAAACAGTAGTGTCACCTTTCCCATAGAGCCAGAAAGATGGTGACAACAAGATCTCGCAACAATGAAGACATTGATGAACCCTCGAACGCTTGAACTAGCAGAGCGCCGCCAGCTCCAGTGCCACCACCACCGCGAGAGGAACCCTCTTAGACCCCGTGCTGGTGGCTGCCGGGGTTGACCCAAGGGTGGATCTGCTGCAACCCAGATGCAACAAATCGCACGAGCGCTAGAAAAACTCAATCAACATAATCATCCACCCGCAGGAGGAAATCGTGAGTAGCGAAGAGCCCAGTCCCTAGAAGGTTCCAGAGAATAGTTTCAAGAGAGCTGCTATGCCCCTTTAGCTTCCCAGTGGACCAAACAAGGAGAAGCGACCAACAGGGACCCAACATCCAGAGCCGACAGACACGTCTCGTACAACCCCATCTAGCAAGGGCCACAAATCAAGACGTGTTGTTCAACCTCACTGTCCCTCAGTTCATGGATCATATCATGGACGAACTATGTGAGACCCTGGAGTGGGCGGACCTGAGGGTGAGGGTTGGAGCCCAATAGGCCCGAGAGAGGTTGGACGAGCTACAAAGGGGTACATAGTCCCACATCGCCTGGGTGCGGAAGGGGGATGTGTTATACATGTGCGAGGTTGGATCCCCATAGCAAGAGGCCTGTGGAGCCCCAGTAGGTGGGTGGAAGCAACAAAACCTTGAGGGGGAGAGTGAGGGTTGGTGCCCAATAGCCTGCGGATCCCAAAGAGGACAATATTTGGATGAGTAGGGCCAGAGAGGGGCCCAGTGTCCGCTGTGCATACTCTGAAAGAGGCCTGTGGAGCCCCAGTAGGTGGGTGGAAGCAACAAAACCTTGAGGGGGAGGGTGAGGGTTGGTGCCCAATAGCCTGCGGATCCCAAAGAGGACAATATCTGGATGAGTAGGGCCAGAGAGGAGCCTAGTGTCCGCTGTGCATACTCTGAAAGAGGCCTTTTAAAGTCGTGCGGGCCCAAAGCGGACAATATCTTACTGTGCGGATCGGGTCGTTACAAACTGCTACCGAAAAAATACACCCCGTCAAAGCTGGGATTTATGGCGGGATGGGAGACCCGTCCGATCACTTTCGCCACTTCCAACATGTAATGGCACTCAAGGAAGGGTCTAATGCGATAATGTGCCAATTATTCCCTACCAGATTGAAAAAGTCAGCACTGACTTGGTTCCACAGCCTCTCTCCGAGGTCCATCGACTTATTCTGGACATTGGCGACGGCGTTCGTCACTCACTTTGTGTGCAACCAATGAACCAGGAAGGTCCCACACTATCTATTGACCCTAAAACAGAAGCAAAATGAGACGCTACAAGAAAAAAGGCCATTCATAGCGTTTCAAAAACGCTATGGTAGGATACCATTCCTACCATAGCGTTTTAGAAAACGCTATGTCTGCTTGAGCTATAATAGACCCAGGGTCTATTATAGCGTTTTTAAAACGCTATAGTAAGTTGGCTTTTTATAGAGTTTCAAAAACGCTATGGTAAGTATACATAGAAATTTTTTTTTTTGCTATCAAATGACTTTTTATTACATCTTATAAGTTTTATTTCTATAAAATAAAAATTTAAATGTGCCAAACTTAAACATTTCCATGAATGGAGGCAAAGTAATATAATTAATGAGATAATGTATTACATCGAGTCACAAAATCTATCAAATTAATAATAAAGATCAGCTCTCTGTATTACATCGAGTCACAAAACATTTTGAGCTTTTCAAAACCTAAATAAAAAACTAAATATAAAGTACCACAGCTCCTCGTTAATACACCTTAACCACCTCAACAGAACCACAGTCATCTTCATCAGTCCACCTCAACAAAGCGCTCCATTTTTCATCAGGAGCTCGACCAATCAGCAACTTGATCACAACGCCTCTTGCCAGCCTCGCTCAATTAGCAAAGTCCCTGAAAATAATGTATAAGACTGTCAGATAGTTAAGGGAAAAGTTAATAGAAAATTTTTAAACAAAAGTAACCATCTTAAAGGAAATGTTAGTCAGGAAACTTGCAATAATGCAACTTTAAATACAACTTATTCAATATTTTGTTTCAATAATAATAAACAAGACAGTAACAAAAAGTTGCACCTAACGAGTTTAAACAGATGGCAAGGCATAGTACAGTCATTGATGTTTAAGTTAATTTGTGTAAATCGTCACCCTTTCTTTGGGATGGCAGCAAGCCTGGTATACATCCTAGCCATTGACTGATATCCCCTAACGTCACCAGAACGCAGAAGATTTCCTGTTTTCAAGTTGAATGGATATGTTAGCATGTTTAAAAAATAAATCACGCTTGTTAATCAAGAACTCATAACATGGAGAAATTACTTGGTTTGTATAAAATGCAAATGCATCGTATTTCTGAGTTGATTGTCTATGGAAGTAAACCTACTTATAGGCACTTTTAGCTTCTAGTGATAAATTTGTAAGAGATACAAATTCAGGAAGAATCTCCTATGTTTTTCATGTCTATTGTTTCAGTACAAGAATTCATAAATGGGAGTGTCAAAATCCATGACTAAATTTTCATTTAAGGAGTCGACAACTGGAATGCTCTCAAATCTCATGCAAACCGGACACTCTTAAAGCAATATTTCATGCCAATCTGAATATGATTCAAGATCTGTGCAAATAGGCACGAGTTCGTTCATGCACAGTAGTTAGTTGATGTTAGTGAATTAACTTAGTTACCTGTTAACAAAATCTAAATGTAACAAAGTAGTTATCCATTTGATCAGGGACTTAACAGTCTAAGTGTTACGAACAACTATAGGTCCATCAAAGATGCCAATTTTACAGCTAAAACAGAACACAGAAAAAAGTTATACATTAACCACAAAACAACTTGCCTGAATCACAATTGAGTGGGCTATCAGGTTCTGGATGAGCCATTAAAGCAATTATAGCCCTACAAACTGAATGGAGAGTCCAAGCAGGGCTCCATGCAGTCTTCAAGATATCTAAACAAATCTCTCCTGGCTGCATATGAAAAAGGAAATAAGAACAACAGAAAGTGGAAAACACAAAAAAGTTTATCAAAAAATTAGAAAGTTTGAGGAATTCTCAGTCTCACATACTTTACTGTAATAAGATGTATGATCATTTTTTACATAGCCACGTCCACAACATACAGTATACAAAACCAAATAATCAAATGTAACAGAACTATGAGCAATTCGTCAATAACTTGAAAAGAAAAAGTTCATGGTATAGATATTAGTTTTAAAAATCAACTAAAATTTTCATGGTTAAGAATATTAATTCTACAATCAATTTAAATCTTATAGTTTAGATTTTGATTAGCAAAATGGAGGATGATTCATTGAATTGAGAAGGTGAGTGAGGAACTCACGGTAAAGTACAAATACTACATAAATAGACAACATTACTAAGGACTAAAGAGATTTTCTGATGCTAGGATACACTAACTGAACAGGGAATAGTTGATGACACCAATGCCATTGCCCAGCACCAAATCATACCAAGGAGACCCATGCACTGTTTCTGACCTCTCTTTTTCTTCCCCTTGAAGTATTCTTTCATTTCTTTCTTCCCAGATGGCAACCACTGTTGCCATTAGTAATCTGACCCACAGCCAGTTGCCTCTAGCACAAAATACTCTTACCATTCCAATGTCCAATGATCTACTACCCAAACATATAGCATGTCAGAAGTTGTGCATTAGCCTCCACAATTGACTGCCACCTTATTCCACACATCTCTAGCGAAGGTACACTCAAATAACAAATGATTTATACTTTCCATACTCATCTCGCATAGGCAACACCTGTTGGTAATGGTAATGAGTAAACCACGTCTCGCCGAGTTATCAATGCTTACAAAAATTTCCATGTGCTAAATTCCACAACAAAAAATTTACTCTTGGTGGGGTTTGGCTATTCCATAGTACTGGAGATGAGAAGTTGAATCCATTGTTGGAGACGTGGAGCTTGGGAAATGGTTAAGTCATAGCAACTATTCACTGAGAACCGCTTAGATGAGCTATCCCAAACCCATGTGTCAGCGTCGGAAGTCAGTTGTCCTCCTAGTCATGTAGATTTCTTCCAAGTATGAGAACTCAATTTGTAACCTCACTATGTGTTAGCAAATTGAGCAACTAGGTCTTTCTTCTTCCTGGTGATGCTCAATATATCACCAAATTGTTCCTTCAAAGGTTTATGTCTTAAATTTATCTCCCCAAAAATGTGTTCTCTCTTCATCATTTACTGCCTATCATTAGGAATACCATATGACATGGAAACCCTTCTTCACATACAAACATCATCAAATATTCATCAAGATTGGTGAATGATTAGGATGGCTTCCATAAGACATGAGTAACTCATCTGTAAATTCATTACCAAGAATATCATAATCACTAGTTGTATTTGAATATGAAAAGCCAACTCCAATTGGAGATTCCAGGAATAACATATTGGCATTGACCTCTCTTTTATGTGAATCCATTTAAGTATTAAAACATGAGTTGTTTGATATGTAGGATTGTCTAAGAACAACACTTGTAATTCAGCAAAAGTAAAGCCAAAATAATAAAATAAGAAAGCAAAGCCAAAATAATAAAATAAGAAAGCAGTTGTACTTAATCATATGCGCATGCACCTACCTGAAAACCAAACCTAGGGACAGCCCATGTCTGATGAAGTCGATTCCTAAGTTTGTAGAAAGATATCAAAAAGGTCTTTGATGAAGCCCACATGACCAGCATTGCTACAAAAGCACCTGGCAATAGTGGCAAAGCTTGAAGAATAATGAAATTGTCCCTGTGTGAATAAAAGTTGAACTAATTAACTGAATACTAATCAATTGGTCCATCATATGCATATCCGAAGAAAAAAATAGTTGAAGGAATTATTAAAAAAATTAAGAAACCAATATCTATATGATGTATAGGTACATACCAGTCCCATTCTTTATCTATTTGCTTAAAATCGACACCTTGTTGGAGAATGATACGATTTCTAGTGAGAAATAACATGTTGCTAAAAGAGTACCATAGTTGATGAATAAGAGCTCTGAGAGCACAGATTGTAAGGATATGTAGGCACCAACTATCTCTAGAGGTGCCTGCTTCCCATTGCCTTGTGTAGATGACTTTTGCCACAAGAGGCCCATGTTAGCAACTAAAAAAAACTAAGTATACTCAACATTAACAGTCAACGCCAAAATTAAGCATACTTCTTTCAGTTCTTCCTCCGCTTGACGATGGAAAACTAAGTATATGCTAGTTGTTAATAGCCTCCAAGGAGTATGAAGTTCAACAATACTGAATATACACTCCAACAATGCCATTGGCATGCATCTTCTGAGCATACCATTGATGGGAAGAGGTAACTGTCCTTTGCAACTGCAGGAGATCTGTCAGAGAAGAGAAGAAAAAGAGGAGAAAATCAAAAGACAGAGCAGACGACAGAGGAGGAAGAGTCGAAAAGATGCAAATTCCAAGTGAAGAAGAAACAAACACGAAAGGAGTAAGAATATGGAGAAGACATTACCCAGGTCAGGGTTATCAGTTCAAAGAGCATGCGACACAAAATAAAGATAAGCAAGGCAATTATAACACAAGGGTAGTAACTTGAGATGGATAAGAATGAACTTGCTTTCTAGATGTCAAAATGTCACACATTCACCTTGTAGAACATAGTTCACTGAGAACTTCTTGTGGTAGTGAGGGAGCTGATGTCAGTCAGCTTCTGAGAGAACTTTGAGGATCTGACACTTGGAACGTGTGATCCTTTCTTGGTTATCTTTATCATGATGATGGGTGATGATCACAGAATCAGAATCTACGAAGATGAACTCATAGAACTCCTGTGATTTTGTACTGTCTGCTTCTTCAAACTGTTGTTGTTGAGGAAACAGATTCTTGGCGATGAGCTAGGGCTCTTTCACTAAAGCATATATGGATGGCTCGATCATAGTGATATAATCAAGGCATGCTTTAGGAATGTATGGATTTGGTGCCGAAGTTTGCGACTTTGTAAAACTGGCCATGGTGGAACCAATTGCTTCTTCTTGGTTCAACGGAGTGAACTTCTGTGAAAGGGAAAGGGAATAAGAAAGAGGGGCTTGATGCTGTGAGGTAGAAGGCGTCATAGCATATTGGGATTTTGATTTGGCTTTGGAAAAAGCAGGAGGGCGAGAAGAAGATGAGTTAGAAAAACTCATATTTGCAGGAACTCTCTTGTTAGAAAATTTGCAAGAGAGTTATCAGATCCTTTTATAAACTTTATTTCAAAATCAAAGGCTGAAAGAAGACCTTGCCATCTGGCAAATATCTGTTTGGAAACGGGATTTAAAACATCTTTAGTTAAAATCTCTTTGGCAGATTGGCAATCAACTTGTAATAAAAAAATTTGGTTTATTAAATCATCTTGAAATTTCATGCACAAGACAATTGACAAAACCTCTTTTTTTACTGTGGAATAATTGAATTGGACAGAGTTCCAAATACCAGAATGGTATCGGGCCAATTGGATAGAAGTAGAATCAGGAAGGCGTTGTTTGAGAATACCACCGTATCCTAAATTGGACGCATCTGTTTCTACAATCTTGTAGGCTTCTGGATTGGAAATCCCTAGACAAGGTAGATGTTTGACTTTGGATTTAACTTGACGGACAATCTGAGAATGGGCTTCGGTCCATGGGCTTGGGTTTTTCTTAAGTCTGGCAAACAGAGGTTTTAATAAAACTCTAAGGCCTTTGTAAAAGTCTGCAACATAGTTTAGAGAACCTAAAAACCATTGTAACTGGCTTTTATCTTTTAATTCATCTTGAAATTTGTTCCCAAAATCAATTGCCCTGGATATGGGAGTGTGAGTCCCTTGAAAAATCTTATGTCCAAGAAATCGGACATTGGTTTGAAAAAGATTGATTTTTGTTGGAGAAATAACTAAACCATTTTCTTTGATAATTCTTTCAAAATGATACAAATGTTTCCAGTGGGCTGGAATTGATTATGAGAAAACAAGTATATCATCGATATACACGATTGTAAAAGTTGATAATCGGGAGAGAATATCATTCATGATATTCTGAAACTCACTAGGAGCTTTCTTGAGACCAAAAGGCATAACATTCCATTCAAAATGGCCGAATGGGACATTAAATGGTGTTTTGTAGCGATCAAAGGGATGAATCTGAATTTGCCAAAATCCAAATTTGATATCAAACTGTGAGAATACACAGGCTGAGTGTAGTCGTTTAAGAAGATCTCTCTTGTTAGGAATATGATACCTAATCCATTGCAAAGCCTGGTTTAAAGGCTTATAATTGATAACAAGGCGAGGACTTCCTCTTTCTAATTCAACTGCTTTATTAACATAAAAGGCTGCACAACTCCGGGGGGATTTGGAATGCCTAATAAGTTTTTTGGAAAACAAAGCTTTGATTTCTTTTTTGCAATGTTCCATAAGCTCAAAATTCATTTGAATTGGTCTAGCTTTGGTTGGAATCATTGAATCTTTGAAAGAATGTTCATAAGGAAGACGAACAACATGACGTTGGCGATGCCAAAAAGCATTAGGAAGTTCAGAACATAATTCCTTTGTCAAATGTTCTTGGTATTGAACTCTTTGAGTTTGGGGTCTTGAACTGGCTGATCAATGCGTCTAAATGCAATGTCTGCTTTAAGGGATTGCTAATGTTGTTGTTTCGGAGAAATGAAATTAAGAAAACAAGTATCATTTCTGATATTGTTAATTTCTATAATTCCAGGTTTGTAAAGAAAAAGAAACTCAACGTCTGTGCCAAGAATTTGGGTTTTAATCCCCGATGTTGTAATAGAAAACGGATAGATTGCAGCAAAAAATGGTGTCCCAAGAATCATTTTCTGGACCATGTTTTGGACTAGCAAAAAATCTTGTTTGATACAAACTTTGTCTTGGCAGATATGAGCATTGGTTAATTTGTATTGTATAGCTAACTTGGAATTGGTAATTGTATACAATTTTTGTTTTGTAAGTTCAAAATATTTGGTAGGTATTAACCCTTCCGCAACACAGTTAAGATCAGCTCCAGAATCAATAAGAGCTTTACATGGGATAGTAATCTCTTTATTGATAACTAGGTTGACTTTGCAAAACCATCGCTAATGTGTAACTTTGTTGATTTCATTTAGAAAAAGAGGAGAAGTAATCTCTACAGGAGTTTCAAAAGAAGAGGGTATATCAGGTAAAGACGTATTTTGAAGTCCATTGATACGAAGATCAAAGAGAGAATGATTTTCTTTTAAAATCATAATGTCTTTTATGATATAATTGACTTCTTGCTGAAGATCAGATAAGTTGACAGGGATAGAAGAGGTGGATCTTCTAAATTTGTCAATAATCTGTTTGTGATCATAAAATGGATTTATGACCTCTAGGGTTGGTTTTGTGGTTAAATTTGTTTTGATATGTTGAAGATACTCTGTTTTGAGCTTCGGATCTTCAATATGATCAACAAAATCTAAAAGAATACTGGATTCTTTTGTTTTTGAAAGTATGTTGATGCTTTGGAGGTTATGACAACGGCATGCCTCTGCGCATTCCCCATCACTGACCTTTTCAGATTGATCAGAATCAGAAGAATAATTCAAATTAAAAATTTGAAGATCTTCATCTGAATTATCTGATTCAGAGTTCATTAAAAGTTGTAGAAACATGTTCTTGATGTCTTCAGGAGCTTGAAGCTCTTGGATCTTTTGGGCTATTCCACAATTCTTTGCATAGTGACCAGGACGACCACATTTAAAGCAGAGGGCTTTGAATGGGTATGGGTTGGATACTTCTTGAATGGTTTGGTAGGCTTGGGTTTATGCGTACCATGCTTCTTGGGCTGACTATAACATTGATTATAGTCTTTGGATTGAAGTTGCTTAGGTCCATAAGGTTTTTTAGACTTAAATTGTCGAGCAGGATGAGACCTGTATTGGAGTTTTGATTGAGAAGGCTTTTGATGAGGGAGCTTAAAATCATCATAGCCATATTGTTGACAGAAATTGCCAAGTTCTCGTAGACAATTTATATTATGTTTCTTTAATTGGGCAAGTCTTAAATCATTACAAATACGTAAAACACATTTGTTAATGAAACTAATGATATCTCCAAAGGTAAGACGTTCATAAGGAATGTTTTCTGGATAGATTTCTTGTAATTTTTCTCTAACATTTCCAGCAAAGATTGGTGGAAGACCAGAAATGAACTTTCTCTTCCAAAAAGGGTTATTTGCATCTGATGGAAACATAACCTTTTTAAGGAAGATGTCTTTGTACCACCGAAAATGGCTCAAAGTCGGACATTTGTGGATCATCAACAAATCTTTGGATTTGTTCTGGAATTCACTAGGATCTCCCATAAAATGTTTTAAAATACAGAAAATCAGAGTATGAACTGAATCAAGGATTTCTGAACCTTGTTCTGTTTTTATAGGATTACCTAATAAATCAAATTTTACTACATTAAAGATTGATTGTTGCTCACCAATGGTTAGGTAGTTATCCCACCATCCTTTGAGTAGTCCAGAAAAACCAGCAATGATAAGAGATGCAATTGTCTTATCATTCTTGCCTTCGCTACGATGAGCCAAAGCCATCATAACCATTTCCTGGGTTAACTCAATAATATTTTCTTCAGTTAAACCGTCTATATACCAAGTATAGAGGTTACTGTAGAAAATGACCCATAGACCTGAAGAGATTTCTCTTCATATTGCATGTCAGGGAGTGATGGTCTTGGATAAAAATTTCTAGTTGATGGAAAGGGATTTTGATTTTTCCCATAAGATTTAGCAAACTTAATGGGATTGGCTTGGTATTGGATGTAGTTTAAACTATCCAATGCAGCCATAGGATCAAAATCACTATCCGAATTCATTGCCTGGGAAGACAATGTATTGATTTGAATATTTGATTTTAAATTGAGAGCAACCAATTTAAGATCAATTTCTTTGATTAATTGGTTTGGTGTGGTTAACACATTTTGTTCAACAGATGTAGGTGTAAAGTACGTTGTTGGTTTTGATACATTAAAGGCTTGCTTTTGAGCCAATTGGGTATGAGCCAATTGATCTTGGTGGACTTGATCATGGATCAATTTGTCACCAATCTCATGAGGCAAGATATTGGTGTAATTATTCTGTTGAATAATTTTACCAAGAACTTTAAAAGTATTATCTATCTGAGGATCTTTGAATGGTGACGCCAAAACATCACAACCTAAAGTTGAAAATTTAATTTCTTCTAAAGGTGGCAAGATGGATTCTTTGGCTGAATTTGTTTCAGTTATATGGCAGAATTTGGAATTAGTCTTGATAACATTTATGCTAGGAAGATAATCAGAAAAATACCAATTTAAAAATGATAATTTTTTTTTGCATTTTTTCACAACATGCATAAAATTGATTTCCTAATTCAGTTCTTTGTTCTTCTGTTGTTTGGGCATACAATTGCTCTCTTTTTTTACTATTGGAAGGTTTTACAAAGTCTCGTTTGATCCCTTCTTTATCGAGGATAAACTCTGTTTGTAAAACATTCAATTGAGGATGAAAAGGAGGATGATCTTCCATCTCAGATTGAGTAGGAGATTCAGGATTGTAGATTGGTTGCGGGATCTGAGAAAATTGTGGATTATTTCTCAGACTGGCAAGATCTAAGTAGGGAAGGACATCAGGAGGTGTCTGGGTCCTTGGGATTTGTGATGATGCTGTTTTGAAAGAAGATGTTGATCTTCTTCCTGAGTCAGACAATTTTAAACTTGTCTTTCTTGACTCAGAGAATTGTAATTCAACCGTTCCGTCTTCAAGAGTCAGAATTTGACTCAATCGACTAGAAACAGGTCTTCTAGGTTCAGTTTGAACCTGCCAAGTGGCTGGAAGGAATTCCAAAGTTTCATTTGAAAAAAGTTGTTTTGATTCCATAGATCCATCGAAAGATATAGTTTGTTCAACCATATCGATCTAATCTTCTGTTTTTTTAGAAAACAGCGATTTGGAAACATTGTAGATGTTTTTGTAAGGAATCTCTAGTATTGACCATTTATGTAAATTCTTTTCTACTTCTGAAATTCTACATCCCATGTGGTTTACACCATCTGGAATCTGTCTTGACCTAGAACTAGAAGCTCGGGTAAATTTTGAAAGCAAAGACATTCTTCAAAATCTTTGAGGTTTGAGGATTGGGAACACTGTACTCGGACCACCTACAACTGGAACACCAGTATGGGACCACCTAACCCGTAAACACTGCGCTCAACATGGCGACTTACTCAGGGCTCACAACGGCTGACCAACATACCTTACATGCTTACCAACGCTATCAACGGCTGACTAACAGTACCTAGGACTCACCAACACTTTCTCCCCAAAGAAAAGAGGCATGGCTTTGATACCAATTTCTACCCAGGATTGCTAACAAAGGTAAAATAGACATGGATAGGTACAAAACACAGATAAAATGCAGAAATCAGAAAAGAATTGAAATACAAAAAGATATAATACAAAGATTCTCAAAACTATCTTAGAGATTGATACAGCCTCAAGCCAATTTCTTGGTTTACACTTGGGGATTAACTGTAAGATCAAACTAGATAGTTTATTGAATTATAAAAGATAGAAATAAAAAATAGATATGATTTATTGAAATATACAAAAGATAAAAGATAGAAGCTTACACGAGAAAGGCGAAGATAGATATGATTTATCGAAACTCGCTTACCCTAAACTTGGAAAACAACTTACTTAAATAGAGAGGTGCCAGATGAAGATAAGTTTCGCTAGAGGATAAGGTTGGTGGACAATTTGTCCTTTGTAAACATAATTGAGATAATGCGAATACTATTCGCATGTGACTGTCGGCATATGCTGTTGAAGATGCTTCGACTGTAGCTGCTTTTGTAGTGGGTGAACAGTGGCTTCACGTTGATGCCTTTGTAAAAAAGAGAGATGTTGTCGGGCTGTCGGGACCAAAAGTATCTTGTTTTGTAGTGGTGTTGGCAGATACTGCCTTTGGTGATGAGGACGGTGGGTCCATCAATCAAGTGGAGAGAAGACGTCATAACAGTCATCTTCATTGAGAGGAACAGTAGGCTCTTCTTCATCTGTATCCTCTGAACAAATCTTGGATAATGTCTCAAAGAGTTGAGCTCTTGTAGGTTTCCCTTGAAGCTGCTTCCTTATATGTTTTCGATGAAGCTTAGCATCTGAAAGGGGTTCAATTGGATTCACATGTGGAGCAGGATAATGATATTTGCCTGAGAAGAAGCGAATAACTCCTTCTTTTGTAACTCTGAAGTGGTCAAACTGTGCCCACCATTAACTTTAAAATGACGACAGAACCACATGGGAACATTCTTGGATTGGTAAGGTTTGCACAATGCTGAGTAGGTATAATCCCAGCATAGAATCCAGGACAAACCAAAGTTGATGAAGAACAAAAGTGACAAAACTTGTTCGGTAACAGGAATTGGAGGTTGGTACTTTTCTTGGAAAATCTTCCATCCTTCTTGAACAGCAGGAGGAAGGATGTCTTGAATCGGACCAAAATGGCTCCACCAAATGTGTTGGAACCAAAGAGGAACATACTTCTGTTTGAACTTCTGGTAGAATGGAAAGAACCATGAATGGCCACAATTTTGCGATTGTATGTAGAAGGCTCTTGACCAAGCTAGTTTGTAGTCAAGATAATTGTATGTTCGGGGAACATAGTTCATTGAGAACTTCTTGTGGTAGTGAGGGAGCTGATGCCAGTCAGCTTCTGAGAGAACTTTGAGGATCTGACACTTGGAATGTGTGATCCTTTCTTGGTTGTCTTTATCATGATGATGGGTGATGATCACAGAATCAGAATCTACGAGGATGAACTCATAGAACTCCTGTGATTTTGTACTGTTTGCTTCTTCAAACAGTTGTTGTTGAGGAAACAGATTCTTGGCGATGAGCTAGGCCTCTTTCACTAAAGCATACATGGATGGCTCGATCATAGTGATATAATCAAGGCATGTTTTAGGAATGTATGGATTTGGTGCCGAAGTTTGCGGCTTTGTAAAACTGGTCATGGTGGAACCAGTTGCTTCTTCTTGGTTCAACGGAGTGAAATTCTGTGAAAGGCAAAGGGCATAAGAAAGAGGGGCTTGATGCTGTGAGGCAGAAGGCGCCATAGCATATTGGGATTTTGATTTGGGTTTGGAAAAACGAGGAGGGCGAGAGGAAGATGAGTTAGAAGAACTCATCTTTGCAGGAACTCTTTTGTTAGAAAATCTGCAAGAGAGTTATCAGCTCCTTTTATAAACTTTATTTCAAAATCAAAGGCTGAAAGAAGACCTTGCCATCTGGCAAAGATTTGTTTGGAAACGAGATTTAAAACATCTTTAATTAAAATCTATTTTGCAGATTGGCAATCAACTTGTAATAAAAAAATTTGGTTTATTAAATCATCTTGAAATTTCATGATGCACAAGACAATTGACAAAACCTCTTTTTTTACTGTGGAATAATTGAATTGGACAGAGTTCCAAATACCAGAATGGTATCGGGCCAATTGGATAGAAGTAGAATCAGGAAGGCGATGTTTGAGAATACCACCGTATCCTAAATTGGACGCATCTGTTTCTACAATCTTGTAGGCTTCTGGATTGAAAATCCCTAGACAAGGTAGATGTTTGACTTTGGATTTAACTTGGCGGACAACCTGAGAATGGGCTTCAGTCCATGGGCCTGGGTTTTTCTTAAGTCTGGCAAACAGAGGTTTTAATAAAACTCTAAGGCCTTTTAATTCATCTGGAAATTTGTTTGCAAAATCAATTGCCCTGGATATGGGAGTGAGAGTCCCATGAAAAATCTTATGTCCAAGAAATCGAACATTGGTTTGAAAAAGATTGATTTTTGTTGGAGAAAAAACTAAACCATTTTTTTTGATAATTCTTTCAAAATGATACAAATGTTTCCAGTGTTTCAAAATGATACAATGGTTTTTAGGTTCTCTTAACTATGTTGCAGACGTAGGTTCTCTTAACTTCTTTCAAAATAATAAAACTCTAAGGCCTTTGTAAAAGTCTGCAACATAGTTCGAGTGTGAAAATCCTTACGCCTTTCTCATGTAAGCTTCTATCTTTTATCTTTTGTATATTTCAATAAATCATATCTATCTTTTATTTCTATCTTTTATAATTCAATAAACTATGTAGTTTGATCTTATAGTTAATCCCCAAGTGTAAACCAAGAAATTGGCTTGAGGCTGTATCGATACCTAAGATAGTTTTGAGAATTTTTGTATTATATCTTTTTGTATTTCAATTCTTTTCTCCATGTCTATCTTACCTTTGTTAGCAATCCTGGGTAGAAATTGGTAGCAAAGCATGGTACCAATTTGTTAGCAATCCAACAGAAATATTGGTAGAAATTTTTGAAACTCTATGCATATTAAATTTTAGAAATTTTAATATGCATAGGATTTTTGAAACTCTAGCATAGGTAATTCTGACTCACCAACAGTACCTAGTACTATACGCAAGTCCCATAGAGTAATTCAGATCTCTAGATTTATGTCTATATTGATTTAGCTATTGGTATTCTCAGAATCACATGATTGTTGTGGACTCATGTATGTAAGTTTAATCCACAACTACGTTATGTTAATGATATCATATGAATTGAATTTTATGCTTACAGTGTCTTCTCCTTCTTCTTCACACAACCAATTGAGAAAGAGAGAGACTCTCCTTCTCTGTCTCCTTCAAATAAAGCAGCCAAGAACCTGCAAGAATGAGCAATCACACAACCAAATAATCTTTTCTTCTTCAACAATCATGCAAAGTGTTTTTGAACTTGTTATTGATTTTACTAGCATGGAACCGTAGGACTCGGACCGTTCTAAACGGTTCGAGTTAGGTTCGGTCCCAATTTTCAAAATGAGGGAATCTGGACCGGATCCGTTAAATTTAAATGATTCAAGTAAGGTTCTTCCAAAATTGGAACCAATCCGGACCGTGCCCACCCCTATACTCATCAGGGTCACCTTCCTCTTCGGATGGATCAGAGGCCACTCCAAACTCTGCATATGCTACCTCTTCATAATTGGAGAGATCCTAGTCAGGATGTTCCTCATTCATAAGCTGCAACAACTCCAACCTTCCACGCACGACTCTGCTAAACTCAAACGTGCCCTGGGACTTAAGAAGCTTCTCCTCTCGCGTCCTTGATTCAGAAAGCTCCCGCTCTAGCTGCTCCAGCTTGCCCAAAGCTTCTCCTCTCGCATCCTTGATTCAGAAAGCTCCCGCTCTAGCTGCTTAAGAAGCTTCTCCTCTCGCAGTCTAGGATTGCTCGACGCTCAGCTTATCGTTAACAACACTTAGCTCACTCTTTGCCAGAAGTAGTTGTTCTTCCACAGTATACATGCTTTTGGCATTAAATCAGCATCAACCTCCAACTGCTGACATCGAACAACCCATTCAGACTCCTTTTTTGCCTCTCGGCATTTAGAGCCTATATTCTCAGCCTGCACTCCGACCAAAATTTCTTGGGCAAATTGTAAGTCACGATAGGAAAGGTTCAGTTCATTCTCAAACCGATCCCTTGTGGACACTTCTCCTGCCATATTGGACTCAAGAGTTTTCAAGTGAACCCTCTGAGTCTCCGATCTTTTGCGCCATGACTCCGCTCCAGCATCTGAATAAGCTTCGTAGAAGGAATCTAAGTATGACTTCTACAAGTTTGCAATGACTCGCTCCATGGTATACACTCGCTCACGAGTGACCTCAACTTCAGTCTCGGTTGTGGCCACTTGATTCATGTATGACATCCCCAATACGAGTTGCTTCTGCCCACTATCCATACGTTTTCCCAGCGCCTCTCCTTCTTGCTCCGGAACATAGTTCGCTAGGCAGTCATTCCACCTACTAATATGCTTCCTGAAAGCATAAGAAATGTCAACCTCTTGATGCCAAGCATGGTTTCGTATCTTTACCATGTCTGGAGCAAACAGACTGATCCGAACATCTTGATGGAAATCCTTCGGGTTCGAAATCACTCCAGCACCACCCTTTATTGTCTTCACTGCATCAGGGCCCTCATCTACAACTTTCCCCTTACTCACAACGCTCTACTCTTTTTCACAAATCAACTTATAATCATTTGACGGGGGTAAGAAGGAAGCGAGTTATTCCTTGGACCCGTCGTCACCTCAATATGAGGACAGAAACGAAACAAAGGATAGTACGGGCGACGCGGAAGGGACCTTTTGCCATAAAGACGGCAGTCAATCGACTCTTCAATAGACCTAGCATGGCCACAAACAAAGTCTTTCAACGAAAAGGGTGACCCAGTTCCACAACAGACGAAGCTTCCACACCCGCCTGCAGCAACGCTTTGTTAAGAACCTCTGCCAGCTCTGTTACATCTTCAACCCCAACCATTTGCAGATACTCCCTCTTCAAGTCAAAAAGGGGAATGAGAGCCTTTGCCCAGGCATCATGCCCCTTAGACACAACAGTCTTCACCCCAACAGACGAGTCAAGAACTTGTCTGACAGCTTCATGCCCTTCGAACGAAGCTGAACGGCCAAGAAGGGGCCTAGACACAACACGAGGTCTCTTGAGACGAACAGGAGAAGGAAATGCCTCACTTAGTTTTGCCCTCCTTGAATGGCTTCGAATTTTAATCTTTGAGGAAGATATGCCTTCGAGCTTTGGCTTCGAAACCCTAAATAGAGTGGGAGCCAATGCCAATGAGCCCACATCTATTGAACTTGATATTAGAAGACTTAACGACATCCTCTATTCGCAGACGAGGCACGTCGCAAAACACGTCCAGAGCCACTTTATCCTCAGCAGAAAGAGATGAAGTTGGGAATTTCCCTACAAAAAGAAAAAAGGTCAATCTGATTCATTTAACACAAGTGAGACTAGAAACAGAATTGAACTTACTCATTTGCCTGAATTCCCGCTCGATCAGATGACCAGCAAGCTGAAAATACTTCAAGTACGCGGAGGCCATGAAGCAAAATTTATGCCAGAACTTAAAATCGTCAGACAGATTGCCAAAGCAATCCGACGATGTCATCACGCACACAACGTGCTCATTTATCCGAGGGGAAGTAAGCAGTTGGATTGCCCTCGAAGAAACTCAGACACCAGTGTCCTTCACCCTGATCAGAATGGTGATCACAATCCAATACCCATTCGACACCACTTGAGCGGGCGCAATGCCGAGATAAGCCCCTCTGGAGGGGACAACGATGTCAGATCGCCGCCCAGAGTGAAAAACAACAGATCTTCAGGAACCCCATATGTTTTATGGAGGATTTCTAGGCTCGACTCAGAAATAGACATCTCCTCAAACAAATTGTGACCCTCTGCGAACAGTTCATCGGAAAGCTGATTCAGTCCCTCATGAGAGATCGTACAAGCTTTCGATTATGAAGGAAGAGCAAAGTCAAAGGCACAGAATGTGGTACAACAAAATAGAGTCTCCGAGATTGAAAGAGTAAAGAAGCCAAACTCTGCAGAGAGGGGATTTATATAGAAAACATTCCTCCCACATTTTCTCTTTCGAGCAGACGCACACCCAATTAATGAAGATTGTTGCTCGAGGAAACGACATAGACTCAATCATCATGACTGCACAGTTGCTTCATGAAATGACTTGGTAGGCAGATAAATTGATCGACCAACTCGAGGGGAGTAGCTGATGATACATCAAACCGTCCTCTGATCAGCACCGTACTCGTGTCATGGTAATCTCGTCAATAGACCAAAGCAGGTTTGATTGCATGCTCAATCCAGGAAGGCCCAAACAGCGTTAAGCCCACGATTGGCAGGATCCAGAAGGTCAGACCCAAATTTCAACGTGCCACTAAGCTCACACGTAGCACGGTCAAGCCCAATACCCGTAAGCCTTGATAAGGCAAGAGTAAGCCCTGATAAGGCAAGTATTTGGGGGAACAACCTAAGACAGGCAGGCCAGTAATACATTGGTTCCGACTAGGGAACAAATACTGAATTATAAATCGGGCAAGGAAACTTCCTTGCATGGACAATACTCAGAAAGGAAAACCTCTCTCGCAGATCTAGGAGCACAAGTCGTGTAGGAAAACTTCTCTACATGGACAACTCCTAATAAGGAAAGGATCTCCAACAAGATCTCTTTCCCTAAACTACACCACCAAAGGTCAAGCCGAACAAAGACTCTTACATTATAAAAAGGAGACAAGGTTGATTACCAAATGTACGCTACAAAAACCCAATTTTCAACTTTAAGCATCTCCTAAGCCTTATCTAACATAAGCATCGGAGTGTCATCGACCGTCACACGGTGATCTTTAGCTCACGTGCGTTTCCGTGTGCAGGTTCAAGTTAAGGCGAAGAAGGAGTGCATAAATCGATTACATCAGGCATGATCCAAAGAAATGATGATACTTTCCCTTGCTCACAGTGCACTATTCTTCTAGGGTGACTTTACTTTAATTTTTTTTCATGAAAAAAATTTACAAAATATAATAAAAGATTGGAGAATGAGAGAGCGAGAAAAAGTTATTCACCTTGAAACTGAAGATGACCACGTATTTTGAAAAATATTTGTTTGCTCCCCCAAGAAATTTTTTTACAACTTTATAAAAAATAACAAGATAGGTCCTCACAAAATCCATGTCTTCATTATCTCCTTCTCTTATCTTTCCCTTCCCTTCTTTGAACTACCTACATGCTCATGTAAAGTTCATGTTAACAAATTTCTCAAAATGTGAACCATGGGCTTCAATACTTACTGCTTGTAAGCATCATGAATTTATCAAAATTTGATCATTCGGCTTTAATACGTTATATAAGAGCATCTCCACCCATGGGTGGAAAGCAAAAGCCATGTGTATCGTATTAAATCCAAAGGTTTAAAATTTTGAGAAATTCATGATGTTTACAAGTAGTAAGTATTAAAGGGATGACTGAAAATGGAGGGAGATAGGAACATCTCCAACAACCTCCCCATGAAGCTATCTAAATTTAATAAAATAACATAAAATAAGGAGCTCCTTACTCACTCTCTAGTATTTGTTTTGCATTTGCTCACCAAATGACTCCCCAAACTCACTACTTAAATTTATATTATATTGCATTTTTATTTCCTCATCTTTAAACTGGGTGAAATCAATAATTTAAAATTGGTTTGAAATTAAAAGGTGAGTGAAGTCCAACAAATAAAATATTAAACAAAGATTTAGGGAGCTAAATGACTAGCTACATTTAACTACTGAAGACAAACTCTTTGGAGGCTCCCCCATGTTACCTAAGATATGAATCTCTCATGGGAAATCTCTTGGGGCATTTTTTACATTCTCCACTATCTTAAATGTTTCCATCTAGATACTGAGCCCTTCTAAAGAAATTGTTGATGCTCTAAAGGTGGATATTTGTGGATGTGTGTGCACAAATTTTTCATTTTTCTCCGTAGGTGGAGATGCCCTTTGGGATGGAAATAAAAAAAAGTAAAATTGGGATTTTTATCATCAAATTTGCATTTTCATCCACCCTCCATCCTCAAAGTGGTCAAAGGGTGAAATTTTGATATTTTGTCATTTTGTGTAGAAAAGTCAAGAGAGTTATTGGACGTTTGCTTT
Organism: Berberis vulgaris; assembly: GCA_963556465.1. Taxonomy (NCBI): domain Eukaryota; kingdom Viridiplantae; phylum Streptophyta; class Magnoliopsida; order Ranunculales; family Berberidaceae; genus Berberis; species Berberis vulgaris. The sequence goes on from OY747132.1 coordinate 55,464,938, forward strand.
TGAATGTGGAGAATATCTTATATTCCTTCACTTTGAATGGGGGTGGGGGGGGGGGGGGGGGGGGGGGGGGGGGGGGGGTGTGGTGCAGTCAAAGTGGAGGGAGATAAATATGGATATTCCCTTCAAGGTCTAGATTTATCCACCCTTGGCATATGTATGGGAGCAAAAAAATTGCCTTTTCTCTATGGGTGGAAATGCCCTTTGGGGTGGAAAGCCAAATTCTTTTATTTTCACCCCATGGGTAGAGATGCTCTAAGCATCTCAATGCATAAACAGGTGGTTTTTGTTTTCAATAAGAAGTAAAAAGGTTGTCAGAACGTTTAGTGAGCATTTTATGTTTGCTTGTTTCTATTTAGAAGCCAGTAAAAAACAAAAAATAAATTGTTTGAATGGATCAAAGTCTTTGCTAGGGAACCATGTTACTGCAAGAAGATTATGCAACCAAGGTGGTGTGGCATGATTAGAGAGTTATTTCTATAACCTTGAAATAACATAAACATTTGGAGATCTATAGTAACGCCACATCACTCTGATTGAAAAAATATTCGTCTTTCCTGATAAAATATCCAAATTACCCTCACACCTACTTTATCCACACTCTCTCACTTTCACTCCCCACTGTTTTAATTGAAATAGGGCACTAGAACAAGTGCTCGAGATCACTTCCATCCATGAACACCGAACCTCAATCTCCACCGATCCTTCACCGTCACCATCTTCAGTAACACCACCGTAACCCACCGATCTCACGCCGTTTGCTACTGGGTCTCATACTACTCAAAACTTTAACAGTATAAAGACTTAGAAAGAGAAGATTCAAAAAATTAAAAGAGTTGCGAAAACTAACACACAGGTAAATAAATAAATGAATAAACCATTTAAAATTTGAGCCCGGGGCGAGAGCCCAAATGAAATCCTAAAGCTACTTTAGTTGAAAAGTTATAGCTCAGGTATGTGTGTGTGTGGGTGGGGAGGGGGAGGGGGTTCATTATAGGTATAAGATAACAATACACAATGGGATACTAGTTCATGTATAGACATGTGTAGCGGAGGGTATCACACGTTCATTATTCAAACTGTGCTGAAAGCCTTTAATGATTTTGGATCAAATAAAAAATCATGCGTCTTGGACCGGAACCATGGCATCTCGGTTCAAAAATTTTTTTAATGGAAACTAACAACTTCACTTTTTCCCTCATAAATCTTTCTCAGTCCTGCGACTCTCTCTCTTGCTCTCCACCCAAAACCTAAAATTCAAAATGGATGTTGTTCTTTCCCTCTTCATTTCTCCGCCACTCTTTCAGACCTCTTCCGCTTCTCCTCCATCTCCGCCATCACTTCTAATAAGTATCCAGCGAGCGCCCTAAGAGGAGACCAATTTCTTACTCAGTTTCTCATTGCCGTCAAGATTCCCCTCTCTATGTCTCTGTCCTTCACTTACTTAATCATCATGTCTCTCTTTTACTCTCCTTCACTTATTCACTTGTAATCAATCAAACTAAAAATCACTTATTTTAGTGATGTCAGGGTCTCCCCAGGATGATGTTGTAGGTGGACGGCGCATCGATCACCATGAACTGCTGAAGGATGATATTTTGGAGTCGTGGTTCTCCTGCCACTATTGTAGAGTTGATCCTCCCCATAGGTAAGTACTTTTCATCGCAAAGTCCAACCAGGGGATTAGTCGAAGGGATTAGGTTTTCTTCCATTAGTTGCATGTTCAGGAACAACACGTTCATACAGCTTCCAATGTGTACTAAAGACTTTCTCACTTCCCAGTTTGCTACGAAGATCGATATCACCAGAGCATCATTATGCGAAGTGTAGACACCTTGGAGGTCCCCGACTGTGAAAATTTGGGGCAGGAACAGGCTCTGAGAGTGACTGTGTTGCATCCATTAGTCCTCATAGGCTGACTTGGTCCGTAGTTTGCGGAGCAAACCTTTTTCGGGACCGGTTGGACCGTTCGATTTCCAAGTTTACTCCATGCAGGACGCACACTTCATTATAGTGCTCCCTGTTTTTCTCTGCTTTCTCGTCCCTAGGGGCAGAGGGTTTCTTCTTGGATTCCGCCTTTTTCTTGGCGGTTAGTTTCTCGTCTAGAATGATGTAATTTTGTGCTTCCATCAGCAAGTCTGCCATATTTAACGGGGGGTCCAAAGTAAGGAAGTTATAAAACTTGCAATTCCTCAAACCTTCAGTGAAGGCTGCGACGACAGTTTCATCACTGTAACCGTTGATGAGGCTCAATTCGTGGTTGAAGCGCGCGACGTACTCCCTCAAAGTCTCATCCGACTTCTGCTTGAGGGATTTGAGTCTCATCACTGTTTGTATGATTTGTTGCATCTGGGCTAATAGTAGATCCACCCTTGGGTCTGCTGCGGCTGCCTCTAGCGCGAGGTCTGATGAGGTTCCTCCCGTGGCAGTGGTGGAACGGGCAGCGCTCTGTCGTTTTGGGCATTTGAAGGCTCAACAACATCTCCATTGTTGCGAGACCTTGTTGTCACCATCTCGTTGATTCTCTGGAAAAGGTGGTACTATTGCTTTTTTTTTAGGAACTCTGCCGCTTCCCACGGACGGCGCCAAACTGATGTAGTCGATTCCTGCTATCCTTTCTCACCGCTTACCAAGATCTGCACAAGTAGCGCCTGTGAGCTAAGGACCACCATGTGACGGTCGATGACACTCTGATGCTTAAGTTAGATAAGGCTTAGGAGACGCTTAAAGTCGTAAATTGGGTTTCTGTATTTTATAGTATAGGAGTTCTTATTCGGGTAGGCCTTTGGTGACGTAGTTTAGGAATGAGATCATGCTGGATATCCTTTCCAAATTGGGAGTTGTCCATGTGGGATAGTTTTCCTATAGGACTCGTGCTCCTAGATCTGCAGGAGAGGTTTCCCTTTCTGAGTGTTGTTCATGCAAGAAAGTTTCATTGCCCGACTTATACTCTAGTATTTGTTTCCTAGTCAGATCCAATGTGTTGTTGGCCTGCCAGTCTTGGCTAGATCTCTCAGATACTTGCCTTAGAGGACTTACGAGTATTGTGCTGACCGCACGACGTGTGGGCTTAATGGCTCATGTCAACTCAGACCCGACTGTCTAGATTCTGCCAATGATGGGCTTAGTGTTGTTTGGGCCTCACTGGATTAAGCACACAATCGAATTTTCTTTGTTTTGTTTACGATATCATCATGACACGTGTACGATGCTGAACAGAGAACGGTTTGGTGTATCATCAAAAGTAAAATGCAGTATTTTTTCTTTCTCTACCAAATGTAGATTCCATCAACATTTTTTCACAAAATTTTTATTTTATTTGCCCTTTCTACTTGTTTAAAATTTACAAACATGTCATCATAAGAAATGAATCATAACCCTCAACACATTTCCCAATTTTCAATTTTACCATCTTCTATCTGTAATCCTTAGTTTGTCCCAGCCAGCAATGAACAGTAAAACACCACTTTGAATTGTAATATAGATTAAGGTACTCCCTGCGCCTTCAACACTCAAATGTTTGATAGAAGGAGATTTTCATCTTTGGCCAGGGGTATTTCAGTTTTGTACGAATATAAATTTAAGCCAAACACCTTCCCTCTCTATGTGATCTGTTAGATCTTTATTTTTGGGTAAATCTCAGCCGTTTTTTATCTCAACGTAAAATATCATTCTTATTTGTTATATAGACTAGGGTATTCTCCATGCCTACAACACTCAAATCGTTTGATAGAAGAAGAATTTTCAACTTTGACTATAGGCATTTTAGTCTTATGCGAACATAAATTTCAACCAAACATTCTCCCCTTTTCCCTCTGTGTTCCATTAGATCTTTACGTTTGGGTAAATCTCAGCCTTCTTTTATCTCCAACCTAATACACATTCTGGTTTGTTATATAGACTAGGGTATTCTCCGTGTCGTTGTCATGATAAAAGTTTAAAACTTGTCAAAATATGATCACCCTTGAGTTTTTATCCTTTATATTTACATGCCTAATCACCACCATCAATAATTGAAGAAAAATAAATAAATATAAAAAATGTTGAGTATGGGAATCGAACTCATGCACTTTTGGTGTTTTAAGTTCTATGTGATCCATTAGATTCATATATTTGGTTAAATCGTTGTCGTCTTTTATCTCCCACCCCAAACACCATTCTGTTTTGTAAATATAACTAAGGAATTCCCCGTGCCATTGACACGTTAAAAGTTTAAAATTTGTCAAAATATGATCACCCTTGAGTTTTCAACACCACCATCATCAACAATTGAATAAAAATAAATAAATATAAACAATGTCGGGTATGGGAATCGAACTCATGCACTCTTGGTACTTTAAGTTCTATGTGATCCATTAGATTCATATATTTGGTTAAATCTCAACCGTATTTTATCTCCCACCTAAACACCATCATGTTTTGTATAAATAACTAGGGCATTCCCCATGCCGTTGGCACGATAAAAGTTTAACATGATAAATAGAGTGTCGTTTACTTTAAATATTAAGATAAAAAAAAATCAAAATGTTGGGTATGAGAATCGAACCCATGCACTCTTGGTGCTTTAAGTTCTATACGATCCGTTAGATTATTATATTTGGGTAAATCTCAGCCGTCTTTTATCTCCAACCCCAAACACCATCTTGATTTGTAATATAGATAGGGTACAATAAAAAATTTAAACTTGTTAAAACAAGACCACCCTTAAGGTTTTATCCTTTATACTTATATGTCTAATCACCACCATCAACAATTGAAGAAAATAAATAAATATCAAAATGTTGGGCATGGGAATCGAACCCGTGCACTCTTAGTGCTTTAAGTTTTATGTGATCCATTAGATTCTTATATATTTGGTTAAATCTCAACCGTCTTTTATCTCTCACCCAAACATCATCTTGTTTTGTATATATAACTAAAGTATTTCTCGTGTCGTTGGCACTACCGTACGGTATTAATTATTTTCATTGCGACTTATCTTTTTATCGTGTTTCTCATGACTTTAACTGTGTTGAAAGATCACTTGGCATGGCTCTGAGAATTTTAGGTTAATATGTTATTAACTATTGGTACATGGGCTTAAACTAAACCATAATAATGTAAAAATAAAAAGTTCGCCATTAAAAAAAGTTGCCTAATAAATATATATTGTCGCTCTAGACACGTATCACTAATCATACCCCAAGGTTGCGACACATGTACCATTACCATTAAACATATTTATATAATATATCTCCTGTCATTCATCTTTTTAATATCCATTGCGGTATTATCTCAATCACAAATATTTGGTGTTTCAGTAATGGTAGCTTAAACTAAATTAATTACAATATTTTTATTGAATTTTAACAGTCTATCTTGTTTTAAAAAAATTTCCCAATACTAAAATTTGTCATACCTCATAAATTTGCATTTGTAATTCATCAAAATGTAGAAAACACAATAAACCACTATAACATTACTCCACATGCTAAATGTTTGAGTAGGCAACAAAACATTAAAAAAAAAAAAAAATTGTAGAATTTCAACAGAGTTTACTTTGTTTTCTTAATTTTTTTTTCCAACACTAAACCCTGTCATACATAATAATATTGCATTTGTAATTCTTCAAAATGCAAATATATAAAATGAACTACTACAACATTGTTCCACAAGCTAAATGTTTGAGTAGACAACAAAATTTTGACAAAGTCTACTAATGAGTAAGAAATACAGTACCTCCAGAGTAGCACATTTAGTATGCAAATGTAAATCACATTGTATACATGGTTAACATTGAAGTCCTACTGTATGCATATGTAAATCACACTGTCACTACAACACAAATGGTGATAGATAGCACATGACAATAGCGTTTTTTTAGAAAGTGCTATGAAAGGGCAGACTTTGCTCAATTGTGAAATGCTATCAAATGTTGGGCGGGAGTAATTCGATGGGGGGCACCAAAGTGCCCGCTCGATCCAAACCAAAAAAATAAAAACAGAACAGAAAAAGAAGAAATGAAGGAAGCAGAAGCCGAAGCCAAGTCTCATCTCCCTCTCCTTCTCCCTCTCCGACTGCTCTCATCTCCCTCGTCGTTCTGCTCTCCCTCTTCGATCGCTCTCCTTCTCCAATTGATCTCTCTGTGCTGTCAACACCCAACCTGTTTCGCCGTGCTCTCCCTCTCCAACGTGTTCTACTTTTCGCCGTGATCTCCCTCTCCGTTTCAGGTCTCTCATTTTCAACACACTCACTATCTCTTGCTTTGCTTTCACCGCAAACCCTAACAATTTTTTTTTTTTTTTTTTTGAAGTAATGGATGTTATGGATTGGTAGATTGAAGGCTTTGAAGGATCAATTTTTTCAGATAGGTAGTTGTCAATGTTTTTAGGGGAGAGGAATTGTAATTTTTTTCTTTTTTCCTCTTTGATTTCGTTATGAATTGCATTTTTGATGTTTGAGACATTTTTGTTGTTTTTTTTAATCTTAGAAAATGAGTTACTTTTGAGTTGGGGATTTACATAGTTACCAAGCACTGCATTCCTAATTTGCTTGATGCATTTTGCTTCGGTTGGAAGATGATGGGAACTTTTATAAAGTCTGATAGGCAGAGAATGTTGTGGGAAATGTTCTGAAATTCTAATTTGTGCATGATAATACTCAATAGTTGTGCCCTTTAATTTATTGATAATATTTTAGACTTTTTAAATTCAATACAGTACCTGCAAAAATGCTTTTTAGTTTGATCTTTGGTGGTATTGATGCATGATGGAATTATAACTCTAGATGTCTAAATAAACAGTAATGTAATCATTTCTATGGTATAGGTTGAACTCTTTTGTTCTAATGGCATGGCATTGTAGTGAGAGTTTTTTTGTTGTTGGAATAAATTGTTCATATATTCTTTTCCTTGTGTTTTATAGTATTGTATCTATATCTACTTGATTTGTTTAGTTAGAATGTTGGAAGATGTTGAGAATAGTTTCATTCTATATCTTGGGCATTCATGAGTAGGTTAGAGGATGGGAGGAATCCTTCATATCTTTGCCATGATTTTAATGCTTTTTGATAGTGGCGTGATTCTCTGCTTTTCCATTTCTTGATTAATTAAGGCTTCTTTTATTGTAAGATATGTTGGCACATATAAGTTGTAGGTGTTGTTGATAAACTAGATGAAGTATTAACTAATGTGGTACAATGACATTGTTTTGGCTCAAATGATTCTGGGTGACTATTGTCACTTTCATTTGGAAAGAGAATTATGTGTAATTCCTTCCTCGCTTATTTGAGATATTATTAGACTGATTTACGAAAGAGGGGTGTTATTAAGTGCATTATGAAATGAGAAAAATGGCTCATGTTCTTGTGTGTAATATAGGTTATTTGATTTTGTTATCTTAGTTAGATTTTATTTTTTTTAAATCATTGGGCTCGTCCATAGTAAATCCTGAGTAGTATTAGGATTTGGGTTAGAGTTTTGATTTACCTAAATAGACCCAAATCTTTATAGTGTAAGTTTTTAGAAGCCAATTGAAATTGAGTTTTGAAGCTTTGTCCAATCAAGCTTAGGTTGTTTTATCTGCTTCTGCTAGTTTACAACATTTTATTAGTGATGCATGTTTTTCAAATTTGTGATGATGGTCATGTTCCTAGTTTTTACTACTAGGTGTATGTATGTTAGGTTTATTTGTATTAAACATGACCACTGGTGTACATGCTAATGTTGTAATAATGCTAATGTTGTGGTTGGATTTATTTTGCCAGAAAGGAATTATTTTTAAACATTATTGTTTTTGAAATGGTTGAAAATCTTTCTTGAACTTAGTTTATCAGCAAAAAGGAGACTAAAACTACTTAGTTTCATACACTTATTGTCATTTCTCCTGTTGGTTGTGTTTATCGATGTAGCATTTTGATGGCTTTTTCTTTGTACCATGCACAGGTTTTATGGCTGCAATGGGAAGAAGGGAACCACTTAGCTGGTAATCTTTGTTTACGTGTTTCTTCTATCAATAAAACTGCAATGAAAAAAGAAGAGGGTGTATATTGATATTCATTCAAAAGAAGAAAACTAAAATGGCTAGGATATAATAGGCAAATTATAGGTGAAACCAACATGGCTAGGGTATAGATCTTTGTTTAGTGATGAAGGAAGAAAATTGTAAAGATGGTATGTCGAAAATTCTATAAAATACAGAACATTTTATAATCTATAGTTTTATCTTGGATTTTTTTTTCCACCTTCCTCCCATACATAAGAAGATACTCTTAAAGTATATATCGTCATGTTTTTCAAAGACGGTGACTTTGATTTTTATGTTTAGTCAATGAAAAAGATTTTGTAATTAAAGTGAATTTTCTATAGATGATTATTATTACATAGAAAATACTCTTCTAAACTTAATAAGAATTGTTTGCTTCTTCTCTTGAGAGATTTTCTTTCGTTTTCAAGTATTGCTTCCTTTTTAGTTTTCTCTATATACATACAAGAAGCTTGAACTTTCAATCGTCAATAACGATTTCTAATATATAACTTCTATCCCAATTCACACTTTTCTTAAAAGCATCATCTTCCTTCTTATTTGTATATACTTATCAACTATACCGGCCCCCCTTCTTAGAAAATCTCAAATAATCCAAGATAATCTCAAACTTGTGCTTATGTGATCTTTCTTCCACTAACCTTCTTAGATTTTGATTCCTATATAAGATTTATTTATAATGTGTTAGTAATGAAAAATGTAGATTGCCATAAAATAAACGACACTAAAAAGAAAAAAGAAAAAAGAAAAAAAAATATTATTACTCGAGGCGGAGGGTCTTATGGCTCCCAGAACAATAATATGTCATCAAAGTTTGCTGTTTTCAGAGCAATCTTACATATATTCCAATAGATCAATGATCACATCATGTCTGTTATTCCACAAAACCTCCAATAATAATGTGAACTTCGAATGAGATGTACATATAGCCTTTGCCATTGCCACCCATTTGTTTTCATTCAAAATTTAATTGGAACAAAATAAAAAGATTTTTTACCCCACTAGTCTTTGTCTCTCTCTCATACTCACTCTTTGCATCCATCCAAATGACCTCCTTCTCCTTTTCTCTTCTCATTCTGCAACATCAACTCTCTCTGTGTTTCAGGTGTCCTTGATGTTCATGCAAGATCCAAAAAACTCATCAAACACTACAAGGTATGATGCACATTATTGCTCTTTCACTCTTTTTTTTTTATTCCATAGGGAATATACATATTATGATTGTGATATACTGATAGATATAGTCTTCAGATAGTCGCGACATATCAAGTAGACATACCTTCCTAAAACATCTCCTTAATCCTTCCTAATGAAACACTGCTTAGAAGGATTTATGCAAAAACATGAAATATGACATACTTTCTTATTGAAATTCGATTTTATATATAACTCAAATTCCTGCAGCATTTCTATCTATGTGCATGAGCTGAAAATGGGGACACCCTAAGTACAAGTAATTTACTCTATATCCGAAGAAAAAAAAATGTGGTTTCCTGTTTTCTTTTTATCTTGAATTTTCTTTATTTAAAATACATTTTTTGAACTTTGGTTGTGTATAGTGAAAGGGATGATATTTTATATATCTGTTGTGTAATGTTGTAATGTTGTTGTTGCGTAATGCTGTAGAATATTGTTAAATGTTAGTTTATGTATTGCATAATAAGATGTTTCACTCAATTGATTTTGCATTTTAGGGAGTTGTATTCATCTAAATAGGTTTTTAGGGAGTTTTGAGAGATAGATATGAGGAGATTGGTTGGAATAATATGAGGAGATTTCTCCAAAATGTTTAGAGTGTTTTATTAAGCGCTTAACTTCAAAGGATGATGAGAGAGACAAATTGCAAAAGAAAATCAGGACACCATCTGAAGATTGGAGACTGAAAAATCAGCAGTTGGAATCACAGGACCACTTTTCCTATTGAGATTTTTTACCTTTTAAATGCATTTGGTCATTTTGCCACTGATTAGTCCCTGCTATTTTTTCTCAGGTACTACTCTACCCAGTCTCATCCTTTTTTCCATGGATTTAAACAAATGTGAGCGTGACATAGCTTTATGTAGAAACCAGAGGATTTATGGGTCAATCATTTGAAAACAAAGTATGTTTAGTCTGGCAAATTCTCGGTCTGCCACCAAAGTATGTTTTCTTCTTTAGTCATTCGTCGAAGTTCTCAGTTTTAATTCATCCATGACCTAACTGAAGGTTGTTGAATTTAATGGATATGTTGTATTTGTGTGATGAAAAAATGATATAGTGTCTTCATGTGATAGAAAACTAGGTCTGTATGTACGACTTGAATTTCCGCAATATTCAATCACTTCCATCATGAAGAACAAATGTTTAGTGGGAAGCTTATAGTAGAAGGGTAATAGCTAGGACTGAAACATAAATAAGAAAATGGAAAATGACCAAAATGTACCAACTAGGATTGAAACATCAATAAGAAAATGGAAAATGGTCTTCTAGGGAGTCTTCATTGTTCATTATGAATACCACTCACTGATTTTAAGCGAATTTGCAGAGATTTAGTAAATTTTTGGGTTTGGGGATTTCAGGTTCTGAGATCTCCATATTTGCAGAGCATGCCATCTTCTGCCCATCAGGTAAAAACTAAACTTTTTTTTGTTGTCTAATTTTACCATTTCACCTTTGGGTTTTTTCAGATTTTGACCATTTGTTTGTAGGATGGAAGAGGAGAAGGAGAGAATGGGAATGAAGTGAAGTATGATTTGAGGAGCAGAGGACTGTTTGATATCATCTAGGTATGAGTTTATTCACTCATTTTCATTCTTTGTTTCTTAAGCCTTGATAATAATTGGAACTTTTAAGTATTTGAATTGGCAGAAACTTTTATGTTAGTGATAGTTTGATCTATAGGGTGTGTTTTGGACTTGATTCAGTAGTTATATTTAGTCATCTTTTTAAACATATTTTGTTGGGTGCATAATGTAGAAAGCGAAAATCATAATGAACTTTCAAAGGAGCAATGAACAAATCAAGGGTTTGGAGTTTCTATGCCGATGATATTCATCCATGTGTTCTATAGAAGTTTCAGAATGCACAGATTCTAATATGAAGGCCTCTTTCATCAAATAGACCATCACACCGAAAATTGACAATTTAAAAAAGGCGGATTATGAAAATTCTGTTTGAATCAATGTAGTGTCTCTTAACTGGTACTTTGGAACTGAATTTTGTACTTACATTACTTATGAAATTACCGCAGATTTTCTTTTGAGGCTTATACAAAGAAGTGAAAATGGATGACAAATCGATAGCCCTTGAAGCAGTTAACAAGGAAGTTGTTGATTGTTGGCCCAACAAGAGCTCTATTCATGGATGAGATATCAAATGGCTTGGAAAGTTCTACCACCTTTCAGGTTGTTTCCTATCTTCAGCTTTGATGGGGGTTAGATTGGGAAACTTATTATTGATTGGGATAGCTATGTAATGGACTGAAGGTACTTTCTTGTCATGATCCTTTCTTTGTTGATTGAAGGTACTTTCATTGGTTTTAGCAACTTTTAATTTTTATGCATTCTATGCAGGAAAATTTTCACTGGTTTCTGTTATCTTATTTGGTTATTCCTAATTACTCAGGTCTGCGATTTTGGCATTTTTAGATTAAAGGCAAACACATTTCTGTCTGCCAAATCAGCAGCAGGAACTGTAAGTTCTATGTCTATCCTTTCTTTTGCATAGCTCATAGAACACATTTTTCGCTAATGACAAAATGGCCATGTTTTTTGTTTCCATTAGCCTGAATGGATGGCACCCAAAGTCTTTCGCGATGAGCCATCAAATGAGAAGTATGATGTTTACAGCTTTGGTGTAATTTTGTGGGAACTTATGACTTTGCAGTTACCTTGGAGTAATTTAAACCAAGCACAGGATTGTTCCATGGTTTTGATGATAATCTTTTCGCCTTGGAGAGCATCACAAAAATGATCTCATTTCAATATTTCTAGGCACATCGAATAATGGTTTAAAAATTGAAGAATGTTTTTGCTTGGATGCATCTTTTAAAAAAAAAAATTCAATGTCATTTCATATTGCTAACTATGTTGGGATGTAGTAATGTTTGTGGGGACAATCTTCACAAAATCCGGTTCCAAAAGTATCCTGTGGGTCTCACAAAATGTTAAAAAATGTGTGTACAAATAACCTGGCACACACACACACACACACACACACATATATATATATAATCCTTTTGTCAAGGGATTTAGCCTTTATATAACCACCCTTATTTTATGTTTTCTTGTTGAGATAAAGTTTAATCTGTATTATTGCAGGTGGTAGCTGTTGTTGGCTTCAAGAATAGAAGGCTTGAAATTCCGAGCAGTGTCAATCCTCAAGTGGCCAATTTGATTGAGATCTGCTGGCAAAAGTGAGCAGAGCTTTTCAGATCTTATACTTAATGCACAGTTTTTCATTTTCTTGTTTTACATTAAAGAAAACACATTGTTAAACTGCATTGACCCTTGGAAGCGCCCTTCCTTCTCAGAAATCATGGAATATTTGAAGCCACTAATTAGACCTCCCACATCTTTTGGTGTTCTATCAGTCTGCTATTGGCGTCCTGCCATTTTAATTTACTAGTCTTATTTACAAGTCTGTGGCATAATGTTATCAGAAACATACTTGATGGTTATTTCAGATTCTAGTAGGTAATTGTGAGAGACAAAATCCAACTAACACAATGGATAAAGATCTTTATATGTTACTATTATAGCATAGTCTTGTTTGCTTTTTGAGTGTTTGATGATTTTTTTCTTTATTGTATTGCTTAGGTGCATGACTAGAAGATCTCTGAAAATTTTAATTATAGTGTTTTTGCCGTGCTATCTACTTAGTGATGATGTACATGCTAGGCCTGGATACACCTGTACGTCGTTTGGTTATGTTATATCAAAACTTTTCTAATGCATCTCATTTTTTCGAATTAGGATGAAAGAGAACTTAAAAGGCAGAGAAGAAAACAGTCAAATCGAGAATCGGCTCGTCGATCCAGAATGCGTAAGCAGGTATAGGTTCACACGGTTACTTCTTGTTGGCTTACTTCGAGTTATTAGTTCTTGATATATATCTGTTGTTTTATTTTCAGGCAGAATGTGACAAGCTAGCCCAGTGTGTAGAAGTCTTAGAAGAAGAAAATAACATCCTCAAAGCTGAACTTAGTCGTGTCAGAAGCGAGTACGAGCAGCTTCTGTCTCAGCATACTACACTTACGGTGATGCATTAATTCCTTTTCCTATTTTTTTGGGGTTCTTGTACAAGAAATACAAATCTATTTAAGATAACGACTTCTTATATAGGTTGTCTACTAGTTTAGACTTTGATAACAATCTTCCAAACCAATTGAATTGTTGGTCATAAGAACATATCCATGTGGTTACTAGTAAGTTAACATAATCGACATTGGATAATGCTCACCATTTTATGAGGTCGAAAATCTTGATGGGGGTCTCCTAATCGAGGCATATTTTGATGGTTCCTATCCACCTTAAGATTTACAAAAATTTATGCTATGTTTTTCATGGATAATTTCTCCACCTGCTTAAGAATTCTCTTAGGATGTATCTAGTTTCCTTCTCATTTCTTAGTGGCTGATATCATTTTATAAATATGGGAATTTGAAGGAGAGGCGTGGGGAAATTCCTAGAGGAAATGATGGTGGTAATGACCATTCAGACAATGAAGATAAGCAGGAAATGCAAACAGAAAAGGGGCCAAGTGGTCGCTAAAAACACAGTTAAACTACTTCATAGACCCTTTTCGAGACCACAACCTAACCCATTTGCAGGCTTATAGTATGCATTTTCAAATTGATCAGATATGACCTTTCCAGTAATGGGTTCATCTTCAATACTGTCTGTTGTTGTAGTTTTAATCAATCATTAACATTTTATAGCATATTAGAGACTGGGGTACTTGTCATAGATTTTTCTTCTGTTGCATTGACAGGAACATTAACGTTTTCTTCAGGTGATCATAGAGCAAAGGTGAAGGAATTGAATGTCTCTGCAAGAAATTGTATACATTACTCGCAGACAATGGAATCTGAGATAGCATTTGATCATCGGGCATCAGGAAGGTCACATTTCCCGGTATTCTGTCTGGTGGGTACATATTAATCAACATCACAAAGCTGAAGTAGTCGGGCATCAGGAAGGTCAAGTAAGTCACTATATCTGTGATTGTGATTATGCCCATGTGCTTGCTTTGCCTTGAGCGTTTTGTAAATGCCCATTTACTAGAGAGAAGTTTTCTTAAACAAAGTCCAACAATTAAATAATTGCTTATTGTCCCAAGGGAGATAAAAAAAAGAGGAGAGACTACAATCTGCACACACACACACACACACATCTGTTAACTATGTTATGTATTCACTTGTTGGTTTAAAAATTCATTTTCAAGACCAGACAACTTATGTCTTATTCATGTGAGCCTTGTACCAGTTATTTGTGTAGTCGGCGAACAAGTAAGTCTTCTTGAGATAATCTTAGTTCAAACTTGTTTCTGGTGATTTTCAGTCTTTATTACATTTATTTTTTTTTTATAAGAAGATTTAATTTCTTTTAAGGGAATTGGAGTTTGTGTTGGTTAATTGAGTATCAAGTTGTTTGCTTGTTTATAATGTAGAAAACTAAGCCAACGCAACATGGTGTCCGAGAATTGAGGGCATTGGGACTGACTCCTCATTTGTTAGCATGTCGCACTTCTCAGGTATATTCTGCTCTTTCCCAAGCAAGAATCTGAACTGATGGTAAATGTTTTGCCTTTGTAAAATCTAAGTTTAGAAAAAAGGAAGGATCTGCTCCATTAAGCGCGTACAAATCTGAATGGGTTAGGATGCATCTAACCAGCAGCCGTGTTGATTCATAAGGTGTGAGACCTGATCTGTTTGCTGATTTATTCTCATTTTTCCAGCCTTTATTAGATAATACAAACGAGAAACTTTCACAGTTTTGTCATGTTCCTGTAAGTAGTTGATTTTGATGTTTTTCATGGCTTTTGCATTCTCTCTTTTCATAGTAATAATTTATGTTGCATCTTTTATGTTTATCTTAGCTCAGCAATGTTCTCAATATACATGATGTTCCAAACATTTGGCATGTTCCTCAGTTGCTACGAGTGAGTGCAATGACACACTTCATGTTTGAAGCTTGATTTGTTATTAGTTCTTTAAGTACATCTGTCCTATGCTAAATCTCTGATCATTGCCTTATTCCAAAGCCAAAACGCTTATTATGCAATTCTAAATCACCTGAACTGCCTAAGGTAACATGTCATGTGTACATTCATGTTCTTTGTTTTTCAGAGCATGAAGTTTTAGAATCATATTGCAACACAGCTATTATAAAATTAATGAGTTTCAAGGAAAGTTTTGTACAGAGGCCTACGCTGGTTATTTCTCATCTTTTGTTATTGGTTAATTTATCAAAAAAAAAAGAAAAATGAAATCAAGTCACTTGTGCATTTTAGCTGATTGATTATGAATGTTTTGTTTCAGCATTGCTACACCTCCTGATTTTCAAGAGTGGACTAGGAGAGCAGCAACTTTCGATAATCTCAGTATTTCTGTTAGTATTATAGTTGGAATGTAATTCGTTCATGGAGTATCTCTCACCTATAGTGACGTCCATAACGCCTTATTATTGCAGGTGAGGATTGCATTGGTGGGAAAGTATGTTGGCCTAACTGATTCATATTTGTTTGTTGTGAAGGTAAGATGATGAACTTACCCCTATGAAAGAGAAATTTTTTTTGTTACATGTGTTGCAGGTGGAACATTTTTGAAGAAACAACAAGGCAGCGACGGAAGGCAAAACAGAAATTAAGCATTTGGACTTATGCGTTGTCAAGATTGAGAATGTGCTTTGCTCAATTTCGGTCACTCTGTTTTATCTTCTTTTCCTTTAAGTGTTTCTCATTTTGTTATCTCAGAAATAAGTTGGCCCAATGCATGTTTGCATCTTCCATCTTTGATTTATAGTTGATTAATTTAAGTTATTTGATTGTGTCATTTCAAAATGGCTGGTTGTTGGTGTGTTTGCTGAATTGCTGAGGTGCGGTGTTGATGTTGTTTTGCATTTGTGAGGCTGTGGTTATGTTGCTGAGGTGCGGTGCTGCTGTTGTTTTGCATTGGTGAGGCTGTGGTGATGTTGCATTGGTGAGGCTGTGGTGATGCTGCTATTTTGCATTGCTAAGGTATGTTGCTGATTTTTGTGCTGATTTTTTTTTTGGAGTTATAAACGCTATTATAGACTTTCCAACTAATTCGTATTGTTTAACTTGTGAAAGAGATCATAGCAAGCCTGAATTTGTGAACCCCAAGGATCATATTGTTATTAACTACAGTTTTGCTGTGATTGTTCATTATCAGGTGATTGCCAAGATGACAAATGGAGGAGTGGACCGTAGCATTGAATGTATTGGAAGCCTCACTGCAATGATCTCTGCATTCGAGTGTCCATGATGCATGGTTGGGGTGTGGCAGTACTACTTGTTGGCGTACCAAACAAAGATGACGCATTCAACAACCACCCAATGTACCTTTTGAATGAAAGGACTCTCAAGGGTACCTTCTATGGGAATACTATAAGTCGTGCTCTGATATTCCTGATGTTGTAGAGAAGTACATGAATTTCAAAAATTGTCATTGTACTTGATATATTTTGTGACTCAATGTAATACATTACCTTATTAATTAATTACATTACTTTGCCTCCGTTCATGGAAATGTTTAAGTGTTTGGCACATTTTTATTTTTATTTTCTAGAAATAAAACTTATAAGATGTAATAAAAAGTCATTTGATAGCAAAAAAAAAAAATTGCTATAAATAGTATACTTACAATAGCGTTTCTGAAACGCTATCGTACTCAACTTACAATAGCGTTTTGAAAACGCTATAATAGACCCTGTGTCTATTATAGCTCCGGCAGACACAGCGTTTGCTAAAACGCTATGGTAACCTACCATAGCGTTTTTGAAACGCTATTAATGACAATATTTCTTGTAGTGTGTATACAAATGTATGCTAGGATATTCAACATTGTATTCTAATGTATGCTAAGAATATTCTAACATTGAAGTCTCACTGTACATGTCAATAAATCACATTATTATTGTCAATAAATCTCATTATACATGTTAATAAAAAAACAAAATTGAATCATAGAACGAGTATGCAAATGTCAATAAAAATAATAGAATAACAACTCTATAATATTTCAATAAAACGCAGTCTATTTCATTCCAATTGATTTAACCATCCAATGCATAAGAATATTATCTTTTTAAGGGCCAAAATTTTCTTTTATTCATATAATTCCTGAAAAGTTAATTCAAAAGATTAAAACAAACACATATACTAAATGAAATTATTTTAAAAAAATGAAATTTCAATTAAGGTCTAATTGGGGCATTTACAAATTGGGGTCTATTAATTAATTATTAAGTAGACATCTCAATAGAATCTCAGTGAATAGAATAAACTAATGCAAAACATGAAATAACTTAACCTATTCTCTATCTTGATTTTAGTGCTAATGCAAAACATGGACATCTCAATAGAATAAACTAAGTGGTTGTTGAAATAACTTAACCTATTCTCTCACAACAAAAATATTTTTTTAATTTCAATCACCATGATAATTAAGATAGTCAACGGATTGGACTTATGCAAAAAAAAAAAAATTTGATTTTAAATCGGATTTGGTACTTTAATAAATATATATTGTCATTCAAAACATGTGTTAATAATCATACCCCAAGGTTGCGGATCTAATCACACCCCAAGGTTGTGTCACTAATCTACCTTACTATAACATTACTCTGCATGCTAAATGTTTGAGTATGATAAAGAAATAAATACACTTACATGCCTAATCACTACAATCAACTTTTAAAGAAAATAAATAAATAAATATAAAAAATGTTGGGTATGGGAATCGATTCCTTGCACTCTTATTGGGGATAAATCTTCGTAAAGGCTAACTTTAAGTCCCAGCTATTAGATCTTCATGTTTGGATAAATCTCAGTCGTCTTTTATCTCCTAAAAATAAATAAATAAATATCAAATGTTGGGCATGGGAATTGAATCCATGCACTCTTGGTGCTTTAAGTTTTATAAGATCCGTCAGAGTCATATATTTGGTTAAATCTGAGTCTTCTTTAATCTCCCAACACAAACACCGTCCTATTTTGTAAGATAAATTTGGATTCTGAAATTGCATAAGTCAATAACTATCTAGTATTTGAATCTGAAATATGTTACAAAGCGATCTCTAATAATTTTAAGCAAAGCTTAATTTAAAAAAAAAATTAGCACAAGGTGGAAACTTTCACTATTTCCCTTATAGTTTTTATGATTTTGGGCCTTAAGCTTTTCTATAGGATAAAAAGAATTAAATATATATACAACCATGACATACATATTTTAATATTGCAATTGTCCATGGATAATCACCAAATTAAAACCTCAAGGAGCTTTGGTAGCCGGTGGGATTCATAAATTGGTAGATGAGGTTATAACCAAGGATTGTTGTTTCTTTTTTCGAAGTAAATTTGGTTCATGATTTAAAAAAATATTTCGTTGTATATAGAAAAAATGTAAGAGTTTCGAATGTATGTTAAACATATATAAATATGTGGAAAAGTAAGATATAAGTAAATTAACCTAATAAATATATTAAATGTTTAATGGAGCCTAAATACTTAAGTATCCCTATAAATATAATTTGCTTAATAATTTTCCGGGTTTTACACGAAAATATCGAAATCTATGAAAAATGACGACATATTTTAATCAAAAAAATGTAATTTGCTTCATAACTTTTTGGATTTTACATGAAAATTTGAAAAATTATGAAAAATGCACGAAATAACTCATTGAAATAGCCTACTTTATTTTTTGACACTTTAAATTTTAAGAACTAAGGGTCCTTTTGGTTGCACGGAAAATAGACATGGAAATTGAAACCGTTTCCGTGAATCTGATTCTGAGGCCTCCTCCGGACTTGGATTCCCATGAGTAATTGGAAAAAAGTCTTATGAGGTACCCCCAATCTAGATTCAGACCCACTAGAGGCATGAGGCAAGGTTCGGAACCCAGGTTCTCATTTCCTCTTCATTCAACTTGTGTTGTGGCAATTTTCAGAACAAGTGAAAGAATAATTGAAGAAGAAAGTGACGAGGACGTCGCAATATTCAGGTGGTGGAGCTTAGTAATCGACTTCTATTTAATCTTTAGTTCAGATTGACTCTTTGCTAGGTGCTTTAGCCTTAGAAGCTAAGTGACTATTACGAGGGTGGCCGGGAGGTAACTCAATTGGATATCTAGTTTGCTAGGAAAGCTCTGAACATTTTATGGGAAATTGGAAATGTCGAAGTGAGGTTTGGCTTATAAATAAGAAGATGAGGAGATAAGGGTTGAAGGATATACATTGAAATATTCATTTTTGTGCATTCGCTCTACTCCGTGAACAAACAAGCATACCGAAAAAATGGAAAAAAAAAAAAAGAAAAATTAGGCCATATTTTTCGAGAGAGGCCACCTTATCTCAGGCCAATGGTCTTCTACTTCTAGCCGACTGCTCCATTCCCCATAAAAAATGGCTAATCACACAGTCAGTAATATTTCACGTTATTTCATAAAATTTTGCGAAATCACATCCTTGGTTATTAGGGCTGGGCAATTTAGACTGAAAAACCAAACCGAACCAGCCCGATCCGAACCGGTTGGTTTGGTTTTATAATAGATTTTTAATCTTTGATTCAGTTTTTAGGCCCGGCCCGAACATTTCGATCTGATCCTCGGTTCCAACAATCCTAAACAGTCGGTTAACTGAGCCCGACCCGTTGTTTAAATAGACAATAACCTTTTAATAGCCCAAAGACAAGTCTGGTCCAAATCAAGTTTTGCTAAACTTCTCATTCCAGACTCCTTCCTAACTATTCTTCTTTTTCCATTCGTGGCTCCGCCTCCAAGCTCTCTCCACACCTCAACGCATCCCTCCACTCCTACTCCTCAATGTCAACCCGTCCTCTCCACTGCTGGATACCGACTCTCCATTGGAGAAATCGCTCGAAAGACAACAGCTACCTTTTCAATTTTGTGCATATTTTGATCAGCAGTTCCTGGCTCACAATGTAAATTATTTGTTTTCTTCTCTAATGGAGAGGGAGGAGAAGGGAGAGGGGAGAGAAAAAAAGAAAAAAAAATATCTAGGTTGAAAAAGATTGACCGAGACTGGCCCGAGAATTCGGTTAACCAAGATCCGATTAACCGACCTTATTCGATTCGATCTTGGTTCTCAAATTTCAGTTTTCAAAAATTCGGTCTAGACTTCAATTTTAGGTTTTTGGACCGGTTACCCGGACCTGCACATCCCTATTGATTTTTAACCCAATCTGTTGGTGTTCATGCAACGTCACTTGTTCGCCTCGTCTATCTTCCCTTCAACACATGTATGGCCATTATTTTACCTCATCCTCACCGTCATAAAATATCACGAAAAGGACACCAACACACCTACAAAAATGCAACACGTGTCCCCCTCAACCCGCGTGTCAGGATAGTATCATCTCATGGAACTCTATAAAATGTAGCTTATGAACAAGTAGTTTAAACACAACACCAGCCAGTTTTGCTAAACACAATCCAATTACCTAAGTGCTGAGTTTTGTTGAAGAAGAAGAAGAAGAAGAAGAAGCATTCCTTGCTGTGTTGCTTTTCAGGTAATTATTAATTTTGTGACAAAATATACTTTACCTTGTGTTCATGAATTAAACTATGTGAGATGTTGGTATCAAAATTAGATGTTGGATGAATATTTTTGGTGTAGGAGAAGAGTGGAGAGCTGATGGAGAATGTGAAGGAGAAGGCAGTATCCGCGAAAGACAGTGTGGACGATGCAACACAATCGGCAATGGCTAGGAGTGGAGGATACATGGAGTCAGCAAAACAAAAGGCCTCCGAGACAGCAGAGGCTGCAAAGCAGAAGGTGACGGAGACAACACAGTCTGCAAGGGACACTGCGCAAGGAGGGAAAAATGAGAAGACGGGCCCCGGCCCGGGGGGTGTGCTACAGGCAACCGGAGAGAAAGTTATGGGGATGGCACAGGGTGCTACTGATGCTGTTAAGCACACTTTAGGGATGGCTGGGTCTAATGATGATCCCACTGCACGGAGAGATTAATTAATGCATGCATGATTAGTAGGTGTGTTTATGTTTGATTTGATTTAATTATATGTAGAGGTTGTGTGTTTGTTGGGGCCGGGTGGTGCTGTTCATGGCCGACAGGCCTCTTTTAATTTGGAGGCTTTTTCTTGTGCTTTGCTTTGCATAGCTTTGGGTCTCGTCTCTGTGAACCTTTGAGGTGTGTGTGTGGACTGTGGAGGGTGGTTTGTTCATGTTGTTGTAATAATTAATGTCCGTCCAGAAATTGTATATTTTTGGTTAGACAATTCAAGTATTATATATGTTTACGAATATTCAGTTAGTATAAGATAGTGTGATTGTTTTTCTAGGCAAGGATATGATTATGGGGTGTTTTGTAACTTGGCTAGCTTTATAGAGATCAACCCGAGAATAGATAACCCTAGATTATTTCCTCTTATGTCATTTTTAATATTTATCAAAATCTCTCTCAGCATTAATGGGAGATATTATCTACTCTCGAACTATCTCCATCTACACATTTGACGATTTTTTTTTTCGTTACTCAAAGTGGCAGGGTGCACATGTGAGAAAGTGAATGTGTAGTACGTACGTATGATCAGTCCTAGTGTGTGGTCCTTGACTTCATACTAGTGTCGGTGTTTGAGCCGTGTCTTGGTTATTAAATCTTGTACAAATCAAAGTGTACTAACATTGTGTGTCTCTGTGATCAGTCTCAACCAAATTTGCTTATGTTTGCGACTAAATGGATTATAATGTAGCCAGATGTAGCCTTTCATTGTTTCTATAGATGTCCAAGTGGCAGGCAACTGAAAATACATAATCTCATTCATCATATATTGCCACCCAAACAGTCCATCCTCTCGAAATGCGCAAAGGCTCACATCTCGAGGGGATGGAGGGTTGCAACCCCTCCCTCGCCCGTCATTTAGAATTTCTGCAAATGAAATGGTGTTGATTAGTTGTTGGGGCTTTGGACCAAGTGTATATATATTGTTGTTTTGGTTCGGAAAAAGCATGGCTAATATTAATTTTGATTACATCTTTTTCAGTTGCCTCTATGCGTGCCACATTTTTTTATTTTGGCTCGCATTTTATATTTTAATTCTGTCTACTTCCCAAATTTTGAGGAAATTTGATGAAATCGTCAAGTCAGTTGGACTTGTGGTTGATCAAGGTTAACTGGAAGATGAAGATCCTCCGTCTTGACATGAAATCATGAATCGTTAAGTCATTTGATTGATCAAGGTTTACAGGATAAAAATACCTTCACCACCTTGAACTCATCCAAGCGATGACATTTTAATGGACATCTAATTATCTTACAATTAAAACTTTATCTTCAAATGAGGGTTGAACGCAAATGCCTCCCTTTAGCTTGTTCTCTCACCCAGCGATGGAGTCAGAATTTTCACAAGGGAGCAAATTGATAAATTTCAGTGAGTCTAATAAAATACATGTATTCTTTTTTCTTTTCTTTTTTTGTCACTTTGAATTAAAGAGAAACAACTTAAAAATATATATTAAATTAAAAATTAAGCTTAGAGCAGTGGATTCTCATTAACTTCAATAATAAATAAATAATTAAAGAAATTAAGATTGCTTATAATTTGATAGAAAATAGCGGTTTTCGGTATCTCGCAGTATACGGTACAGTCAACAAAAGTTGATCTCTCCTACATTATTAAGATTTTTTTTTTTTTTTTTTTTTCAGTTGTATCAATTTTTTGGATACTGTGATTCAACGATTAGAAATCTGAGAGAATCAAGCCATTGCTATGATCATTGTATGGAAATCATGTGGGTGAGAAACTGATCCCATCCAATCTCTCTTCATTAATTTGCATCCACACACCACCATGAATCTCTTTTATCTGCAATAATTCTCAATGCCATAATGCACCAACTCCTTTTGCCCTTCTCATTTCACTACACTAAATTAGCATATTTGTAACAACTTAAAAAATAGTAACACTTTTAAGCTATTACAATCCACCAAACAATTTCAAGTCAAAACTAAATTTAGTCAACAAAATGAAAAATAGCTACACAAAAAAAGTGATACAATAAATTAGATCACTATGAATAACATCACTTATAAGCCCATACTATTTGTGGTGATACAATTATTGAATCACTTTGTTTGTGAAAATGTGTAAAATTGCTTTGTGGATTGTTATATCTCAAAAGTGTTACTATTTGTTGGATTGTTACAAAAATGTCAATTTGTTGTAGTGTTTTATCTCTCTTGTGGACGCAAATTTTCAACGGATCAAGTGATCTGTATAAGATGAAGAAATATTTTTAACACTGGTCGCAGATGAGTGAGACACGTAGCATGTCGGGAGCCAACTGCTCATAGAAGAGTGGGACGTGGTAGATCGGGAGCCATTTATGGCTTTAACTTCCAATTGATATTTGTAACCACTTGTTGATGGTTGTAACTTCTCGTAGATGGGTGTAACTTTCGTCGACGGTTGTAACTTCACGTAGATGACTGTAACTTTCGATGACGGTTGTAACTACCTGTTGTGAAGGGAGACACAAAGCATAATCTAATTCCCAGTCTAGGATTCTTTTTTTTTCATTCGTTTTACATTTCTTACCCTTAAAAAATCATTGAGCTGGCCATTAATAGTAATGGAACTCTCTATAGCTTCCCGTTTGGAGAGACCTCTCTTGCAGGTTCGTGTGCTCAGCTGAGCATAATGGTCAATCCCAAACACTATTTATCTGCTGAAAAAATAGTGTTCTATCGAGTCGCATTGGGCCCAAACTTGGGCTTTCTGTACTTGTATCGATTTGAGTTTGTATATCTTTCGTGAATAATTTCCAAGCTTTATTGAGAATGATCCAAAAGTTTGGGCTTTCTTATCCTACTGGGCTAAGGATTATTTTGGGCTCCCACATCTCTGTTGCCACCTGTGACTCACAAGCGAGGAAGATATTAAGGAGATTTTATGTTGGCCAGATGAGGAAGAGGTGGCGATGGTTGGGAAAATTAAAGATCATGCATGGTGATGCGTTCAAATCCATCCTTTGTCGATTTCTGACTTACAAAATGAATATCAGTGAGCCAATGACCACCATTGTGGTGGCCGAAGGTATTCTGATGCTAAAGTCATGTGACCGAGTAAGGATGGATGTAGACTAAAGTTGAATTGTAAGTGTGTACCTTTCATCCCTTTCATTCACCTTATATAGCGAGTATTTCACTTTTTCATTAACTTTAATGTCGAAATGTGATGGAGGGAAGATATCTCACTTAAGATCTTACTTGTCCATGACCGAGTTCCGTTGGACATTTGGCTCTGTTTGGGACCAATATTTGATTGGGTCAAGCGCTGTGCAAATGGATCTTGGGCTTGTGACAACTCAGAGGTATGTGTTCGGCCTTATTATCCTCAGCAAAGCTCCAAAATTCGCACGACACTGGGTCCACATAATCTGGGCTTGGGCTCCTGACTTACGAGCTGAACAATACTGGGCTAGGTTGAACCATGCTTGGGCCTACTTGAGATCGCACTGAGGCCTCTCCGTATTAGGGTTGACATGTGCCATGTGTACGGTTGTGATCGGATGATTGTTTGATGTCTCATCTGTTACTCCCCCTAGTTAGTGGGGTTGCATATAGGGCCACTAACTAGATGTACGTTGGGGATTGTGTGATGCCATGATGGCGTATTTCGGCACCTTTTGGCTTCTATGTTGCAGTTAATGCTTATACAGTGGTTAGGTGATTACTTCCCCTACACGCTAATTAAGCTTATATAGGCATGTTATGTGAGAGTTTGATCTTTTCATCTTTTAAAGTTTATTTTTGTTCTTTATTTTGTCAAGAACTCTCCAGACATGTCTAGTGCAAACCTCTGTTTAATCTTGTCTAAGAGATTTTCTCATGAGCGACATTCAGTTTGCCTTGAATTCTTCAGGGAACCCCCGACGTCGAAAGGGGATATGGCTGATCTCCGAGCCGTGGTAAGGTCCATGTTCAAGGTAGGTCCGCGCTTCCCCATTCCTGACACCATTTGAAAATTCTTATCGCATCATTGCCCTGGCCCAACTGGCACCCAATGGGTGGAAGATTTTGATCGCCATTCTGGTTGGGGTGAAGGACATTGGGCTTCATCTGTTGCCTAAGCTAATCCATTTCATGGTTCCAATCAGGTTGAGCAAACACACCGTCTGTTGGCTAGTAAAACCCTTTTGTTTGGACAAGCTTCCAAATGACATGAAGAACTATTAGAAATACCTTTTTTTTGCTTCCTTGAAGTTTGGGTACTTCACTTATGTTTGCCAATTGATCATATGCAGCTTCTGGAATCCTAGTAAGTTTTTTGTACTCCCTTCACTTTTCACTTTTAATACAGCATGTGTTGTTGTCTAACGTCCGAGGAAATTCACTTCATCAACAACGAAATCCTCCAAGAAGTCGACATGCAATAGAATAACCAACTTCAAAAGCTATGCAAGCACCTCGAGTCGATAAAATAAAAATACAAACCAACAAAATCTAAAACAATGAGAGAACTATCTACATAACTGAAAGTGCCAAAATATACAAGTCGTCTGAAAAACCCGTCAGATAGCTGAAAATGTATACAAACCCATTTAAACCAATAAGGCTAGAACATAGTTGCATACATAAAGCTACGTCCAAACATTATAAGTACAACTATGATAATAAGAAGAATATAGTTCATGACACAACTTTGCTACCTAGAACATCTCTTCCTTTTGCACTCCAATAAAAGTAAACCTACTTGCGACAAAAAAACAATGTAAGTCAGCTAAAGCTGGTATGAGCAGATACATCACAATAATAAGCAAAATACTAGAATAAACCTAGATGTAGTTAATGCATAAGACACAAGACGTAAAAGGAAGAAATCTTACACGTTTATGAGCTTTTCAAGTAACATGTCGTGTCTTTAAGGATAATGATACTAGGTTGCATCAGTAATCCTTATGAAAACATTCCAACAATAAGTACTAAAATTAAGTAAAGCACCATAAGTTACATAAGTACTAAAATTAAGTAAACTACAACAATTCCAACACAAAGCATTTATTTATATGACACCATGAAACACATATTTCAAGGTAAACCGCTAACTACAAATATATTAAGTCAAAAATCGACAACTTTATGTGTCAGTGCCTGACAAATGTCTCAAGGTAGATCATCCCCTGTAAACACTAGTTAGTTGATCTACCTAGATGCACAAACCATTAAACTAAGAAAGAAATCCAAAATATCGACAACTTTATGTGTCACTGCCTGACAAATGTTTCAAGGTATATCATCACCTGTAAACACTAGTTAGTCGATCTACCTCCCTGCAAAACATAATTATTTAAGACAACAAATATCACAAGATAAATATCTTAAGTTACTTCCGTGTCATACCCTGTTTCTCTCTCATGTGCAGAATGTGTCTCACCCCGACACACCCCATAATGCGCATCAACGACTACTTCAAGTATGTGTATCTCAGATAGGGTACCATCCTTAAGGTGCACACTATACCTTGAACGACTTATCATGCTATTGAAACAGTCATATAAATATCATGTGCGACATAAGAAGAGCCATGCCCTAATAATTCTTCCTCAGCCCCTTAGGACCACTTTGCTGGGGTATGTCCTGCACAGTGGCTTAGTTTTTCCGCTTTAAAAATTTCCTGGGAACACCCCACCATATTACTCAAAAATATGCTCCATGTGGTGGCTCGGTTTTTCTCATGGGAGGACAGGTTTCGTATCATAACCCAAGACTCAATATGGATTTAATGGGCAATACCTCAATCATAAACCAATTTCCAACATAATGTATGCATGTAAACAATTAAGTCAACCACATCAACATGTTATCTCTTTTGAGGCTCGCAAATCTCAATTCATAACTGCAAAATTCATCAGCAAAGAAACTGAATTTGCAACAAAACTCAATTTGAATACATAGGACAATAAATATCAGTTGTTGGCAATCAATACTTATCAAATCTAATGATATAATATCCGAATATTAAAACGTTATGCATAACAAGTATTGAAAGGAACAACTCAAGCTCAATAGAAACCTATAGATCTAATGGTGTGTTTAGTTGCATGTAATCTTATTCCATGGAAATCCATCAGAGACCACCTAATTTGAGGTTCACTCACAATCCACCATTAGATTTTGTTATCAATGGTGAGAATAGAAGTCTCACGAACATGAAACTCACATTTTTTTAGGTGGGGGGGGGGGTTGTTATCAATGGTGAGAATAGAAGTCTCACGAACATGAAACTCACATTTTTTTTGGGGGGGGGGGGGGGGGGACCAAGGAGCGTGATTATCATGTTCATGAGACTTCTTTTCTCACCATTGATCATAAAATCTAATGGTGGATAACGACTGCTACCTCAATTTAGCATTAAATATAGGGGTTCCCTATTGGATTCCAATAGAATATGATTCCATCCAACCAAACACACCTAACATTACAAATATGACAGGTTAGTTCAAAATTTTGGGGTGGCAATTAGTGACCCAACATGAAATGCTCCATAGCGGGTTTGGGTTTGAAAAATATGACACAACTAATAATTGTGTTGACACGACACGACCCATCAAGTTTGTGGTTTGTGGTTTGGGTTTGAGTTTTGGGGTCTTGATAGGGTTGACATGGGACCAACCCATTTGTAATTTCACAATTATTATTTAATTAATAAGCATAGTCGCATATATATATATATGTGTGTGTGTGTGGGGGCGTGTATATATTTGGGCAATTATATGGCTTTGGCACAGTTATGAACTAGCACAAAAATATAATTGTGCAAAACTTGCACTTAGATTATGTACAAATTTTAGAAAATTGCTTTGGCACGGTCTAAAATATTATCTAAAAGATAGTAACCTCGATCAAGCGTGTCATGGTGGGTCAACCCAACCGACAAAGCTCGGAGCTTGTCAGGTTAGGGTCAGATGTCTTTGACACAAATATTAAATGGGTCGGGTTCAAGTTTGACAAATTGACACGAGATTTTACTTTGATATGACACGACTCGATCCATTGCCACCCCTAATTGAAAATAACATGGTAAAATCGAATTGAAACCAAAGAATGCTATAATTACTTATTCCTATTCAGCGGCAACAATACCATCATTGTCTTTCTATTTAATAACTTGTGACCCGTTTCATAATATCATAGGATCTATCTTAATGTTTATCACATAATAAACAACTCATGTGTAGCACCGCAATGAAACATAACTCAATGTTAAATTGTCGAGCAATCCATTTTCCAAATGAAGTCCGCATCTAGCAAATGATTTCAAAATGCACGCAATGACATTTGCTTAAGTTACATTTATACCAACACAGATGATAAAATAAGCAAACAAAATGCAACAGAATCACAAAGGGTTTGGCATATCAGATCAACCAAATTAAACACCAATCAAAATATCACAACCCATTAGAAAAAATCTCTAAATTCAGCAAAAAAACTAACCCTTCTTTAAAACAACCACTTGTATCAACTAGAACAACCCCTAAACCCAACCAAAAATATGTCCTAAACTCATTTAAAACGTATCCTAAACCCAACCAAAATTTTGGCCTTAAGCTTTACTAAAATCTATCGTGAACCAACCAATTACTTGTCCTAAACATAAACCCAAAAAAAATATGTTCTTATACACGACCAAAACTCAACTTAATCCATCCAAAACCTGCTCTAAAACTCTGCCGAAACTTGTCCCAAATCCGGCCAAAACATAAGCTAAAATCTCAGCCAAAGCATGTCCTAAATCCAGCCAAAACATACTCTAAAGGCTCAACCAAAATATGGTATAAATTCAGCTAAAACGTGCTCTCAAATCATCCTTAAAACAACCCACTTTGGATGTCAAAAAACCACCCAACTCAACCCAACCCCAAAACTGACATCTTTGGGTGCGTTAAAACGAAACCCAATACAGCCCCCCCAACAACCATGTTTCAGTCTAAAAAAAAGTCCCAAAACAACCGATTCAGTACCAAAACAACGCTACAAACTAGCCATATTTGGCCACAAAATACAACTCAATTCAGCCATGAAACAACTTGGCCAATAGCCCTACATATAGTCCCATTTGAGTGAGGAAGCATAATAAATTCAGCCCTGATTCAGCGAACTCATGGCAGTCACACAGCTCGTTCTGGGCCTCGTTTTAACTTCAAACTTCATTCATTAACAGCTAAACGCCCTGAAATCTTACAAACTTCCCACTGTCAAAACCAATCATCAAATACATCAAATCAAAGGAATAAACACCATTCAAAATAATTTAACATGCAAACCTGGGAGTTTGACGAATTCCCTAGAACAAACTTCGAATCTCAATATTACATTAGAAAAACCTTTTGACAGGTTATTACACTAAAGATCACCCAAAATATAATGTTAGTCACAAATAATCGGTACAAGAAAATAAATTTGAGATATCAAAAACAACAATTCTACAGTGCCTGGACTTACATGTTTGCTTTGTGCCTGGATGGTACGAGGCACATGGTTTATCTGACGTGGCATGAAGAGATTATTGGACAATTTCTTTTTGTTAATCAAAAGAGTTTGTATGGAGGGCATTCCAATTGAAGATCACAGATGCATAATGGGATGCTCCTGATCATTCTAGTTAAGTGAGAAATAATAATCAATATTAACAGGGGGGTATTCAATTATGGATTTTAATAGACTGTGAAAGATTTTAAAATCCATTAAAATATAGGGGTATTCAATTAAGGATTTAAAATAATACATGTAAATCTAGGGGTATTCAAATACAGATTTTAAAGGATTATTTTATAATCCATCAAAATTAGGGGTATTCAATTCATGCTTTTCAAATGTCCACAAAAATCAGGGGGTATTCAAAAGGCAGTGAATTTTGATGGATTTGTTGAATTGGTGGACTTTGAAGGATTTGTGTGTGAAATGTATAAATACCAAAACCCTTTTCAAATCTAGCCTCTTCCCCTCGGATTTCAATTTCTCTCCTTCCTCTCTCCCACCAACACTGTGCGATTTGGGTTTTTCCTTCGACTCCAGTTTCTTCTTTGTCTCAGGTATGTTTCCAACCTTTTCTCCCTTTTTTTATTTGTTTTTATCGTGTTATTCAAAAACAAAAAAATAAAGGTTTTGCTTTGTCGTGTTTCCATTTTTTTTAGGGTTTTTTCACGCTGTTGAACACAAACAAACATAACAAGGTTTTTTTTTCTTTGAACTCTGTCTCTTTCTCAAACGCAAAGAGCTATCAACCAATAAATACTACAAAAATAAACAATCAGTACATGGCTTGGAAGAAGCTTTTCCATTGAATAGCAAGGGAAACCACAATCACAAAAACACCTCTTGACTTTCAAGACAATATTAACATAATCGTTTGAGCCACACATGCATAAGTTTTTACAATGTCTCTGTTCAAAACTAGTCTAGCACGACGCCGGCCAGAGTCCATCGCACGACGTCGGCCAGAGTCAATTGCACCACACCGTCCCTGCTTGCACCGCACACACCATTGTTGTCTATTTTCGATCATGGAGTCGATTGGTGATGAGTGCAAGCTAGAAGGAGAGCTTGGTTGAGTCGATCGGTGATGAGTGAACCCTAATGATGACCAGAACCGAAAGATCGGAGAGAGAGAGCATCGTCGAGGAGACGAATGACATCTCGAGTGGCTCGAGGGACGCGAAGGAGAGATGTGGCGTTTCTGCTCCTCAAGTGAAGCAGCAATCTCTTTGGACATTTCCCTGAAGTTTTTCATCTCTAGATCTACCAATTGCTTCTCTAGTGATGATGAATCATCTTGCGGGTGACGAAATTGGGTTGCAACAACACTGTTGATTCATTTCTTTGCGACGAATTTCTCTTCTGCAAACGCTCCCAAATCTACCATCATCTTTGCTACTGCTGCAACTGTATCAAGCTTCTGTTTCTTTTATTCTTCTTCTCGTTTCGGTGGGTAACCATGAGCAATACTCTTTGGAAGGGGAGAGGGAGAGAGCAATGGATGTGTACGGAGGAGATTTGGCATTCAAGACTTATTAGGAGATGGAAAGAGCAGGGAGAGAGCAGTGGATGTGTTTATAGTGTGGCCGAAGAATTTATAGTGTGAGGAGACAAAGGTCGGGGAAGGGAGGAGATGAAGGTCGGTTTGAGTGGGGTAGGTGTGGATGTGTTTATAGTGTGAGTGAGAGTTACAACTTTAGCTGAGATATTTCATAATGAAAGAACATAAACTATTCTTTATAATGAAATAACATAAACTTTAGCTGAGATATTAGTAGTGTACTGTTGACAAACTACTGTTCATAAACGTTAGCTGAGATATTAGTAGCCTACTGTTTATAATGAAACAACATAAATTAGCTACATTTTTTTTATTGTATATGTTGGTATTTTTGATTAACAATTTAATGTTTAGAAATTGGTAGTTGTCGTACTATTTGATATAGATGGTATTATTTACTCTGTAATAATATTGAAATTACCTACTTTGTGATTTATGTTAAAATCTTTGGAACTTGTTATCTAGTAGCATCATAAATGGGAAATTCAAAACAAGGAAAAGGGCAATATAACCAGTGGACCTTGCAAGAGAGCAAGATGTTGTTACGACTACTTGTTGAAGGCATCAAACATAGTTGGCGTGATGCTAGTGGTGCGATAAGTAAGCAGACAGTAGAAACCAAGATACTTCCAATTCTCAATGAAAAGCTAGGATGCCAAAACACCTATAAACACTATCAGAACCGAATGAAATGGTTTAAGAACCAATATAACACTTTTGTTGATCTTTTGCGCTATAGTTCTGGATTTGGATGGGACGCTGTCTCAAAGAAGTTCACAGCTGATAATGAAGTATGGAAAGACTAGTTTAAGGTGATATTTTATTTATGTTTAATTTTAATTTATATTGATAAATTACATCTTCATAATATTAATAATATTTTTTTGTTATTTTTTTAACAGTCCCACCCAAACATGAAAAATCTTCGCAATGGATCATTTGAAAATTAGTACAATTGCCAGTGAAATTCAAGGAATACGCGGCCTAATGGAAAAAAAAGAGAACATGATAGAGAAAAAAACAACATTTGGAATTCTATCAAAGAGATTCCAAACATGGATAATCATGCTCATTTCAAAGCACTTGAATTGGTTAATAAGTTGGGAATGAGATACGCGTTTGTGAAAATGTCACTTGAAGAACATTTGGCATGGATATAGTACAATATGGAATGAGTATGGTTATTTGGTATAATGTTTAACATTTTCGAGTTTCTTGAAACTATTAATGTTTTTATCTTATGTTTGGAATTTTGGTTAAGATTTTTTTTATTGGATATTGTGTTTAAGAATTTGGTGAATGTTAAGACTTGTTTGTTTTAATATTATACTTTTATTTATGTGCAATTAGGTGATATTATTTATTTTTCAGTGTTAGCTCACTCAATTTTGTCTCGGCTATACATAAAAAGGTGTATGTTGATTTTTATTTCTAATTATGTGATTCATTTATTTAGATGATTTTATAATGTCTCAAATGGAAGACGAAGAATTGGAGGAAATGTATTATGAAACCATAAAGTTGTTAATGATGGCAATAGAAGCAACTACTAAAGTTTTAAATGCATTAATGATTATCATAGATGACGACCATGTTGAACGTCTAATTCGATGACCAATTACAAGAACTGGATACAATTATATACATAAAGTATTAAGTGAGGACCCTCAACACTTTCGACAGTTATATCGTATGTATCCTGGTGTGTTTATGAAGCTATGTAATATTGTTAGAGAGAAAACAAATATGAAAGACACAAGATTCATATGTGTTGAAGAAATGCTTGCAACATTTTTGCTTACTGTTGGTCAAAATTCTCGATATTGTCAAACTGAAGACACATTTAGGAGATCACATTTCACAACAAGCAAAAATTTCAACAAAGTTCTTATGGCCTTAAACACAATAGCACCAGAGATGATGGCCAAACCTAGATCCACAATGCCAGTTAAAATATTGGAGAGTACACGATTTTACCCTTACTTTAAGGTAAGTACTAAATGTGTTATTACTGTTATTGTTATTATTTTTTGTTGTTATTTTTGTGAAATCTTGAATTTATTTTAGGATTGCATCGGAGCTATTGATGGCACACACATACATGCAATGGTAACAGAGCGTGAAGTTGCTAGTTATCGTGATCGACATGGAAATATATCACAAAATGTATTAGTTGCTTATAAATTTGATTTGAAATTCATATACCTTCTAAGTGGATGGGAAGGTTCAGCACATGATTCTAAAGTGTTAAATGATGCTTTGTCAAGGAGTAGTAACAAACTTCATTTCTCACAAGGTACATATTTATTTCTTTTATTCTATATCATATGTGTGTGTTTATTATTTGATACTCTAATTGTATGTGTGGTGAATTTTCAATAAGATATTTCTTAATTGATTGTGGATTTGCAAATCGTCCCAATTTTTTAGCTCCATTTCGAGGTGTTCGATATCATCTCCAAGGTTTTGCTGGTCATGGTCGCGACCCCAAAAATCCAACTGAGTTGTTCAATCTTCGTCATGTGTCATTGAGAAACGTAATTGAGATGATATTTGGTATATTTAAATCACGATTTACAAATTTTAAGTCTGCGCCTCCATTTCCATATAAAACACAAGTGGAGTTAGTGCTAGCGTGTGTAGCATTGCACAACTTTCTCGTAAAGAATGTCGTTTTGATGAATTTCCAATTGAAGAAGACGACGAGCCTTCATCACCATCGGAAGAAGAAGAAAAAAAAATTCCAAACCCAACGAGAGAAGGCTAATGAATGGAGAGCAACTATAGCTTCATATATGTGGGGAGATGTTGTGAGTGTCGGGAGTCAACGATAAGCAATAAAGAGAGTGATGTTTCTTATTTATCTATTTATTTTTTTATTGGAGAATTATTTGCATTGTTTCTTCTTTTCAAAAGAAAAATAGTTATTTGTTTTACTTTTGGACCATATTCAATGTATTTTTTTTAATTTGAAGTAAAATTCACATAGCATACAAACGATTGTTTTATTGATATTTGAGGGATGTTTTATGATTTGTGTTGACAAGGATAACAATATAGGTGACGTTCTTTCATAGCTTTCTATGAATAATAGCATATTCATAAGAATTTACAGAAATTCATAAGAATCAATAGAAATCCATAACAATCCTTTATAAAATTCAGAAAATTCAATAATAAAAATCCATCAAAATCTAGTGGATTTTGTAAAATCCACAAAATCCAATCATTTAAAATCTATCAAAGTTCAGTGAATTTTGTAAACTCCTTTGAAATATTTTAAAATCCATGAGATTTAAAAACCTTCAGAGTCCATTCAAATCCCGAATTGAATACCCCCCGTAAGATGAATCCACAAGATTTAGACACTTTGTATCAAGCCACGTCGGTACCATCCAGGCACACTCCAGGCAAGCGGCGTAGAAGGACTGTTGAAAAATATGATTCACCCATAATGAAAACAAAGAGGAAACCAAAACAAGAGTTTTGACTCCATTACATTTTGATAATTATATCAAATAAACACATATGCTTCTCCCAACCATCGGCACATAAGAATTTCAAAACCCCAAATATAAACATAATCCAATGAACATCTAGCGAGCTCCAAATTTCAACAAGTCACAAAGAAACTTAGTGAAAATTCAATTGACACTAATTAATTGGAAACAAATCCATCCCCTTAAACGAAATTCCATGGTCCATCACCATAATCTCTTCATACTCGGAGATTCATATGAAAGCAAGAGTCAAATAAAAACAAGATCCCACAACCCAAGAATCTGATTGTTCAAACTTAGAAAAATCCCAAAAAGTGAAATTGAAATCAAACCCATGAATCATCATCTAACGCTCTCAATTACAATATATGTTCGGATCTAAGTTAAGCTCCAACATAACCAAACAATACTGAAATAATGATAAGAATTTTAGTAAAACCCGTTGAAGAAATTTTGAAGGACAATGTCCCCAAATCAACATGAAATTTCAAATCAAGGGAAACCACGAATTAATATCTTAACACCTTTTCAACAAAAACGCAGCTTTCCAAGCCCTCCAATCCAAATCGAAGCTTGAGCCAGGTACAAGCACTTCTTCTTAATAGTCTTTACGAAGAACCCCTCGAAAATCAAGCAAATATCCTCCAATCTCTTTCATAATCACCATGTGGAGCAGCCACTGAGCCAAAAACCCCTAGAAAATAACTCAAATGGATGAAAAAAATAAATAAATGAAGTCTAGAAACCCCTAACTCGTTATAAACCCAAAACCCTTCCAAAATAGGTGAAACACTATTTGATTCTTTATGTTTCACTGAGGTTTGAGGAAGAAGATAAAGAAGAATGGGAAAGAAAAGAAGAGGAACCGTATTTAAAGGATGGTGACTATATGCTACCGTGCGATGTCATAAAATACTATGCTATTAAATGCCTATTAGAAGAAGGAATCTATCGTACACCTCAAAACGGTGTTTTAAGTAATTGGATATAAAAGATGGTTAAAATAAAAAATTGAGAAATATATTAAAGTTGATAAATATTCTAAGGGCTGAGATTTATTTCTTATAATGACAAAGAAAATGAAAAATTGTGGCAAAAAAAAACTTAGTTTAATGTATATGTATATATATATATATATATATATATATATATATATATATATATATATATATATATATATATATATAGAGAGAGAGAGAGAGAGAGAGAGAGAGGTGAGAGAAAATTCAATGTGTTTTTTTAAGTCATGATTATTTATTTGATTGTCGAATTTTGGTAAACTTGGTATCATTAGAATGCATTTTTAAAGATCTTTTCAATGAAACCAATGATCAATACAAACTCTTAAATTTTAAAAATATATATTTTAATGCTAAATAATGTATAATGCATTTTATGTCGTTAGTATTTGTCAAATAAATTAGACGGGTCGATTATTCCATGAAAAAAAAAGATGAGACAGACATTTTAATGCACATTTAAAAAAAAAATCATGAACTTCATGTTTTTGCAACTTCAAGATTTAGAGGAGAACTAACTCTTGGTGTTTGAATTTTTTCTCAACTGAATTAAATTTTGATCGAGTCTAACCCAAAAGTATATTATATATTGTTACCTTAAAATAGGCTTGCACTTCAAAACTGATTGATGGCGAAACTGGGAATGGTGGCAAGGGTGTTAAGTACATGATATCTAGTAAAAAAACAAAAGTACGTGGAGTGCCAACGGCTCGAGGAATACCTAGTATATATTATAATTTAGATTAATGTTTTACTATTCATTATTGACTGAGACAAACTTGAGAATTGGAGATAAAAGATGGCTAAGATTGAAAGTTGGGAAATGTGTTGATGGTTGAGATTAATTTCCAATGATAACATATATGTAAATATAAAACATGTAGAAGGGCAAATAACATGAAAAATTGTTAAAAAAAAATTTGGTGGAATGTACATGTGGCGGAGAGAGAATGTATTGTGTTTTATTTTTTCCCAAAATGAAAATTATTATAATTATCTACGTAGTTGTCGGATTTTGGTAAACTTAGAATTGTTGAAATGCATTTTTGAAATCTTTTCAATAAAATCAATGATCAATACAAACACTTCAATTTTAAAATATGGGAGGAGTAATTCAATTGAGATCGAAGACATTGAGGTTTCAGAGTGTATGATTTTTTGATATCTAGGATCTATAATTCAAAAGAATGGGGTTATTGGATAAGATATAGACCATCTGATTAAAACTAGTGGGACGAAATGGAGAATGATGTCAAGAGTATTATGCGATATAAGGATGCATGCAAGGTTAAAATGGAAATGATATAAGACAATTGTTCGACCAACCATGCTCTACGGTTTAGAATGTGTTAATGGTTTACTATTCATTGTTGACTGGGACAAATTTGAGAATTTGAGATAAAAAAAAAATGGTTAGGATTGAAAGTTAGGAAATGTGTTGATGGTTGAGAGTCATTTGCTATGATGACATTTTTGTAAATATAAAATACGTAGAAGGGAAAATAATATGAAAAATTGTGAAAATAATTAGTGGAATGTGGAGAGAGAGAATGTATTGTGTTTTTTTTTCTCAAAATGAAAATTATTACAACTATTTAAGTAGTTGTCGAATTTTTGTAAACTTGAAATCGTTGAAATGCTTTTTTTAAGATATTTCAACAAAATCAATTATCAATACAAACACTTAAAATTTTAAAATATGGAAGGAGTAATTCAATTGAGATCGAAGACGTGGAGGTTTCAATGTGTGAGGCTTTCCGATATCTAGGATCTATAATTCAAAAGAATGAGGTTATTGGAGAAGATGTAGACCATAAGATTAAAGCTGGTTGGACAAAATGGAGAATAACGTCAGAAGTATTATGCGATAGAAGGATGCATGCAAGGTTAAAAGGCAAATGTTATAAAACAAATTTTCGACCAGCCATGCTCTACGGTTCAGAATGTTGGGCTACTACGACATAACATACGAATATGATGGCGGTAGCAGAAATGCGTATGTTAAGATGATTGTGTGGTAAAACCCGTAAGGATAAAAGTATAAATTAAATAATTATGAAATACTTAGGTGTACGCCCATAGAAGACAAAATTAGATAAAGTCATTTAACGTGGTTTAGAATAATATCTTGATTGACAAGTTAGTGGAGGGTATAGACAGAGGGGACAATCGTTAAAACTTAGATGAAGGCGGTGAAGAAAAACATCATTGAGCTTGGATTAAACGAAGATATGTGGGAAGACCGCATTACTTGGAGAACCAAAATATATGCAACCGGCCCTGAGAGTATTGGGAATGAGCTTTGATGATGATGATGATGATGTATTTTATTATTAAAAACATGTAAGTATTTTTAATATTTTCATGCATTAAGTATTTATAATATTTTTCAAAGAAACTAAAGAATCTTTTAATAAACATTCACATTTAAATTTAACCGGGTTTGACTCTAAAAATTTAATATTTTTACCATGAAATAGGCTTGCACTTTTAAAAAGTTAGTTTACATTCAAAAATATGATTTTTTTATTGAACTGATTAAGGGCAATGGTGGTGAGGATGTCCAATGCATGATAATTATTGGTAAAAATAACACACACACACCAACCACCCGAGCGTACAAAAAAATTAATTGAAACTCTTAGAGAGTTTTTTATAGTATCTATTATAGTTTGTTGAAGAACGTTTTGTAGTTGGAGAGAGAAAGTGTGTACCCTCTTCGACACTTTTGTGTGATATCCTTGACTTGTGTGAGAGCAAACAAATTGATATACTCTTTTCAAGTATAGTAAAGTTTCTTTTTTTTGTTTGGTGGTCATAGGCAATTTTGACGAACCACCTTTTATTGGTACGTGTTTATTGCTTACTTTGCATTGTTATGTTTGGATTATGCAGTTGGTTCCTTTCTACAACAACAATCAGTTATGTTCTGTTTGGTTACGTTTTCGCGAGGTCATAAAAATTTGTATCAGGGTTGAAGGTGTTCCTTGATTTTTTTTTCTTTTTGCTGGTGTCGACCTATTGAATCTAAAAGAAACTATTTCAGTACATTATAAGGCTTTGTGTCTTTTAAATTCCTTTACAGAATAATATGGACATCTGATGACAACATTGTTAGAAGGAAAGGAAAAACTCAATTATGATGATGTTGCTACAATGTTGACATGATTGATCTCAAGGTCCGCAGGGATGAGATGAGTGGCGCATTATTATAAGGGGAAGATTTAAAAATTATGGTAAATCGCAGTCAAGAAGAAAATTCGTGAAAAGAATGTTTGTTTGATGATGAATATGCCTACTGTTATAAGAAAGACCATTGGAAGGTTGACTGAGAATTTGAAAGCTCCCATGGAAATGGAAAATAACAAGTCAGATGGGAATGTGATACACGAGTTTGATTCAAATGATGATGATGTGTTTGCTTTGACAAGTTCAATGTTGGTGATTTTTTCTAAAAAATGAATTATTGATTCGGATCCTACATGTGTCCTTATAGGAACTAGTTCTAACTTTAGAGAAATGGATGGCAGAGTTCTTTGCATGGGCAACGACAATAGATGTAAAACTGTGGAGACAGGTAAGATCAATTTAAAGTTGCACAATGGACTTGGTCTTGTATTGAATGGTTTATCTAGTTTTACAAGACTTAAAGAAAAATCTCATCTCGATTAATACTATAGAGTTCAAAAGTTACCAGGTTACAATGAGTGATGGAGCTCTAAAGGTTGTTTATGGTGCATTAGTAATTTTGAAAGATGTTCGAAAGGGCAACTTGTACTACTTGCAGGGACGTACTGTTACAAGTGCTTGTAAATTTGAATTTATTATAACAACTTGTATTGGTGATGGCCAAATGAATTTTGCTTTTGTTGGAGTTACTGATAGCTCCAAGGATGTTTGTTTGAATACCTCAAGGGATTGACATATGCATGCTAGTTGTAAACGTGAGAAGGTTTTGCATGAGCTATTGAAGAAAAAGTTATTGGAAATTTTGAAAATTTGTAATATGGATGTTTGTGAACATTGTATTCTTGGAAGGTTTGATTCTAAACTCCATCTTGGTCAAGGTGAAGTTGTTTTGTTGTCTTGAACACCTTTGGGTGCATGGCGCCCTTGGGGGCATTTGTAAGGATGATGTTATTATTTTAAATTATTAGTATTTGTTTGCTTATGTTCATTGGTGTACAACTCCTTCATGTTGATTGAGGCCCTTAGGGTCGTGACTCTTAGGGTTGTGAGTTGTGACCCTTCGGATCGTGATCCTTCAGGTGTGTAAGTCAGTGATGGATAATACTCTTGTGTTGCTATGCATTTACTCAAGGTCGGGTCAGATTTGTAAAATCTTCACTGAGGTAGAAAATTGTTGAAATTGGTAATGTTACCACATGAAGGATTCGAATATTCTAGAAATTTGTAGAATTTTGGGAAGATAAAAATTTCTGAGAATTTGTATTCTAAATCCTTTAGAATTTATATTTCAAGAAATGGTGGAATATTTTGAAAACAATTTCCTTGAGTTGGTTTCCAAACTAATTTTGAATTACATAAGTACTCCCACCACAAGTGTGAAACCTTGTGGTCTGTCTTCTTTTTATTTTGAATTTATTTATC
This sequence comes from Berberis vulgaris, assembly GCA_963556465.1. Lineage (NCBI taxonomy): Eukaryota > Viridiplantae > Streptophyta > Magnoliopsida > Ranunculales > Berberidaceae > Berberis > Berberis vulgaris. The sequence goes on from OY747132.1 coordinate 55,505,388, forward strand.
TAAATGTGTTGGTAATTTTGTGCTTTTAGTGGAGCTGTTTGAGGTAATTTTGCAATCAAACATTTTTCTTGGAAATTTCAGGCTTAGACGGGTAGTGGGGTCCGCACTTGGCCAACAGACCATTTTGGAGCTTGTACGGGTAAGAACATGTTTATTAGTGTTTTCAAATGTTTAAATTTATTTTTATTATCTTTAGTTTTGATCGGTGTCGAATCGACATTTTACGTGCGATTTTGTACTTTTAAAGACGACGGGTCGATACTATGCCTAACCCTTTATGGAAGTTTCTCCCATGTTTTCTTAAGTTCTCATTCATACCAACCACTCAAAAATTTTCAGTGAGTGAGAGGAAGCGGTTGGTTGTAAAAATGGATGTATAACAATACACAGAGAAAGAGTTTTGTCGAAATTGTACGTTCTTCCAAGGGATTTGAAGGGAGGTAGTGATTAATATTCATTATTGTCTATGAGATTTTCACTGATTTGTGGTGGGAGTACTTATGTAATTCAAAATTAGTACTTATGTAATTCAAAATTATTGTCTATGTAATTCAAAATTATTGTGGTGGGAGTACTTATGAGTTGAGTTGTTTTCAAAATTATTGTCTATGAGATTTTCACTGATTTGTAGTCGTTCTTCGCAAGGGATAGATGGATTCAACATAGGGTTTGGTGGTTGAATTGTTCGGAGCTGTTATATGCAATTTATAGGTGTGAGTATGACCTTTTCTTTCCTTTGTGTGATTGGAGAGATTGATTTGTGAACTCATTAGAACTTGATAAATTCCATTTTTGATTTTGTTGGACGGGTTAGTTGAATCCTATTTGTATTATTGATTATAACTATACTAAGTTCATTTTGAACATGAATTATAAAAGTAGAATAAGAATGTTGGGATAGTGTATTTTGAAAAGGAGGTCTAATCGAGATTGAAAAAGATTAGAATTGTGTATAAAAATGTGAATGAGCTGTTTTATGCAGGAAATTACTCTGATTATAGTCAAAATTTTGTTGAATTGATTATAGGTTTATCAAGACAAGATTGTGAGCTTTCTGTAGGTATAATGAACATTGAATTTAAATGAAAATTGAAGTAGATATGATAGATTTAAGTTGGCTTGTCTTAGATAAAAACTAGCTGAAACCCGGTCTGGTTCGTTTAGGAAAAGCATGATGTCATATATTTGACCAGGATTTTGATTCGTCTAACCCGAACTTTGACTAGGTCTAGAAAATAGTTCGTAGCTCCATTTTTGACATTATTCTCCCCGTTGGAATCCTCGGCTGGAGATCTATTTAATGAAAGTATAATTTTGTGAATCGGGAGAACAACATTTTTAATCCTTAAGGCCTTATGTCTCGATATGCATGTCTTTGATTTTGAAACATGAGGGTTGTGGTTCCATAGTGGTCCTTGAAATGTTAAGGGTCGGAGAATTTATTTTCATGCATGATGATGAATTGCATAAATAATGATTGAATGGTTGAAATGACTGACTTGTTCGAATTATGTGAGTGTATTTAGTTTATGATGAATGTAATATATACCCTAGTTATGCAAGTGAAGTTGTTATTTATCAGTTAGTTTCGAACACAGTGGCCTGGGGTCACTCTGGTTCAAAGCCACTCATGAGGTGAGCCCGTAATAGTTATATTAGGTTTGTACACAATGGATTGGAGTCACTCTGGTAGAAGCTTGGAAACCTTAGGAAAGATAGTTCTCGAGGAGTCATGTGTTTCCAAAGGGAAACTAATCCATCGTATTTGATACAAATGGAGAGATCCTAAGGAAGACAGGGGAAAAGTTTTGTGGAGCAAGTTTCCATCTTCCAAAATACGCACGTTCGATTTGATTTGATTGTGGGCCATGTGATCGGTCTTTTGAGATAGAGTATGTATCTTATAGGTGACACCCCATCTGAGATATACATACATACTTATGTGGTTGTTGATGCACATGTGGAGGTTTGTTAGTATGAGAAACATTTGACACGTGTAGGTGCGATAGGGTATATGATGACGGTAGCATGTGAGTTTATGTATATGTGTTCAGTATATGGTGTAACATTGAAGTTGATGTCTATGCTTTTATAATGAGATATATGCAATGAGGTAGATAACTAATAGTGTTTCGTAGTTGATCGTCTACCCTGATAATGAGCATTGTAACGAAATGATTGGCGATTGGTATGTTGTGTAGTATTCAAGCATTTATTGCTGAATATGGTGGTTTGCGTGTTTTGGATGTGAATTAAATATTATGGCATGTATCGAGAAAACCAATGGCTCAAGAAGGTTTGTACACAATGGCTTGGAGTTACTCCGGTACAAAGTTTGAACAATGAAGAGAAAACTGAGTCGTCATATTGGGTATAAAGGAGAGTTCCCGAGGAGTCGTATCCAGTCGTCATATCGGATAAGATGGAGAGTTCCTGAGGAAATGGAAAGTGATATGTGTCTTGTTAGTTTCTGCAAGAATTATTGTTTACTTTTTTCTATAGATTGTAAGATTTAGGACATGAGAAGTGTATTTGGAATGAGATTTAATGTCACGACCTTTAGAGATACGAGATGTTGTTTTGGAAGCTTAGAATGGTTTAATTTTGCATTTCATGCAACAATGACTAGTAGGTGTATTTTGAATATACCTATATTCATTACTTTTGTTATTATGCTTTGTTCAGACCAGCATTAGCTGATCCATTTTACTCGTGTTGGCTATATGTAAGTTGATGTTGATATATCTTATGGAGATTTTTGTTTTTATAGTATGTGGATATGTTTTTGTATTAGGGATTTGGAGTTAGTACCTATACTTTTAGTTTCAAGGTTTTTATATGCATATCTTGGAGATATTTAATGGTCGTGACTTTTTGTTCATTGATTTCAATTAGTTTGAACATTGAACGTGATGATGTGGTAGTGGAGTAAGTGTCACGTGTCGACTTTTCAAGATCACGACATAAGAGATACAATTTTGTAAGGCGGCGTGTGACAACAAGCCTACGTCCCTCTCCTCTAAATAAGATCCGGTACTAAGGACTTATAACATCTAGAAATTGGATCCAGAATTTGAAGAGAAACTCTTAGCGTGTGTTTGGTTGCATGAAATCTTATTTCATGGGAATCCATGAGGGAATCACTTACATTTAACCTAAATTGAGGTAGCACTCTTCATCCACCACTAGATTTTGTGATCAATGGTGGAAATGAAAGCCCCATGGATATGAGAATCACATATTTTGTGAGGGGTAAGGAGTAAGATTTTCATGTTCATGAGACTTCCATTGATTATAAAATCTAGTGGTGGCGATGAGAGTTACTTCAGTTTAGCTCAAATGTAGGTGACCCTCAGAGAGTTCATGAGACTCCAAGTTTGTTGAAGATATTTCTTGTTGAGAAGATCTTCTAGTTGGAAAGAGAATAGTGTATAGTGTCTTCAACATGTTTGTGTGACATCTTCAGCATGTGTGAGAGCAAAAAAAAATTGCTCAATTGGTCTGCTCTTTTAAATTATAGTGAACCTTTTCTTCTTTATTTTGTGGAGTAGGTAATTTTGTCGAACCATGTTATATGGGTACACGTTTATTGTTTTCTGTTCATTGTTTGGTTTAAATTGTGCAATTAATTACTTTCTATAACAATTATCAGTTGTGTTCCATTTGATTATGCTTTCATGAGGTGCGATGTTTGTTTGTTAGTCGCCTAGCTCTTTTTAAGGTTCTGTGAGAGTTGGCAAAATGGTTGAAACTCGCCCAAGATCCAGCCCTTAAAAATTGGGCCGAACCCTGAAAAAGCTCGGCTTAGTTTAAATTAGGGCTGAAAACAGAACCGACTGTTCGATTTTTCACCTAAACCGTGAACCGAACCGACTTAGGTCGGTTTTAAAATTTTCAAACCGAAACCGAACCGACCATTAACAAAACCGATCCGAAACCGAACCGATTCTAATTTATGCAAACCGTAACCGAACCGAACCGACTAAAATCGAACCAAAACCGAACCGACCGACTATTTTAAACATATTGTATTATTTATATAAAAAATATATATTATTTATTATATATATTTGGTCGGTTCGGTTTGGTCGGTTAAAATCACATATAAACCGAAAACCGAACCGACCACTTCGGTTTTGAGTTTTATAAAACCGAAACCGATCCGAACCGAATTTAAACCGAACCAATCGGTTCGGTTTAGATCGGTTTAATCGGTTTGATCGGTTTTTTGTTCAGCCCTAGTTTAAATAAAGGTTGGGCCAACCAAACTATATATTTAAATAATAAGGATTGTAAACTTCTAAAGTCATTAGCTTGACCATGTACTAGCTCGACGACTCGAAATTAGCCATTTCATTAGTATTAAGTACCCACATTATATCATATATTTTAAATATTCATACATTCTTTTTTAAACTATAAAATAATAATTACTTGTTTTCTACAAAGCTAAAATATTATTATATATGTATTAGAATATATTAGAAATAAAATACCAACATTAATGATGTAATTGATTTTCTATAGTATTATAGAATATATCATCCTTACATCGAATATAAAAAAAAAGTGTGATTATATTTATATATAACATTATAATAACAAAAATTATTTAACCCTAAAAAAATATATTGTCTTTACTTATGATCAAAGAATAAAGAGTGATGCTAGGCCGCGAGGAAACGAGCGAGGAAACGGGCAAGGGAGGGGGGTTTGACCCCATCCCCCTCGAGATTCACACGAGCGCACATCTTGAGGGGGATGGAGGGTCACACCCCCCTCCCTCGCCCATTTCCTCGCCATTTAGAATCACCGAAGAATAAAATAACAAAAAAAAGATTATTCTTACATATAGAACATTATAATATAGACCACTATTTTAGCCATGAAAAAATGTTGCAAAATATTACTTTTGAAGAAGAAATTTACAGTGGCTCAAGGCTCGGACTTGGTTGGGGCTATGGGCTGGGCCAAGGAATTAGGTTTTATAAAAATAACCCGACCCATTGGGATTGCCTGGCCTGGCCCGAAACATTAATGGGCTCTATAGTTTAGGATTGGGCCAGCCCTACCCGATCCTTTTGTGTGATGTAAGTTGTGTTGTGATTTTGGTTTTTATTGCAAGTGTTAATAGCTAATTGTGAATGATAATTTTTTTGCAATATTTTGCATACAACAAAAAAACATAACTTTAGCCGGTGAAATTAATTTTGTTTTTAATATTAACACTATCTCATTTTTTTTTGTTAATCCACAAGTTGCCCGATGCACATAAATTCAAAGAAACATCATAAGGATATATAAATTCTATAAGTGATTAATCATAAAAAGAAAATATATATATATATATATAGATGCACGCGTAGCTGAAATTCGCGATTAGTTGTGTTACAGTTATAAGATTTCAAGGCGGTGTTTACAGTGAAACCGTCTTCAATCAACCTCATTTTCTAAAAATTTCATGATCGCCTTGTACCCTAAACATATTTACAGTTAGGAAAATTATTAGTGTACCCTTGCTATTTTAATTCTAAAAGTTTTTTTTTATATTAAATAAATTATGAAAAATGCAACATAATATAGGACAATGATGCACTCATCAGCACAAACACACACAAAAAAAAATCGTCCACTTTATCGAGTATGCATGCAATGAAAATAAATTTTATTTTATAAATTTGATTCCTGTTTGAACATATTATACATACCGTTATAAATAGCAAGTCGTACATGTCTTCATACAACAACAATTTATGGTCTTCCCAAATTGACTTTTCTCCAAATCAAAATTACACCTGTATCTCTGAGCCTTATTCCAATCAAACAAAGCGGAAAAGCAACAAATAGAATTCTAAGAAAATTAGTAGCATACCTTTGTAAATTATTTATTTTAATCGTGCAAATTTTGTGCTAATAAATTGAATATATTATGAACCATTTAATCTTAGTAATTGAATGTATTGTACACTCAGGGCATCTCCACCCATGGGTACAAAGCAAAAGCTAAAATTGAGGTTTTTCATCCTCGGATTTGCATTCTCATCCACCCCTCACAATAGTTAAATGCGTAAAAATTGATATTCATGAAGAAATTGCAAGAGATTTTTTGGAATTTTACTTCAGAATGTGGATAATATCTTATTTCCCTCCACTTGAATGGGAGATGCAGTCTAAGTGAGGAAGATAAGAGTGGACAATTTCTTCAAAGTGTGAATTTATCTATCTTTGGCACATGTGGGTGGGAGCAAAATTTTTAAGTTTTCCTCCATGGATGGAGATGCACTTTAGGGTGGAGATAAGAGTGGACAATTGCTTTCCACCTCATGGGTGGAGATGCTCCCATAAAACAATAATTAACCGAATTCCAACAATGAAATAAATTCCATTACTAATATAAACTATTAATTGACTTTTGTTTATCCCTTTATAAGATCTTAACCACATTAAAAAAAAAGTTAATTGTGGGAGAAAAAATAACCTTTAGTTCAATTGGATGAAGAAGTTCAAAGATTTGGGCATTTCCTAAGAAACCCGAAGATTATCTACGAAAGCTACAAGTATAGAAAGCTCGAGTTCGAGACCAATACAAACTCAGTATTAGTAGAACACTATGTTCTCAGCAAAGGAGAAGTGTTCGGCGCCAACCATCATGCTCAGCTGAGTACATGGGCTTGCAGAAGAGATATCTCAAAACATGAAGTTATAACCAATCATGGAAGTTACAACTGCCTGAAAGAAGTTGCAACTGGTTGCAAGTAGATAACCTACTAATCTGCCACACATCTTACTCACAGCCACGTGTCTCACTCATCAACCAGCAGTTAATTCTTTCAGCCTATATAAATAGTCAAATGCAAAAACTTCTGGAGGTAACACTTTTTCCTGACTTACAATTCTCTCTTCAAAGATAGAGATATAAACATTTTTCTGACACATCATTCTAACTTTGGCATTGGAGTCCCCGTGGCAGGCACCACACCGGTGTCAAAAATTAACTTCTATCTTATGCAGATTACTCCACGTGATCAACACGTGATTCTATCTTATGCAGATTGCTCTGCGTGATCAACACGTGACCCGACGAAAATTGCATCCACAAATTGGTGTTTTCAATGAGAGCTTGAATCAAACTCATTGCATGCTCTCTTCAATTAAAAAAAAAAAAACTTTCATTCACACAGTTTCAATTTCATTCACAAAAACTTTCATTTTCAACTCAATACAATGATGAGAACTCGAAAACAAACTAGCAAAAATAATGTTACAAGGTATTCTGCTCGTACTAGGCTGCCATCGTCATCACGGGTTCAACCGTTATAGACCGGACAACCACTGATAGTGGGTCTGCCACCATTTGCTGACCATCAATCGCAACCTTCTGCCACAAGCCAAATTGAGATGACACAACAAGATAATCTTGCAGGTCAGATCGCCAATCTGACTAAAATATTGGAAGAACAAACCCAGGTGGTAGAGCGATTAGTGAGCGAACAACCAAGGCAGACGACACATCGCCATTTACCAGCAGATCATGCGCATAGAAGTGGAAGTAGTCATCCATCAAAGGGAAACACTCCCTCTGGAAGCATTCAGTCGATAATAGGGCGACGAGTAAATGTGCATTCTAGGCTCGGACCTCAAAGGGGAGTTTTCTCAAGGTTGGGTTCCCAAGCAACTGTGCACTCAAGGCTAGGACCACAGACTACACCCAATATAAGTGGTTGGCGCAGAAGACAGAATCCTAATGGATACGAACAACGCAGGGGACCAGATCACTACACTGATTTGTCCCACATCCCACATTCAGAGGCTCGTCAAATCAAGAGGAGCCTTCAAGCGAATCCTATTAAGACTCTACCTCACTCACATCTAGGTAAGTCACAATCAAATTGGGAATACGATGAGTCATCTACCCCAGATAATCATAATCGAAATCACCATACATCTGATTAGCAGGATACACACAAGCCCTTAGGAGCAGATGATGTGGCACGAATGGTCAAATAGCAGTTGATGAATTTACAGGTTATGAGAAATTTAGACGATATTCTGCGCAGAGAGGTGGCCTTGGTGAACACTTCACCTTTTACAGATAACATCGAAGAGGCTCCTCCACCAGCAAGGTTTACCACACCAACTTTTACCTCTTTCAAGGAAGATTCTGATCCTGAGAGGCACTTGAAGCATTTTCGAAATGTCATGACTCTGCACAAAAATGATGATCCACTTATGTGCAAAATATTTTCTATGACTTTACAGGGAGTACCCCAATATTGGTTTCACACTTTGACCCCCCAGTCGATCAACAACTTTGGAGATCTACCCCTTGTCTTCACAAAAGAATATCAGTGTTCTAAAAAGCGCTAGGCGCTGGGCGGGCGGCGAGCAGGTGCCTAGTGCCCAGAAGCCTAGGCGGTCTTAGGTTTTGTATTATAACTTTAATAATTTACAAAAGTTAAGCATAATATATTATCAATTATATCCAATTTAATGCCAAGATACATATGCAAAATTTAAAAACATGAAAAATTAACAATCATGAACAAAATTTATTAAAACTCAAATAATTGAAGTTGGTCATGATGGGTACTTTATATAAAATTGAATTTGTGGACAAATATCCAAACCTACTCTTTTATTTTTCTTCAAATTGCATGAATAACCTCAGTCATGTTTGATAAAATCTACATTAGTAAAATTGGTACAGGTAGATCCTTTGAGAATTTCATTAAGTAATCATTAATTGCTACAATTAGACATATACTGAATAAAAAACAATAAAATAGTTTATTTCTAAAAAAAAAAAAGAAAAATAAAATAAGAACACAATCAGCCTTATTAAAATAAATAAAAAATCACTCAGACCGCCTAGACCCTGCCTAGGCCGCCCAGACCCGCCTAGAACCCGCCCAGACCCGCCTAGACCCGCCCAGAACCCGCCCAACCATTAATCTGGGCGGTTTTCTACCTTCTAGCGCCTAGGCGGATTTTTAGAACACTGAAGAATATTCATCTTACCGAACTGTCAAAAAGCATGTTGACTACCTCTTCAACATAAAGAAGAAGTCAAATGAATCACTCAGAGACTTCATTAAAAAATTCAAGGTAGAAAAAGCAAACATAGTTGGTGTGATGATCAAATTGCGTCCTCAGCTTTCAGGAAGGGTCTGCCCGCAGATCACCAGTTGTATGGCGAGCTGACCATGAAATCAGGTAAAACTCTTGCAGAAGTCTTCACCATGGCAGAATGCTATGCATTGTGGGACGATGAAAAAAATATTGCTAAGGTATCTGATGTGTTCAAGAAGGACAGCCAACCTACACAAAATAATATAGATCAAAAGGAGAGTAAGAAGAACATGGGTGACAAACGTAGAACATACTCTCCAACAAAAGACTCATATACCAGTAGAGCATACACAGAGTTCTCGGTTCCAATCAATCAAATTCTCCATGAGATAAAGAATCAACCTTGGTTGAAGAGACCGCCACCCATGAAGGGAGATCCGGCAAAAAGAGATCCGAATAAATATTGTGTATTCCATGGAGCCACTGGTCACTTGACAGAATGTCGAGCATGGAAGGACCACCTTGAAGAGTTAGTCAAAGCAGGACATTGCACAGAGTATGTAGCCAAAAAACCATTCAGCAAATTGAAGAAAGAGATGCAGCCAAGGAACCTCCAAAGAAAGTCATAAGAATCAATGAAATTTTTGTTGAATCTTAACTTTTTGGTTTCACAAATAATGAAAGGAAACGAAAGATCAAACAAACAATTTTGGTTGCTCAAGTGCTAATCGCCTCAGTCGATGGAGCCACAACTTGTTTCTCACTAAAAAATCAGATGATCGGCTACGCTTAAAGTGACCTGCAGGGCCTTGATCTACCACATGAAGACGCACTCTTCATCAGCATCCAAATCGCTCATGCAATGATTGATAGAATTCATGTAGATGAGGGAAGTATAGCCAATATACTTCCAACTTTCGGCTGTCAAACAAATGAATTTAGAATCACTTATCACCAAAAATACAAAAGTCTTGACTGCCTTCAATGGGGCTACATCAGTAACAATTGGCACTATGATTCTAGACGTCTACTCACCACCAGTCATCTGCTCGCAAACCTTTATGATAATAGATGAGCCCTCTCCCTACAACGGACTTTTAGGGAGACCATGGATAACTAAAATTGATGTTGTCACGTCTTGCCTACATCAAAAAATCAGATATGCAATCCCAGAAGGTGGAGTTGAAGAAATAAAGAGTAATCAAGCCATTGAAAGGAGGTGTGCAGCCCGGTCTTGAAGGAAGCAAAACAGAAGGAATTTATTCTCGTCACTTCAGCCGAAGCGAAAGGGAAGAAGCCATCTACCCCCAATAGCAATTACAACACCAGGATCAAGAAGGAGAAGTTCAATTCGAATCCTCAATTGAAGAGGGATGGAGACCAGAAGAAAACATAGAACTTGTAATTCTTGATCCTAATCTGCCTGAAAGAAAGGCAAAAATTGGCTCTCGCCTCAGCGCAAATGAGAAAGCAGAGCTTATTAGTTTCCTCCAAAGCAACAAAGATGTGTTCGCTTGGTCAGCCTCAAACATGCCCAGAATTGATCCAACTGTGATCTGCCATAAACTGCATGTAGACCCGACCTTTAGGCCTATCGTGCAGAAGAGGTGGAACTTTGCCCCGGAAAGAGTAGCAATCATTGAAGTCGAGATTGACAAGCTCTTGGCAGTCGATTTCATCGAGGAGGTATCCTACACCAACTAGTTGGCTGATAATCACATAATTATAACTTTTTTCTACCTCTTATTATATTTTTGTTAATCCTTGTTTTATTTTATTTTAAATTAATTATTAAATTTTTGTGTTTTTATAGAATTCGGAGCAATAACGAAGAAATCAAAGAAAATGCAATGAATAATTCACAGACGGTAACTTCAGAGGAAGTGGAGGTGAGAATAGCCTAAGCCCATAACCTAAACTCAAAACCAAATTCGTAAACCCAAACCCAATCAAACTCAAAGCATATTCTCTTAATTATCCAAGATTCTAGTTTGATTTAAGCCTTAAATCACTCATTGAACCCTCCCCTTAACATGTCCAAGTTCATTTTCTTAATTCTCTATAAATACAATAGAAATGAATAAGAAAAGGGAAGAAGATAAGGGAAAGAAAAAAATACAAAATACCAAAACCTCTTCTTCACAATTTGTGATTCTCATCACCATCCCAACCAAGCAAATTCACCACCCACAACCTATCCATCTTTGTTTTCTCTCATTCACACCACCGAAACAGGGGCGTGACAACCCTGTTTCACTTCATCTTCAACCACCGTCACCGGCTGCACCACGCACCACGCACCACCACAGAGACTTAAATCAAGTTGACGCTACTGGCACCCAGTGGACCTTGCTGAGAGCACCTTGGCTGAGAAAGATCGGAACTATTTGCACCCACTGGGATCTGCTGAGCCACACTAGACCTATTCTTGTTTGCACCCTGCTGAATGCTCTGTAACACCACAATGAATTAGGTCTCAAACTCTAGAATTAATTTCATTTTACTTTATTATTCCAAGATTAATATTAAATTATTCGCGATTTATAATATTTTACTTTCACCTAATATGTCATGCATCTTAGGTTGTTAGAAAAATATTATGTTGTAAATCAAGCATGTTTTAATTGAATAATTAAACTTGTGATTAATTGTGCCCTAAAAAGACAATTAATGCTAGGAGTTTATACATTGCTAGAGTCATTTATTTGAAATTGGAATAATAAGAAAAATTGAATATAATTTTAGGAGCTTGAAAAGTATTTTGCAAATTGTGGTTTCCCTCCAACTCTTTTATTTTATTTATTGTTATTTTTATTACTTTTGTTTAACTCGGATTTTTAAACATTGTAACCCCCATTTTCTCCAAATTATTTTAATTAAATTATTAAATTCAATTTAATCCACCTTCCTCGTGGGATCGACCCGTACTTGTCGTTGTCTACCAGTTAGACACCGTGCACTTGTGGTTATTACAAGTGGGTCAAATTAGCCTATTTATTTAGGCCGGTAAAACTCGCAACAAGTTTTTGGCCCCGTTGCCGGGGAAGGTAGCGGTGTAATTGAATTTAAGATTTATTTTCACTAATTTAAAAAAAAAATTCAGAAAAAAAACAAATTTTTATTTTTATTTTGTTAAGTTCTTTTTACACTCATTTCGTATTATTTGTTTGATTTTGCAGAATACACACTTCTCGAGGAAATTGGACGATCCTGCAAACATCAAACAAGTTTTAATTAAATTTTTTTATTTATTTTGTGAGGAGAGTTTTAATTTTATTTTCACCTCGTTTTACGAGTGTGTGGTGTAATAATTTTTTGTAAACTCTTTTGTTTTCCATTTTTAATCACCTAAAAAAAAACCCAAAATTTTCCAAGTCAAAAGAAATTATAGGGAAACAATTTTAATGGTTACCCAATAATTTTTTTTATGATTTAGAAATCCGACTTCTAAGACCAAGACTAGTAATTTGATTGCATATGCTTGTGTGTTGATTGAAACGGATAAAAAGAAGTCGGACATTTTTTTTTTGTGCTAACTTTTTGTGCAGAACAGAATACTCACACTGTAAGTACTTCTATCACACGCAATGTATTAGCGACTTGGGTGCTTTGTGAAATTGTGTGATTGGTTGTTTAATTTCTGTAATTGTGGATGCTAAACTTTAGTAATTCATAATAAGCAGCCCAGCTTCTAAATAGAAATTGGTGGGACTTGATATCCCCACCTCATCACTCCAGCTGGGTGCAACCAATAGCCAAACATAATTAAAATCAGTTAGCAAGTTAGATAGAGCCATCTTTTAGGTACGGTGTTCATAGGACAACCAAGACCAAGGTGAATCCAATAATTTTTGTGTTGACCAAAGCTAAAATTGACGATGGGTTTAATCATTCAATGAACTCCGAGAGGCCACTGCCACAAGGGTAATTTACCCGGTACGCCGAGTCATAAGTAAGCTACGATCCACAAGAATAATTGGTGTAACTAACAGTTTTGGGTTAGGAACACAAGCCTCAAGTGTACATTTAACATCACATCGTTCTCACATCTATTGGCTTACAGAGCAGTAGCACAAGGAAGTACTTAATTGGACCATTGTGACCTCCTTCTTTTGTGCGATAATCCGATTTCTTTGAAATAAAACTCCAGCCTACTGATTTTGAACTTTGTGGTGTAAAGTATACACTCTTAGGATCATCTTGTAGCACCCATTGCTCTGATATAAAGATTACATAAGAAATAATCTGTCTCCCAAAGATAAAAAGATAATTAATTTCAAAAACACTGATTGCTTAGGGATGCATTTTTTCTTGTGCATCAATTGGTTGCTGATTGTGTTTGAGTCCGTGCGTGATTTTTTTAAAGTTAGTAAACATTTCAAACCTCACTTGGTGTATACCTGTTTACGCGTCTTTGGGAACGAGATTCGAGAGGTAGACTAATTCGAGAGGATCATGTAGAGTTGTCTGAAGTCCCCATTGACCTTCTAGAATCTTTCTCCTTGTCGAGTGAAACCACTGAAATGGATGGGGAGAGAGCATTTAAGGATTATTTCTCTCCACATTCCAATAACACCCCATCTTGCATTATCTTACCCGAGACCACTGCAAGTAGCTTTGAGCTAAAACCATCAATTATCCACCTTTTGCCTTCCTTTTATGGTCTAGAAAAAGATGATCCCTATCTTCATGTCAAAGAGTTTCTTGACATTTGTGTTACTCTGAAATATCTCAATTTTTCTGATGATTCAGTTCGTCTTAGGCTATTTCCCTTTTCTTTTAAAGATAGGGCGAACTCATGGTTAAACTCCTTAGAAACTGGAACCATCGACACTTGGAATGCTCTATCAGGAAAATTTTTGAAAAAATATTTTCCTATTCATAAAACAAATGCCATCCGAAGAGATATATCTAATTTTCAACAGAAAAAGGGTGAGCATTTCTATGAATGTTGGGAAAGATTCAATGAACTCATTGCTAGGTGTCCCCATCACGGCTTTGAAAAGTGGCGCTTGGTTCAATACTTTCAAGACGCGTTAACCCGTCAAAGTCGTCGAATGATTGATGCCACTAGTGGTGGGTCACTTATGAAGATGAGTGCTAATGAGATTTGGGAATTCTTTGAAGCTATTTCTGAAAATTCTCAACAATGGGATTATTCAATAAAAGACTCAGATAGGCGAAAGGGTGGTTGGTATGAAGTAAGGGATACATCATCTACTCCTCATCTTCCTCTTTCTTCAAGGTTGGAAGCAGTTGTAATGACAATGGCACAGAAGATTGATGCATATCTGGAAAAGTCTCAGCCATCAGTCCAAACCAATGTTTCATCCGAGGTTTGTGCTGCATGTTCAAGTTCTAGTCATTCCACATCAGACTGTCACTTGAAAAATGAGTACCCTGCTTATTTTGCTGAGCAAGTCAATGCATTCAATACCTTTAGGCAATCTGGTTATAATCCACACTCAAATATTTACAATCCAGGTTTAGCCAAACACCCTAACCTCTCATGGGCCCATGGTCAACATCAAGGAGGCCTAGTTGTTATCTCTCAAGCTCCTCGAGCTCCAATTCATGCTAATAGGCCTCAATTCAATCAAGATGTACCTCCCTCTAACACTCAGAGTTTACAGGATACATTGAACCAATTTATGCATAGAACAGGAACCATGCTCAAACTGAACTCTCAGGCTATCACCGAACTAAGAGCTACTTCTCAACAACAATCTCAAGCCATCCAAAAGCTTGAGATGACTGTGAGTCAAATAGAAAAATCCTTTCCCGAAAGAGAAGCAAGAAGATTCCCTGGTCAACCCATTCAAAATCCTAATGGCCAATTCTAAATAGGCAGTGCATCTCAGCCACGCAATGAAGATGTCAAATCTATCATCACCCTTAGGAGTGGAAAACAAGTTGACAACCAAATTAGAATGCCTAATTTGATTGATCCTGAATCCCAATCCACGCCAAAGCAAGTCATACCTCCATATGAGAAGGAGGCTGATAAAGCCTCATCTTCTCAAGAGGATCATAATCTTGACTCTGATCCCACCAAGGCATCCTATATGCCTAGAGCACCATTTCCATCGCGGTTAGTTCCGGCGAAGAAAGGAACAAATGCCAACGATATAATGGAAATTTTTAAACAAGTTCAAATCAATATTCCATTACTCGAGGCCATTAAGCAAGTTTCCTCTTATGCCAAGTTTTTGAAGGATTTGTGTACACAAAAGCGAAAACTGAATGTGCACAAAAGAGCCTTCCTAACTGAGCAAGTCAACTCCATCCTTCAACACAAAACCCCACCTAAGTACAGAGATCCTGGTTGCCCGACAATTTCATGTGTGATTGGTGATCATATGATTGGGAAGGCACTGTTAGATTTAGGGCCAAGTGTTAATCTATTGCCATATTCAGTATATGTGCAATTGGGTCTTGGTGAGTTGAAACCAACTCAAGTGAACTACAATTGGCAGACAGATCTGTCCGAGTCCCCCGCGGTGTGATAGATGATGTGATCATTAAGGTTGACAAATTTTATTTCCCTGTGGACTTCATAGTCCTTGACACACAACCTGTTCACAATCCCTTTAGTCACATTCCAGTTATTTTGGGTCGTCCATTTTTTGCCACATCCAATGCTATCATTAACTGCCGAAATGGAATCATGAAATTATCATTTGGTAACATGACCATCGAACTCAACGTATTCAATGTAAGTCAACAACCTCCCGAGTCTGAGGATTCCTTTGAGGTTAACATGATTGAGAGTTTGGCGGAACATTCATTTCCTCAGTTTAATGATCCTTTAGAGGCTTGTTTGACTCATTTTAATTTAGACTTCGATATTAATGATTCCATCAGGGAAGTCAATGCTTTGCTTGACTCTACCCTATAATGGAAACCAGTTATAAATGGAAGCCTAGGGTGAAACCTCTTCCACTCAGTGAGTCAAAACAAGTCCCTTTCGTTGAAAAACCACCCAAGCTCGACCTAAAAGTATTACCTAACAACCTCAAGTATGCATTTTTAGGTGTTGACAATACCTTACCTGTTATTATTTCATCTACATTGACTGAAGAACAGGAAGGAAAATTGTTAGATGTTTTAAAAGAACATAAAACAGCACTTGGGTGGACTATCGCGGATATTAAAGGAATAAGTCCAATCGTTTACATGCATCGCATTCATATCGAAGATAATGCCAAAGTATCGCGTGAAATGCAACGTAGACTTAATCCTAATCTAAAGGAAGTTGTTCGAGCCGAAGTGCTCAAATTGTTGGATGTGGGTATAATCTACCCAATTTCGGATAGTCCTTGGGTCAGTCCTGTTCAAGTTGTCCCAAAGAAGTTAGGGGTAACGGTAATCAAGAATGAAAATAATGAATTAGTACCAACCAGCATGACCACGGGGTGGCGAGTATGTATTGATTACCGTAAGTTGAACTTGGTCACAAGGAATGATCACTTTCCTCTTCCTTTCATTGATCAGATGCTTGAAAGGTTAGCCGGACATGATTACTATTGTTTTCTTCATGGGTATTCCGGTTATAACCAAATCCCCATTGCACCCGAGGATCAAGAGAAGACCACATTCACTTGTCCCTTTGGTATTTTTGCATATCGGAGAATGCCCTTTGGATTGTGTAACGCACCAGCTACTTTTCAGCGGTGCATGCTTAGTGTTTTTTCCGATATGGTTGAGAGGTTCCTCGAGGTGTTTATGAATGATTTCTCAGTATTTGGTGATTCATTTGATGAATGTCTACATCATTTAACTTTAGTGTTAAATAGATGTGTGGAGAAAAATCTTGTCTTAAATTGGGAGAAATGTCATTTTATGGTACGACGGGGCATTGTTCTTGGACATGTAATTTCACACAAGGGAATTGAAGTCGACAAAGCCAAAATTGATTTAATTTCGAGTCTTCCGCTTCCAAAGACGATTAAGGAAATTAAATATTTTCTAGGCCATGCTGGATTTTATCGGAGATTCATCAAAGACTTTAGCAAAATCGCTCGTCCTTTATGCAATTTACTTGCTAAAGACGCGGTTTTTGTTTTTGATGAAGATTGTTTGAAAGCTTTTGAGAAGCTTAAACAATTATTGACTTCAGCTCCAATCATCCAATCTCCTAATTGGAACTTTCCCTTTGAGCTTATGTGTGATGCTTCCGACTTTGCACTCGGAGCTGTCCTAGGACAACGATTGGACAAAAAGCCACATGTCATTTATTACGCTAGTAAAACTCTACAAGACGCACATCTTAATTACTCCACCACTAAGAAAGAGTTATTAGCTGTAGTATTTGCTCTAGACAAATTTCGGTCTTACCTTATAGGATCCAAAGTAATTATTTTTACTGATCATGCGGCATTAAAGTATCTTTTCTCTAAAATAGATGCTAAACCTCGCTTAATTCGATGGGTCCTATTGCTACAAGAGTTTGATATTGAAATTCGGGACAAGGAAGGTTCGAAAAACGTTGTATCTGACCATTTATCTAGACTTCTGGTAGAGTCATCTAGCGAATATTTACCATTGAATGAGTCATTTCCTGATGAGCAATTATTTGCTCTCTCCCAATTACCTTGGTATGCAGATATTGTGAACTATCTTGTTACAGGTCAACTTCCTTTTAAGTGGTCTAAACAAGATAGATCCAAATTTCTTGCTGAGGTTAGAAATTTCTTATGGGATGATCCATACTTGTTCAAGTATTGTCCTGATCAGGTTATCAGGAGATGTGTTCCTAAGAGTGAATTTCACAGCATCATTTCATTTTGTCATGAGCAAGCTTATGGTGGTCATTTTAGCTCTAGAAAAACAGCTGCAAAAGTTTTGCTGAGTGGTTTTTATTGGCCTACCCTTTTTCGAGATACTCATGCCTTTTGCACCACTTGTGATCGATGCCAACGAATGGGTTCCATTTCTCGTCGCAACATGATGCCCCTTACTAATATTCTTATGGTTGAAATTTTTGATGTTTGGGGTATTGATTTCATGGGGCCATTCCCGCCTTCGTTTGGCAATCTTTTCATCCTTGTTGCTGTGGATTATGTCTCCAAATGGGTAGAAGCGATTCCATGTCAAACAAATGACCACAGGGTTGTGGTAAGATTCTTGAAAGATAATATCTTTTCTCGTTTTGGTATTCCGCGTGCCATTATAAGTGACGGTGGTTCTCATTTTTGCAATAGACCGTTCTAGCTATTAGTAAAAAAATACTCCATCACTCATAAAGTTGGCACCCCCTATCATCCACAAACAAGTGGGCAAGTTAAGATTTCCAATCGGAAGATTAAAAACATTCTAGAGAAGATAGTCAGACCAGATCGTAAAGACTGGTCTCAACATCTAAGTGATGCTCTCTGGGCTTATAGAACATCATTTAAGACCCCGATTGGAATGTCTCCATATAGGCTTGTTTTTGGAAAAGCATGTCATTTGCCTGTGGAATTGGAACATCGTGCATATTGGGCCATCAAGACGTTCAATTTTGATATGGTCAAGGATGGATCGCATCGTAAGCTTCAACTTAATGAGTTGGAAGAGATCCGAAATGATGCGTACCACAATGCCAAAATCTAAAAAGAACGAACGTAGATATTTCATGATAAATCCATTCTTCTTAAGTCCTTTGAACCGTCTCAAAAAGTTTTGTTGTTCAGCTCTCGGTTACAACTTTTTCCTGGAAAGTTGAGATCTCAATGGTCTGGACCTTATATTGTGAAAGCAGTGTTCCCACATGGAGCTGTGGAGATTGTTAACCCTAAGGATGGCCATGTATTTAAGGTAAATGGTCAACGAATTAAGCCATTCTTAGAGTTACCTCGATTAGAAGTCGAGGTTGATGTGATTCTATTAGAAGACCCTGTGTATTAGAATTGAGGATCTTTTGGGTTTTGTCGAGCTGATGACGTTAAACCAAGCGCTACTGGGAGGCAGCCCACCTTTTGTTGTAAGAGTGCATGTTGAGTGTGTATTTTATCTATTTCTATTAACTAATCCACAATTCTTTTGTCTCCGAGCTCTCATCGGTGGATTACTTGTGGAAATTGGTAAAATCGTCACCGCGGTAATACTGTTCTAACCTCCTCTCATGTACTTATTTCATTCATTTGTCATAATTATTTTGTTAAACATTGAGAACAATGTTTGGATTAGGTTTGGGGGTAGGGTTCACGAGTCGGTGAATTTTTCGTAGTGTTTTCTTTTTTTATTCTTAAAAAAAAAAATTGTGTTTTTTTGTCAAAAAAACTTGGTCTTTTGCGATTATGAAAATGGATTTTAAATGTTTTATGCTCAAGAAAATACAAGCCAACTTGACATATTGGTATATTGATAAAGACTGAAAGTTTAGTATGATCCTTAAGTTAGATCTAGTTCATAAGATTTTTCAACTCAATTATCTTTGCACCATGAGCCATGTTAGCATAACTGGAAGTTGATGAGTGAAGTATATACTAGAAAATCTTAGAATAATAGTAGAAACTTAACCCTAAAAGTTTTAAACCTTTCTATTTTCCCGAGGGTTATACATAAACTCTGATTTTTCTTGAGTCCGTATTATCTCGTTGATGATCTCATTATTCTCATTTTTCTGATCAATTGCTTTGGGAATGACATCAAAATTGAATTATTACACTAGAACTTCTTGGCTTATTCAATTGAGATGTCATAATACTGACCCGAATTTAGGAAATGATCTAGGCATTTTTTTCATTTTCTTTCTTTCGACCATTAACTAGCCTTTTAACTTACTCATAACATTAACCTTTTTGTAGCCTTTTGAGCCTTAGAATAACTTTTATTTGTTAACCCATTAACCTTTACCCAACTTTTCTGGGAATGTGTATGGATGGATATACTTGGTGTAAAAAGGGCATTAAAGAGCAAAATATGAGATATTTCATAAATCCTCTATGTGAAAAAAAAAAATGATTCTTCAATGAGGATAAAGATGTGAGAATGAAGAAAAAAATTGATGGTGCGCAACATTTGTTTATTCTTGACAGCCCTAATTGTTCGTTGAATGGGTGTATACATTCCTAGAAATTTTTGTTAGAATCCTTTGACATTCCTTATTAACCATTACCCAAACCCCGTTACAACCCAACAAAGTCCTAGTTGATCTTAGGTAAAGGTTGGTTCCGTAGATGTGGAGATTTAATAACCAAGACCTATGGTGTTTGATTCAACATTCCCAAAAGTAATTGATATTCCTGTCCATGAGATCATGTTCATTCCATTCTTGAAAAGTCCGTTCTTCATAATACTATATGTGAGATGATTGTTTTCCATTATTTACTCTTTCCTCACATATAAACTGAGTGAAATACCAAATCTCTGAGTGCTTTATTGTGAGTGACATGAGAGGTTTGAAGTCAAAACAAACTTTCTACAGGAGATTTAGTCATTATTTACTTTGAAATGAAAAGTTATTTTGATAGTGCTTTTCACACACACACACACACACACATTGAGTTGAGGATGATTATGAATTTTTTCTAACTTTTGGAGAATATTAAATTATTTGGAGATTTGTTGATACACGAAAATGACACTGTTGGTTTCTTGCATAAACACTGTTTGACCAAGTTTTGTTGAATCAACAATGTTTGTGGGTAACATTTTCTGAAAACCCTCACGAGACTATAACTCGTCCCCTAGAGGTAATCTAGGGGTTCAAAGCCTTGTTGCACGTTTTCAAAGGTAAGTGCAATCGACGATGCCTGCGAAAGTGAGTTAGGATTTTTTTTTTCAGTTTTCTTCTTTGTTCTGCTCGAGGACTAGCAAAATATAGGTTTGGGGGTATTTGATAATCACATAATTATAACATTTTTACCTCTTATTATATTTTTGTTAATCCTTGTTTTATTTTATTTTAAATTAATTATTAAATTTTTGTGTTTTTGTAGAATACGGAGCAATAACGAAGAAATCAAAGAAAAATGCAATGAATAAATCACAGACGGTGACTTCAGAGGAAGTGGAGGTGAGAATAGCCTAACCCCATAACCTAAACTCGAAACCAAACCCAAAACCAAATCCGTAAACCCAAACCCAATGCCAAACCCAATCAAACCCAAAGCATATTCTCTAAATTATCCAAGATTCTAGTTTGATTTAAGCCTTAAATCACTCATTGAACCCTCCCCTTAACTTGTCCAAGTTCATTTTCTTAATTCTCTATAAATACAATATAAATGAATAAGAAAGGGGAAAAAGAGAAGGGAAAGAAAAAAATACAGAATACCAAAACCTCTTCTTCACAATTTGTGATTCTCATCACCATCCCAACCAAGCAAAATCACCACCCACAGCCTATCCATTTCTGTTTTCTCTCATTCACTCCACCGAAACAGGGGCGTGACAACCCTGTTTCACTTCATCTTCAACCACCGTCACCGGCTGCACCACGCACCACCACAGAGACTTAAATCAAGTTGACGCTACTGGCACCCAGTGCACCTTGCTGAGAGCACCTCGGCGATCTGCTGAGCCACACTGGACCTGTTCCTGTTTGCACCCTGTTGAATGTTCTGTAACACCACAGTGAATTAAGTCTCAAACTTTAGAATTAATTTCATTTTACTTTATTATTCCATGATTAATATTAATTGATTCACGATTTATAATATTTTACTTTCACCTAATATGTCATGCATCTTCGGTTGTTAGAAAAATATTATGTTATAAATCAAACATGTTTTAATTGAATAATTAAACTTGTGATCAATTGTTCCCTAAAAAGACAATTAATGCTAGGAGTTTATACATTGCTAGAGTCATTTATTTGAAATTGGAATAATAAGAAAAATTGAATATAATTTTAGGAGCTTGAAAAATATTTTGCAAATTGTGGTTTCCTTCCAACTATTTTCTTTTATTTATTGTTATTTTTATTACTTTTGTTTAACTCGGATTTTTAAACATTGTAACCCCTATTTTCTCCAAATTAGTTTAATTAAATTATTAAATTCAATTTAATCCACCTTCCTCGTGGGATCGACCCGTACTTGTCGTTGTCTACCAGTTAGAATCCGTCACTTGCGGTTATTACAAGTGGGTCAAATTAGCCTGTTTATTTAGGCCGGTTAAACCCGCAACATTGGCAAATGTGGTATTAGTCAAGAAAAAAGAAAAAAGAAAATGGAGAGTTTGTGTAGATTACACTGACCTCAACAAAGCATGTCCCAAAGACAACTATCCTCTACCTCGCATTGATCAGTTAGTAGACTCTACATCTGGTAACCAGTTGCTCAGCTTTCTGGATGCCTATTCAAGTTATAATCAAATTTTGATGTACGAACCCGATAAAGCCAAAACTTCATTCGTCATCGAAAGGGGGACTTACTGCTACAAGGTAATGCCTTTTGGTTTAAAAAAATGCTGGAGCGACCTATCAAAGGTTAATGAACAGAATCTTCAAGCATTTAATTGGAACAACCATGGAGGTTTACGTAGACGACATGCTAATTAAAGGTCCTCAGCGAGCAAATCACATCAGAAATCTTGAAGAACCGTTTGGAATTCTAAGGAAATATCGAACGAAGTTAAATCCAGATAAATGCACTTTTGGAGTTTCATCAAGAAGATTTTTGGGGTACCTAGTCACCCAGAGAGTAATTGAAGCTCATCCAAATCAAATCAAAGTCATCATTGACATGAAGTCATCATCAACTCCGAAAGAAATCCAAAGTCTCAAAGGTAGAGCATCCGCTTTGAATCGATTCCTAAGCAGATCAATAGACAAGTGTAAACCATTTTTTAAAGCATTGAAAAAAGGAAAGAGAGAAAAATGGGATGAAGAGTGTGAAACTGCATTTAAAAATTTGAAAACTTACTTATCTTCTCCTCCTCTACTGTCAAAACCTTAGTCAGGAGAGGACTTGTACCTCTACTTGGCAGTTTCAAATGTGGCAGTGAGTTCAGCACTCATCAGAAAAGAACTAGAGGCACAACTTCCCGTATTTTACATATCTAAAGCTCTTCTCGATGCTGAGACCAGGTACCCAACAATGGAAAATTAATTTTAGCACTTTTGATTTCAGCAAAGAAGTTAAGACCTTACTTTCAAGCCCCATCGAGTGGTTATCATGACAAAATATCTTTTACGGTCAATTCTCCACAGCCCGGATGCTTATCAAATAATCATAAAATGGGCCATCGAGTTAAGTCAATACGATTTGATCTACCGGCCAAGGATATAAAGGCTCAAGCCTTAGTAGATTTCATAGTAGAATTCACACTTTCCTCAGCCGCTGAGACAAAGTCAGCCAGCAGAGCAGTGTCGCATCCCTCAACAGCAGAAGATTCATCAGTTAATACTGGAACAAGGGCAGATCAGCACAAAGATATGTGGCACTTATATGTAGATGGGTCGTCAAATCACAAGGGTGTTGGAGTAGGACTTGTTTTATTCACGCCCGATGGAACCATGGTAGAATACGCCATTACACTTAGCTTCAAAGCTTCCAATAATGAAGCAGAGTACGAGGCCTTGCTTACTGGACTACGCCTAGAAAAGGAGTTGTCCGTTAAAAGGCTAGCTATCTACTCGAATTCTCAGCTTTTAGCCAGTCAGACATCTGGTGAATATATTGCAAAGCACCCAAGGATGATCCTCTACCTTGACAAAATCCAAAAACTTTTGAAGGCTTTTCCCATTTTCACAATTAAGCAGGTCCCTAAAGCAAAAAACTCTCATGCAGATGCATTAGCAAATCTTGGGTTAGCCTTAGATTTTCAATTCAAGCGCTCCATCCTAGTAGAGCACTTGGAGACGCCAAGTATTGAAGAAGAAGCTGAGATGATGATGATCGATGTTAGTCCTACTTGGCAAGATCCTATTATCGATTTTCTACTAAATAGTAATCTTCCAACAGACAAGGTGCAAGCCAAGAAACTCCAATAGAAGGTTGCAAGATATTATGTAAAGAAAGAAAAGCTCTACCGCAGATCATATTTGGGGCCAAACCTCACCTGTATTAGTTCTCCAGCAGTACTTAAAGTTCTGAGTAACATTCATGAAAGATCTTGTGAAAATCATTCTGGAGGCAGATCACTAGCACAAAAAGCTTTGAGTGCTGGTTATTATTGCCCAACCATGCATCAAGATGCGAGAGACTTCGTACAAAGATGTGACAAATCCCAATGATTCAAACCAATTCCTACTCAACCCGCAGAATAATTGAATCCGCAGATCAATCCATGTCCTTTCATGCAATGGGCAATTGACCTTGTAGGGTCAATGGCAATGGCTCCAGCATAAAAGAATATGATGATTGTGGCAACCGACTATTTCACAAAACGAATTGAAGGTGAAGCCCTCGCCTCTTGATATTCACATAATTATTACATAATATATCCCTTAATTTATATATGTTAGTGTTTCGATTATTATATTTTATAGTAATTATTTCATTTTCAAGTCTTTGTAGGAATTTGAGCGTGAACGATGAAATCGTATTAAGGCGACAATTTAAGGAATGACAATTGGTCGATTCTAGCGGTGGTACAAAGTAGAGGGTCACATATCTAAACCCATAAACCCAAAACCTAACCCATAAACCCAAACCCAATGCCAAGCTCAAGCAAACCCAAAGAATATTCTCCCAATTATCCCTTGATTCACTCCATGAATCATCCCTTTATCTCATCTCTATTCATTTTGATCATTCTCTATAAATATAAGAGAAAAAAGTGAGAAAAGGGGAGGAAGATAGGGAAAAGAAAAATTATAGAAACTCAAGCCCTCTTTCTCACACAGTGATTCTCATCACCATCACCACCTTCTCTTCCATCACCCGAACACCACCGTCACCTCTTGGTCTCTCTATCTTCGCCACCAGCAGCCCGAACATCAGCCACCACCGAGTAGCCGTGCAGCAGCTAGCACCGAGCTCTCTCGGCCTCTCTTCGTCTCGGCCTCCGACCACGCCTGCGCAGACCCAACCATCATCACCGGAGCATCCTCGCATAGCACGCTAGCGGCTGCAACAGGTCACGGCCTAGAACAACACGGCTCCTGCGCGTTTCCCGCCTCGCTCTATGTTCAAATCAGGAGAGAAAGGTTTGGCAGTTATTTGCACCCTGGCTGCTTACTCTGTGTACCATCATAGTGGAAGAAGCTGGAGGCTATTTGCGCCCACGGGAATGTTCAGAGCATCCACAGTTGCTGAATTGCTGATTTGCCGATTCTGAGGAGATGAGTTGCGGCGTACCACACCACGAGGTGATGACCACCGCTACCATGGAGAGCTAAACCCTTCGCCAAGGCTAAAATTAAACCAATTGGGTTTCAAGAGTTTGTTCTAGTTTGACTTTTTATTTTATTATGTGCTTAACTGCAAAATACATTAAATTTCTGAATATTAGTAAATTACTTTCACCGATTATATCAGATTTGATCTAGACTAGTCGGTAGTTAGAGTTTTCTTTACTAATATTTAAAGCATTATTTTTAATTGGTTAAGTTAGACTTGTGGTTGAGTGTGCCATAATAAGACACTCAATGCTAGGAGTTGAAACTTAATAAATTAGACTTGTGATTGAGTGTGCCGTAATAAGACACTCAATGCTAGGAGTCTATAATTTATGCTGAAGTTAATTGTAACATTGGATTTTAAAACTGAATTGTTCTTAACGATCACATCATCGATGCAAGCAAGGGATTCTCATCCCTAAAGCTTCTCTCTTTAGAAAATAATAAGTTAGATTAAAATAACTTGAAAAACTGAATTGGTGGATTCAATGCCTTGGTTTCCCTTCTCATATTCTTAAAAACTTTTTATTTTTCTTTTTAATTTGATTTTTAGTTTAGATATTTTTATTGCTGTAACCCCCATTTAAATTAGTTTAAGTCAACTCTGAAATTTAATTGCAACCACAGTCCTTGTGGGATCGACCGGTACTTGCCCTTGTCTACCAAATAGACACTGTGCACTTGCAGTTATTAAGACTAGGTTAAATTAACCTATTTATTTAGGTAAGTTAAATCTGCATCAAGTTTTTGGCGCCGTTGCCGGGGACTGTAGCGGTGTAATTGAATTTAAGATTTATTTTGACTAATTTAAAAAAAAAAAAAAAGTTTTAATTTTTATTTTGCTAAGTTCTTTTTACACTCAATTCGTTTTATTTGTTTGATTTTGCAGAATACACACTTCTCGAGGAAATTGGAAGATCCTGCAAAACATCAAGCAAATTTTATTTTTATTTTTTATTTTGTGAGGAGAGTTTTAATTTTATTTTCACCTCGTCTTACGAGTGTGTGGTCTAATAATTTTTGAGAACTCTATTGTTTTTCATTTTGTTTAATAAAAAAAAACCCAAAATTTTCTAAGTCAAAAGAAATTATAGGGAAAATAATTTTAATTGTTACCCAATAGTTTTTTTTATGATTTAGAAATCCGACTTTTACGACCAAGACCAGTAAATTTATTTGCATGTGCTTGTGTGTTGAGTGAAACGGATAAAAAGAAGTCGGACATTTTTTTTAATTGTGCTAACTTTTTGTGCAGAATGAAATACGCACACTGTAAGTACTTCTATCACACAAAATGTATTAGCAACTCGGGTGCTTTGTGTAATTGTTTGAAATTGTGTGATTGGTTGTTTAATTTCTGTAATTGTGGATGCTAAACTTTAGTAATTCATAATAAGCAGACCCAGCTTCTAAATAGAAACTGGTGGGACTTGATATCCCCACCTCATCACTCTAGTTGTGTGCAACCAATAGCCAAACATAATTAAAATCAGTTAGCAAGTTAGATAGAGCTATCTTTTAGGTACGGTGTTCATAGGACAACCAAGACCAAGGTGAATCCAATAATTTTTGTGTTGACCAAAACTAAAAGTGACGATGGGTTTAATCATTCAATGAACTCCGAGAGGCCACTGCCACAAGGGTAATTTACCCGGTACGCCAAGTCATAAGTAAGCTACGATCCACAAGAAGAATTGGTGTAACTAACAGTTTTGGGTTAGGAACACAAGCCTCAAGTGTACATTTAACATCACATCATTATCACATTTATTGGCTTACAGAGCGGTAGAACAAGGAAGTACTTAATTGGACCATTGTGACCTCCTTCCCTTGTGTGATGATCCGGTTTCTTTGAAACAAAACTCTAGCCTACTGATTTTGAACTTTGCGGTGTAAAGTGTACACTCTTAGGATCAACTTGTAGCACCCATTTCTCTGTCATAAAGATTACATAAGAAATAATTGTCCCCCAAAGATAAAAAGATAATTGATCTCAAAAACGTTGATTGCTTAGGGAGGCATGTTTCTTGTGCATTTATTGGTTGCTGATTGCGTGTAAGTCTGTGTATATTTTTAGAGTTAGTGATTTTAAAAAAATGAACACAAGGGATTATCCATCTTGGTTTCCTGAGCAAGTCAATGCATTTAATGTCATGCGACTACCTGATTATGATCCATATTTAGATTATTACAACCCAGGTTTAGCCTATCATCCTGACTTCTCATGGGCTCATGGTCAGTACCATGAAGGCCCTCTAGACACTCCTCGGACTCCTCAAGCTTTCATTCCTGATAATGAGTCTCAATTTCATCAAGTTGTTCCTCCATCCAACACATCAAGGTTAGAGGATATCTTGAACCTTTTTATAGAGCGAACAGGAGAAATGTTTGAGCAAAATTCTCAGGATATCACAGAATTGACAGTTATTTATCAACAAAACTCCCAAGCTATCCGGAAACTTGAGATGACTTTGAGTCAGATAGATGATTAACGTCTTGAGATAGAGGAAGTCCCTAGCCAACCTATTTCCAACCCAAATGGTCAATTTGAAATTAGTGGCACATCTGAGCCGGACAGTGAAGATGTCCAATCCATTACTACCCTTAGGAGTGGGAAACTGGTTGACAATCAGGTAGGAATGCCTGACATAAGTGTTATTATATCCTCACCCAATTTTACACAGGTTGCATCCTCCTCTCATAAAAAGGCTGATAAAGCCTCATTTATTGATGAACCTGTAGATTCTGAGACACTACAGACATCTCCTTCCCATGTTGACTCATTAGACATATGCCTTCCTAGTGACTCATGCATAGAATCAAACTGTGAACATTCTTTAGAGTCTCCCCTTGACTGTTTTCATGATACACATGACCATTTAGAGGCTTGTTTGACTCATTTTCGTTTAGACTTTGATGTTGATGATTCCATTAGGGAAGTCAATGATTTGCTTGACTCAGTCCCCATTGTAGATCCTAGTTATAAATAGAAGTCTAAAGTGGAGCCTCTTCCACTCAGTGAGTCAAAACTAGTCCCATCAGTTGAGCCACCTGAGCTTGACCTTAAACAATTACCTGACACCCTCAGGTATGCGTTTTCAGGTACTAATGATATTTTGCCTGTTATTATTTCATCTATATTGAATTCAAAACAGGTTGTCCCAAAGAAGTCGGGAGAAATATCTAGTAAGAGA
Source organism: Berberis vulgaris (assembly GCA_963556465.1). Lineage (NCBI taxonomy): Eukaryota > Viridiplantae > Streptophyta > Magnoliopsida > Ranunculales > Berberidaceae > Berberis > Berberis vulgaris. Next base: position 55,533,924 of record OY747132.1, read on the forward strand.
GTGCAATCCATAAGTAGTGTCAACTCTAGGGTTGGGGGTGTTGTTGAGCTATCTAGACCAATATCTCTATGTGATTCATGTGATGAGCCTGTACCACCTGATATATCCATCGTCTCATCTACTTGCATCACATTCCCATTTACTGAGGCTACTTTCACCGATCCCTTTTTTTGTAGTGAGGATTTCAGTTTTCACCATCCTATTGTAAAAATTATTCAATCTTCTGATTTGGAACCAGACCTAGGATGTTCCCTTTTTGGAGGACGCAAGAATCCTCTGTTGTGTATGACTACTGGTCACTTTTGGGATGTCCTAGTGTATTTGGTGCTCCATGTGATTGCTATATTTGGGTGGACTGATCCTCAACTGTTCAGGTTGTTGATATACGACCATGGACTAAGTGTTTGTCATGTTCTTTCTCTCCACTTTTCGATACAACATTTTTTAGGAAGAATATTTGTCGGGCTGATGACGTTAAAACAAGCGCTACTGGGAGGCAACCCAACTTTTGTTGTAAAGAATGCATGTTGAGTGTGTATTTTATCTATTTCTATTAACTAATCCACAATTCTTTTGTCTCTGAGCACTCATCGGTGGATTACTTGTGAAAATTGGTAAAATCTTCACCGCGGTAATACTGTTCTAACCTCCTCTCATGTACTTATTTCATTCATTTGTCAAAATTATTTTGTTAAACATTGAGGACAATGTTTGGATTAGGTTTGGGGGTAGGGTTCATGAGTCGGTGAATTTTTCGTAGTGTTTTCTTGCTTATTCTTATAAATAAATAAATAAAAAATTGTGCTTTTCTGTCAAGAAAACTTGGTCTTTTGCAATCATGAAAATGTATTTTAAATGTTTTATGCTCAAGAAAATGCAAGCCAACTTGACGTATTGGTATATTGATAAAGACTGAAAGTTTAGTATGATCCTTAATTTAGATCTAAATCATAAGATTTTTCAACTCGATTATCTTTGCACCATGAGCCATGTTAGCATAACTGGAAGTTGATGAGTGAAGTATATACTAGAAAACCTTAGAATAATAGTGGAGACTTAACCCTGAAAGTTTTGAACCTTTCTATTGTTCCGAGGGTTATACATAAACTCTGATTTTTCTTGAGTCCGTATTATCTCGTTGATGATCTCATTATTCTCATTTTTCTGATCAATTGCTTTGGGAATGACATCAAAATTGAATTATTACACTAGAACTTCTTGGCTTATTCAATTGAGATGTCATAATACTGACCCGAACTTAGGAAATGATCTAGACATTTTTTCCTTTTCTTTCTTTAGACCATTAACTAGCCTTTTAACTTACCCATAACATTAACCTTTTTGTAGCCTTTTGAGCCTTAGAATAACTTTTATTTGTTAACCCATTAACCTTTACCCAACTTTTCTGGGAATGTGTATGGATGAATATACTTGGTGTCAAAAGGGCATTAAAGAACAAAATATGAGATATTTCATAAATCCTCTATGTGAAAAAAAATGATTCTTCAATGAGGATAAAGATGTGCGAATGAAGAAAAAATTGATGGTGCGCAACATTGGTTTATTCTTGACAGCCCTAATTGTTCGTTGAATGGGTGTATACATTCCTAGAAATTTTTGTTAGAATCCTTTGACATTCCTTATTAATCATTACCCAAGCCCTGTTACAACCCAACAAAGTCCTAGTTGATCTTAGGTAAAGCTTGGTTCCGTAGATTTGGAGATTTAATAACCAAGACCTATGGTGTTTGATTCAACATTCCCAAAAGTAATTGATATTCCTGTCCATGAGATCATGTTCATTCCATTCTTGAAAAGTCCGTTATTCATATTACTATATGTGAGATGATTGTTTTCCATTATTTACTATTTTCCTCACATATAAACTGAGTGAATTACCAAATCTCTGAGTGTTTTATTGTGAGTGACATGAGAGGTTTGAAGTCAAAACAAACTTGCTACAAGAGATTTAGTCAATGTTTTACTCTGAAAAGAAAAGTTATGTTGATAGTGCTTTTCACACACACACATTGAGTTGAGGATGATTATGAATTTTTTCTAACTATTGGAGAATATTAAATTATTTGGAGATTGGTTGATACACTAAAATGACACTGTTGGTTTCTTGCATATCTTGAAGTTTTAAAATAAACACTGTTTGACCAAGTTTTGTTGAGTCAGTAATGTTTGTGGGTAACATTTTCTGGAACCTCACGAGACTATAACTCGTCCTCTAGAGGTAATCTAGGGGTTCAAAGCCTTGTTGCACGTTTAAGGTAAGTGCAACCGATGATTCCCGTGGAAGTGAGTTAGAATTTTATTTTTATTGTTTTGCTCGAGGACTAGCAAAATATAGGTTTGGGGGTATTTGATATTCACATATTTATTACATAATATATCCCTTAATTTATATATTTAGTGTTTCGATTATTATATTTTATAGTAATTATTTCGTTTTCATGTCTTTGTAGGAATTTGAGCGTGAACGATGAAATCGTATTAAGGCGACAATTTAAGGAATGACAATTGGTCGATTCTAGCGGTGGTACAAAGTGGAGGGTCACATATCTAAACCCTTAAACCCAAAACCAAGCCCATAACTTAAACCCAAAACCTAACCCATAAACCCAAACCCAATGCCAAGCCCAAGCAAACCCAAAGAATATTCTCCCAATTATCCCTTGATTTTACCTTGATTCACTCCATGAATCGGCCTTTATCTCATCTCTATTCATTTTGATCATTCTCTATAAATATAAGAGAAAATTGTGAAAAAAGGGGAGGAAGAGAAGGGTAAAGAAAAATTACAGAAAATCAAACCCTCTTTCTCACACAATGATTCTCATCACCATCACCACCTTCTTCGCCATCACCCGAACACCACCGTCACCTCTTGGTCTCTCTCTCTTCGCCACCAGCAGCCCGAACAACATCCACCACCGAGTAGCCATGCAGCAGCTCGAGCAGCAGCCAACATCGAGCTCTCTCTCGGCCTTTCTTCGTCTCGCCCTCTGACTATGCCTGCGCAGACCCAACCATCATCACCGGAGCATCCTCGAACAACACGCTAGCGGCTGCTATAGGTCACGAGCTAGAACAACATGGCTCCTGCGCATTTCCCACCTCGCTCTCTGTTCAAATCGGGAGAGAAAGGTTTGGCAGTTATTTGCACCCTGGCTGCTTACTCTGTGTACCATCACAGTAGAAGAAGCTGGAGGCTATTTGCACCCACGGGACTGTTAGAGCATCCATAGTTGCTGAATTGCTGATTTGCCAATTCTGAGGAGATGAGTTGCGGCGTACCACACCACGAGGAGATGACCACCGCTACCATGGAGAGCTAAACCCTTTGCCAAGGCTAAAATGAAACCAATTGGGTTTCAAGAGTTCGTTCTAGTTTGACTTTTTATTTTATTATGTGCTTAACTACAAAATACATTTAATTTCTGAATATTAGTAAATTACTTTCACCGATTATATCGGATTTGATCTAGACTAGTCGGTAGTTAGAGTTTTCTTTACTAATATTTAAAGCATTATTTTTAATTGGTTAAGTTAGACTTGTGATTGAGTGTGCCGTAATAAGACACTCAATGCTAGGAGTTGAAACTTAATAAATTAGACTTGTGATTGAGTGTGCCGTAATAAGACACTCAATGCTAGGAGTCTATAATTTATGCTGAAGTTAATTGTAACATTGGATTTTAAAACTGAATTGTTTTTAACGATCACATCATCGATGCAAGCAAGGGATTCTCATCCCTAAAGCTTCTCGCTTTAGAAAATAATAAGTTAGATTAAAATAACTTGAAAAATTGAATTGGTGGATTCAATGCCTTGGTTTCCCTTCTCATATTCTTAAAAACTTTTTATTTTGCTTTTTAATTTGATTTTTAGTTTAGATATTTTGATTGCTGTAACCCCCATTTAAATTAGTTTAAGTCAATTCTGAAATTTAATTGCAACCACAGTCCTTGTGGGATCGACCTGTACTTGCCCTTGTCTACCAGATAGACACTGTGCACTTGCAGTTATTAAGACTAGGTTAAATTAACCTATTTATTTAGGGTAGTTAAATCTGCATCACCTCTACCAAGGAAGCGGATGTAAAAAAAATTATTTGGCAAAACATAATCTGCCGATTTGGTATTTCGCATTCCATTGTGACTGACAATGGTTTTCAATTTGTGGGAGCGGAAATTACACTCTTCTTAGAGAAGCACGGCATAAAGCGAAAGAATTCAACTCCTAGGTATCCACAAGGAAATGGTCAAGCTGAAGCATCCAACAAAACTATATTGGATTGCATAAAAAAAAGATTAGATAAAGCTAAAGGAAAATGGGTTGAGTTACTTGGAGTATTATGGGCTTACCACACAACCAAAAGTAGACTTACTTAAGAAACGTCATTTTCCTTGGCCTTCGGAACCGAAGCTATCATCCCACCCAACATAGTAGTCCCTTCCTTGCGAGCGGAAGTATCCAGCTTAGCAGCAAATACCAATGAAATGGTGACTAACTTGGATCTAGTATAAGAGAATTAAGAGAAAATTATCACAAGGGTTGCCGCTTATCATCAGCAACTTATGTCCTATTACAATAAGTGAGTCAAGATTAGACAATTCCAACCTGGGTATTTAGTTTTGAGAAAGACCTTCGTCACCAGGAAGGTAGAGGGGTAAAAAAAGTTAGATCCTAATTGGGAAGGACCGTATGTAGTGTGTAGAGTTGGCGGTCGAGGAAGCTATACACTGGACACACTTGAAGGCAAAGAAATCCCTAGACAATGGAATGCCAACAACCTCACAAAGTACTATGTATAACTCGTCTTCAGCAGAGGACCCTACAAACATATCATTCTGTCGTCGGCAAACTACCTATCAAGTAAATTATAGTATTTTAGCTTTTCAGAAATAAAATGCAATGTACATACTAAAAAGACTTGATTGTATTTACCCTTTCCAGTAGAGGAACATACCTATTGGAAATGTGTAAGCATTGCACTTTTCTTTCTTCAGTCGAGGAATGTAAAAGTTCTACAAAAGGTGGTACTTGTATTTTTTCGAATAAAAAACATATCTCTCTTCAGCAGATGACAATATGTACGATACAACCCAAGATTGAAATCTCACTCACAACTCTACTCAAATTCCCCATTTGGTAGAAAAAAAAATGGCAAATCACAACTCAAGTTTGAAGTTCTTGTACAGCAATGTATGAAACAACTATTCTTTCAGATAAGCAGAAGGTAGGACACCTCTCCTTATAAGCAAAGAATAGAATACCTCTCCTCAACAGGCGAAAGGTAAACCCTACTCAGCAGGTGCAAGAGATCAATCTCTCCTCAGTAGGTGAAGGGTAAAGTACCATTCCTTGGCAGATGAAAGGATAAATCATCTCCTCAGCTGAAGGGCACATCCTCTTCTCAATAAGTGAAAGGTACATCCATGCATATATGATAAATCTTTTATGAAAATATTTTCTAAAGTTTATTACTCATGCATTGTGCTTTGGTATGGGAGACGACAATTGAACATACTAAAAACAATGAAAGCTTGGATTCATAATAACCAAAGTTGGTCAGCGGACCACAATTCAAATACATGAAAAAACAAAACAAAACTGATAAACAAAAACATTCTAAGGACTACATGTTCTTAAAAAGAGCTGAAAGGCCAAGGTCATTAGTAATAGCGATATCTCCTTGCTCACCATGAATAGAAGAACCAGCAACCTCGGCAAGAGAGGCAGGAGTAGTCTGCTTGGGGGGAGTAGATGGAAGTTTTATAACCTGCGGGTGAAAATCAACATCTTCATCAGTTATTGTAAAAAAAGGTGCACATCCTACTTTACCCTCAACATATCCGAGCTTATAGGAGTCTTCTTCAGCATTTGCACGCTTCTCAACTGTCTGAATTGCCTCCAACTTGAATTCGTTGCATTCCTTTTCAAGTAATTCATGGGTTCTTTTTAAGGTCTCCAACTCTTCCATGTCTAGTTTCATAGTTTCATATTTCAGGATAAGATTATTAAACTTGATGAGATTCAGAGAGACCAGCTCAGAGTTTTTATTAGACAGAGAAGTTACAAATCAGCACACTTATTTTCCAATTTGAGGATCTGGATACTCTTTTCTTGGTGTAACTACTGCTCAGCTTCAATAACCCTCTCAATACCTCCAAGGTCAGCCTTCAACTTCTCATTTTCTTCCACCCACTTTTTCAGCTGATCAGCAGTAGGGGCAGTAACAGTAGCAGACTCGGTCACATAAGACAAATGTCTCATAAACTCTTCAGCCATAATGACACCTCTCAAAAGAGAGAAGAACGTCTCTTCACGTAGCTCGGCGGATGAACTTATTTGAAACTTACTGAAGTCGGCTGATCTACGTAGACGTTCAACCAAGTTAGTACACCCAAATTTGTCAGCTAGAAGATCTTTTTTCAGTAGATCGGCTAAGGGAACAATATTCGCTGAACTGGATTCACCGTTGCTATCAATCAACATCGGTTCAGAAGGTGAAGGCATGATCTACATATCAATAAAAACACATCAACAGGCAAATCAACGAGTAAAATATATATAAAAAAATAATGAAATAAAAAATACCTTGAAAGTGGGGGCCTCAATTGGAGTATTCTGCATAGTTAGGAGTTTCTCACTAGCTTTCAATATAGGAGGAGACACGACAAAGTTTTCCTGTATAGGAAAGGGTCCTGGAACAATATTTAACTTAGAAGGAACATCCGTTGCAGACGTATCTGTAACACCCCTAAATTTCGTAAAGTTTATTTATTTTATTTTGAATTAAATAAAATAGAGTTACATTTAATTGAATTTAAATTTCAAAATTCTAGGGTTTTATTTCGTTAGTTAGGGGTGGGTGCCTTCAAAATTTCAGTGGGGGCGAATAGCCACTCACCTTATAAAGAGAGAAATCTCTTTTCTTTTTCCTTCCTTACTACGCCTCCTCCTTCTTCTCTCCCTTGCGAAGTTTCCTCCTTCATCGGAAAGAATTGCTTGCGATCGAGCGTCAAGCAGCCCCACCAGCCGTACTTCCCCCAAACTGCTTCCTTTCTCCTTCCTCTCTCGTCCCTCTCCTTCCCGTTTAATTTTAACACCCAAAAATTGGGTTTGCAAGAAGAAAATGAGGTCGATTCCAATTTGACCAGTTGTTCGAGTAGATCAGCTCTGATCTCTTCCTTCGGTGTTGTTTGTTGTTTGTTGTTGTATGTTGGTAAGGGTTGACTTGAGATAGAGATAGAAGTAAGATAGGGTGTGTTTTCTGCGACACGAGTTGAGTTGCGGGTTTGTGTGGTGTGTGAATCAAATCGGTGAGTAAATCAAACATTGTTTTACTTCTAATTGATCATCATCTTGGTCTATGTTCACAATGAATGTGTTTGATCTATTGGTTTGTGACTTTGTGCATTTAGTTTTTCTTGGATTTTAACTGATTCAATTAGTTAGGTGAGTTTTCTTCATTCTATTTTGTATGTGAATTTAAAAAGGTTGGTTTGTTGATTACATTTGAAGTTTGTGAGTATTTCAATCTGGGTTTTGCTTTAATTTTGATTTACTACAATGGGTTTGTTTCAAATTGATGGAAAGCATGTTAGAATCTTAAGGATCTCTTTGATAGCAATGACTTGTTGAGTAACAATTTTCACTTGCTAAGCACTTGCTAAATTTTGTGTCAAAACAAGGGATAGCCACTAAGATTTAGCTTCAAAACTCCTAACTATCTTACCTTGGAATTTAAATGTTTTCCAGTAGGCTTAGAAACACAGTTTGCTACCCTCTCATGGAAACACCCACTTCCAGAACGCAAACTTGGAAACACCTTAGCTATGCTGGGAAGTTGGTTCTAGACTTCTCTGTCAATTCCGTTTTGTTAACATTACATTGAGGATCCGAGTTGTCCATCATGGAAAAAATGGTCATTTACTTTCTTTAACGAGAACACTTTTAAACCTCAATTAGCACTTACCTTGTAAGGGGTTAGACCTCTTAATCAAACAAATAACTCCTAAGGGTCAATTTCAGGCATTTACAGAAATGTATTGGACAAAAACACAGGTGTGACAAATGAACAAAGAAGGTTAAGTCAGTTAGCAACTGGTTTGAGAGCACAGAAACTACACTGTCTATTATGTTTATACTTGCTTGTTCGCAGGACTTCGTCCCCAAGAAAGTCTAACTGTTTGATTGCCAATAACTGCACCATTCAGCCTCGAAAGTGCCTCCTTAGCACTGTTTCTATTAGCAAACTGTACAAATCCACATCCTTTGCCAAGTGGTATTTTAGGGCTGGTCATAATATTTAGTATATACCGTATGTACCTGTTTGGAATAATCCTTTTAATGATTATTTTGGTTTAATTTGTTAGTTTATATGTCAATGCATCTTTGTATGTTAGCAGATTTACAAGCACTTGTTCTAGTCACTAGGTCATGGAATGACATCGATATGATATTTCACTAGTGCACTTGTATGCTTGTAGTTGTTAAGTATTATCTAGGACTAATTTTGTAATGACCCTTTTTATCCTTATCTTGAATGGGTTTTGATTCCCGCGTTGTCATAGAAAATTGGTTTATGAAAATGTTATTTTTTCCCCAAAAGAATGGGTTGATTTATTTATTAATAACAAAGTGTCATTGTGAAAGAAAAGTGAGATATTACAATAAATGATATTGGTAAACTTTGATTCCCGAAAATTTAATCACCCGGATCTGTATCACTTAGAACTACCACACCTCTTTTTGTTTATTATTTTCCCTTTCTTATAGAGAAACTAAATAACCTGAGGGTTATCTTGCGGATGTGGGGTACCCCTTTCTTATAAAGAAACTAAAATAACTTTTGGGTTAGTCTTGAGGAAAGGTGGTGGTTTTGGAATGCCTAAAATATGCTTGATTTTATCTGTAAAAAATGTGACGTGACTTTATGCGCATTGATAGCCCAAGAGTGGTTTTTGTTACTCATATAGTTAGAAGTATCTGATGATGCATGTTTGTATGTGATGTGTTTCCACTTGGGCATGGATGACGGAGAAGTCCTCCTTTATATGAGAGAGACATACGGGCATGTATGTTCGGCACGAAGGTGGTGCGAATGTGGTATCGTCTAAGTGATCAATCCGTTAAAAATGAATAATATGCTCAAGTCAAATACTGTACGAAGACAACTATTTAATTAATAAATTACGTTTATATTGTTTTTAACCCTTTTTATGCAGGATGGCAAGTCCACTAATATTTCTGCAGGTCAGACTTGCCATAGTCAACTTCTACAGTGTAAGTACAAGTAAATGCATATTTACTTATTAGGATGATGACATGATTGCCTCGTTGAGGAACTAAATTATTTGAACTAGTATTTTCTTGCATGACATTATCGCATGCAAATTTATTGATTTTGGGATGAAGATTTACTCACACCAGCTTTATTGCTGACCCAAGTGAGCTTTTGCTTCTTGGGTACATTCATTTGGGAATGTAGCCGATGAGCCTTTCAGGTTTAGAGACTTTTGAGCAGCGTTACTGGAGTTCCGCTAGTGGGGCTAGCAACGTCAGTCTTTCCTGGTTAGAGTTTTTACTTGTTTTAGTAATTAAATCATGTTTACGTTGTTTTTGCTGCTAAATGTTTCTATTGTTATTGAATTTCACGTCTCGAGTTTTGGGGAAACGGATAATCCTACGTGAACATTGGGATTTTTGTTTTCTTCGAAAATCGAGGCGTGACAGTATCAGAGCCAAGACATTTCAGTTTTATATCAGGAGTGTCAACTTTGTTCTGCTTCAAGAGATCAGACTTTCTAGAGATCAGCATGAACCTTGCTTCAAGAGGAGTACGAGTTAAACTTGCGACACAATCTTCAGTTACTTAAAATTTTGATGCACCAAGAGAAGGAATAACCTTCATGGCCAATGGAGGAGGAAGAACATCTCTTCGACTGGCAGATCTCTAAGTTGTGGCAGAACAATGTTGGGTAGAGTCAAGTTTCTGGGGAAGAGAAGAAGTAACTTTATGGCTAGCGGATTTCTTAGTCAAGGCAGAATAGTGTTGGATAGTCTTAGTATTCGGAATAGGAGGACGACCAGATGGAGGAGACGTTACATTATTCAAACTATGCTTTTTGGAAATAGATTTTTCAGAAGAAACTCCAGCTCTCGCGGATAATCCCTTTGCAACCAAGGGAGATAACCTAGAAGTTTTTTTCTTTTTAAGAGATTTAATAGATATTTCCTCCCCAGTAGAGGAGTCGACCTCAACTCTAGCAGATTCTTGGGGACTCTTCTTTCTCTTTGAAGAACCCTCAGAAGGAGCCTCACTAGTAGTGATGGAAAAGCCAATAAGATCAGGAGCATTCTTCTTCAAACTTTCTATGTCTTCAGCAGGAGGAAGACCTCGCTCTTCATTTCTCAATGGGCTCAATAACCACCTCCATTCGCGATATTAGGATGGTATGCCACGCGCTCTTCGAATCCTGTCCATGTCAGGCTTGACAAAAATTTTCTTCACTATCTCCTCACCTGCAAACAAATGTGACAAAGTAAGCAATCTGTGTAGAATACAAAAATGCGAATTCTAACAAAAGTTCCTTATCAGACACATTGCATGCATTTATAGAGGCACAAGGTAAAACTAATCAAAAATTTGAGGTTGCATTGACACAGTTGGCAGACAGAACAAGGAGATCAAAAGCCAGATAACCAAGCTCACAAGTTCATTAACAATACAAGAACGGGGCCAATTTCCGTCACAGCCTCAAGCAAATCCGAAGGGCCAACTTATGGCTCAAACCTCTACTTCAGACTCTCAGAATGTCAAAGAGGTTAATGCCATCGCTACTCGGAGTGGTAAGATTTTAGAGGGATCAAGCTCGTCCACGACTATAGGCACTTCCCCAAGTGCAAAGGAGAGCATCCCTGAGGATGAGCCCAACAAGAACACCCCAGTTCCAGTTCCTTTTCCTCAAGCACTACGACCTACTGGAAAGAAATAAAAAATGCATAGTGAGATTCTAGAACACTTGAAACAGGTTAAAATTAACTTACCTTTGGTGCATGTTCCTACTAAGGTAGTGACAGGGTGGCGCATGTGCATTGATTATAGAAAACTTAATTCTGCCACCCGCAAGGATCACTTCCCACTCCCATTCATAGACCAAATCTTAGAGCGAGTAGCTGGTCATTCTTTCTATTGCTTTCTAGATGGGTATTCAGGATATTATCAGATTGAGATTGCATTAGAGGATCAGGATAAGACTACTTTCACTTGTGCTTTTGGTACGTATGCTTTTCGGCGTATGCCATTTGGTTTGTGTAATGCACCAGCTACTTTTCAGCGATGCGTGATGAGTATTTTTAGTGACATGGTTGAAAAATATATGCCTTGGTTTCCCTTCTCATATTATCCAATAACTGATGTGAAAATTACCCAATCTTCTGATTTGGAAACAGACTTAGGATGTTTCATTTTAGGAGTAAGGGAGGATCCTTTGTTGCATATCACTACTTGCGACCCATTCATGTTTAAGATCCCTACTGACTCCACGGAATGCGAGTTTCTTTACCATTTTTATAAGATTTTAGATGGTGTCCTTGCAACTTTTGGGATGTGCTAGTCTATCTTGTGTCGCATGTGGTTGCTATTTTTGAGTGGACTAATCCTCAACTTTTCAGGTTGTTGGTATACGATTCTTTAACCCTTTTGACTCGATTATATCATAGACTAGGTTTGGAGGTGAATGTTCCCTATGTTCTTCCTCGTCACTTCATGGTATATCTTTCATGAGGGAGAATATATGTCGAGCTGAAGACGTTAAACCAAACGCTCCTAGGAGGCAGCCTAGCCTTAGTTGTGTGTCTTTGCTGTTAGTTTGGATTGATTTTCGAGTACCCTATTTAGTTGTGTTTCACTCATACTCGTTAGCTCCATAACAATATTGACTTACAACTTGCCTTTTTTTTGTTTTCTTTGTTAATGTCGAGTCTGCATTTTATCGATTTCTAATGAAAACTCCATGATTCTTATGTTTCTGAGCGTTCCTTGGTGGAAGATTTCATCGAAATTGGTAAAAAGCTTCACCATGGTTATATCACTCTAACCCTCCTCTTTTCTTTTGCCTTGATTTGTCATGATTATTATTTTATACATTGAGGACAATGTTTGGTTTAGGTTTGGGGGTGTGGTTTATTAGATTTTTTTTTATGCAATTTTCAAAAATCTTTGAGTTTAAAACGTATTTTACAATTAAACCGAGTCATTTTTGTGTTCTACTCAATCTCCATTGAATACTTAGATGATTATGGTAATTGTGTAAAATCTTCTTGAAAATGCATTTGAAATCCGAACTCTTGATGAATAAAAAAATAAAAAAAAAGAGGTTTTGAGTTCTTTTCAATTTTAGAGAATAATTTTGTTGCTTTAATTTTGAGAAAACACATACTAACACGTGTCACATAGTTATATTAGTGGAAAACATGGTATTTGATATTATCCTTATGTTAGATGTATTTCGTGAGACTTTTCAACTCGACTTTTCGCACACTATAAGCTAAGTTAACATGATTTGAAGTTGATTAGTGAGATATTGAACTAGAAAAAACCTTAGAATAATCCGTGTGAGTTTTGAGCCATTCTTTATTTTTTGAGGTTTATTAATTACACTCTGATTTTTCTTGAGTCCGCACTATTTCGTTGATGATCTCATTATTCTTGATTTTCTTATTGATTGCTTAAAGAATGACATAAAAATTGAATCTTTACACTAGAACTTCTTGCTTTATTTAGTTGAGATGTCCTAGTACTAACTAGAACTTATGAAGTGATATAGGCATTTCTTTCTTTAAACCATTTTTAGACTTTTAGCCTACCCAATAATAAATATCCATTTGCAGCCCTTTGAGCCTTTAAATAGCCTTTTCTTTGTTATCCCCATTCCCAATACCTACTCCAATCAAGGAGTAATACCTCTATTATTTTATCCTTACCCAATTTTCTGAGAATGTATACGGTTAGATATATTTATGGAATGGGCAAATAGAAAGAAAAAAAAATTTGCGATTGAAGAAGAAAATAATGAAGAAAAAGTTAATGGTGTACAACATTGATTTGTTCTTCAATGCCCTATGTGTTTATTCAAGGGTGTATCCATTCTCAGAAATTCTTTGTATCCTTTTTGTCCATTATTGTTTGCCATAATCCAAGCCCCAATACAACCTAGTAAAGACCTGATTGATCTTAAGTGAAAGTTAGCTTAATAGATGTGGAGATTGAATATGCAAGAACTATGGTGTTTGATTCAACATTCTCAAAAGTAATCAATATTCCGGTCCATGAAATCATATTCATTTCACTCTTTGAAAATTCAGTTTTTCATGATAATTATATGTGAGACGTTTGCATTTTCCATAGTATATTCTTTTCCTCGCATATAAACTGAGTGCCCAATCTCTGAGCGTTTCATTTCTGAGCGACATGAGAGAATTGTAGTCGAAACGTCTTTTCTAAAGGTTATCTTGTCACACCTTTACTATGAGATGAAGAGTTATGTTGATAAGGCTCCTGACACACACACTTCGAGTTGAGAATGATTATGAAATTCATTTAACCTTTAGATACTATTAAATTATTGTACTCTATTCATATACTTTTGTGACATTATTAGTTTGTTGTTTTTCTTGAATTGTAAGCAATCAGAAAAATACTCTAAGGGAAATAAAAGGGAATGTTCATATGTTTTGCATTATGTTTTTAGAAAATAGATTTTGTTTTATTGAGTCAGTAATGTTTGGGGGTAGCATTTCTGAAAACCCTCACGAGACTATAACTCGTCCTCTAGAGGTAATCTAGAGGTTTAAAGCCTTGTTGCACGTTAAGGTAAGTGCAACCGTGATTCCTACAAAAGTGAGTTAGGATTTTATTATTTATTTTGTTTTGCTCGAGGACTAGCAAAATATAGGTTTGGGGGTATTTGATATACACGTAATTATTACAAAATATATCCCTTAATTTATATATGTTAGTGCTTCAATTAATATATTTTATTCTAATTATTTCATTTTCATGTTTTTGTAGGAATTTGCGCGTGAACGATAAAATCACATTAAGGCGACAATTTGAGGAAATGATTAATTTGTTGATTCTAGCGGTGGTACAAAATAACGGTTCACATATCTAAACCTAACCCAAATAAGCCTAGGTCCACTTAATTTAATCAAGCCCAAGCCCAGAAAGCTAGAAACCTAAGCTCAGCCTAACAAGGAAATAGGGGAACCCTATTTAGGTTTCTCTCTTCCCTTCTCTTTGGGGACTCTGTTCTTCCACGTTTTCTGCTCCTCCTCTCTTTTCCAGCCGCCATCACTACCTCCACCCGGCAACAGCGCCAAAATTTGATTATGCCCAAACAGTATACGCGGTCAATTGCAGTAAAGAATGGGGTGTCGATCCCACGAGAAAAACGATCTACAAAACAAGGTTAAGGAAAAAAAACTATGCGAAACTAAAGTTAAGAAATTCTAACAAATTTAAAATACCAAATTGAATTTAATTTAATGAAAATTAAGTTTGGAAAAATCACAAGGTTCCAAGAATCTCTCCTAGACTTCACGCGCCAACTAGTATTGATTCACTATGATGACTCAACTACGTGTTTCACATCCCAAACGACGTAATGGGAAAAATCATCTTTTATGCATTAATATACCCTAATGTAAATGAATTTTAGATTTCACTTTTTCTAAAAAAAACACAAAGGTTGGTCATATGTGATATCCTAAACTTACGATATATTCGGAGACAATATCGTAATAAATGACGATCACATATAACTAACCTACCGAAATCAATTAATTCTTAAACATTCCACACATAAGAAAAGCGTGACTAAGCTTATATTGAGAAGAAAAGATAACCACCGGAATAATAATAATCTACGAAGAAATCTATGAAATCGTTGTCACTGAAACAACATAAATTTCTATATTAAATAAAAGTGAGAATCATTAAACATCATTATTCGTCGTGAAAACTTAAAGCGAATCAAATATTTAGTGCATTACATCTAGGACTTCACCTCTTCACCTTGCGTGGGGTTTAGTAACTCATGGTGGTGGTGGTCATAGCATCAGTGGAGGTGGAATCCATTACTTCCTGTACGCGCATGAATCCCGAGAAATCGTAAATCCCGAGAAATCTCAGCAGCTGCACTGTGGTGGTACACAGCAATGGACTGAGGTGCGAATAGCCAACTATTTGAAAAACAGTTGATTCCCGCCAAAACACTGCTTCGTCTTTTCCAGCGAACCGCGACCAGCGCCGCCGCTTCGACTCCGCTCCTCGCGAGCTCCTTCGTCCTCCGATCGTCTCCGGCACCTGTAAGAACAGAGAGAGAGAGATGAAAACAGTGAGAGAGATACAAACTCAAAGGAGAATGAGAACGAGGAAGCGAAACAGGGTGGTGACTCTGTCGCGGTAGTGGTGGCTCTAAAAGAGAGAGGTGACTCTGTCGCGGTGGTGGCGTGCGAGCTTTGTTCGTGATGAAGGATGCTGGACGGTGGCGAGGTGAAGAAAAGACAGGGACATGGTGCGTGGAGGAAACAGGGACGACGGTGGCTTGGACGGTGGCGAGATGGTGCTGATGGTGGTTGGTTAGTGGCGAGAGACACATGGCTCTATGTCTCTGCCCAGGTGGAGGTGGTGATGACGGCTGAAAAAGAGAGGAGGAACAGAAAACGTGGAAGAGCAGAGTCCCCAAAGAGAAGGGAAGAGAGAAACCTAAATAGGGTTCCCCTATTTCCTTGTTAGGATGGTCTTAAGTTTCTAGCTTTCTGGGCTTGGGCTTGATTAAATTATGTGGACCTAGGCTTATTTGGGTTAGGTTTAGATATGTGAACCACTATTTTGTACCACCGCTAGAATCAACAAATTAATCATTTCCTCAAATTGTCGCCTTAATGCGATTTTATCGTTCACGCGCAAATTCCTACAAAAACATGAAAATGAAATAATTAGAATAAAATATATTAATTGAAGCACTAACATATATAAATTAAGGGATATATTTTGTAATAATTACGTGTATATCATATATGTATATGCAATTATAGATCAAAGGTGTTGAAAATGCATACATGGGCCGAAACGGATAGGCACAAGAGGGCCATCTGCCATATCACCTTCCCAGGCACCACTGATCTCCAAAATGTCATTCTTCCTGTCACGATTGCCATCGTTGAGTTCATTAAAGACACTACAAGAAAATTGTATTTTACCAACGGTGGCCAAAGGTATTTAGCGACGGTTATAACCGTCACTACATAATACTGCGACGGTTGGACGACCGCCGTTAATAAAGGCGTCACTGGGGTATTCAGCAACGGTTTTCAGCAATCGCTGGCATAACCGTTGCTATATACAAACCGTCACTGAATACCATATAGCGACGGTTGCAACGGTCGGCAAAATCTGATGAACTGTACACTTTTTTGCGACGGTTATTAACCGCCGCTAACATTCATGAACACACAAACGGTAATAACCGCCGCTAATTCTCTTTGATTTTTTTTTAACCAAAAAACACATTTTTCAACTTGTAGTGCTTTCTTTTCATAGGGTGAAGATAATCTATCTAACATGTGCACAACTTCTAAACTTAAATAAAAAATCAAATATAAATGACACTAAACTTTGATACCATCACACATTAAAAGGGACCTTAATTTCATTTCAAAATCAATATTAGATGGTCTAGAGAAAACTACAAATTAAATTGTTACATATTCTCAATGTTCACATCTAACAACCAAAACCAAAATTGTACAATGGCTGACTAGTTAGCTTAAAATAAATTGAATTACGAAATGCTCCACAAGCTTTGGTGCTCATCATTGATCATGTTCTCCCTGCAATGGGGAATCATAAAAAAAATATGAGAATATTTCACCACAAAACCAAAACAAAGGAATTCAAGAACAATGAATTGAAAATAAAATCATATTTCAATCAGAACTGACCACAATCTACCAATTTCCCATCTCTTCCAGCTCGACCTACTTCTTGGTAATATGCTTCCAAGCTCTGAAACAACAACAAAAAATTAACTGGAGATGCACAGTAACAGTTAAAAAAAAGCACATTAGAGATATATATGGGACACAGTAATGAGGGAATGCCACCTAGAAATGAGGGCATGATTTGATCTTTCCAACGATTATAAAATTTGCGCAAACAGTGAAAAGTTAAAACAAGATGAACAGATACCAAAATATTGCCGCATGTAGAGTACAACCAAAATCTGGACAAGTGAATATCTTTTAAGACAGAATTCAGAGATACTTAAGCCAAGGAATACACTTGTGGCCAACCATAATGAATAATTCTTCGGACATTCGATTTGTCAATTCCCATTCCAAAAGCAATTGAGGCAACAACAACTTGGAGAAAGAATATGAATACGCATCTTAAAAGAAAGTCATTTTTTTACAGACCAACAAAGGAAAGCCCATACTTTAAACTAAAGTCATTGTCGATCCTATCATGCCTTTTAGTTGAGTAACCCTGTATATATCAGAATGCAGTTCTCAATTTTTCTGTTGTTCACATGACAATATACAACTTCGTACCTGTAAAGCATTTTCATGGAACTCCTTGTGAATCTGTCTCAGGTGCATTTTTGGCAACTGAAAAATGCAGTGCATAGGTTAGTTATTTTTAACGCTATACACAGGTTACGCAAATTTTCAAACAAGGAGAAATATGAATGAAAGAGGAGATAAATTGCATGGCCATAGCATGTAATTTCATATTTGATTTTGAACATTTAACGATTAAGGCAAATTTTTTCACGTGATCTGCAGTTCTGCACAATGCATGTAAAATAAAAGAATACATATCTTTCACCTGATTCTAGCATTATATCCAACATTCCATTATCAAGTAGTTAAGAGTCTTGAACTATAAGCACCATCTGTTATCTGTTTCTGAACCAATCAATGCTCTACCTAGTTGCATTTCCTAGAAAAGTAAAGATACTAGCATGAATACAACATTTTTACTCAACAATAATGGAGCCTATAGTACAAGAATGCAGAATGTTTTCACTTTTCAGTGACCACCCAAAGAAACACACACAGACATGGACACACGCACAAAAATTTCAAACTCTTAAAATTTAAGAGTTAGGTGGGAATGGTTTAAAAAAGAGGTTATTGCTGATCAGGAAAAATAAAAAGGTCACAAAATTAGAACAGAGAGACGTATAAATTTGTAGAAAATACCTTTGCATTATAAGCAGCAACCTTTACACCTGAATTGCATAGATACTTTGCCAATTGTAAGGTTTCTTTTCTAGTAGGAACATAAATAATAGTTGGTCCATTTCCTAGAGGCCCTTTTAGAAGTTCAAGTCTTTCTTCAGGTTTGCTCGGCATACCAACTGACTTAGATGGCCCACATGCATCTTCATTCTCACCAGAAGAACGACCACAGAACTCACCACAGGGAACTGAAAAGGATGTGTTTAAGTACATAAATTAGGGCATATCAACAAACCTTTGGAATAAAAAATGAAAACAATGTTCAGACTTCAAATACTGAGCAGCTCTTAAAATTTTTGACGAATATGATATACAGCTTTACCTCTGGCTTAAGGAAAATAACTTTTGGTAAATGACCCAACCTATGATCAACTGAGATGATTAACTATATGCCAATGCACACTTCACAATGGGAGCACAGAAGAAGGAAAGCAATGCAAAAATGGTTCAAGAATATACCATCAAAATCATCCGAACAATTTATTACAAAGAAAAATCAAAATCATCAAAATCTCATAAGTCAAACTGAACCGAAATTGCAAATATGCATTCACTTATTACAAATTTAACTAACAAGAACAGAAAATGAACAACTAAGATTAAAGACTAAGAAACAAATATGAAAAGAGTAAGTGACAAGCACCTAGTGATTTGGCAACAGTCTTCCAAAGCTCCCCCCAAGTAATTCCCACATCGGATCCTTAAAGGATGCCACAGGAAGCACAAAAATATCTCCAAGCCGCTCCCACCTGAAAAGTCAAATAGTTACCCCCACTTGTGATCCACATAGAAAATGTATCAATACAAAGAATTCTACCTTCCCCAGCCAATCGCATGCAGCCAAATTAGTTTCATCAACAAAAATAGATATACAAAATAATTTCATAATCAATGAGTTTAAAGAGAATATTTTAGAAGAGAGGAAAGAATTGTTTCAGACCTTGTGGGTATTTGCTCCAACAGATGCATTGGTAAGTCCTTTTTTATTAGCAAAGATCCCACAGTCTCCATCAAAATCTTTTGGGGAGATTTTGGAGCCTTTCGGATATAGACAACTTCATCTATAAGTAAGGAAGCACCACATAGTAACAAATGTTTTAGTGCTATAGAACAAGAAACCTCGTCATTTTCCAAAGTCTTATCAATTGCAATTGATCCTGGTGAATGAGCATTATCCATACTATCAAATGAAACTATCTGACCATGTTCCTTTTCATGAAAAAGCTTATAAAATTTTGTGGTAACAGGTAAACAAATATGAGTTCTGTTTTCACAGGAATACGCCTTCCTTCCAACATCTAGCCAACCAAAATTCTTCAAAATGTCCTTCCCAAGTTTGGCATGCTTCCTTTTAAGCTCAAGAACCCAATATTTAACGTCCATGAGACACTCATGACCTCCACTAGAAGTTTGAGTCCGAGTTTGTGAATGTTTGGGCGGAATACATCTAACATTTTCCCTTATTTCTTCAGCTTGATGTATACATTTTTCTTCCAAATCAGTAGAGACATTCAAGGATATGCACGGGAGCAAATTCATTTTCATTGGCTCGCTAAAGTATGTCCCAAATGCATAACATGATGCCCCACCACTGATGATTACAAGATCATCACCAACAACATCGGACGTGCTACGAACAAATAACTTCTTGCCAACATATTCGAGAATCATATGCTTCCACAAGCCAAATCGGAGATCAAGTAAAGCTAACTCTTGGTAATGTTGCTGTAAAGGGCATCCACCAACAATGCCAAGATAATTTTTGTAGACAAACATAGAATGTGACAACCTTGCAAATGGAGCTCTACCTGAAGTCTTCTCCTTTTTTCCAAAGACATGCTATACTATAAAAACTATAAAGGTTCCGGAGTGCTTTCTCTCCATCATACCCTCCAAACATGTATACTTAGAATCATTTGCAACCATAGCATGTGAATGATGGGCACATGGCCATTCTCCATGGACATTTATCTCACTCCACTCTGAATTCTCAGTATCAAGTACATGCATGGAAGAACATGCAATCTCATCTCTAAGCCCACCAAACACATATATCTTTCTCCCTACAACTGCTGCAACATGTCGGTGCCTGCAAACATATATTATATGTTCCATCAATAATCACATAATGTTCAATTAGCTTGCAAATTAGAATAAGAAATTGCTGAAAAGTGATCAATAGAATAGTTTGGGCAAGCAAACAATTTAGTGGAGCTAAAATTTTATCTTCCTGAATAAAAATTGTCTTAAAATTAAACCAAGTAAATATTTTACATGAGAGAGTGGAGACAATGACAGAAGATTAATGACCAACTCAGAAAAGCGTGTAACTGGAAGTCATAAAAAATAATTGTGCTCAAGGGATCACCTAGGATGGAACACAATGCCAGCACGCTTCAGTAACGCCCACTTCTTCTTATCTGTATTGAAGACCCAAACATCATTCAAAATCTTTGTAGGATCACAACGACCACCAATAACAAAAAGAGATTCTCCAATCATTGAAGATGTGTGACCCAAGCGTGGAGATGGTGGCTCCTCAATCGTAATAGCTTCTAAAAGACCAGAAAGGGGGTCAAACATTAAAGTATCATTTCTTCGTGCATGTCTTCCTAAGCCTCCAAAACCACAAAAAATAAGAACCTTTGGAGGGTGACTGTTATGCAAAGTACATGATGAATGACCTCATAGAAAGAGCTTGTCAACTGGTCCACCAACAATGTCCATCTTGACAAAAGAACCATCTCTAATTGCACCAAGAATGTTTGTTTTAAGTCAAAGATCAGGCTTTGTGGCCTTCATGATCTGGCATAAATTGAATTCACTTTGTTCAACCTCTTGACTTCCATTCTCCATATTCCCCCCACTTAATCTCCTCACCAAATAAACAATAAACACAAACCAAAACCAAAACCATTCCGACTGAAATCAAATTAACAATTCCATCAATTCAAAAAACACAAACCCTAACTGAAAAACATCACAAAAAGGGGAATATCAATGAACTTGAACTGAAAAACATTAGGTTTCTTTGAACAACCTCATCGCTTGTTCGAAGAGGTTCTCATCAAGCGCCAAACCAGTCTGAAATCATATCTCAGTCTCAGTACGATCAAGAAACAAATACAGAAATAAAAAATCACAGCAACAAAAAGGTTTTACCTTGCAGAGCTCTACGAATCGAGCTTCGATGGCTTCACCGTCTACACTGAGGATTACTCATCGAAACTGACGGTCTCTTCTCTTCCATCTTTTTCACAAAGAGTTAAAAATCATTCAAAAATCAACCAAAACTAAGCTGATCTAACACCATTAATCGAGAAAATAATCAAATATAAATTTCACCGAAATCAAACCTGGAAAACAAAGAAACAAATCTGGAACTCTCAAACTCCAAGAACTTGGACAAATCTCGGTGATAATGTTCGATTCTAACCGTTTTAGATCCAACGATAGAAGGGAAAAAAAACCCTAACTTTTGGGGAGAATTGAACGAACAAATTGACTTTTTGGATGAAAATGGAATGACGGTTTTGAGAGGTTTCAAACCCTTCTTTTTTCTTCTTCTGTTTAGATTGACAAAAGGGAAAAAAAAACCCCAACCGGGATGCTATTTGCACCCAATTGGGATGTTATTTGCACCAAAGAAAATAAAATTGTATCCTGACAGTTACAACCATCGCCAATTAACAATAACCGTCATTACATAATATTATCATGTGGCGGTTGAATAACCGTCGTTGAATAAAGTATTTAGCGGCGGGTTTTTCTAACCGTCGCTAAATAACCGCCGCTATATTGACTTTTTCTTGTAGTGAGAGTTTGATATTTTTTACTCTAAGTTGAGCATAATCACCATGCCTTCTCACCTCAAAACAGAAGAAAAAAATTCTTCTTTAGTCAAGTCAAGCCCAAAAAAAGGTACTAAGATTGGAGAAGCACATGATTGCTCTGTATACATTTGGGCAACATTGAGCAGAGGCACACCCCATTTCACAGAGCACTTCTTTAAAGAATTCCGGTATGGGAAACTTGAAGCGCAAAGAGATAATAAATGGATGAAATTTGATGGTTCTATTATTAGGAGCAATGCAAGGTTTTTTGCCACTTCTCGGGTCCACCAATCTTACATGCACTCCTTCGGGAAAGACGGAGCGATTAACTTCAATCCATTTTGAAAAATAATCATTGTTCTCCAAGTTAGGCAAGTTAGGAACAAATCTTCCAAAATGAAAAATGGAACCTCCTTGGCGGTACAATGATTTCTCATCATAAGAGACAGAGCTATTTCCATATTTCTTCTTAGAGGCCATGGTATTCAGATACGGAATAAAATTAGACAAAAAGCCCACCTGCAGATTAGCAAAGAAACACGATTATAAAGGTAAGGCAAATGTATTTGAAAAAAAATGTGACGATGGTACTTAGCAAAAATGGTGGCTGCGTATACACACAAAGCCTCTTTCTTTTGGTGATAGATGATAAGGTGGTTTTCATTGGTGAAAGAGTTTACAGAGAAGGTCAAAATCATTTGCTGGTCTGGAACAAGGGAAGCTTCTATTGACTGCAACTGATCTTTTAGAGGGCAAGAAATGTGTTAGTGGTTATGCGATGAAGGCAATTGTTATGGTGGCCGGTGGGGAGCTGGTGGAGTGTGCACAAAGCCCCTTTCTTTTCCATATGAGAGACTCTATTTAAGCATATTCAATTTGGCACCCTATAAGTTCAAATGGTGGATGTTCTCGATTGCGCACAACAATTGGCTGGCAGATACAAGAAGGAAGGGAGATTGTACCATCCTCCATAGACATGTGCTGCGCAAAATACGACAAAAATCTGAAAGATCGACCAATGGTCGATAACCGACAGCCGACGATCTCTTCCATTTACCCCGTCGACAGTCGATGACTACTCAATAAGGGTGAGTATTCATATGTTCATCAGTATACAGAAAGAGAAGAAGGAAAGCCCAAAATGTTTCTTTCACCATTGTCGACAGGCGTATGACCGTCGCGCTCATCGCACATCCCCGGATACAAAAAATAGTGATGGATGAAAACCTACTTTTGATTTAAACTCCTCCTCCACAGTTTCTATGGAAACTGCTTCCTCCCAATGACAATCACAATCTCAAGTGGGTGGCTTGTTAAGGCATCTACTGCTGAGATAGTAAGACTTATTAAAGATGCAAAGGCAAGGCTTTCAGTTGAGTTCAACAAGTAGATAAAAGGCGATCAACTAGAGGATGGGGATGATCCATTCAATCCACCACTTAACTACACCAATGAAGGGTATCCATTTGATGACATGGTGTGTTTTAGGTATGCACAAACCATCCTTGCTTGATCAGATGATGAACCTAAAAAAACTTGACTGCCTATGCTTGTCTTTTCAAAAGTTTTTAGCTAATAAGTAAACGACATGAGTAGAGAAAAATGCTTTGTATGAAGAAAAATAAAAGAAAAAGCATGTATATGAAGCAATAAAGATCTTGTATTTCCATAAAAAAAATAAAGAGAAAAAAGGAAATCTCACCTTGCAATTAGCCAAGCCGAAAGAAAGAAGAAGAAGTACAAGCTTCTGTGTTTTACCGTCTACAGATATGGAGGAGAAAAAATAAACTTTTTCCTTTTTGTGGAGAATAAAAAAAAATCGGTAAATTTAGAAAAAGAAAATAAGGTAACCCTTTTGAAAAGGAGAATTTATCTCAAGCTAGACTTCTAGTCCTGATAGACTCCTTAGTGAATATGTTTGAGTACAAGAAGACTTCTAATCCAGATAGAACTCTTCAATGAAGATGTTTAATTACAAGAAGAGTTCTAATCCAGATGAAACTCCTCAGTGAAAGCGTCTCAGTACAGAAGGAGCTTCATTTTTGGCACGCTCCTTAGGCACATCTCCTTTGTTAAACAAAAATTATTATTATTTTTATTTTATTTAGTAAAAAAAAAGGAGACGAGGGGCATTTGTGGGAGCAAAAAATAATCTTTAGTCCAATTGGATGAAGAAGCCCAAAGATTTGGGCCTTTCCTAAGAAACCCGAAGATTATCCACGAAAGCTACAAGTATAGAAGGCTCGAGCCCAGGCCCAATACAAACTCAATATCAATAGAACACTATTTTCTCAACAGAGGAGAAGTGCTCGGCGCCAACCACCATGCCCAGCTTAGCACATAGGCTTGCAGAAGAGATATCTCAAAACAGGAAGTTATAACCAATCATGGAAGTTACAATTGCTTGAAAGAAGTTGCAACCGCTTACAAGTAGATAACCTACTAATCCACCACGGGTCTTACTCATCAGCCAAGTGTCTTACTCATTACCCACGTGTCTCACTCATCAACCACCAATTAATTCTTTCAGCCTATATAATTAGTCAAATGCAAAGCCTTCTAGAGATAACATTTTTTCCTGACTTACAATTCTCTCTTAAACGATAGAGATATAAACATTTTTCTGACACATCGTTCTAACTTTGGCATCGGAGTCCCCATGGCCTGCACCACACCGGTGTCAAGAATTAACTTCTATCTTATGCAGATTACTCCACGTGATCAGCACGTGATTCTATCTTATGCAGATTACTCCGCGTGATCAGCACGTGACCTGACGGAAATTTGCATCCACATTTATTATTTAATTATTTTTAACCTAGTTACCCTTCAAGGAAAGATAATTAAAAGGTATAGGTTTGTTTTACTTGTGACATTTGGTGACCCATTCTATTACAAGAAATCATCTGCTACATTGGTCAAAGATTTTATGCATAACCACCATCATGGGCAGGCAGTGGTGAACAAGAGGCCTGGTCCATGTTTGGCATTTGAACTCTTGATATGAGTAGCTATTGTGAGGACCATGACACTGAGGATCTAGATGGATTGTACCTAATAAACATGAAAATCTTGCTCCACTGTTAAATTGTCAATTTCTCTAATAGTAGAGAAGACATATCTAGCATATATCTAGGTCGGAATATATAGAACAGGTGGAATGGACTTCTAGAATTTCCACCATTTAATATTGCCATATGTTTGCTATTTTTGTTTGTCAAACATGTTTAGTGTGGGTTTCTCGCTATTGAATATACTAAAGTTATTCCATTACCTACATTGTTTAAAAATCTTCGATACTTGGTGTGCACCTCCCAAGAGTGCCATGGAGTTCTCATGTGACATCTACACAGCTTGATACACGATTTATTTTCATAGACTTTATCTAACCATTGCACCATCCAAATTCCTTAATATAATTCACAATAAAATCATAATTATTCACACCTAAGTTTGTTATTCCTGTTTTTTTATCCTTTTAAGTCTTCTCGTGCAACAATTTTAGCCAGCCTTGTTTGCTGGCCTCTTTTGGGCCTTTTTTTGACTTTTTAACAATTTCACCCATTCTATAAGTGGTGTTTGTGGTTGTATTTTAAAAAGGAGGGGTAAAAAGTGTAAAAAAACCAAGAAAATGCTTTAAAAAGCCAACAAACATGGCTGGCTATACTTACTCCTTATCGTGATATTTATAATGTACTACATGCACAGGCAAATTAATGATGTAGGCTTGGAGAGTAAAGGTCTTCATGATTCAACAACATTCATTTCTAACATTGCAAGGAAACAGATAATTCATGTACACAATTGCCTTGGCATCACAACAATCGTGTTTGTCTACTAAAATTTGAGCAAGTAATTTGTTGTTCACCTTGTGGGAGCAAAAAATAATCTTTAGCCCAATAGGATAAGGAAACCCAAATATTAGGGATGTTTTCGAGAAGCCCGAATATTACCCACAAAAGTTACAAGTAGAGAAAACCCAAGTTTGGCCCCAATGCAACCCAAGTCTGGGCCTATTGCAACTCAGCAAAACATTTCTTTCTCAGCAGAGGAGTAGTGTTCAGTGCTAACCACCATGCTCAACTGAGCACATAAGCTTGCAGGAGAGGTGTCTCCAAACAAGAAGTTACAACCGCCAACGTGAGGTTACAACTATCGATGGAAGTTACAACTACCTGAGACAAGTTACAATTACCTAAGAGAAGTTACAACCGTCTACAAGCAGATGACTCACTCACCTGCCACGTGTCTCACTAATCTGCCACGTGTCTCACTCATCTGCCATGTGTCTCACTCATTTGCTAGCAGTTTACTCGTTTTGCCTCTATAAATAGCCAAACACAAAGCCATCTGGAGGTAACTCTTTCTTGATTCACAATTCTCTCTTCAAATATAGAGAAATAAATATTTTCCTAAAGACATTGCTCTAACTTTGGCATCGGAATCCCCGTGACAGGCACCACACTGGTGTCAAGAATTAACCTTCATCTTATGCAGATTCTCCGCGTGATCAGCACGCGATCCGGTGGAAATTTGCAGCCACAAATTGGTGCTTTCAATGGGAGCTTGAATCAAACTCATTGCATGCTCTCTTCCATTTATAAAAAAAACTTTCATTCATTCACTTTAAATTTCCTTTCACAAAAACTTTCATTGTCAAAGTTCTTTTCAATTCAATGGTAGGAACTCGAAAACAAATTAGCAAAAATAATGTTGCATAGTCATCTGCCCGTACTGGACCTCCATCGTCGCGACTAGTTCAATTGTTGCCGGTCAAGTAGCCATTGGTAGTAGATCTGGCACCACCGGCTGGCCATCAATTGCAACCTTCTGCCCAACAACCAAGCACAATGAAGATAACACAACAAGACAATCTTGCAGGTCAAATTGCCAATTTGACTAAAATATTGGAGGACCAAACTCGGATAGTAGGGCGATTAGTGAGTATACAGCTAAGGCAGAAGACACATTGTCATCTGCTAGTAGACTATATGCATGGGAGTAGAAGTAGTCATCCAATGAGGGGAAATAATACATCTGGAAGCATTCATTCAATATTAGAGCCTCAAACAAATGTTCACTCTATGCTCGGGCCTCAAACAAATTCTTTTCAAGGATGGGTTCCCAAGCAACTGTGCACTCAAGGCTGTGATCATAGATGATGCCAAATATGAGCGGTTGGTGCAGAAGACAAAATCTCGATGGATGTGAACAACGCAAATGATCAAATCCGGATCATTGATATACACATAATTCATACATTTTATACTCCTTAATTTATATATGTTAGTGTTTCGATTCTTATATTTTATAATAATTACTTCGTTTTTATTTCTTTTCAGGAATTTGCGCTTAAACGATGAAATCATATTAAGGCGACGATGTAAGGAGTTGCACTTGGTGGTACAAAGCAAGGAGAGAATCCATAAACAAAACTCTAAATCAAATCCATAAATCTAAGCCCAAAACCTATAAACCAAATCCATAAACCAAAACCCATAAACCTAAACCTAAGCCTACCCATAAACCAAAACCTAATCCATAAACCCATAAACCAAATCCTAAGCCTAAGCCCAAACTCAATCAACCCATATCCACCCAACACCCCATGTTCTCCACCAACAACCACCATTCTCCACCAACATCCCATGTTCTATCACATGATCTCCCACAATCATTCTACACCATATTCTCCCAACATTAAGAATATTCTCCACCCACTAAACATCCACCACATGCCATATTCTCCACCCACTAAACATCCACCACATGCCATATTCTCCAAGATCCATCCCCTATTGAAGTTGGTTCTTAAAAACCAATCAAAGGAGGAATAGGGAGAGGAGGAAGAGATGGGAAAAGAATAAAATTGAAAATCAAAACCTCTCCTCCCTCACAAGTGATTCTCATCACAAACCACCATTCCATACTCCTCTCCACTGTCCACACAGTCATCTCACGACCACCGTCACGACCCGACCAAGCAACGCAACCGCCGTCCTCGCCAAAGCTCGCAACCGCGCAGAAACAGTTGCGAAAACAGGGAGTTTCCTCTCCCTGTTTCTTCACTGAATTTGTAATCTTATTTGGTTTTTATTCATTTCGTCCTTCTTTGCAGGTTCTAGGATCACGTGGAGGACGAAGCCAGCCGCGAAGGACCGACGAATCGCCGGACTGAGCCGCGACAGAGTCACGAAACAGCGACGAAACAGGGAGTTTTCCTCCCTGTTTTCTCGATTTGTTTTTCTGTTTTTGCTGGATTTTCTTAACTCTAATTCTTCTTTGCAGGTTCTAGCATCGCGAGGGAGGACGAGGGAGGACGAGGGAGGCCGAGAGGAGCGAGAACCAGGCCGCGAGAGCCGCTGGCTCGCTGGAGAAGAAGATCACACTTCACTGTTCCCTGTAGCAGGGAGGGAAATTTGATTTAAATCCGATTTTTGATATTTCCACCGCCGGAACTGTTCTGTACCACCACAGAACGGTTTTGAGCTCTTTTGTCTCGGGATTCGTGCACATTCAATCGTCGATTTACTGGTCGACACCATTCTTGTGACAAACCAATTGGGCTGTAAATTTTATTTTAGATTTATTTTACTGAACGATTGCTTAATTGTCATTACAAGTTATTTCTGAAATTTGATAATTTGCTTTCACCTTGCATGTTCAAGTAAGTAAACTTGATATGCTTGGTAGTTAGAAGTACTCTTTATAAAATTTCAAAGCATGTTTTCAAAAAATTATTAAGCTTAAACTTTGATTAAGTGTGCCTTAAAAAGACACTTAATACTTAGTAAAAGCATATTTGCTTGAATTAACTTGTTAAGGTTTAATAGAAACATGATATTATTTAATTGGATTTAACGATCATATTTTCGGTGTAAGCAAGGGATTCTCATCCCTAAGCTTCTCGTATTTAAATTCAGTAATCTAGATTTAGATAATTTTGCTAACTCATTGGTGAGTCCAAGCCCACCAAATCCATTTCATTCCATACATTTCATTTCATCTTATCATTTTATTTTGTTTTATTTTTATTATCTTTAATTTAGTTTTCTTTTAAAAACACTGTAACCCCCATTTTCCATTATAATTAGTGAAGATAATTTCTTAAATATCAATTGCATTCACCTTCTTCGTGGGATCGACCCGTACTTGCCGTTGTCTACCAGTTAGACACCGTGCACTTGCGGTATTACAAGTTGGTTTAATTAACCTATTAATTTGGGTTAGTTAAATTTGCATCAATCATTATAATAATTTGTCCTGAAACTGCCATGTTGCTGAACGACATAGACTGCCATACCAGGCACCCAATCAGCAGGATACACTCAGACCCTTGAGAGCTGATGATATAGCACGAATTATCAATGAGGTTGAGAAATTCACAAGTCAAGGAAAATCCAGATGATGTTTTGCGCAGAGAGGTGGTCTTGGTAATCACTTTACCTTTTACAAATGACATTGAAGGGGATCCTCCACCGACAAAGTTTACATACCAACATTTACTCATTTCAAATGAGATTCTGATCCCGAGAGACACTTGAAGCATTTCCGAAGTGTCATGACTCTGCACAAAAATAATGACTCACTTATATGCAAAATATTTGCTATGACTTTACAAGGAGTGACCCAAGATTGGTTCCACACTTTGACCCCTCGGTCGGTCAATAACTTTGGAGAGCTCTCCCTTATTTTCACAAAAGAGTATTCATCCTATCGACCCATAAAAAAACATGCTGACCACCTTTTCAACATAATGAAAAAGTCAAATAAATCTCTCTGAACTTCATCAAAAAGATTCAAGGTAGAAAGGGCGAGCATAAATGGGTGTGATGACCAAATTGCATCCTTAGCTTTCAAGAAGGGTCTGCCCGCAGATCAAATATTGTATGACAAATTGACCATGAAACCGAGCAAAACTCTTACAATCTTCACCATGGTATAACGCTATGCATTGTGGAATGTCGAAAAAAATAATGCTAAGGCCCCAGATATACATGAGAAAGATAGTCAACCTGTACAAACAAATGCAGATCAGAAGGATGATAAAAAAAACAAGGGTGACAAGCGTAGAACACGCTCCTCAACAAGCGACTCTTCTACCAGTAGAACATACACAGAGTTCACCCTTTCGATCAATCAAACTCTCCACCGTAGAAGAATCTGATGATTGTGGCAACCGACCATTTCACAAAGTGGATCGAAGCTGAAGTGTCCTAGCTTTTTCATTTAAACTTTTTAGAAAAAATACAATGTACATGTAAGAAAAACTTGATTGTATTATCTGTTTATTGTATTTTATCTCTTCAACAGAGACTCCTCATCTAGTAGAACATATACGGTGTTCTCTGTTTCGGTAAATCAAATTCTCCACGAGAATAACCAACCTTGGCCGAAGATACCACCACCAATGAAAGAAGATCTTGTAAAGAAAAGATCTGAACAAATATTTACATATACCTCAGTAGAAGAAACATTATTTTCCTTATCGGCAAAAAACACACCTTTCTCAGTTGAAATACGAAAATACGAGAATTCATTCTACATGTCCTTCAACAGAAGATATTCAGAAATACAAATATTTATGTACACTTCAGTAGAGGAGGGCACTCTCCGTGAGTCAGTAACTCAATGCATAAAAGCATCTTACTCAAGACTACTTAAATCCGTTTAAGTCTAGTCAAGTGGTCAGTAGACCACACAAGCAAAATGCCTCAATGGAGGATCACACCTCAGTAGAAGATGACACTTTTCATAAGTGGATAATTTAATGCATAGAAGCATCTTGCTCATGACTACTTAAATCCGTTTAAGTTTAGTGAAGTGGTCAGTAGACCACACAAACAAAATGCCTCAGTAGAGGATCACACCTCAGTAGAGGATGACACTTTCCGTGAGTGGGTAATTCAATGCATATAAGCATCTTATCAGGACTACTTAAATCCGTTTAAGTTTAGTCAAGTGGTCAACAGACCACACAAGCAAAATGCCTCAATAGAGGATCACACCTTAGTAGATGATGACACTCTCTGTGAGTGGGTAATTCAATGCATGAAAGCATCCAACTGAGACTACATATATCTATTTAAGTTTAGTCAAGTGGTCAGCAGACTACACAAACAAAATGCCTCAGTAGAGGATGACACTCTCCATGAGTGGATAATTCATTTAATCAATCACTGAGCATAGAAACATCTTACTCAGTACTACTTAAATCTGTTTAAGTTTTGTCAAGTAGTCAGCAGATCACACAATGTTTTCATGCAATTTTCAAGAAAAACTTATTTTAATCTATGATTAATTTCTAAACCCTCAAGTTATGCTTAAGTTTCGACTTAGCATATTGGAAACTCATAAAACAGGTCAATCAAGCTTTTGCGCCCTTAATGAAAAATATTTCTAAGTCAGCTTATCAACAAACATACACAAAGTTTGTGGATCATAAAGGCAAAGAAGACCACTACTTGACATGAAGTCACCATCAACTCCATAAGAAATTCAAAGTCTCGCTAGTAGAATAGCAGCTTTGGATCAATTCTTGAGTAGATCAGCAGACAAATCCAAGAGTGGACCTATACATCTACTTGGCAGTTTCAAATGTAGCAGTTAGCTCAGTTCTCATCAACGAAGAGTTGGGGGCACAACTTCCTCCCAAATGCTTGTAAAAAACTCATGAAATGAGCGATAGAGTTGAGCCAATACGACTTGATCTAGTGGTCGAGGAAAACTTTAAAAGCTCAAGCTTTAGCAAAATTCATTCCCTTCTCAACCGAGGAGACAAAGTCAGCCAACAGATTAGTGTCGCTGATGTTCACATAATTATTACATAATATACCTCTTAATTTATATTTGTTAGTGTTTCGAATAGCGTGTTTTAGTTTAATTATTTTATTTTTGTATTTTTGTAGGATTTAGTGTTTAAATGACAAAAGTGCGTTAGCGTGGCGAATTTGGAAATTCATAGACAAATTGACGAAGTGGAGCGGGAGACACTCAAGCCAAAGATTAAGAAAACCAAAGAAAACAACAAACCAGGCAGCGGATAAACTGGCAAAACTACTTCCTAACAATGAGTTTATAGATATAATTCCTAGTTTTTTTGCGGAAGACATTAAGAAAATTGTTTTTGACGATGCTCAGGGTAGAACATATGCACGAATGTAACCAATCTTCTACTCTCTTTTTCAGTGGTCTGGGGAGCCCATATAAACCCCCATGCTTGCCTTTCAAAAATAAATAAATAAATAAAGGAAATTAGTTTTTTATTTTGGTGGAACAAAGAAGTGATATGGATGAACATAGCCAAACCCACATTTTTTGTTATTAGAAGAGAATCTAAACAAAAGGGGTGGTTTCCAATTATATTTTTTTAAATTGTATATGGACCCCTTTTCTTTCCTTTTTAATTGGGTTTCCAATTTGTAATTGGTTTCTATTTGTCTTGGGTATTTGGTTTCCAATTGAGTTGCCAATAAGGGTTCTTCTTTTTACCATAAATATAGCAACAAAAAAGAGAATAGGGGACAACAAAGAAGATGTTTCTCTTGACCATAAATACAGCATCCAAAGACGTAAGAAAGGAAAATACGCTGTCTAGGAACAACAAGTAGAGTGCGCAGGACAACAGGGAGTGTGCAAGACAGCAGGGAATACAACAACAATAGCCGAAATAGAAGCAGAACAGGAAGATACGTTGTCCAGCAGGGTGCGCATCGCTAATCCACCACGCGCTACCATGCAGATGAAGCTCCACACCGCTGTTGCTGTCATCACCTTCACCATGTGTCACTAAACTCCACGCAAGGCGAAGAGATGAACTCCTAGATGTAACGCACTTAATTGGTATTTTATTCGCTTTATGCTTTCACGATGAATAATGGTGTTTATAATTTTCACTTTTATTTAATATAGGAGTTTATGTTATTTTAGTGACAAAGATTTCATCAACTTCTTTGTAGATTATTATTCCGGTGGTTATCTTTTTCTTATCCATGTAAGTCTTGTCATGCTTTTCTTATGTGTGGAATTTTAAAGATCAATTGATTCCGGTTGGTTAGTTATATGTGATTGTCCTTTATTACGTTATTGTCTCCGGATATATCGTAAATTTAGGATATCATATATGACCAACCTTTGTGCTTTCTAGAAAAAGTGAAATCTAAAATCCATTTACATTAGAATATATTGATGCATTAAAGACTATTTTTCCGATTATCTTATTTGGGATGTGAAACACGTAATTGAGACATCATAGCGAATCAATACTAGTTGGCGCGTGAAATCTAGGAGGGATTCTTGGAACCTTGTGACTTTTCTATTAAACTAAATTCAATTTCATATTTTAAAATTGCTAGAATTTCTTAAATTTAGTTTCACGTAGTTCTTCGTCCTTGACTTTGTTTTGTAGATCGCTTTTCCCCGTGGGATCGACACCCCAATCTGTCCTGCACATGAACGCATGTACTGTTTCGGCGTAATCAAATTTTGGCGTCGTTGCCGGGGAACAAACGTCAATCTACAAGGGAGGTTTCGGGTATTATCTTTCTTGCTCATTGTTTTATTTTATTTTATTTTTAGGTTTTAGGTCCAGTTTATTTTTTATTTCTTGAATAAAAAAATTTGCAAAAAACAAAAAAAGACATTGGGGGAGTGTGAGTTGGAATAGATATCACTTAGGGCGAATAATTAGGGTCCCAAATTTATGACACCCATTAATTCACATTGAGACCAAATTAAGTCCTACTTCTAATTCTAACACCATGAGTAATCACAAAGATGACCATGTTCAGTCACTAAAGGACTATCTCAACCCCACGCGCACTGCTACTCCATCATGTATCATGTTTGCACCAAATACACAAAAGCTAGATTTTAAGCCGGGTATGATACAATTATTAACCACTTTTCATGGCCTAGAGAGTGAGAATCATTATGTTCACATTAGGGAATTCAAGGAAGTTGTGGCCACTTTCCATAACAAAGTTGAGGTTGTAGACTCTGTTAGACTAAGGGTTTTTCCTTTTTTCCTTAAGGAAAAAGCGAAGAGTTGGCTATACTCTTTGCGACCAAGGTCTATAGGTTCATGGGAGGAGATGACCCAAGCATTTTTTAATAAACACTTTCCTCGCCACAAAACCAATGGTCTAAAGAGACAAATTTCTACCTTCATCCAAAAGAATAGCGAGACATTATATCAAACATGAGAGAGGTTCAAGGATCTCTTGAATACATGTCCACACCATGGGTATGAGAGTTGGTGCTTAGTTAGTTATTTTTATGAGGGGCTTACCAGTAGAAAGCGACAGTTCATTGAGATGATGTGTAATGGAGAGTTTTTGCATAAGGACCCTGACGAGGCCATTGAGTACCTGAATGACCTTCCTAAAAAGCTCATACTTGGACTGGTCCAAGTGCTACTGAGAGCACGGATAGAACACGCCCAGCTGGAGTTTACCAACTTAGGGAAGAGGACAAACTTAGAGCCCAATTGGATAGAGTGACTAGGGAGTTAGAGGCACTTAAGGCCAAGGATGGTAGACCCACACATACGGTTGCCAGAGTTGAGCTACAGGACGCCTGTTTTATATGCGGGGGAGTTGAACACTTAGCACAGGATTGCCCGACCTTGATTGAGATGAGAGGGGTTTATGAGGAACAATGTAACGCCTTAGAGATGTACAAGAAACCTTATTCACCATTCTCTAACACTTACAATTCTGGCTGGAGAGATCACCCTAACCTAGGCTGGAGGTCCGAAGCAGACCAACCTACACACTCATAGGCACAACCACCTAGGTCATACCCTGCACCTCCATACAATGCGCAATCTAACAGAAGTTCCTTATCAGACACATTACATACATTTATAGAGGCACAAGGTAAAACTAATCAAAAATTTGAGGTTGATTGACATAGTTGGCAGAAGAGAACAAGGAGATCAAAAGTCAGATAACCAAGTTGACAAGTTCATTAACAGTACAAGAGTGGGGCCAATTTCCGTCACAGCCTCAAGCAAATCCGAAGGGCCAACTTATGGCACAAACATGTACTTCAGACTCTCAGAACGTCAAAGAGGTTAATGCCATCACTACTCGGAGTGGTAAGGTTTTAGATGGATCAAGCTCGTCCACGACTATAGGCACCTCCTCAAGTGCAAAGGAGAACATCCTTTAGGATGAGCCCAACAAGAACATTCATGTTCCAGTTCCTTTTCCTCAAGCACTACAACCTACTAGAAAGAAATTGAAAATGCATGGTGAGATTCTAGAACACTTGAAACATGTTAAAATTAACTTACCTTTGCTGCATGTGATTAAACAGGTACCAACTTATGCGGGGATCATCAAGGATCTATGTACCATCAAGAAGAAGCATCATGTCAAGAAGTCTGCCTTCTTGACAGAACAGGTAAGTGCGGTGATTGAGCACAAGACACCACTCAAGTACAAAGATCCAGGGTGTCCTACAGTCACCTGCCAGATTGGGACTCATGAGTTTGGCCAAGCCTTGTGGATTTAGGGGCAAGTGTAAATCTGATGCCATATTCTATTTACTTGCGATTGGGTCTAGGAGAGATTAAAACCACATCCGTGTTGCTACAATTGGCCGATAGATCGGTTAAGAAGCCAAGAGGAGTAGTTGAGGATGTCTTACTGCAGATTGATAAGTTTTACTATCCCGTCGACTTTCTTATTTTAGATACTCATTCTGCGGTTAATATGGAGTCTACAGTTCCGATTATTTTAAGTAGACCTTTTCTTGCCACAGCTAATGCTCTCATCAATTGCAAAAATGTTCTAATGAAGCTGTCTTTTGGGAACATGACTCTGGAGGTCAACATATTCAATATTAGCAAACAACCACGTGATGATGATGAGTGTCATCATACCTACATGATAGACACGCTGATATCAAAGAAGGCGCTCCTGAGCGCAGATTCTGAAACCTTAAAGTACCTCCTTTTTATTTCTAATTCTGAGAGTTCACTTTATCCTGACAATGTTTTTGATATTTCTGTTTTTTCAGGGTTAAGGGATAAAGGAGGGCGACAATGGCAACCATGCTTTGAGAAGTTGCCAAAGGAAAGACAGAAATCACAACCATCCACCATGGAAACTCCAAAAGTTGATCTAGCTCCACTGCCTGAGGGACTTAAACATTCATTCCCCGGACCAGGTGATACCTTTCCTGTTATTATTTCTTCCGTGCTTGATAGCTCACAAGAAGAAGAATTGATTAATATGTTACGTGAGCACAAATCTGCATTAGGTTGGACTATAGCTGACATCAAAGGTATTAGCCCCTTAATATGTTCCCATAGGATTCACTTAGAAGAAGGAGCTAACCCCCGTAGAGACCCTCAAAGATGACTTAACCCTACTATGAAACAGATGGTGAAAAATGAAGTCTTAAAATTGTTAGCTGCAGGCATCATTTATCCCATCTCTAATAACAAGTGGGTTAGCTCAACTCAAGTAGTTCCCAAGAAATATGGAATAACAGTGGTGACTAATGATGAGGGGGTGTTTATTCCTACTAAGGTAGTGACAGGGTAGCGCATGTGCATTGATTATAGGAAACTTAATTCTTTCACCCGCAAGGATCACTTCCCACTTCCATTCATAGACCAAATCTTAGAACGAGTAGCTGGTCATTCTTTTTATTGTTTTCTAGATGGGCATTAAGGATATTATCAGATTGAGATTGCATTAGAGGATCAATATAAGACTACTTTCACATGTCCTTTTGGTATTTATGCTTTTTGGCGTATGCCATTTGGTTTGTGTAATGCACCGGCTACTTTTTAGAGATACATGATGAGTATTTTTAGTGACATGGTTGAAAAATATATGGAAGTATTCATGGATGATTTGACTGTTTTTGGTGATTACTTTGATTCATGTTTACTACACTTGAAGGTTGTTTTAAGTAGACATGAAGAGAAGGGTCTGGTGCTTAATTGGGAAAAATTTCATTTCATGGTTTCCTATGGAATAGTTTTGGGACATATAGTTTCTGATAAAGGAATCGAAGTTGATAAAGAAAAAATTGAATTGATTTCTAAAATCTAAATTACCTACACCTAAAAGTGTCAAGGATGTGAGATCATTTCTAAGGCACGCGAGTTTTTATAGGAGGTTCATACATAATTTCTCTGCCATTTCTATACCATTAAGTAGCATCCTGGTCAAAGATGTCGTGTTCCAATGGACACAAGAGTGTGAGGACGCCTTCCGAACACTCATTGATAGGCTCACATCTGCCCCCATCATGCAGCCACCGGATTGGAATTTACCATTTGAGATAATGTGTGATGCAAGCAACTATGTTGTGGGGGCAGTCTTGGGACAACGAAGGGAAGCCCTTTGTTGTTTACTATGCTAGTCGAACACTTAATGATGCTCAAATGAATTATTCGACTACTGAAAAAGAGTTGCTAGCTGTAGTTTTTGCTTTAGATAAATTTCGTGCTTATTTGATTGGTACACCTATCACTGTTTTTACTGACCATGCGGCTCTTAAGTTCTTTCTTTCTAAAAAGGATGCTAAGGCAAGATTGATTAGGTGGATTTTACTTCAGCAGAAATTTGATATAACTATAAAGGATAAGAATGGGGTCGAGAATGTTGTGGCAGATCACTTGTTTCGTCTGGAGTTCAATGACTCTGCCAATGGCCCACCCATCCGTGATGACTTCCTTGATGAACACCTATTCGCCGTCACTCAAGTACCATGGCATGCGCACATTGTTAATTACTTGGTTTTTGGCAGAGTTCCATCATCATGGAGTGCTCAAGATAAGCGCAAGTTTTTGGTCGAGGCAAGAAATTTTTATTGGGATTATCATTATCTATATAAGTATTGCCCCGACCAAATCATGAGGCGTTGTATCCCTGAAGGTGAGATTGAAAGTGTCTTACATTTTTGTCATAGTGCAGCTTGTGGAGGCCATTTTTCTATGAAAAAGACCGCTGCAAAGTTTTACATTCGGGATTATATTGGCCTACATTGTTTAAGGACACTAATAATTATTGTTGTTCTTGTGATAGATGCCAGAAGTTAGGTGCACTGTCCCGGAGACACATGATGCCCCTTAACCCCATCCTAGTCATTGAGATATTTGATTGTTGGGGGATTGATTTTATGGGACCTTTTCTACCTTCTTTTGGATATTTGTATATTTTTCTTGCAATGGACTATGTGTCAAAATGGGTTGAGGCTGTGGCATTCCAGAATAATGACAACAACACTATTGTCAAGTTTATCAAAGAACACATTTTATCCCGTTTCAGTACACCACGAGCCATTATTAGTGATCAGGGGACTCATTTCTGTAATCGCTATTTTGAGGCTTTGATGCGCAGAAATGGAGTTCATCACAAGGTTGCCAATACCTATCATCCGCAGACAAATGGCCAAGCCGAGCTGGCAAACCGAGAAGTGAAACAAATCTTGGAGAATATGGTGAATCCTGATAGGAAGGATTGGTCTTTGCGCCTTCCTGATGCACTTTGGGCTTACCGTACCGCTTATACGACAATTCTCGGGATGTCTCCGTATTGGCTTATATATGGAAAAGCTTGTCATTTACCCGTTGAGTTAGAACATCGCGCTTATTGGGCTGTAAAAGGCACTAACTTTGATCTCAATGATGCAGGTATTCAGCGGAAATTTTAGTTAGCTGAAATTGAGAAGTTGCGGAATGATGCTTATGACAATTCCCAAATATACAAGGCAAAGATGAAAGCGGCTCATGATAAGCATATTCTGAGGAAACATTTCGAGCCTAATTAACGAGTCTATCTCTATGACTCACGACTTCATCTTCATTCTGGCAAGCTAAGATCGAGATCGATGGGCCCATTCATGGTAAAACAATTTTTTTCCAATGGTTCCATAGAAATTGAAGATCCAAAAGATGGGAGAGTATTCAGAGTAAATGGGCAACGTTTGAAGCACTATGTGGACCGGGTAGAGGTGCCAGAGGAGATCTCTCTAGTTGCCCCTATCTACTTGATTTGATGTTCTCCACCCTATCTTTAGTTTAGGTTTTTATTTTATTTTAGTTTAGGTTTTTATTTTATTTTAATTTAGGTTTTTGCTTTTATGTTTTTCTTTTATTGTTTCAGGTTATTTTAGGTGTTGCTACTGGCGTCACTCGGA
Organism: Berberis vulgaris; assembly: GCA_963556465.1. NCBI lineage: Eukaryota > Viridiplantae > Streptophyta > Magnoliopsida > Ranunculales > Berberidaceae > Berberis > Berberis vulgaris. The sequence continues at coordinate 55,573,247 of OY747132.1, forward strand.
GACCCTCATCTCATGTGTTCCTTTCTCCCGTCGGTATGATTTTCTTATATTTTGGTGACTGTGAGGACATTGTCTATTTGAAATTGGTAAAGCTTCACCATGCTAATATCACTCTAACCCTCCTCTTTTCTTTTTCCTTCATTTGTCATGATTATTATTTTATACATTGAGGACAATGTTTGGTTTAGGTTTGGGGGGCGATGGTGGTTTATTAGATTTTTTTTGTGCAATTTTCAAAAATCTTTGAGCTTAAAACGTATTTTACAATTAAACCGAGTCATTTTTTGTGTTCTATTCAATCTCCATTGAATACTTAGATGATTACGGTAATTGTGCAAAATCTTTATGAAAATGCATTCGAAATTTGAACTCTTGGTGAATTTAAAAATAAAAATAAAAAAGGGGGGGTTTTGAGTCTTTTTAATTTTAGATAATATTTTTGTTGCCTTTAATTTTAAGAAAACACATACTAACACGTGTCACATAGTTATATTAGTAGAAGACATGATATTTTATATTATCCTTATGTTATATGTATTTCGTGAGACTTTTCAACTCGACTATTCGTGTATATAAGCTTATGTTATATTATCTCACTAGGTCAATATTATCCTTATGTTATATGTATTTCGTGAGACTTAACCCTTGTGAGTTTTGAGTCATTTTTTTATTTCTTGAGGGTTATTATATACACTCTGATTTTTCTTGAGTCCGCATTATTTCGTTGATGATCTCATTATTCTTGACTTTCTTATTGATTGCTTTAAGAACAACATAAAAATTGAATTTTTACACTAGAACTTCTTGTTTTATTTAGTTGAGATGTTCTAGTACCAACTAGAACTTATGAAGTGATATAGGCATTTCTTTCTTTAAACCATTTTTTAGCTTTTTAGCCTACCCCATAATAAATCTCCATTTGCAACCCTTTGAGCCTTCTCTTTGTTATCCCCATTCCCAATACATACTCCAATCAAGGAGTAATACCTTTATTATTTTATCCTTACCCAATTTTATGAGAATGTATATGGTGAGATATATTTATGGAATGAGCAAATAGGAAGAGTTGAAAATATATATTTCATGCGCCCTCGAAGTAAAAGTGTTCGATTGTATACACGGGGAAAAGCATTTAGTGAAAAAAAAATTGAAGAAGAAAATAATGAAGAAAAAGTTAATGGTGTACAACGTTGATTTGTTCTTTAATGCCCTATGTGTTTATTCAAAGGGTGTAGCCATTCTTAGGAAATTTTTGTATCCTTTTTGTCCATTATTGTTTTCCATAATCCAAGCCCCATTAAAACCTAGTAAAGACCTAATTGATCTTAAGTGAAACTTGGTTTAATAGATGTGGAGATTGAATATGCAAGAACTATGGTGTTTGATTCAACATTCTCAAAAGTAATCGATATTCCTGCCCATGAGATCATATTCATTTCACTCTTTAAAAATTCCATTTTTCATGATAATTATATGTGAGACGTTTGCATTTTCCATAGTTTACATCATTTTCCTCACATATAAACTGAGTGCCCAATCTCTTAGTGTTTTATTGCTGAGTCACATGAGAGATTTGTGGTCGAAGCGTACTTTCTAAAGGTTATCTCGTCAAATCTTTACTATGAGATAAATGGTTATGTTGATAAGGTTTCTCACACACACACTTCGAGTTGAGAATGATTATGAAATTGATTTAACCTTTAGATACTATTATATTATTGTACTCCATTGATATACTATTGTGACATTTTTAGTTTGTTGTTTTTCTTGAATTTTTAAGCAATTAGAAAATTACTCTAAGGAAAATAAAGGAGAATGCCTATGTTTTTGCATTATGTTTTTTTTTTTTTTTTTTTAGAAATTAGATTTTGTATGTTTGGGGGTAACATTTCTGGAAACCCTCACGAGACTATAACTCGTTCACTAGAGGTAATATAAGGGTTTAAAGCCTTGTTGCACATTAAGGTAAGTGCAATCGTGATTCCTACGAAAGTGAGTAAGGATTTTATTCTTAATTTTGTTTTGCTCGAGGACTAGCAAAATATAGGTTTGGGGGTATTTGATGTTCACATAATTATTACATAATATACCTCCTAATTTATATTTGTTAGTATTTCGAATAGCGTATTTTAGTTAAATTATTTTATTTTTGTATTTTTGTAGGATTTGAAGTTTAAATGACAAAAGTGCATTAGCGTGGCGAATTTGAAAATTCATAGAAAAATTGACGAAGTGGAGCGGGAGACACTCAAGCCAAAGATTAAGAGAACCAAAGAAAAAAGTAAAGAAAATTAGTTTTGAATTTTGGTGGAACAAAGAAGTGATATGGATGAACATAGCCAAATCCACATTTCCTGTTATTAGAAGAGAATCTAAACAAAAGGGGTGGTTTCCAATTGTATATGGACCCCTTTTGTATTGGGTTTTCAAATTTGTAGTTGGTTTCCATTTGTATTGGGTATTTGGTTTCCAATTGAGTTGCCAATAAGGGTTATTTTCTTTACCATAAATATAGCAACAGAAAAAAGAATAGGGGACAACAAAGAAGATGTTTCTCTTGACCATAAATACAGCAGCCAAAGACGTAAGAAAGGAAATTATGTTGTCCATGAACAGCAAGTACAGTGCGCAGGACAGCAGGGAGTGCGCAGGACAGCAGAGAATACAACAACAGCAGCTGAAACAGCAGCAAACACAAGAGGATACGCTGTCCAGAACAGAAGGAAACACAATCCAGAACAACACTGAAGACGCTGTCCAGCAGGGTGCGCATCGCTAATCCACCACGCGCTGCAATGCAGATGAAGCTCCACATCGCTGTTGCTGTTATCACCTTCACCATGTGTCACTAAATTCCACGCAAGATGAAGAGATGAACTCCTAGATGTAACACACTTAATTGGTATTTTATTCGCTTTATGCTTTCACAACGAATAATGGTGTTTATGATTTTCACTTTTATTTAATATAGGAGTTTATGTTATTTTAGTGACAAAGATTTCATCAACTTCTTCGTAGATTATTATTCCGGTAGTTATCTTTTTTTTCTCTATATAAGCCTAGTCATGCTTTTCTTATGTGTGGAATTTTAAAGATCAATTGATTTCGGTAGGTTAGTTATATGTGATTGTCCTTTATTACGTTATTGTCTCCGGATATATCGTAAATTTAGGATATCATATATGACCAACCTTTGTGCTTTCTAGAAAAAGTGAAATCTAAAATCCATTTACATTAGAATATATTGATGCATTAAAGACTATTTTTTCGATTATGTTGTTTGGGATGTGAAACACGTAATTGAGTCATCATAGCGAATCAATACTAGTTGGCACGTGAAATCTAAGAGGGATTCTTTGAACCTTGTGACTTTTCTAAACTTGATTTTATTAAACTAAATTCAATTTCATATTTTAAAATTGCTAGAATTTCTTAAATTTAGTTTCGCGTAGTTCTTCTTCCTTGACCTTGTTTTGTATATCGCTTTTCCTTGTGGGATCGACACCCCAATCTTTAATGCAATTGACCGTGTGTACTGTTTGGGTGTAATAAGTCGCGTCCAACAAATCTACCGACCGATGACAACTATAAAGGCTTAAACCTTCCTCAACCGGGGAAACAAAGTCAGCCAGCAGATCAGTGTCGCGTCCTTCAAAAAAATCTACCGGCCGATGACAACTATAAAGGCTCGAGCCTTAGCAAATTTCATAATATAATTCGCTCCCACCTCAACTGGGGAAACAAAGTCAGCCAGCAAATCAATGTCGCGTCCTTTAATAAATGGAGACTCCTCAACTCGTGCTGAAACAGGAGCATGTCAGCCCAAAGATATGTGGCATTTATATGTGGATGGGTCATCAAATCACCAGGATGCTGGAACATGACTTGTTCTGTTCACCTAAGGATGATCCTCTATTTGGACAAAGTCCCAGAGCCTATGAAATGACTATGTGTGACTCATCCAGTAGACCACCTCGTCTGCAGCAAAAGCCTCTACATGCAGATCATTTTGTCTTCAGCAGACTACATTTCAATAGCAACAAAAGTCTCTACATGCAGATATTTTACTTGTATCAATAGAGACAGATAAGTCAGCAAGATCAAGAGCATTCTACTTCTATTTTTAGCGGGGCTCATCAGTGAAAATACATCTCCTCTGTTTTTAAGTAAAAAGGAATAGAAAAAACGGTCAACTCAAAAGCAAAGGAGATAAGGGGCATTTGTGGGAGCCAAAAATAATCCTTAGCCCAATACAATAAAGAAGCCCAAAGATTTGGGATGTTCTCAAGAAACCTGAATATTATCCACGAAAGTTACAAGTAGAAAAAGCCCAAGTTTGAGCCCAAAGCAGCCCAAGTCTGGGTCCAATGCAACTCAGTAGAACATTTCTTTCTCAGCAGAGGAGTAGTGTTCGGCGCTGACCACCATGCTCAGCTGAGCACACAAGCTTGCAGGAGAAGTGTCTACAATTAAGAAGTTACAACCGTCAATGGGAGGTTACAACTATTTACGGAAGTCACTACTACCTGATAGAAGTTACAACTACCTAAGAGAAGTTACAACCATTTGCATGCAGACGACTCAATCATTTGTCAGCAGTTTACTTGTTCTGCCTCTATAAATAACCAAATACAAAGCCATCTGAAGGTAACTCTTTCTTGATTCACAATTCTCTATTCAAATATAGAGAAATAAATATTTTTCTAAAGGCATTGCTCTAACTTTCAATAAATATATGTATGATGTTACAGAGTTCTAAATGTACTAGCTAGTTTCTACCAACATTTTCAATATCTTGTGCAGGAGAAAACTGAGCAGATGATGGACAAGGCGCAGAGGGCGAAGGAGAGTGTCTCCGGTACAACTCATGACCCGAGTTACCGAGCTGGTGAAGCCAAAGGCCGCACTCAGGAGAAGGCTGGAGGGATGATGGACACTGTGAAGGACAAGGCACAGAGGGCCAAAGACAGTGTCTACAACTCGACGCAGTCTGCCACAGATAATACGGCTGCGAACGCACACTCTGCACAGGATAGCACTGGAGGATACATGGATATTGCAAAGCAAAAGGCTTCCGACACAACACAGTATGCAAGGGAGACGGCGCAATCAGCTGGCCAGAAAGTTAAGGGAATGGCACAGGGTGCAGCTGAAACTGTCAACAACACCTTTGGGATGGCTGACACAAATGATGATCCCACTGCTGATAGAGATTAAGTGGTGTGGAATTCTATTCCATGGTGGTGGAACTTGATTCCTCACTAGCAGCTGATAGGTTTTTTTTTTTTTTGAAATGTATATGCAATGTAGGTTGTATGTGTTTGTTTGTAGTTAGCCGGCTAGTTCTTTCTGAGACTGCTAGCTGTGCTTTTGGTTTCTGTAATAGCTAGCTAGCTGTATTTTGCAAATAACATTGGTGATGTTTTACATCCGATTCTTATCATGGTGATTAGTTCTTAATTTCGTACTTGCAGACTTCAAGTAGTCCAAAACCCACATATTAGAAGGATCCCAGTTTCTATTATTCATTTTTGAGATTCTATTATTATTGTTATTACAATTGTTACTCCTTTTGTTTTCCCGGTTGGTCATGAACGTTATAAGTACACACGAAAATGAGAGATGAATACCAACAAAATAATTTTTAGCAAAATTTAAAAGTTGAGAAATTAATTTGGGTATAACACAATAAACTGAGCCTGACAGAACAATATAGCGTGTTTACAAACTTGGTTGATTCATCTAATACACATATCTATGTAAAAAAAAAAGTCTTCTCAATTCATTAATTTGAAGATAACTTGTTTTTATTGAAGCTAATGTTGTTAAACTAAAACTTACTCCAATACCTCAAATCTTAGCATTTTAAATAATAATTTGAAAAACTATACATGAAATTTATAAAATTGAACAAGTAGTTTTTTTGGTGTTTTTACAAAGAACAAAGTGTATAAAATCGATATCCATAGATTACCCATTTTAAACTATTCATACTTTGTCATCTAACAATTATGTGTTTTGTCCTCGTACTTTTATGAACTAAAGCAAGTTCTTTATGATATACCATTGAGGCCGTGTTTGATTGAGAGAATGCAATTTTAGGAAATAAGGGTCATTTCCTAAGAGGGAATCTCCGAAACTTTTCTTGTGGAAATGTGGATTTCCACTGTTTGAATATTACGACGTGCAATTCTATGGAAATCTGCAAGTTTATGTTGTTTCATGACAAGTTCAACCGCAAATTATCAATCTCCAAACGCATAGCTTACTCGAATCCTCACTAATATTCAATGACAGAGCCAGGAAATTTTATGAAGGGGAGCAAAGTGATGTCATAGTTAATTAATGAAATATAGTAATTAATTACTGATAGGGGCATAATTAGGCTATTTTTAGTACCATATTTCTATATGTATTATTAGCTATTACTTGTTAATTATGGTACTAATTGTTATTTTCATGTTTGTGTAGGTTTTCAATTACAATACTTTAAAATAGAAGCAAATTGGCAATTTAGGAATACTAATTGCACAAGGAATTCACACAAGCAAGGAAACCACACCAACAAGGAAACCACAGAAAGAAGAAAACAAGAATAAAAAGGGGACATACCTGGCTTTGAGAAAAGAACCACCCATCGAGCAATAGCATTGATCCACTGCCTCCATCATCTCCTTTTCCTCCCTGATCATCCTCGCACAAACCCTAGCCGCCGTCCTCACCCATCATCAACCATCTTCACCGCCCTCATCTACAGCCGCAGACCACCACGTAGGACCCTATTCATCCCCTCCTCCTTACAACCACAGTCGCCTCATCCCTCTCTCGCCTGACTCCCTCATCGCCGTCACCATCAGAACATTTTCACACCGAAACCCTCGTCTCAATCCTTTCTATCTGTCCCTGATTGTCGCCACCCATCGCCACCTCACCAGCCACCGTCTCAGTCCCTCGTCATCCCCTTATTTCTCTCAATCTGTTTCACAAGTAGAGATCGAAAGGAAGAGGTGAAGCAGAACGAAGGGAGATCGAAGAAGCAGAACGAAGGGAGCTGAGGAACAGACCGAACGAGCAGATCGCGAAGGTGAAGGAGGCGATTTTGCGCTATTTGCACCCCAGTTCCACTCAGTACCACCATGGATCAGTGTTTTGTTTTCATCTCTAAACATATATTTCTCTTAATTTTAGTTTGATTATTGATTATGGATTACTGTTTAAACATAATTAATATGTCTAGCTAAACTCCTCTTAGTTAGGGGTGGATTCGAAGCCCCGAACATGTGATTTATAAATTAATTGAATTTAGTCTTCCTTGCTATTAGTGATTGTGTTTTGCTTAACTGCTTTATAGAAAACTTTTCTTTGTATGTTTGTTAAGGTGGCCAACTTAGTAAGCATGCTAGGATTTGGGGCTAGAGTATAGGAGAGTTTCACCTAATTGTTATGATTTTGTACTCACAAGTAGTAAATACCAAGGAACGTTGGTAAGGTTAAGTCAAAACCTAGGCAAGAACAAGATGCTGATCATACTTGTGATTGCCTAGTCAGTGTTCATATTTTCCACAAAACTTAATGATCTTAGATTGCTATTTAACTTGCGATTCCTGTTTAGATAGCATGATAAGAATAGTTTGAAAGCGACGCTTAGTTTAATTCAACAAATTTGGGAAAATAATAAGATTAATGCAGTGCGGTCACGGTTAGTCTTGAGCATTGTCTCTCACGAGTTAGCAAGTGATTATTGAAGATTAATTTATAAGCATATGTTTGGTGTGTGGAGATAAACCCTTAGCTAATTTCTCATCTTTGTCATCTCTTTAGTTTATTATCTACTTGCAACTTTCATGGGTAATATTCGGGCTTCTCGAGAACATCTCAAATCTTTGGGCTAAGGATTACTTTTGGCCCCTCATCTCTTTTGCTTTTGAGTTGACTGTTTTCTTTTCCTTCTTACTTAAAAGCATAGGAGATGTATTTTCACTGATGAGCCTCGCCAAAAATAGAAGCAAAATGTTCCTAATTTGGCTGACTTGTCTGTTTCTAGTGATACAAGTAAAGGATCTGCATGTAGAGGTTTCTGTTGTTGTTGAAATGTAGTCTTTTGAAGACAAAATGATCTACATGTTGAAGCTTTTGGTGCAGATTATGTGGTCTACCAGATGAGTCATACATAGTCATTTCATAGGTTCTCGGACTTTGTCCAAATAGAGGATCATCCATAGGTGAATAAAACAAGTCCTGCTCTGGCATCCTGGTGATTTGATGACCCATCCTATATAAATGCTACATATCTTTGGGCTGACCTGCCTAAGTTTCAGCATGAGTTGAGGAGTCTTCATTTATTGAAGGACGCGACACTAATCTACTGGCTGACTTTGTTTCCTCGGTTGAGGTGGGAGCAATTTTACTATGAAATTTGCTAAGACTCGAGCCTTTATAGTTGTCATCGGCCGGTAGATTTTGTTGAAAGACGCGACACTGATTTGCTGGCTGAGTTTGTTTCCCGGGTTGAGGAAGACTTGAGTTTTTACAAATGTCCTCGGCCGGTAGATTTTGTTGAAGGATGAGACATTGATCTGCTAACTGACTTTGTTTCTCTGGTTGATGAGGGAATGAATTCTGCTAAAGCTTGAGCCTTTAAAGTTGTCTTCGGTCAGTAGATCAAGTTGTATTGGCTTAACTCTATCGCCCATTTCATGAGTTTTTAACAAACATCTGGGAGGAAGTTGTGGCCCCAACTCTTTGTTGATGAGAACTGAGCTAACTGTTGCGTTTGAAACTGCCAGGTAGATGTATAGGTTCTACTCAAGAATCGATCCAAAGTTGTTGCTCTACTAATGAGACTTTGAATTTCTTTTGTAGTTGATGGTGACTTCATGTCAAGTAGTGGTCTTCTTTGCTTTTATGATCCCCAAACTTTGGGTATGTTTGTTGATAAACTGATTTAGAAATATTTGCATTAAGGGCACAAAAATTTGATTGACCTTTTTCATGAGTTTCCAATATGCGTAAGTCGGAATTTAAGCATAACTTGAGAAAATTAATCATGGATTTAAATTTATTTATCTTGGAAATATTGTATGATCTGTTGACCATTTGACAAAACTTAAAGAGATTTAAGTAGTCCAGAGTAAGATGCTTCTATGCTCAGTGATTGATTAATTGAATTACCCACTCACGGAGAGTGACATCCTCTACTGAGGCATTTGGTTTGTATGGTCTGCTAATCACTTGACTAAACTTAAACTGATTTAAGTAGTCCTGAGTAAGATACTTTTATGCATTGAATTACCCATTTATGAAAAGTGTCATCCTCTACTTAGGCATTTTGCTTGTGTTGTCTATTGACCAATTGACTAAACTTAAACGAATTTAAGTAGTCTGAGTAAGATGCTTATATGCAATTAATTACTCACTCACGTAGAGTGCCATTCTCTACCGAAGTGTACATAAATATTTGTATTTTTGAATGTCTTCTATCGTATGACATGTAGAACGAATTCTCGTATTTCCCTATTTCAGCTGAGGAAGATGTGTTCTTTGCTGAAAAGCAAAATAATGTATCATCTGTTGTGGTATATGTAAATATTTGTTCAGATCTTTTCTTTGCAAGTCTTCTTTCATTGATGGCGGTCTCTTCGGCCGTGGTTGGTTCTTCTCATGGGGGATTTGATTGACCGAAACGGAGAAAATTGTGTAGGTTCTACTGGATGAGGAGTCTCTTGTTGAAGAGATACAATACAATAAACAGATAAAATACAACCAAGTTTTTCTTACATGTACATTGCATTTTTTTTAAGAAGTAAAAAATGAAAAGGCTAGGACGCCTCAACTTCAATCTACTTTGTGAAATGGTCGGTTTCCACAATCATCAGATTCTTCTGCGCCGGAGAGTTTGATTGATCGGAAAAATGAACTCTATGTATGTTCTACTGGCTGGGGAGTCTCTTGATGGGGAGCGTGTTCTACATTTGTCACCCTTTTTTTTATCCTTTTTTCTGATCTACATTTGTTTGTGCAGGTTGAATATCTTTCTCAGGTATATCTGGTGTCTTAGCACTATTTTTTTCGTCATCCAACAATGCATAGAGTTCTGCCATGGCGAAGATTTCGGTAAGAGTTTTTCCCGGTTTCATGGTCAATTTTCCATACAATATGTGATCTGTGGGCAGACCCTTCTTGAAACCTAATGATGCAATTTGGTCATCACACTCATTTATGCTCACCCTTTCTGCCTTAAATCTTTTGATGAAGTCTCGGAGAAATTCATTTGACTTTTTCTTTATGTTGAAGAGGTAGTCAGCATGTTTTTTTTTATGGTTTGACCGAATGAATACTCTTTTGTGAAAATAAAGGAGAGCTCTCAAAAATTGTTGATCGACCGAGGGGTCAAAGTGTGAAACCAATTGTAACGACCCTACTTTAACACATAATTTTTTTTTAATTAATTAATTAATTATTTATTTATTTTATTTAGTTTTGATTTTATTAAATTTGAGGTGACGTCAAGTAGTAAGGGGAGTGTCCCTAACCTTCAGCAAAACCCTAACAAGAAAGGATTTTGTCTTTAGTAGGAATAAATAGGGGTTTAGGTTTTTTTTTTTTTTTTTTTCTCTCGCCGCTTAAACAAAAAAAAAAAAAAAAAAAAATAGGGAGCAAGAAGGGAGAAGAAAGAAAAACAACTACTGTGAGTCTTTTTATATTCTTTAACCTTTTACTGTGATTTGTATTTTTGTCCTTTTGATTTTTTTTCATAGAATGCTGTGAGCATGATTGGATTCGAGATTTGAGAGTTCTTTTCTCTATTTCCTTTCTTTTCATGATTTTGTCACACCACTCCGAATGAAAGTTTGAAAAGCCAAAAGCCAAAAGCTAACAATTAACTGATATTACTTAGTTCTCTAGTTAACTGCAGAATTGTTTTCATTGGGGTTGAGAGGGATAATTGGTTAAAAGAACCCATCAACTTTTGTTTTTTTTTGGAACCCGAACCATCATCTTTTGTTGTCCCAAGAATAATAAATTGCTATCAATTATCAATAAAGTTGGTTTCAAACTTGAATAATCAAAACTTAAATTCATTCTAACGAGTAGAAAGGAAGAAACTCAAACAATCATGTCTTCATGAGTTACTGGGTCCCACTTATGGTGATTTGCAATTAGAATTCACAAGAATTCATACAACTTAGAGTTCCTGTAGAATAAATCCCTGGGTCCCACTTGTGATGGTTTTTGCAATTAGATTTCATGTGGTATTTGCAATTAGATTTTAGGCACTTAGAGTTCCTGTAGAATTAAATTCACTGGATCCCACTTATGGTGTTACTTATTGTGTTATTTGCCAAGTATTTGCAATTAGAATTCAGGCACTTAGAGTTCCGGTAGGATTAATGTTATTTGCAATGGTTTATAAAAAAAAAAGGAAAAATCAGCTTATGACTCATAGAGTCAAAGGATTTGGGCCCTACGGCAAAATTGCATGTATGTAGTTGCAATGGTGTCATTTTAATTTACAATGGTGTTATTTTGATTTGCAATGGATTTAATTGCGATGGTATTATTCTGCATGTATAGATATTTTGATTTGAACTTATTTGGAGATTGGTATTATTATGCATATTGACTTGGTTATGCATTATGAAGGATTTGGATATTTGAATCAAGGAGTGACTTGATTGCCATGTTGTTATAGAGCATGATTAATGAATATGCTATGTTTTCCCCAAAAATGTGGGTGGATACGATTGTGAATCGACTTATTGACAAAAATGTCATTGTGGAGAAACTTTGAATTATCAAAAATAAATGATATTGGTAAACCTTGATTTCTGAAAATATAAACCACCTGGAATTGCACTTAAAACTACCACACCTTTTTTGTTTATTATTTCCCCTCTCCTACTAGAGAAACTAAATGACCAGTGGGTCGTCTTGTGGAGTTGGGGCACCCATTTCTTACTAGAGAAACTAAAATAACCTTCGGGCTAGTTTTGCGGAAATGAGGTGAATTGTTATGCCTAAAATAGGCTTTGATATTTATCCGTAAAAAATGTGACGTGAGTTATGCGCATTGATAGCCCAAGGGTGGCTTTTGATACTCATATAGTTAGGAGTATCCACGATGCATGCCTGTATGTGATGTCCCCACTTGGGCATGGATGACGGAGTAGTCCTCCTTTATATGAGAGAGGCATACGGGCATGTATGTTCGGCACGGAGGTGGTGCGAATGTGGTATCGTCTAAGTGATCATTCCGTTAAAAAGATGAACCAAATTCAAATAAAAAAATGGATAAACTACGTTTATATTGTTTCTAATCCTTTTTCATGCAGGATGGCAAGTCCACTAATATTTCTGCAGGTTAGACTTGCCATAGTCAACTTCCATCTAGTAGGTACAAGTAAGTGCATATTTACTTATTAGAATTAAGATATGAATGCCTCGTGGAGGAACTACCTGTGTGTTTTGATTTCTTTATCGTACTATTTTTGGTCATATCTTGTAATTTCCTTTATTGATTTTTGGGGAAATAAAGAGATTTCACACCAGCTTTATTGCTGACCCAAGTGGGCTTTGGCTTCTTGGGTACATTTCTTCGGGAATGTAGCCGACTAGCTTATTTTCAGGATATAGTAATCTCGGGCGGGCGTAGAGCATTTCGTACCATACGTGACGAGCATTGCTGGGAGTTGCGCGTGTTCGAAAGATTAGATCATTTTTATTTGTAGGCGTCAGTTTAATTCTTGTAATTTCAACTCGGAGTTATTTATTAGTTTTTGGGAGTGATACATTCGTAAGTTGTTGAACTTGATAGCGTTGGCTGTACGAGTTCTAAAAATTTCCTTCCTTTTGATGGTCTTTCAGATCAGTTGTTTTATTTTTCCCTCTATTTGGTAAATTGTGCAATTGATTATTTCTAGTGGATGCCAACTGTTATTTTTTGTGAATGAAAATTCATGTCCCGGCTTTTGGGGAAACGGATAATCCTACGTGGATTTTGGGATTTTCGTTTTCTTCGAAAATTGGGGCGTTACAGTTTGGTATCAGAGCACAGTTTACCCTGGCCTGGGAGAGTCTAGGGGATCCTCGGAATGTGGTTATGGGTAAGTTGTAGAGTGATTTGTGGATCTTATTGAGTGTCTAATCATTTCCATTTTTATTGAAGGATATGACCGGAAGACATACTCGTCAAAATCCAAATGGGAACGGAAGCGGAAGCAGTGGGAACATCGTTCCAAATGAGGGTGGCAATGAAAATGGAAATGGTCATGGTGATAATACTATTCAGTTGAGTCAGGCTATGATGATGCAGTTGCTACAAGGATTGCAACAGAATAGCAATCAGGGTGACCCTTTTGCTAGAAGGGTTAAGGAGTTTGGGACATTGGGTGGTAAGAGGTTTACCGGAGAAAATCCGAGAGATGCAGATGTCTGGGTTCAAAGCTGTGAGACCGTTTTCAGGAGGATGCAACTTACTGAAGTTCAAAAACAAGAGTTAGCTGCACATCACCTGGATGGTGCTGCTAGTTACTGGTGGGAGGCTTTACTACCCTCCATTGATGTTGCGGTTATGACATGGGATGACTTTAAGGATAGGTTTGAGAATAGATTTGTGCCTAATGCAGCTAAGGCGCAATGGGCTGCGGAGTTTAATATGTTGAAGCAGACTGGGAATATGACTGTGGAGCAGTATGTCACGAAGTTTAACGAGTTGTCCCGTTATTTTCCGTATTTGGTAGACACTCCAGAAAAGAAAAATGCCAAATTTATTGGGGGTTTGCATCACTACCTTTCAAGGGCTCTTCTCACCGCTGACAGGGAGAGTTTCGACAGAGTTTTGGATTTAGCATTGAAGTACGAGGAACAAAACAAGATGTATCATGAGAGTAGAGAGAAAGGCAAACAGAAGTTGGGCGAGGTGTCAGGAAACACTCGTCATCAGGGTACGTCGCGTGATTTTCTTGGTGACCGTAGACGTTTCCGTCCTTATGATCAAGGGCAAAGGGGTCGATAGTTTCAGAATCAAAAACCTCAAGGTGGGTACCAGAACCAACAGCAGGGGGAAACCAGTTTCATCGTCAGGGTGGAAATCAGTCCCAGAGGTAGGGGTATGACCATTTCCAGAAACAGGATGGTAATCAGCATCAAAGGCAAAATGGAAACCAATTCCATCGTCAGGGTAACCAGAGACAATGTTATCAGGGTCAGTGGAATCAGACTACCCAAACAGCAACAGGGGGACGCACACTGATCTGCTTTACTTGTGGGCAACTAGGTCATCGAATGCGAGATTGCCCTAATGGTAGGAACGCGCCCTAGAATAGGCAAGGTCAACCCACCCAAGGGCGTGTATTTGCTACCTTACCAGATCAGGAAAACGTTCAAGGTACTTTTGATTTTCCTATCTCTAATATGAAGGTGTTATTTGATATTGGTGCATCATACTCTTTCATATCTCGACGTTTGGTTAATCGAATAATGTTGAAAGTTTTGCCACTTGCTATACCATTATGTGTTACCACCCCTTTAGGAGGCTCAGTGACACTAAATGAAATATGTAAAAATTTTAAGATTTCCTTCCTCGACAAAGTATTCCTTGTCGACTTGATTGTGCTTGACTTTGAGAGCTTTGATGTGAATTTGGGAATGGATTGGTTGCGTAAGAACCTAGTCATGCTAGATTGTGCAAAGAAGATAGTTTCCATTCATGCACCAGGCATGCCCCCTGTTTCTCACACTTGTGGAAATTGTGAAGAGTCAGTAATGTCTAGTTTTCTGTACTTGGTGGGGACGTCAGAGAGAGAGATTCGAGATGTAGAAGTGGTAAGAGATTATGAGGATGTATTTCAGGAAATTCCTGGCTTGCCGCCTAGGCGAGAAGTTGAGTTCCGAATCGATTTAATACCTGGAACCGCTCCTATCTCTAAGGCAGCGTACCGGATGGCACCGAAGGAGTTGAACGAGATGAAAGTCCAGTTGGACGAGATGTTGCAAAAAGGGTAATTTCTCTTGGTGTTTTGTTTGATTTGGCCATACTTAATGACATGTTTGTTCATGTTAATGTATATATGTGTAATCCTTTTGAGGTGTGTATGAACCAGGTTCATACATCCGAGTAATTCTCCGTAGGGAGCAACCGCAATTTTCGTTTCGAAGAAGGATGGTACCTTGAGGATGTGTATTGACTATAGGGAGCTGAACAAAAAGACTATAAAAAATAAGTACCCATTGCCTCGAATTGATGATCTTCTTGATCAGTTGAGGGGAGCAGTTGTGTTTTCTCAGTTTGACCTAAGAACTGGATATCATCAAATGGGTATAGAAGAAGATAGTATTCCTCTCACGGCTTTTCGTACGAGATATGGGTTGTATGAGTTTCCAGTCATGCCTTTTGGTTTGACAAATGCCCCGGCCTTTTTCATGGATTTGATGAACCGGATCTTTCGACCATACTTGGAAAAATTCGTCATTATCTTTATCCATGACATTTTGGTTTACTCTCGTAGTGAAGCAGAACATAGAGAACATCTCAGAATAGTGTTGCAGACCTTGAGAGATCAGAAATTATATGCGAAAGTTAGCAAGTGCCATTTTTGGGAAAAAGAAGTGAAATTCTTAGGGCATGTTGTTTCTAGTCAGGGTATAGCAGTTGATTCTGATAAGGTGAAAGCAGTGAAAGATTGGAAACAATCTACTAATGCAACGGAGGTGAGAAGCTTCTTAGGGTTGGCTGGGTACTATAGACGATTTATAGAGAAGTTTTCTCTTATTGCTGCCCCGTTGACTAAGTTGACCCGCAATAATGTCCAGTTTGTTTGGACCAATGAGTGTGAAAAGGCTTTTCAGGAGTTGAAACACCGATTAACCACTGTGCCCATCCTGACTATCCCGGTGCAAGGTGGAAAGTTGGTGGTTTTCACTGATGCTAGTGGCATAGGTCTGGGTTGTGTACTGATGCAGAATCAGAAAGTTGTGTCGTACGCCTCACGACAATTGAAGCCTCATGAGAGGCGATATCCTACCCATGACTTGGAATTAGCGGCAGTTGTGTTTGCTTTGAAGATGTGGCAACACTACCTTTATGGGGAGCATTTTGAATTGTTCATAGATCACAAGAGTCTCAAGTATTTGTTTTCGCAGAAGGAGCTGAATATGAGACAACAAAGGTGGGTGTAGTTCATTAGTAGTTATGATTTTGAGATCCTTTACCACCCAGGTAAGGGGAACGTAGTAGCCGATGCTCTCAGTCGGCAACACACTATTATGGCTTCACTCATGGTAGAGGAGTGGAAGTCTCTTGAGGTTATTTCTTCTTGTGATGTTCAGTTTGTCCGGGGAGCAAACACGGCTTATGTTGGTAGTTTATCTGTTCGACCTTCTTTGATCAGCAGGGTTTTAGAGGAGCAACATAAGGATCCTCGGTTGATGAGCAAATTGGAAGATTTGGTGCTCGATAACCTAGATGATTGTCCCTCCAAGTGGTCAGTTGAGTCCGATGGTGGTTTGAGATTTCACGGAAGACTTTATGTGCCTGAGATTGAGGGATTGAAGAAAGAAATTATGGATGAGGCTCATAAGTCACGTTTTACCATTCACCCGGGAGGCACAAAAATGTATCATGACCTGAAGCGAACTTTCTGGTGGGATGGCATGAAGGATGTGGGAGATTATTCACGGTGTTTCACTTGTCAACAAGTGAAGGACGAGCATCAGCGGGCCTCAGGTTTAATGCAACCACTAGAGATTCCTATCTGGAAATGGGAAAATATTTCTATGGACTTTATAGATGGTTTACCGAAGACCCGACGAGGTAATGAGTCAATTTGGGTTATAGTTGACCATTTGACTAAGTCCGCGCACTTTGTTCCGGTTGGTGTGCACCGTACTACCGAACAGCTAGCCAGACGATACATCCGTGAGGTAGTTAGGCTTCACGGAGTACCAGTGTCCATTGTGTCTGACAAAGATCCCTTGTTTGTAACTGAGTTCTGGGAGAGTTTCCAGCGAGTCATGGGGACGAGACTAGATTTGAGTACAGCTTATCATCCTCAGACTGATGGTCAGACGGAGCGGGTGAATCAGGTTCTAGAGGATATGCTTCGGGCATGTGTGCTCGATTTTGGAGGTAGTTGGGAGGATTATTTACCTCTCATAGAGTTCGCTTATAACAACAGTTACCATTATAGTATTGGCATGGACCCGTTTGAGGCTTTATATGGGAGACCTTGTCGATCACCATCCTGTTGGGCGGAGGTAGGCGACAGAGTCTTGTTGGGGCCAGAGATGGTTAGGGAGACATCGGAGAAGGTACAAATTATTAGAGAGCGGATCAAAACTGCTCAAAGCCGACAGAAGAGTTATGCCGATCAGAAGCGTAAGGTGATAGAATTTCAAGTTGGGGACCTTGTTTTTCTCAAGGTTTCACCTATGCGCGGTGTATTGAGGTTAGGTAAGAAAGGGAAGCTAAGTCCTAGATTTGTGGGACCACTTGAGATCCTTGCTCGGGTAGGGAATTTAGCCTATAGACTCGCCCTGCCCCCGAGCTTATCAGTTGATCATGATGTGTTTCACATCTCCATGCTGAGGAAGTGTGTGAAGGATCCTGCTGACATCGTCCAACCCACAGAAATTGATATTAATGACGACTTCACCCAAGTAGTACGACCGATCAAGATTGTGGATCGTGATGTGAAACAACTCCGTAGAAGGATAGTGAATCTGGTGAAAGTTCAGTGGAGTGAAAAAGAGAATGATGTAACTTGGGAGCTAGAGGACAGAGTGAAACAGTGGCACCCGGAGCTATTCATCCAGTGAATCTCGAGACGAGATTCCTTTTGAGGTGTGTATAATGTAACCACCCTACTTTAACACATAAATTTTTTTTAATTAATTAATTAATTATTTATTTATTTTATTTAGTTTTGATTTTATTAAATTTGAGGTGACGTCAAGTAGTAAGGGGGGTGTCCCTAACCTTGAGCAAAACCCTAACAGGAAAGGATTTTGTCTTTAGTAGGAATAAATAGGGGTTTAGGTTTTCTTTTTTTTTCTCGCCGCTTAAACAAAAAAAAAAAAAAAAAAAAAGAGGGAGCAAGAACGGAGAAAGAAAGAGGGAGAAGAAAGAAAAACAACTACTGTGAGTCTTTTTAAATTCTTTAATCTTTTACTGTGATTTGTATTTTTGTCCTTTTGATTTTTTTTTCATAGAATGCTGTGAGCATGATTGGATTCGAGATTTGAGAGTTCTTTTCTCTATTTCCTTTCTTTTCATGATTTTGTTAGCCCACTCCGAATGAAAGTTTGAAAAGCCAAAAGCTAACAATTAACTGATTTTACTTAGTTCTCTAGTTAACTGCAGAATTGTTTTCATTGGGGTTGAGAGGGACAATGGTTAAAAGAACCCATCAACTTTTGTTTTTTTTTGGAACCCGAACCATCATCATCGTTTGTTGTCCCGAGAATAATAAATTGCTATCAATTATCAATAAAGTTGGTTCCAAACTTGAATAATCAAAACTTAAATTCATTCTGACGAGTAGAAAGGAAGAAACTCAAACTATCATGTCTTCATGAGTTACTGGGTCCCACTTATGGTTATTTGCAATTAGAATTCACAAGAATTCATAAAACTTAGAGTTCCTGTAGAATAAATCCTTGGGTCCCACTTGTGATGGTTTTTGCAATTAGATTTCATGTGGTATTTGCAATTAGATTTTAGGCATTTAGAGTTCCTGTAGAATTAAATTCACTGGATCCCACTTATGGTGTTACTTATTGTGTTATTTGCCAAGTATTTGCAATTAGAATTCAGGCACTTAGAGTTCCGGTAGGATTAATGTTATTTGCAATGGTTTATAAAAAAAAAAGGAAAAATCAGCTTATGACTCATAGAGTCAAAGGATTTGGGCCCTACGGCAAAATTGCATGTATGTAGTTGCAATGGTGTCATTTTAATTTACAATGGTGTTATTTTGATTTGCAATGGATTTAATTGCGATGGTATTATTCTGCATGTATAGATATTTTGATTTGAACTTATTTGGAGATTGGTATTATTATGCATATTGACTTGGTTATGCATTATGAAGGATTTGGATATTTGAATCAAGGAGTGACTTGATTGCCATGTTGTTATAGAGCATGATTAATGAATATGCTATGTTTTCCCCAAAAATGTGGGTGGATACGATTGTGAATCGACTTATTGACAAAAATGTCATTGTGGAGAAACTTTGAATTATAAAAAATAAATGATATTGGTAAACCTTGATTTCTGAAAATATAAACCACCTGGAATTGTATCACTTAGAACTACCACACCTTTTTTGTTTATTATTTCCCCTCTCCTACTAGAGAAACTAAATGACCAGTGGGTCGTCTTGCGGAGTTGGGGCACCCATTTCTTACTAGAGAAACTAAAATAACTTTCAGGTTAGTCTTGCGGAAATGAGGTGAATTGTTATGCCTAAAATAGGCTTTGATATTTATCCGTAAAAAATGTGACGTGAGTTATGCGCATTGATAGCCCAAGGGTGGCTTTTGGTACTCATATAGTTAGGAGTATCCGCGATGCATGCCTGTATGTGATGTCCCCACTTGGGCATGGATGACGGAGTAGTCCTCCTTTATATAAGAGGCATACGAGCATGTATGTTCGGCACGGAGGTGGTTCGAATGTGGTATCGTCTAAGTGATCATTCCGTTAAAAAGATGAACCAAATTCAAATAAAAAAATGGATAAACTACGTTTATATTGTTTCTAATCCTTTTTCATGCAGGATGGCAAGTCCACTAATATTTCTGCAGGTTAGACTTGCCATAGTCAACTTCGATCTAGTAGGTACAAGTAAGTGCATATTTACTTATTAGAATTAAGATATGAATGCCTCGTGGAGGAACTACCTGTGTGTTTTGATTTCTTTATCGTACTATTTTTGGTCATAACTTGTAATTTCCTTTATTGATTTTTGGGGAAATAAAGAGATTTCACACCAGTTTTATTGCTGACCCAAGTGGGCTTTGGCTTCTTGGGTACATTTCTTCGGGAATGTAGCCGACTAGCTTATTTTCAGGATATAGTAATCTCGGGCGGGCGTAGAGCATTTCGTACCATACGTGACGAGCATTGCTGGGAGTTGCGCGTGTTCGAAAGATTAGATCATTTTTATTTGTAGGCGTCAGTTTAATTCTTGTAATTTGAACTCGGAGTTATTTATTAGTTTCTGGGAGTGATACATTCGTAAGTTGTTGAACTTGATAGCGTTGGCTGTACGAGTTCTAAAAATTTCCTTCCTTTTGATGGTCTTTCAGATCAGTTGTTTTATTTTTCCCTCTATTTGGTAAATTGTGCAATTGATTATTTCTAGTGGATGCCAACTGTTATTTTTTGTGAATGAAAATTCATGTCCCGGCTTTTGGGGAAACGGATAATCCTACGTGGATTTTGGGATTTTCGTTTTCTTCGAAAATCGGGGCGTTACACCAATCTTGGGCCACTCCTTGGTTGTTCGCTTACTAATCGCTCTACCACTTGGGTTTGTTCTTCCAATATTTGGTCAGATTGGCGATCTGACCAGCAAGATTTTCTTGTTGTCTCATCTCCATTTGGCTTAAGGCAAAAGGTTGCAATTGATGGTTAGCAGGCGGTGGCAGACCCACTATCAGTGGTTGTCCGACCGGTTACGGCTGAACCCGTGATGACGATGGCAGCCTAGTACGAACATAATACCTTGTAACATTATTTTTGCTAGTTTGTTTTCAAGTTCCCACCATTGTATTGAATTGAAAATAAAAGTGTTTGTGAATGAAATTGAAATTGAATGAATGAAAGTTTTTTTTTGTGAATGGAAGAAAGCATGTAATGAGTTTGATTCAAACTCTCATTTAAAGCACCAATTTGTGGATGCAAATTTTTGTCGGATCACGTGTTGATCACGCGGAGCAATCTGCATAAGATAGAATCACGTGGAGCAATCTGCATAAGATAGAAGTTAATTCTTGACACCGATGTGGTGCTTGCCACAGGGACTCTGATGCCAAAGTTAGAACAAAGTCTTCAGAAAAATGTTTATATCTCTATATTTGAAGAGAGAATATGAATCAAGAATTAGTTACCACCAGATGGCTTTGTGTTTGGCTATTTATAAAGGCAGAACTAATAAACTACTGGCAGATGAGTGAGACACATGGCAGATTAGTGAGACATGTGGCAGATGAATGAGTCATCTGCTTGGAGGCGAATGTAACTTCTCTTAGGTAGTTGTAACTTTCGTAGATAGTTATAACCTCCTGTTGGCGGTTGTAACTTCATTGTTTGAGTCACCTCTCCTGCAAGCTTGGGTGCTCAGGTGAGCATGGTGGTGAGAAAGAAATGTTTTGCTAAGTTGCATTGGTCCCAAACTTGGGCTTTTTCTACTTGTAACTTTCATGGGTAATATTCGGGCTTTTCGAAAACATCTCAAATCTTTAGGCTTCCTTTTTCTATTGGATTAAGGATTATTTTTTGCTCCCACACTGACCTTACAAGGAAGGGAAAAAGAACACACATATTTTGGTGCCTAATTGCAGGAAACAATCGAGTGAGGATGAAAGAGTGAGATGGGAAAGATGAAAACAAACATTGACAATAGGTGTTGGAGGTTGAAGACGAACCTTTCCTACGTAGCTTTCGCGTTGAGCTTGAGTTATCTATTAATTCCTCAACTACCAGGGAAACCTCTTCCAAGGGGGACCAAAGAATCAGAAACAACAATATATGATTGGTTTAGAGGGAAATGGGGTCACGTGAGGAAATAGGTCTAGGAGAATCCGTAATTCAATCTAGTAGCGAAAAAATCCCTGATTCCATGGAAAACACCCAAGTTCCACGGAATTCCCAGGAATCAAACACAACCTTAAAGAAGTTTAGTTAAATACATGTAGATAGTAAATTCTATCGACAAGTATATACAAGTATAAATGTTCTATGTAATGCAAAATACTTTAGGATAAAAAAGAGTATTTGTATTAGAATCAAACTAAAATAATCCTTGAATTAAAATCAAGCTAAGAGGGTGCTTGTTTGATGAGATAGATATTAGGAAGAGGGAGCCTCTAACTAAAGGTAAATTAAATATCTTAATAAAAAGGGATGAGAAGTATTTGTTTAGTCTCTAATTAGAACTTCTAACTCATGAAATTAAGAGCTTAGAGGTAGTTTATAGATTTATTTATTTGTGAATCAAAAATAAAACAAACACCTCCTAACTAATGCCGTAACATTCATCTAATTTTTTATCCTAAGAGTCTGTTGATAACCTACAGCAAAGAGCATTTTGCCTAATAAAACAAAAATCATCTCTCTCCTACATTTTGTAGAAAATAATTGAGTTTCAAAATTGTATAATTTGAGTTGTGTATCGAGAGAACAAACATAAAATTTTGTTATTTAGACACACTTGTAGTGATGATTCTATATGTCACTACACCATATTGACATTTTTGTAACAACCCCCAAAACAGTATCACTTTTGAAGTGTAACAAGTCACCTAACAACTTTACATATTTTCACAAACAAAATGATACAATAATAGTATCACCATGAAGAGTATGGTTATAAAAGTGATACTATTCATGGTGATCCAACTTATTGTATCATTTTTTTTGTGTTATTGTTTTTCATTTTTTTGACTAAATTTAGTTTTGATTGAAATTGTTTGGTGGATTGTAACATCTCAAAAGTGATACTGTTTTGAGAGTTGTTACAAAAGTGCCAATTTGGTGTAGTGTGTGATTGATTATTAAATCTTGAAGAAAAGACATCTATCAAAATTGTAAGCACCATAGTGTGGGTGAATCTGTCTTAAAGACAACGTGCCAAACATATGCCTCGATCACCAAAATTTCGATAGGTTTTCTTTCATTCATCATTTAATCAAGTCCATTCAGTTTTTGTTTTTATTTTGTGACTTCAGATTATTTATTTCTTTGAATTTTCATCAACACTAAACCTATTTCCCTCATAATATTTTCTAATACACATTAGAGGTGGGCACGGGACAGGATGGACCTCATCCCTATCCCATCCCGTTCATTCGGGGTCGGGACGGGATGGGATAAACATCATCCCGATCCCTTCCCATCCTAAATGGGATCGGTTTGGGACAGGATGAGCATGTATTAAATAGTCCTTCAATAAAAAATAACAAAAGAGCTTCATCTCACGTCACTCACACACTAATAATGTCAAATTTATATACTGATGATACATAAAAACGGTCACACTCTTGAGCCGAACACATGTCATGATGATTTCGAGGAACTACGGGCCCAAGCATCGGCCCAACACAAATCCAACACAAGCGGATCTAAGCCCGCTCAACTTCAATCCGCCAAGCGGACCCGAACTCTCACAACATGCTAGGCCCATACGTCTCACAGCCATCCTCAATACCGATAAACCCTCTTTAGGAAAGTATCTCAAGGATCAGCTTCAGAAAAGCAACTACAGCTGCTCTCTACTTCCAACTAGGAAGCAAACACCAGAGTATCTTCAACGCAACAAAACTCCCTTCTACGGATTGCTCTTGTATTGGGAACCATCTCCCAAGTATCTAGGAGTGCAAAACTAACAGGGAACTTCCTTCCTACAACACGACTCTTAATTAGAAAGGGATCTCCACGAAGATCTCCTCCCTAAACTACGCCTACGATGGCCTGGTTAAACTAGGACTCTTTGCACTATAAATAAGACATGAGGTTGGTAAGCTAAAGTACGCTACAAATTCCCTGTTACAACATTACACTTTCCTCAGATCCCTGTCTGACTTTAGAATTAGAGTGTCATCGGCCACCCCACGGTGGTATGTGGCTCACGTATGTTACTTATGCAGGTCAGTAAGAACAGGGTCAAAGCAGGGAGCAAAAATTGATTGCATCAGTTTGGTGTCGTCCGTGGGGAAAACATAGTTCTTGACTTTACACTAAGCATCGTCTCCTAACAAATCCCAGAAAGATGATGACCACTAGGTCACGCAACAGCAGAAAATCAGAGGACACGTCCAGTGCTCAGGCCATCCCTGCGGTTCTTGTCAAACGCGGGCAGCACAATCGCACCCCCGTGCACATGGCAGCGCTGTTGAATCCTGAGCCGAATGTGCGATCTCTTCCCACACACCTGGACCAGTTAAGGATTCAGATGTTCATATCGATGAAGCGAAGTTCCGACGAGACGCAAAAGACGTATATAACCCGATTCAACAATGAGTTAAACACCATCTGCTCATGCGACGATGCAACGACCGTCTTAACCTTCATTAACGGTCTGCGAAAAAGGAGTTTGACAACCTTTTGACATCAAATCCTCTGGCAAACACAGTTGATTTGGTAGATAAAGCATAAACCTTCGTCATCCAAAAGGAAAAACGGGAAGTGGAGAGTGTGCGTAAACTACACCGATCTAAACAAAGCTTGCCCCAAGGACAACTTTCCACTCCCCCGGATCAATCAGATCGTAGACGCCACATCGGGACACAACTTCCTCAGCGCTATGGAATATTCTGGCTACAATCAAATATTAATGCACCCCTTGATCAAGAGAAAACCTCTTTCGTGATAGAAAGGGGAATATACTTCTATAGGGTGATGCCATTCAACTTAAAGGATGATGGGGCTACTTATCAACGATTAGTCAACCGAATGTTCAAGCAATAGATCAGTAAAAATATGAAAGTATACATCGATTACATGCTGGTCAAAAACCTTCGCAACCCTAACCACGTACGAGACCTTGCCAAAGCATTCAACCAACTTAGAAAATACCGGATGAAGCTCAACCCACAAAAGTACACGTTCGGAGTCGAGTCTGGGAAATTCCTAGGCTATATAGTTGACAAAAGGGGAATTGAGGCCGATCCGAAACAAATTAAGACTCTTCTCGACATGAAGTCCCTATCTAATATCAGAGAAGTTCAGAGCCTGACTGGAAGGGTAGCAGCACTGAACAAATTTATATAAAAGTGGTCCGACAAATGCCTCCCCTTCTTCAAAATACTAAGAGGGAACAAAGGATTTTCGTGGAACGAGGAATGCGAACAAGCCTTTCAGAACTTGAAAACATACATGGGGAGTCTGGAGCTACTCTCGAAGCCCGCGATAGGTGAAACACTATACTTGTACATGTCTGTTTCCAAACACACTGTCAGTTCAACCCTCGTACGTGACGACCATGGAACTCATAGGCCAGTATACTGCACTAGCAAAACCTTTATAAAAGCAGAAGCACACTATCTGGACCTAGAAAAGTTGGCTCTAACACTGGTTGTATCCTCAAAGAAACTGAGGCCCTATTTTCAGGCTCATTCCATAATGGTCCTAACCAAACACCCATTCCGCTAGATATTACATAAACCCGAGCTATCTGGCAAGATGGTGAAATGGTTAGTAGAACTCGGGCAGTTTGACATAAACTACGCAACAAGAACCGCCATCAAAGCCCAGACGCTCGCATATTTCATTGTTGAATTCACCGACGGAGAAGAACCGAAAGTAGGCTACCAACTCATGGAATCCGATGTCCAAGCTTGGACCCTGTGCTGCGACGGATCTTCAACTGATAAGGTTAGCGGAGCGAGGATCACTTTCCGCTCCCCTAGCGGCTTTACCCTAAAAAAGGCCATCAGATTTGGTTACCTTGCTTCAAATAACGAGGTCGAATACGAAGCCCTCCTGTCAGGCCTAAAGCTAGCTTTGGGGATCGACATAGATCGCCTAATAGCATACAACAACTCAATACTAGTAGTCAACCGAGTCAAAAGAGATTTCAATAGCAAAAATCCGCGCATGATAGCCTACCGCAACAAGGTACTCAGCTTAATGAGCAAGTTCAAGAACTGTCAGCTCACACAGTGCCTCCGAGATGACAACCAGAGGGCTGATGAGCTAGCGAAAGAAGCCTCGGCCTCCAGCGGCCTCATCGAATATCAGGAGAAATCAAGCCTCGACGAAGAAGAGCACGAGAATATGAGCATCGCGGAGACACAACCCAATTGGATGACTCTGAAACTAGAATATATAACATTAGGAGCCTTACCAACATATAAGGTCAAAGCATGGAAACTTAAAAACAGAGCAGCAAGTTATACTCTCCTAAACGACAAGTTATACAGGAGATCGATAACAGGGCCACTGCTCTGCTATCGCCCTCAGAGGCTAGACAAGTCTTGGAAGCTATCGACAGTGACATATGCGGGAATCACCCAGGCGGGATGCTCACAAGGCCCTGACTTTAGGGTACTATTGGTCGACCATGCAGCGGGACGCCAAAGATACAGTCTACAAGTGCGACAAATGTCAGAGGTTTGCACCATACACCCACATGTCGGCTCAATCCCTAACTCCAATGACTAGTTTAGGGCATTTTGCACAATGAGAAATGGACATCGTCGGACCACATCAGGCATCGGCTGGTGAAAAATTCCTTCTCGTCGCCGTCGACTACTTCACAAAGTGGGTCGAGGCCAAGCCCCTATCCAAAATAGGGCAGGTCCAGATCGAAAATTTCATATGGGTCGCCATCGTCTGCTGATTTGGCATCCTCAGAGTATTGGTCAGCGACAACGGAACCCAATTCGAATGTACCAAGGTAAAAAAACTATGCAAAAGCCTGGGAGTGAGGCACCACTTCTCCTCGCCAGGACACCCCCAGGCCAACGACCAGGCAGAAGTTACCAACCGGACGATCTTAGAAGTCATCAAAAGAAAACTCAATAAAGCCAAAGGAAAATGGGTTCCAGAGCTACCAGGAATATTCTTTGCATATCGAACAACCAAAAGAATCCCTACCCGATAAACACCCTTTGCCCTAGCATACGGGTCATAACCTATGGGTGTGGTAAAGCTTGAGATGCCAACCTTCCGGACGGAAGAATTCAGACCGGACGAGAACGATGAAACCTTACGCGTGGGACTAGACCTCCTCAATGAAAAGCGGGATCTGGCCTCTACCAAGATAGCCGCCAACCAACAATGGATGGCCCAATACTACAACAAGAAGGACAAGCCACGCGAATTCAAGGTGGGAGACTGGGTACTACAGAAAACCCAACAAAACACCAAAGAAGTCATGGCAGGAAACCTAAATTCGAATTGGGAAGGACCTTACAGAGTTGCTAAGGTTAACAGGCCGGGAACATGCTGGCAGGAAGACGCCGACGAGTTAAAATGACCATGGAATGTAGAACATCTCAAAATGTATTATCATTAAAATATTTTTCTTTTACCAAAACTTTCACTGATGTCCATTACAACCCCCGTTAACCCCGGTTCCGGCCAGACTTGAACATTTGCTCAAATGCAAAGGGATCATTGCTTTCATTGTAGACGATGGTCGCCGAATTAGTCAGGTAAGCTTAGTCAGTTCGCGACTAATGATGATGGCTTCTGGTGCCCAAAGCCTAATCTGCTCCGCGCAGATCATGACAATTGAGGAAGTGGGAGTCTAGTCAGCGCTTGTCCGTTGATGACGACGACTCGCCAAGGCATCATTGCTCTCAATGAAAACGATGATCGCCGAATCAGCAAGGTAAACTTAGTCAGTTCGCTACTAATGACGATGGCTTCTGGTGGCCAAAGCCTAATCCGCTCCGTGCGGGTCACGACGGCTGACGAAATGGGAGTCTACTCAGCGTTTGTCCGCTGATGAGGACGACTCGCCAAGGGATCATTGCTCTCAATGCAGACGATGATCGCCAAATTAACCTAGTAAGCTTAGTCAGTTTGTGACTGATGACGACGGCTTCTAGTGCCCAAAGTCTAATCCGCTCCGTGTGAATCACGATGACTGAGAAAGTGAGTCTGGTCAGCGCTTGTTCGCTGATGACAATGACTCACCAAGGGATCATTGCTCTCAATGCAAATGATGATCACCGGATCAGCCAGGTAAGCTTAGTCAGTTCTCGACTGATGACGATGGCTTCTGGTGCCCAAAGCCTAATCCACTCTGCGCAGGTCACGACAGCTGAGGAAGTGGGAGTTTAGTCAGCTCTTGTCCGCTGATGACAACGACTAGCTAAGGGATCACTACGCTCAAAGCAGACGATGATCGCACAATTAGCCAGGTAAGCTTAGTTAGTTCGCGACTGATGACAACGGCTACTGGTGCCCAAAGCCTAATTTGTACCGCTCGGGTCACGACGACTGAGGAAGTGAGTCAGTTAGCCTAACCCGCTTCGCGCAGATCACAATGGCCGAAGAAATGGAGGCAAGAGTCAGTGCTAGTCCACCAACACTGAATGAGTCATTGCAGACAACGATTGAAAAATTTCTGTCAACTCTTGACCAACGAAAACTCCCGTTGATCAACCCCTAATCTACCGCGACAACAACACAACAATATATTTGGACTAACTAAAAAAATTCGCTTGACGGTACAAACCCTACAATCTACAAAGCAATAAAAGTAAATACGACGATGCAAGGCATAATAATACTTTCATTCAAAATAGAAAACATGTGTACATGATATTCGCCCAAGAAGGGACATTATAATCTAAGGAGAAGCATCCTCCTCATCAGTTAGCCTCGCAGCGCCAGAGCCTTCCCCTCGCTGAATCGACCCAAAAGTTGCCCTCCTCTAGCGGGCGAAGTCGAGATCAATGTCGGGATACTCTTCCTTAATCAGTTCTAGGAGCTCCAGTCTGCCCCGAATTACCTCGAACGAGATTAGCTGCCTCTTGTCAGACACATCAAAATCTACCGCAGCCAACAACGCTTCATAATGTGAACGCTTCACGGACAACATCCGCTCCACCTCCAGAGCACGGCGAAACCATTTGTCTATCGCTGCTTCCAGACGCTGCCTTTCGACGGCCTACTCCGCCTACGACTGCTTCCTCTTAGCTTCAGCCCTTCATTATGAGTCCCACATGTCCATATCAGTATCCATGCACTCCAATTCTAACCTGGTTCGCTTCAGCTAGGCACAAGTCAACACCAAGTCAGAATCGGTAACCCTCAATTGAGCCCTCATTTCATCAACTACCGCGTCAACAACAAGGGTCGTGGCCTCCACACCCTTGCAGTCTGCGACATTGCTAGAACCCTCTGCCCGATAAAGGGCATCCGAGTATGACATCCGCAGATCAACAAATGCCTTCTCCAGAGCAAGGACCCTCTTATGGGCTGATACAACGAGACAGGAACATGTGGCGTCGAAGTACGAGTATCTGAGGGAGAAAATGCCTCTACGGAATACAACCTCTTCCTAGGGGCAACCACAAGAAGCACGTTCGCCTCCAGCTCAGCAAGCCCGGAAGGGCTGAGCGGGGCAAACTCATCTTCCTCACTCGACGGGCAACTACCCCCTCAGCCGGGGAACCCGACACTAGGTGAGCCCCATAAGAAACCACAACAGCCCAGTGCGTACGACATCTCCTGGCATTACTACCTCCTCAATGGAAATCAAAGGAAGCTCCAAAAACTTCTTCTGCAGTGGCTTCTTTTCCTCACTGAAGAACGGAATAAAAAACTTCTCTGAAACAAGGAAAAACTTCAGGACCAACGTGACAAGAAAAACTCGCAAAGATATGCATGCACTAAAGAAGAACTCACCACGATCGAACTAAAAGTATCGGGACACTCTACGACTCCAGAGCTTGAAGTAGCCAGAATCCACTGAAGCCAAGAACCATTGCTTCTCCCAGGATTCGGCGCTGCTCACCGTCAAACACAGACAAGGTGGACAAGTCAGTATACAGATACCCCTGAAATCCAGCAGAACATTGGTCAGGCAATGAATTACCGATGGAGTCAAACGAAGACCAACGTCACGAGCCCTCAGGAGAATTGCTAGCAGTATTTTGAACCCGCTCGGAGCCATCTGAGTTGTAGGCAAGCAAAAATAAATAAAGAAGCACCAAATGTCATCAGGCACTGGAAATTGGAGTCCGGACTCAAACATACCTCGATACAAGACTATAAACCCGTGAGGAGGTACAGTCGGACCTGACACTCCAGACGCTGGAACAAGATACAAATCTCCAGGAATACGGTACAAATTACGAAGTTTGATCAACTCAGATTCGTCGACTATCGAAGAAAGAACAGATACTACGGTTCGAAAACATAACACAGATAACAATGGAGAAATCATCCTCAGAACAGTAGATATTTATAGGGGAGGCAAACCAAACTTTCCCTCCTCGAGCAATCGCATACCTATTAAATGTCATGCACCGCTCGAAACCAACACTTCAGGTTCAATCATCACAACGATACAAATGCCTTTTCAATGAGTCAGTGGACCGTAACCGGCCACAACATCATAATATAACACATTCTTGACACGAGAATGAAACGGAAATAAAAACTACGATAAAAATTTTGAACAAAATAAGTATATTTGATTCGCCCCGCCAGAGTCATAAAGACAAACCAATATACAAGCATCTAATATAGCAATATAGTACACCTGATAACACAGAGGAAGCAAAACATACCCGTACAGGATGGACACGACAAAACACAACAAAACGCGCCTACAACGGAAAACGAGGCCTACGCACCACGCTCAGCAGGAACGCCAACACTGCCTGCACTCCAATAGAAGCACACCCCTTGCGGGGTCAGCAAAGCGCAAAGCTAGCTGGTGCGAGCGAACTAAATACAAATAACAGAATAATATACAAAGAAAATTCATGCCAAACAATAAATGATAAGTAACAAGTTCTAAAGTCTAAATCACACCGTGTCTCTAAAGATAATATTTCTAAGTTCAGGCAACAACACAAGAATTTCAGATTCAACAATAACTACACGTTTAGGATATATGCCGAACATTACACATGATTCAAACATGGTAAATATCAAGCGATGAAAATAAAGACAATCTCATAGTTCTTCCTAGTCTCCTAGGTATAGCAATCAAGTCGAAACCAAAAATTCTGTAAAATTCTGTATAAGTGTCTCATATCGTAGGTATCTGCATACCCTACGAATGTGTCTCACTCAAACACATCCCACAACGTGCACCAGTACCACTTCGGGCTTGTTTGTATCCTAATGGAGTGACATCTGCCAGGATACAAACTCAACATCCCGAACGACTGGCCTAACACGGCCAACCTAACACAATCAAACTCAAGCGCGCTGAGAGGGAAAGCGAGTAATCTCAAAAGCACGTCCTCCGGGTCTCGTCTTACTGCACTCTATAGTGGCAAGTGCGTGCGAGAGCTCACCGCACCTCAGCAAGCTTGCCACATGCGATAGCGTCCACAATGTCAGGTGCGAGTCATCTCAAGCACCATCCAACTCACGATGCGAGCAAGCTCCTAAGCATCGGCACAACAGGCATTATAGCGGGGTAAAAACACTTATACTACTATCCACATGCACAAATGACGAGTCTGTACATAACCAAAGGTAACAGACGTGCAATCATAAACAATTCAGCAATTTTTATAAAACCACGACTATAGGGTCCCAACATGACCCAATTCACCACAATAAATTTATTCGAGTCGATTATCATACATGCTCAAGACTCGGAAATCCACGGTAAAACATGACATACTATGCAAACTCGGAAACGAAGTATACAAGTCCAATGTCATTACACCAAAGCCTAATCACACCAAAAATTCATTCACTATTCTATTTCATTCAAGTATATCATGTTTTCAGGAAACCTAATACATAATTCATTCACAAATAACCAACACAATCATCGAAATATCTGAAAACCCCGAATTTCGGATTTTGATTCAAGTATACATA
Organism: Berberis vulgaris; assembly: GCA_963556465.1. Taxonomy (NCBI): domain Eukaryota; kingdom Viridiplantae; phylum Streptophyta; class Magnoliopsida; order Ranunculales; family Berberidaceae; genus Berberis; species Berberis vulgaris. Next base: position 55,604,997 of record OY747132.1, read on the forward strand.
ATAGACGGTATGATGTAAAACTTAAATTCAGGATTTCAAATAATTATTTCTCAAAATAAATATTATAATTCCACTCACCTGGGCGGAATGGATTTTCAAAATCCAATTCCTAGCAGTCGAAGCTCCTAACATGCAAAACCACGAATGCGGGACCATGAAATTTTTTTTAAAACTGCATGGCGGACTCGAAGGTGAGCAAACTAGCCGAAAACTGAAAAAATAAATAAATTACAAGCGGCGCGTGACTGAAAGAAAAACTTACAGGCAATAAAAAATCGGCAAACACCCCGCCGAAACCCTCCCTACTCCGGTCTGATCACCTCCAAACTTCACAACAGCTCGGAAATGGGTCTAAGAACACCCGGAGTCATGAATGTGAGGCTCACCCACGCACCCAAAGCCCGAATTCATGCCGAAGAATCCTCAAAACGAACATGCACCCTGATTTTTTTGAAAAAAATTCGGCCAACCCCAAAATCAACCTTGCATGTCGGTTCTAAGGGCTCCCAATGACGCCACCAAGGCCCCTCCACGTCTGATTGGAGCTATGGAAACCGATCAAACAAATCCAACCCCAAACTCAAATGAAAACTGATTTTTTTTTGTTTTTTTGGTTTTTTTTTTGCGAAAAACCAATCGAGAAACGAAGAGGGAATGAAGAGAGGAAGAAAAATGAGGGACAATGGCGAGATTCCACGAAGGAAATCGCTCGACCTCCTCGAAAGAACCTGGCGAAGCATTGCTGCGAGAGAACTCTCGCACTGTAACAGGAAAAGGAAAGAGAAGAAAGAAAGAAAAAAAAAGGGGGTCGTGTTTTAAAGGGTGGGTGGCTATGTGCCCCCACCGCATTAACTGAGTACACCCCGATCAAATTTTTTTTAAACGCAGCTATTACATCATACACACCTTAAAAGAGATCTCGTCCTCGAGATCAGCCAAAAGCCACGACAAGAAAACCTAGGCGAAAAGCTCGGGGTATTTCTGTCTCATCTGGTCCTCCAGCTCCCAAGTCACATCACCAGCTCGGTGGCTCCACTGAACCTTCACTAACTTCACTGTCCTCCGACAAAGTTGTTTCACATCATCATCAACAATGGCTACTGTCCTCACTGGATACGTCAACTAATCAGAAATCTCTACCTCAGCGGGCTCTATAATCTGCGACGGGTCTGCCAAACACTTCCGCAACATGGATACGTGAAACACGTCGTGGAGACCTGACATACTCTGCGGCAAAGCCAATCTGTAGGCCACTGGTCCAATCCTCTTCGTAATCTCGTATGGCCCTACATACCTTGGTGCAAGCTTCCCTCGACTTCGGAACCTAACAACTCTGCGCATCGGGGAAACTTTCAGAAAAACCCTGTCACCAACATCAAACTCTAACTCCTTACGCCTCCTATCAGCGTAACTCTTCTGTCTACTCTGGGCTGTCAACAAACGCGCTCTAATCAGTTCAATCTTCTCAGTAGTTTCTCTGATCACATCCGGCCCTATCAAAACTGACTCTCCAATCTCTGCCCAACAAACTGGGGACCTACACGGTCGTTCGTAGAGTGCCTCAAACGGTGCCATGCCAATACTTACGTGGTAGTTGTTGTTGTACGCAAACTCGCATAACGGTAGGTGATCTTCCCAACTGCCCCCAAAGTCTAAAATGCATGCTCTAAGCATGTCTTCCACTACCTGATTCACTTGCTCAGATTGGCCATCTGTCTGTGGATGATAAGTTGTACTCATGTCCAATCTAGTACCCATAGCTTGCTGAAAGCTCTGCCAGAAGTGGGCTGTAAAAAGCGGATCTCTGCCGGATACAATCGAAACAGGCGACCCATGAAAGCGAACTATCTCCCGAATGAACAACACAGCTAGACTGTCTGTCGTCCGATTCATACTAACAGGAATGAAATTTGCACACTTCGTCAACCGATCAACAATGACCCATATCGACTCATTACCTTTCCTCGACCGTTGAAGTCCATCAATGAAATCCATAGTGATATACTCCCATTCCACGTCGGGATATCCAATGGATGCAATAACCCAGACGGTCTCTGGTGCTCGATTTTCACCTGCTGACAAGTCGCACACCGTGTCACAAACTCTCCAATGTCTTTCTTCATGCCATGTCACCAGAAAGAACGTCTCAAATCTCGATACATCTTTGTTCCACCGGGGTGAATGGTGAAACGAGATCTATGAGCTTCCTGTAAGATATCTCTTCGCAATTCCTCATCAGACGGAACACAAAGCCGCCCACGAAACCGTAACCCTCCATCTGAACCCACCGACCAATCGGTAGGGCACTCATCTAATGTGTCCACTACCAAATCTGCTATCTGCCTCGTAATCACAGGATCAGAGGTCTGTCTCTCCACCACTCTATTGATCAACGGAGGATAAACTGCTAAACCCGCTATCATGCTGCCTTCTGTACTGAAAGTAGGCTGAACTGCAAATGAAACCAATGTCTCAAGTGTTCGGTACTCCTGAATCATCATGGTTGCCATCACTGCATGTCACCTACTCAAGGCATCTGCAACCACATTGGCCCTACCAGGCTGATACTGTATCTCGAAGTCATAGCTGCTAAGGAAATCAACCCATCGTTGTTGCCTCATATTCAATTCCCTCTGAGTGAATAGGTATTTCAAACTCTTGTGATCTGTGAACAACTCGAACCTCTCACCATACAGATAATGTCTCCAGATCTTCAAAGCAAAGACTACGGCTGCCAACTCTAAATCATGTGTCAGATATCTCCGCTCGTGGGGTTTCAACTGTCGAGACGCATAGGCTACAACCTTCTTGCCTTGCATCAACACTCCACCCAATCCTGTACCGCAAGCATCAGTAAATACCACCAGTCGGCTACCAGGTGTCAGAATAGTCAACACTGGTCCTGAAGTCAACCGAACCTTCAAAGTTTCAAAAGCTTCTTCACACTTTTCTGACCATACAAAAGGAACATTCTTCCTAGTTAACTGAGTGAGTGGTGCCGCAATCAAGGAAAATTTCTCGATAAACCGTCGGTAATAACCAGCCAAACCCAGAAAACTACGAATCTCCGTCACACTACTCGGTCGTCTCCAAGACTTCACTGCTTCGACTTTCTCGGGATCCACTGCAATACCTCCACTAGAAATGACATGCCCGAGAAATCGAACTTCAGGCTCCCAGAAGTGACACTTACTGAATTTCGCATACATCTGATTTTCTCTAAGTGTCTGCAAAACAATGCGAAGGTGCTATCTGTGCTCCTCTAAACTCCTCGAGTACACTAAGATATCATCAATGAAGATTACCACAAACTTGTCCAAGTACAGACTGAACAATCTATTCATCAAATCCATGAAGAAAGCTGGTGCATTTGTCAATCCAAATGGCATGACTGGAAACTCATACAAGCCATAACGGGTCCGAAAAGCGGTAATTGGAACGGAATGTTCCTCAACTCTCATCTGATGATACCCAGACTACAAATCTAATTGTGAAAACATTACGGCTCCCCTCAACTAATCCAATAGATCATCAATTCGCGGCAATGGATACTTATTCTTGATGGTCACTTTATTCAGATCTCGATAATCTATGCACATCCTCAATGATCCATCCTTCTTGGACACAAATATTGCTGGAGCTCCCCAAGGTGAATTGCTCGGACGAATAAACCCCTTACGAAGAAACTCATCAAGCTGTACTTTCATCTCTTCCAATTGCTTAGGTGCAAGCCTGTACGCTGATTTAGATATAGGTGCAGTACTAGGAACCAGGTCAATCCGAAACTCTACCTCACGATGAGGAGGGATACCAGGATTCTCCTGAAAGACATCAGGGAACTCACACACAACCTCTACAGAACTGGTGTCGGGACAAGAAATCTCAAGAGAGCTAAGAAAACTCGACATCAAAGAAACCGAATCGGGCTCACAAGCCAACACACGAGGCGAAACATCAGGTGGCGCTAACATCACCGACCAATGCAAGCAATCAATGATCACCGGATGACTGGACAACCAATCCATCCCTAGAATCAAATGATAGCCCTCAAAACCTAAAACAATAAAGTCAAACACAAAGTTGTACCCCAACAAGGAAAACTCGAAATGGGGACAATATTCCCACAACCAAACCAAACTACCCAAGGGAGACACAACGCACAAGGGCTCCGGCAAAGGCACTACCTCAAGGTTGTCTCTAACAACCAACTGTCTAGAAATAAAAGACCTAGATGCTCCTGTATCGAAAAAGGCCCTCAACAGGGAAGACGACGGATGCACAAAACCTAACACACAATACATATATCCTGAGTCACATAACAACACACTAACATGCAATTTTTCCTACGCATAATGCACATAACACAAATCTTTCTACATCTGGCATACACAACTACTATAAAAAAAACAATAACATACCCTCAACATTTCCCTGACCGAGAATAGCTGCTAGGCGAACAGGAGGTGCTGGGAGAGGGACTCTTTGACCAATTCCAGGCGCATGTGCTAACTATCCCTGAGGCGCCCTCTGTTGTGCTGGTCCATCCTTATTCTGAGGACAACGTCTGGAAAAGTGCCCCAATTGTCCACAAGTATAACAAACTACATGCTCCCATTGATTTGTCTGACCTCGTGGACAATCACGGGCTACATGTCCTTCCTGACCACAAGTGAAGCAACCACTGCTAGTTCATGTCTGACCACCCCACCAAGGTTGTCTCTGTTGCTGCTACTGTCGATGATCTCCTCGGGAACGTCTGTCACCTCTGCGGTCTCTGCCAGTCCTAACTGGTCCCCCTCTACCAGGGTCTCTCTGCTGGACAGCGACACGCTCTGGCTGCTATGCCTGCTCAATTGTCTGGCTTCCTCGGCCAAACCTCTGACTACGTTCTGAACCTCTAGCTCGTCGAACCAAAGTCTCCTGTCTACACTCGGCCTCCACTCACTCCTGACTCAAAGTGACGTCTACTAATCTCTCAAAAGGACGATCGATCATCACCATCAACTGTTTCCTTAGGAACGGGTTCAGACCACTAAAAAACTTCATGTTCTTCTTCTCTGGAGTATCTATAAAACAAGTGGCATAGCGGCTCAACTGTGTAAACTCGGCCAAGTACTCAGAAATAGATCTAGAACCCTGCTGTAAATGTAGAAATCTGTCCACTATCTCAGCTCTGGCAGAATCAGGAACAAAATGTTGTTCAAACACCTGGCAAAATGTATCCCACTGCATCTCTGACATATCACGGCTCTGCCTCATTGAATCCCACCAGTAGATAGCCTCTCCGTCAAACTGGTGTGCTGCTAACTCAGTACACTGTATAGGTGTCAGCACCATCCTCTCAAATATGAGCTCTACCTTACGGATCCACCGATCCACAGCTAGAGAATCTCCAGTGCCATCAAATCTTTCGCCACCCAAGCTAACGAAATCCCTATTGCGCCGAGTAAACGGATCCTCTGACTGACTGCCCTGCCTCATATTCTATGCCAATTGGGTCATCATTTCCATGAAAGCCTGAGAGACATCCTCCCCAGCAGTGCCTGATCTCTCACCCTGGGATCTCTGACCACACGCCATCACCAAACAACCTCTACGAAAAAGGAAACACACATACCATACATCAAACAACACAACAAAAGTCCTAACTCCTCTACCCAATTCACTCGGTATACGATGATGTCCTATGTGAACCGGTAAACAATGGCTCTGATACCAAGCTCTGTCACGCCCCGACCCGCCATGGGAATCGCAGCGTGCCGATACGTGAACTAACCCGTAACACAGGCGGACCGTAACCGGCCACAACATCATAATATAACACATTCTTGACACGAGAATGAAACGGAAATAAAAACTACGATAAAAATTTTGAACAAAATAAGTATATTTGATTCGCCCCGCCAGAGTCATAAAGACAAACCAATATACAAGCATCTAATATAGTAATATAGTACACCTGATAAAACAGAGGAAGCAAAACATACCCGTATAGGGTGGACACAACCAAACACCACAAAACGCGCCTACAACGGAAAACGGGGCCAGCACTGCCTGCACTCCAATAGAAGCACACCCCTTGCGGGGTCAGCAAAGCACAAAGCTAGCTGGTGCGAGCGAACTAAATACAAATAACAGAATAATATACAAAGAAAATTCATGCCAAACAATAAATGATAAGTAACAAGTTCTAAAGTCTAAATCACACCGTGTCTCTAAAGATAATATTTCTAAGTTCAGGCAACAACACAAGCATTTCAGATTCAACAATAACTACACGTTTAGGATATATGCCGATCATTACACGTGATTCAAACATGGTAAATATCAAGCGATGAAAATAAAGACAATCTCATAGTTCTTCCTAGTTATAGCAATCAAGTCAAAACCAAAAATTCTGTAAAATTCTGTATAAGTGTCTCATATCGTAGGTATCCGCATACCCTACGAATGTGTCTCACCCAGACACATCCCACAACGTGCACTAGTACCACTTCGGGCTTGTTTGTATCCTAATGGGGTGCCATTTGCTAGGATACAAACTCCAACATCCAGAACGACTGGCCTAACACGGCCAACCTAACACAATCAAACTCAAGCGCGCTGGGAGGGAAAGCGAGTAATCTCCAAAGCACGTCCTTTGGGACCCATCCTACTGCACTCTAAAGTGGCAAGTGCGTGCTGGAGCTCACCGCACCTCAGCAAGCTTGCCACATGCAATAGCGTCCACAATGTCAGGTGCGAGTCATCTCAAGCACCATCCAACTCACGATGCGATCAAGCTCCTAAGCATCGGCACAACAGGCATTATAGCGGGGTAAAGACACTTATACTACTATCCACATGCACAAATGACGAGTCTGTACATAACCAAAGGTAACAGACGTGCAATCATAAACAATTCAGCAATTTTTATAAAACCACGACTATGCCAGGGTCCCAACATGACCCAATTCACCACAATAAATTTATTCGAGTCGATTATCATACATGCTCAAGACTTGGAAATCCACGGTAAAACATGACATACTATGCAAACTCGAAAACAAAGCATACAAGTCCAATGTCATTACACCAAAGCCTAATCACACCCAAAATCATTCACTAATCGATTTCATTCAAGTATATCATGTTTTCAGGAAACCTAATACATAATTCATTCACAAATAACCAACACAATCATCGAAATATCTGAAAACCCCGAATTTCGGATTTGGATTCAAGTATACACAATAGACGGTATGATGTAAAACTTACATTTTCAAATAATTATTTCTCAAAATAAATATTATAATTCCACTCAGCTGGGCGGAATGGATTTTCAAAACCCAATTCCTACTAGTCGAAGCTCCTAACACGCAAAACCATGAATGTGGGACCATGAATTTTTTTTTAAAACTGCAAGGCGGACTCGAAGGTGAGCAAACTAGCCGAAAACTGAAAAAATAAATAAATTACAAGCGGCTTGTGACTGAAAGAAAAACTTACAGGCAATAAAAATTCGGCAAACACCCCGCCGAAACCCAAAGTTTGGCGAAAACGCACCGGAACCCTCCCTACTCCGGTCTGATGGCCTCCAAACTTCACAACAGCCCGAAAATGGGTCTAAGAACACCCGGAGTCACGAATGTGAGGCTCACCCACGCACCTAAAGCCCGAATTCATGCCGAAGAATCCTCAAAACGAACATGCACCCTGATTTTTTTTTTTTAAAAATTTGGCCAACCCCAAAATCAACCTTGCATGTCGGTTCTAAGGGCTCCCAATGACGCCACCAAGGCCCCTCCACGTCTGATCGGAGCCATGTAAACCGATCAAACAAATCCAACCCCAAACTCATATGAAAACTGATTTTTTTTTTTTTTTTTTTTTTTTTTGCAAAAAACAAACCGAGGAACGAAGAGGGAATGAAGAGAGGAAGAAAAATGAGGGACAATGGCGAAATTCCAAGAAGGAAATCGCTCGACCTCCTCGAAAGAACCCGGCGAAGCGTCGCTGCGAGAGAACTCTCACACTCTAATAGGAAAAGGAAAGAGAAGAAAGAAAGAAAAAAAAAGGGGGTCGTGTTTTAAAGGGTGGGTGGCTATGTGCCCCCACCGCATTAACTGAGTACACTCTGATCAATTTTTTTTTTTTAAAAACGCAGATATTACAGACGTAAACACCCCACTTACTCGAGGGGAGTAGCAGATGACAGTCACACTCCTCAGCAGAACACGTGTCATGATGATCTCGAGAAACTACGGGCCCGAGCATCGGCCCAACACAGATCCAGCCCTAGCAGATCTAAGCCCGCTCAACTTCAGTTCGCCAAGCTAACCCGGACTCTCACAACATGCTAGGCCCACACGTCTCACAACCATACTCAATACCCATAAGCCCTCTTTAGGAAAGTATCTCGAGGATCTGCTTTGGACGGGCAACTACAGCTGCTCTCTGCTTCCAACTAGGAAGCAAACACTAGAATATCTTCCACATAGGGAAACTCCTTTCTACGAATTGTTCTTGGATTGAGAACTATCTCTCGCGCATCTAGCAGTGCAGAGCTAACATGGAACTTCCCTCCTACAGCACAACTCTTAATAAGAGAGGGATCTCCACGAAGATCTCCTCCCTAAACTACGCCTACGATGGCCTGGTTAAACTAGGACTTCTTGCACTATAAATAAGTCATGAGGTTGGTAAACTAAGGTATGCTACAAATTCTCTGTGACAACATTACACCTTCCTCAGTTCCCTGTCTGACTTTAGCTTCGGAGTGCCATCGATCACCCCACGGTGGTCAGTGGCTCACGTGCGTTACTTGTGCAGGTCAGCAGGAACAATGTCAAAACAGGGAGCGAAAATTGACTGTCTCATATACATATAACTTTCATCATAAATAATAATAGATATTAAATAAATAAATATGAAACTTCATTTAGAAGTCATGATTTAATTCAAAATGAATTTCATCTCACATTGATTTAATTACAACACATCCTAAACTTTATTTTAGAAGAGTATTTTGATTAAAATTAATAATATAAATATTAAATAAATAAATTCGGGACGGGATGGGATAGGCGGGATTGAAAATCTTCATCCCGATCCCATCCCATCCCATCCCATCCCACTCTAGATCGGGATGGAACAGGACGGGATCGTGATGGGTTTGATCAATCCCAAAAGGACCAAAAAATCGGGACGGGACGGGTTCGGGATCGCGGGATGGGATGCCCACCCCTAATACACATTGTGCCATGTGAAGGAGGTGCACTCATTTGGCTTTAACCTCACAAATTGCAAGGTTCAAAAACAATGTTCTGGTGACCTTGCAACTGCGCAAATGTCCACTAGGCTTCTTTGCAAGACCTTTTTTGTAATTTGGTGCAAAATTTAGTTGAAGTCGCATTTTCTTGGACAAGTTCTTTATAATGTAGAATGCTACTTCTGTTAAAATTTAAGCCTGATTGAAAATTATAACACTAAGAAAAAAGGAAAAAAAAAAATAGGGAACACAAAGATACAAGTGTTGATGAAAATGAGGAATTGAAAATGGGATGAGTTGGAAGTTTTCACAATCTCAATTGAGGTATGTCTTTTCGGAAACAATCAGAACAAATTTCGCCCCTACTTAGTGTTGTAGTTCGCTAGTCGTCTCACAACCAAAATTAAGCTATTTGATGAGCAGCACCCTATACAAGGGTGTTGGTTCTGGCGGGTTTACTAAATGATTCTCTCTCATATGTAAAGGAAGGAAAAACTCTTAAAACTTTATTGTATTGAGAAAGATGTTATTCTCTTCAGTATGTAGAAAACCAACTGTTGCATCCTTTGAACTTGAAAGTGAGTGTTGATCAAACACAATTGTTCAAATTCAAAAAGAAACTGTGAAGTGCAAAATGGCTTTTATTCAAAGGAGCAAAAAAGGCCCAAGGCCCATTGGTTGATATATATATATATATATATATATATATATATACAAGGATTGTGATTTCGTTTTTTGAGTTAATTTCGGTTTCCTGATTTTAAGAAATATTTCGGTGTGTAAAAAAAACATAAATTTTTTTTCGCCGATACATGAAATTTATTATATAAATTTCGAGGGTATTATGAAATATGTGAAATAATAAATGCAAGCAAGTAAATTTATTAAACACATTAAATGATGTATGAATACCAAATATTTCTAAAATTTATGACATAATTAAAGTAGATCAATTAATTACAACCTTTTTTTTTTAATTAAATTACAATAGATTTAATAAAAAAACGGGAATCAATTAAATCATATCAATTAAATACAACCTAATTAAATAAATCATAAAGAGAATCCCAAATCAAAATCAAAACAAACTACTCATCCCTCCCATCACATTCCTACACTTGCTTTATTGTCCTTCTCCTCCTGATACTCACTCACATCCCTTCATTTTTATTTACTTGCCTCGACTATTGTGCATGGAGTAATCTATCTCTCACTTCACCTCTCTTCTACCATCTCTATATATGTGTCTCCACTTCTTTTCTCTTAAGAAAAACAACTTACTTTCTACATTTTCCAAAGCTACACTTCTAATGGATTCTTCACAAAAATGTTTGCTTTCACCTCTCAAATTTGAATCCTCGGCAAAACCACCAAAACCAAGAGTCGTCTCTCTCCCTCTTCGACTCTTACAACACTTTAGTTCTTCTTCTTCAAGAGATGATCGAAATTGCTTCTGCGATCGAAGAAGAGAATCGATCGGAAAGGAGCGGTAATCGGAACCTGCTTCAGTTCTTCAAATCAAAAGCTTCTTTCCACTGGAACAATTTCGATTCAGGTCAAATAATTAGACCAAAAAAATGTACTTTTGCATTACTTTTTTGTGTTTTTTGTGAAAAAACCTATGAATTACGAAAAAGAACCACAAATTTTAAGAAAAAATTTAACGAAATTATGTAAGTATGCATTTCGCCTCTTTTCCTTTCAGAATCTCAGATACAGAAAAACTCATCAAGATTTCACGAAATTTCAATCCTTAGATATGAAGTTGTCTTTTGGAGAGAAACTTAGATATGATATCCATAGGCAAGGTGTCTTTTGGACTTGAACCTTCCTTAAATAGTACTTATCGGATTTACTGGTAACGCAGTGTGTATAAGAGACCTTGAACTGTTCACTATATTTAGTAAACCAAGACAATGAGTATCTCACATTTCTTATCTTCATAGTTTTCGATTCATACGGTTGTGTTTATTTTGATCTCGAAAGAGATTTTTAGAAAACTTAGTCATATCATTCTCATAAATGCAACCACTCATTTACTCCAATATAGGTGACACTTAAGTTATTTATATCCTGTTGTATTCATCTTATCTCATAAGAGATTAGTATCATTAAAGATAAATAAATATTCGCCCTGACCATCACAGGTAGTATACATTTCTTATCATAGGAATGAGTAAGTTTGTACACTCTATTCTTTGAGCTTCACCCAACTTGCCTAGTTAAACCTAGGCCTTGCAATTCCATTTGGCTAGGTTAGGTTTTCGCAAGGTATACTCTTTATTGGATTGGCTTTAAATCCATTCCCCTCAATAAAAATAACAATTTTTCTTTTTGTATACCCTTTGTAAATTGATCTGCAATATTCTCTTTTAACTTCACATAGTTAATGGAAATAATTCCAGTTGAGAGCAATTGTTTTATTGTATTATATCAACGTTTTATGTGCCTAGACTTGCATTGTAAAATTTGTTTTTCACTTGTGCAATAACTGCCATGCAGTCACAGGTTGAGTCCATAATGGAACATCTTCTAGAAAATTTCTAAGCCACTTTGCTTCTTCAGCAGTCTTATCTAAGGCTATTAATTCTGATTTCATTGTTTTTTTTTGAAAGGCAAGCAAGGTTTTTATAGGATCCCAGAACTCATAAAGATGTCGTAAGCTGGGTTTGAACCCATGACCGAGTGGTACCATTTGCCAAGCTCTAACCGTTGAGCTGTCATGCCATTGGCATTCTGATTTCATTGTTGAAAGTGCTATACATGTTTTTTTTTGTGATTTCCTCGACACTGTTGCCCACTAAGTGTAAATACATACCAATTGTGGATTTCTCAGTATCATTGTAATCCAATTAGCACCAATATATGCTTCCAAAACTGGACGATATTTAGTATATTGTAATCCATAGTTGATTGTGAACTTTAAGTATCACAATACTCTAACCAAAGTTTCCCAATGATCCATTGATGGATTGCTAGTGTATCTAGCCAATCTATTTACTGAGTAAGCAATATCTGGTCTAGTTCAATATGTGATGTATTGTAGTGTCCCAATGATACGCGAGTATTCAAAATGTGAGACACTTTCTCCCTTATTCTTTTTGAGTTTGCAACTTGGATCGCAAGATCTTTTAGCCGAATTGCTATCAAACTTTCTTAAAATTGTTGCCTCATAATGTGATTGGGTAAGTATGTACCCATCATTACTTATTTGAATTCGTATTCTCTAAATTACATCAGCTTTACCTATATCTTTTATATCAAAATTCGAATTCAATATTTTCTAAGATGAAATCATACTATCTAAACTTGGTCCCATGATGAGCATGTCGTCAACATACAAACACACAATGACAACAGAGCCATTGTAAAATTGCTTTATGTAAAACATTTATCACATTCATTGATCTGAAATCCATGTGATAACTTTGTATGATCTAACTTTTCATTCTATTGTTTAAGTGCTTGTTTAAATCCATAAAGAGACTTTACAAGTTTACAAACCTTTGTCTCTTGACCTTTTGCCACAAAACCTTCCGGCTGCTCCATATAGATCTTTTCATCTAATTTACCATTTAAGAATGCAGTTTTTACATCCATTTGGAATATCTTCTAATTGTAAATAGAAGAAATTGCTATTAACATAATAATATATATAATTCTAGTCACAGGTGAGTAAGTATCAAAGAAATCTAGCCCTTGTTTCTTATAGTATCTTATGGCTACTAAACGAGCTTTATATTTTTCCATTGTACCATCAGGTTTCAACTTCCTATTAAAAAAAGGTTGTAACTAATTTGGCTTACAACGTGGAGGTAAGTCTATTAATTTTCACATGTGATTTTATAAAATAAATTCAGTATCCCTTTTTATTGTTTCTCACTACACCAAAAGGCCTGTTTAGCTACGCGGAGATGGCCACGGTTCTAAATCGTTGGTTTATTTGCCATGGCCAAAAACCGTGGCTATAATGACCAACAGCCTAAAACCGTGGCTAAAAAAAATGGCCACGGCTCAAAACTGTTGGTTTATTTGCCACGGCCAAAAACCGTGGCTATAATGACCAACGGCCTAAAACTGTGGCTAAAAAAAATGGCCACGGCTCAAAACCGTGGCTATAATGACCAACGGCTCAAAACCTTGGCTACACTACAACACAAATGAAAAACGCTGAAAAAAAATTGGGCGGGCTTTTTGGCGCTCGATTCTTTCCTCTCTCCTTTTACTTGGCGCTCGAAGCTCCTCCTTTCTTGCTCCCTCCACTCGACTTCCACCTTCCCTGCTCCCTCCACTCAACATCGAGCCTCCCTGCTCCCTCGACTTCCCTGCTCCCTCCCTCGACTTCCCTGCTCCTCCCTTGATTTCCCTCCTCCCCTCCTTCCCTGCTCTTCCCTCCTTGCTCGGCGTCTTCAACCTCCAAACCATTTTGCAAAATCGATCAGCGACTGCAGATTCTCTCGTACAGGTACTCTCTCTCTCTCTCTACTTTCTTTTTGTGTCTTCTATCTTAGTTTTTATGGGGTGCTAAGTGTTTGATTAAATTTTTGAAGAGTGAATTGAAATGTGTTTGTATTTCTCACATCTTATGCTTTTTGCTCTCCTACTCATATGTTCATAGATGAAGTGTATCTGAAGCGTGAATTGTTTGATGAAATTAGGGTTTCTGAATCTAGAGTTTTTTTATTTAGAGGTTTTGAATCTCTAGGGTTCGAATTGAAACTGTATGTTTTTTGAAATCTGGATTCGTTTATTGATGAAGATAGAGAAGATGTTTCACTCTCTTAGAACCTAATTTGTTTCAATCTCTGGAAGCTGAGTTGCATTATTACATTCCTAAATTTGGGTTCGTTTATTCTTTGAAGATTGTTATAGGGTCTATTCCATTCCCAATTTAAAAGCATTTTTGTGAATTCATGGACATAACTTTGTTAAGCAAGAGTCAAGTGCGCCAATGTCATAACAAAATTGAGGAGAACTTCAGACTCCATAAGTTTGAGTATTACAACTATAAAATTTGGGGTTTGGGGTGTCCCATTTGGGATTCAGATCCCATTTTTGGCAGTTTGTTTCTATCACTTGATCCAGTTAGACGTCTATTTTTTGTCAAAATATAGCTTTTTTTTTTCAAGAAATTTTGTTCGTGTATTTGATGGGTTGCCCAACTTCCATGGCTTCATGTTATCAATCTCCGCCAGTGTCAATATAATTCTTGGCTTAATGGCATGTTCATGGTCACATTTTTGTCCGGATGTAAGAGATGAGAAACAATATTCTATTCCGTACCTCAGGTTTTCTTAGTTCATACTGTTGGATGGCATTTGAGACTTTGTTTAATGCAAAGCGGATTTTTAATGCAATTGGTAGTCTCTATTTGGACTTTAACCACTGCAACCTCACAGTTTTGTTCGAGGTTCAAAGTCATATCACTGGCTTAGATCTCAAATGTATTGCTAACATCCAGAGGTGAAAGATCAATGTCACTATGCATCACAGCTTCATTTTGTGTTGCAATACGACTTAAAACTTGGGAGTAGATTCTTGAATTATGTCTTTCTATTATTGCATCTTTTAGCTTTGAAAAATTCATATAGACCAGTTAGTGCAGACCCTGAAGGTTGAATTATGTTATGAAAACTATAGTTGATGCTGATCTCGAAAGTTCCAAGATTACTATGCTTTACCGTAGAAGACAAACTGGAACAAGAGCACAAGACAAGGAGAAGGCAGTTTTAGTTGTACCAGAAAAAAATTAGACAAGGGGAATGCAATTTTAGTTGTACCAGAAAAAACAATAGACAGAGAGAAGACAGTTTTGGCAGTACCAGAAAAAGTAAAAGACAAGGGGAAAGCAGTTTCAGTTGTTCCATTCAGTTGTCCACCTCCAAGGCTTAGAGACATTGGGTATGTTTAACGCGCCTTTTTCTTTTTCTTTTAGGATTATGGTATTATAACTGTTGAACTTTGTTGTATTAAGTGTTAAAACTCTAGTAGTGCATGCTTGATCCTTGCTTTCAATGCATGTGCAGTGTGAACACTGAAACTGTTGCGTTCATGTTGATTTACGGATTCAATGATGTAGTAAGGTATACACGTTTAGTTTTATCCAAAGTTATATTTTCTTGTCTTTGATTGAAAGAAACTCATCCTTACTGGATGACATCACAAGGGTGTCGCATGAGTTGGGAGCTGGAAACATTGACAAAGCTAAGAATGCTAGCAAGAGGTGCAAGTGGTCCATTTAGAAGCTGGTGGAATTCAGGTATTGAAATGCATCAAAGCAAATATGAATTATGTGGATGCTTTTGCCCATCCCTTCCATTAAATTCTCATTCCCATGGTTTATCCCTTTACTCTAGTTCACTTAGAGTTTTGATTCTTCTTTTTCAGTGAAAAGGGGTCTTTGAACTTGTAAAGTTTTGATTTTGGAATGAAAAATGGTACTGAAGAAGACAACAAGAACGCCATTTCTCAAGAGCATGGCGAGGCTTCAACCAACGCAGCAATAGCACCAGCTGTTGTACAAAATCAAGAGGTATTTCCTATCTTGTGCATATATGATTGAATGGTTTTGTTTGATAAAGGTTGGTTTTTTAGTTTTTGGTTTTCTGTGATTTAACCAATATAGGAATTCTGGGTTGTTTCTGTCATGGGGATTTCTTTGTTTGTTGTTATCTGTGATTTTAACCAATATAGAATTGGCAAGAAGACTGAAGGAATTATCTTATAATCTCATTGCCTTCAGTGTTCCTTTATGCAGGATACTGAAATAGACCGAGATAAAGGAGCATCGCCACTTCTCGCAGAGGCTGCAAAAGGTAACAACAAAAGCAAAGAGATGGTTGATCAAAATCAAACTTCCTCTACCAGTAGGGCATCTGGGAAAATGGTTAAAGATGGTTCTCAACCCTCTGATGCTGGCAAGGAAGAATATATCCATGTTCGCGCTAGAAGAGGCCAAGCTACAAACAACCATAGTCTTGCAGAAAGAGTAAGATTTGTATCAAGAATTTCAGTTTCTATGACATTAATAGTTGCTTATTGGTTTAAGTTCATTTGTATTGCGTCTGCATAACAGGTTAGAAGAGGAAAAATCAGTGAAAGGATGAAGTTTCTTCAGGAGCTTGTACCTGGTTGCAACAAGGTGATTTTCTGGAGCTTATGATTTATGCTTTGCAATTTGTTTATTGTTTCACCAAAATTTACTTCAGGCGTAGTTGTTTATTTGCTTGGGATTTTCTTGAATTTGCAGGTTACAGGCGAAGCTGTCATCTTGAAATATGATTACTAATGTTTGAATTTGAATAATAATAAAATGGTAAATCATAATTGTTGAAGAACACGTTGTGTCCAAAATATGTGTTCATCTTCAATAAAAAGCTCTTTTGAACCACACGCACCCTATATGCCAAGCTTTATCTAGCTGAAATAACTCAGAATTTTCACCTGACATAATTGTATATACACCTATTTGGGGTGGGTTTTTTTTTCCAGTTGATGATCTGTTTCACCTGTGTTCTTTTAATGGTTTATAATAATTTTACTGTAGTCTGTTATGGAAGATCTGAGCAACCAAAGTTTTAATTTTTTCAATGTTAGATTCAGGGATAGCGGTAATTGAAGTACATTGAGCTATAGGGGAATTGCAAGAAATGAGAAAGAAAGTGAACTAAGAAGAGGTTAGTTGCATGATTTTGCTGCTGTCACTCTGTGATGATATTAGATACCTATTGATCATTTGATTGTATCACCAACACATTACAAAAATGATATGTGTATAAATGAAAAATATTGATCATACTGTGGTGAATTACCTTGTGTTCGTTGTGTTTTTGGGTTTCATGTTTGTCCTTTGATAATGTTTATCCTTTGCAACACGAGATAAAAAATATATAGTTAGTTTGTTCAACTAATCTTCTAATTGATTTGCTGCTTAGGATTTTCTACTATTTACTGTAGGCACTCCGTAGTCTGTAGGTTTTTTTGGTTTCTTGATTTGGGCTTTATATTCGTTTCCTGTGATTGTTGAAATATAGGCTGTAATAAAATTTTGTGATGGGAACACTGAAATGGCAACTTTGGCGACTCTAGTTGCTTGTGATATGGGGACCATTTTTGAGAAACATAGAGTTTGGAGTCTAGATTGGATTAAAAAAGGTTATCAGTATATGAATGATTTCATGGAAATGGAACATGTTATTGTAAAAGAACAAATCCATTTGCAGTATAAATGTATGACAAGACACAAACCAATTTAAGGTTCGATCCTTTTTTAAGGTTGTCAAGTGTTCCCTATGGTTTATAGTTGTCATGTTGACTCAACTTGTAAATGAGAACGTTTGTACCATACGTGTTCTTGACTTAATCAGTTGTGATAGTATAATAAGAAGGTTTGAGTATGATTTTGCCGAGTTTTGGTTTTATATTTGACAATAGCAGTAATTCTAGCATACAGAGGAACACAAGAAAAGAAAAGAGGGTAACACGATTTAGTACATTTTGTGTAGGGGAACAGGCTTGTTCTCTGCATTTTGTGGTTCATTTTCCTTGATAGGTGTAATGAGCAAACTTTGTTTTCTTGGCTTGAAGGCTTGAAGTTTTTACTGCCTAATTGATTTACACTTGCAAAGTCTCAGCTAATACTAGTAAACTGCATAGGTTCATTATTTATAGATTTGATGCTTCTGAATGCTCTTAATCAGAAACTTAATAGAAATGGGGTATTGGGATAGTGTTCCAAATACAATTATTAAAGGCTTGTAGCAGTTTCATATCTGCAGGAAGAACGAATGGAATACAATTATTGAGTTTTAAGTGGGCTTCAGTTTTGAAGATTGTTGGTAAAGATGGGAAAATCTGTTAGGACGCCATTATTAAAGGTGAGATCACATCTTTGGATTCTTTTATTATTGTAAAGAGCATATATTTCAAATTTCCTTTTTTCATTCATTCTTATCATTAAAGTTTTTGCTGTGGATAAGAACGATTAAGTCGATCATTGAGAGTGTATTTAATATTACACACATGTGGAAATGATTTTACTGAACTTAATTTGTGACATTTTCAACCGTGAACTGAATTGAATGAACTAATTCAGTTCCTCAAAATTTCTAAAGAAAGCATGAAATTGTGAGACTTTATGGCTAACTTAGAGTTGATAAGACAATGGCATTTTGAATTAAAGAGTGAGTGAGTTAGTTTGTTTCTTCGGCAATTATGACCAACAAGTCAATGTCATCTAAGCATTGCATCTGTGAACCAAAGCAGAAATCCCCTTGCTTATGTAAGTTTCATGTTTTGAGTTACTCTGGAGCTGAAGACTTGTGTCTTTTCCTTTAACTTTGAATGTGAATTTAAAATGTGAAGTTGCATTTGAAGAATTTTGTGGATAGCAGTTAACTCTGTTGTGAGTTACCTTGCATTATTGTCAGAGAGTCCATTTGTTTGCCATTGTCTGTTGCCAACAACAATCAAAAAACTTAGCCAAATTTTTTTTGTTGCCAGTTTGATTGCTGCCAGTTTTTTTTTGTTGTTGCCAATTTGATTGCTGCCAACAACAATCAAATTGATTGTTGCTAGTTTGATTGTTGCCAACAACAATCAAAAAAACTTAGCCAATTTGCTAGTTTGATTGTTGCCAACAACAATAAAAAAACTTAGCCAATTTGATTGTTGCCAACAACAATAAAAAAACTTAGCCAATTTTTTTTTGTTGCCAGTTTGATTGCTACCAGTTTTTTTTTTTGTTGTTGCCAATTTGATTGCTGCCAACAACAATCAAATTGATTGTTGCCAACAACAATAAAAAAAACTTAGCCAATTTAATTGTTGCCAACAACAATAAAAAAACTTAGCCAATTTGATTGTTGCCAGTTTGATTGCTGCCAGTTTTTTTTGTTGTTGCCAGTTTTTTTTTTGTTGCCAGTTGTTTGCCAATTTTTGTTGTTTCCAATTTATTTCTCAAAGAGTGAAATATCAAAGTGTTAACTAAATATTGTTTCTGGTAAAAAAAATGATATTTCAATTTTTTTAAAATTCAATTTATAGAAATTGGGCCCCTCAAGCAAATCACCAATTCTTCTTATATTGTTTTTGCAAGGCTGATGGTTCTGGGCTTCATTTCCCTTCTATTGACATTTTTCCAAGCCTACATTGCTAAAATTTGTATTCCCAAGGGAGCTTCGAAATCAATGTTGCCTTGTTCTTATAAAGGATCCCCTAAGGAAGATACTAAGGGCAAGGATGCTCCTGAGGAGCATCGCCGGAGGCTTTTATGGAATGACCGTAGATTGTTAGCAGGGGCAGCACCTGCTTCATGCAAGAAGGTAATTTTGAATTGTACATAGCTAATTTCAATTTTTCCTTTTCAAGTCACTTGATTATATCAACAGTTAGTCACTATTGTTACTCTAGTTAGATGGATAGAAAATCTTCACATTGCATTTTAGAAATGGTTTCCTAACATGTGGTTTACTACACATCGTCACTAATCCTTACATTTTCTTGTTTTTGTTTTCTCTTATCTTCAGGGTTATGAAACACTTTAGAAATGTTTTCTCTTATCTGCAAGGTACTCTCTGCATATACATCTTGTTGGCTGCCCAGATTAATTAAAAGTTATTATGACTTAATGAGTTTGGTTTTCTACTGTTAGTCCTTGAAATCACTTCGCAACTGGTTTGCTTATGGCATGGTTAACTCATTTGGTGTTTCATTTCTATTTGCAGGATGGGACAAGAACTTTGGCTTCCAGCTATACATGAGTGATCCCAGTGGAAACTATGGTGGGTGGAAGGCTGCAGCTATAGGAGCAAACAACCAAGCAGCACAGTCCATGCTGAAGCAAGACTACAAGGACGAGATCACCCGGGAGGAAGCCATCACTCTTGCACTAAAGGTTCTTAGCAAAACCATGGACATCACTAGCCTCACTTCATATAAACTTGAATTGGCTGAAGTTTTCCTTGCAACATCTGGTCAAGTGAAGTACCAGGTATGTTCACCTGAGACCGTGAGCAAGTTACTGGTGAAGGTGGGAGTCACCCAACCTGTTACAGATGATTCTTAGTCATTTTCATGGTTTGTGTTGATGGATTCAGTAACATTAAGTGTTTGTCTTTAAAGCTCCATAAGCTACTCTGACTATATGGATTCTGTGTAAGTGATGAGTTATGAGAATCACATGGAGTTGTATCTCTTTGTTTTGCCTGCCTATGCTAGAGCAGTTTACTAGTTACGGAACGGTGATTCCTGATGATTAAGGTCAATTTTTATTTTACTTGAATCATAAGGAGCTTTATCCTTGCGTTTGTGGCATGCACCTGATTATTTTTCCATTACATACTTGTAACATTTAAGAGCTGCAATTTGGTGCAGCTTAAATTAAGTGGGTTTTTGCTGTAGTTGTTGTTATTGAGCTTATTAGAGGTATGAAAATCAGAGAAACAAAATTTTACAGGTGTGGGGCTGTGATTTTGCTGCAGCAGCAAAAGAAATGTAATTTTTTTTTCGATTATATTAATTTGCAACGGTTTCAAACCCTCACAACAAACCAGATTTCTTTTTTTTTTTGAATTTTGTTTTGACTGGCCACGGCTTAAAACCATGGTACTTAATTATTGCCACGGCTTAAAACCGTGGCCAGCTTGCAACCGCTTAAAACCGTGGCCATCCTTGCCACGGCTTAAAATCGTGGCCATCATGCTTGCAACGGCTTAAAATCGTGGCCAGCTTGCAACGGCTTAAAACTGTGGCCATCCTTGCCACGGCTTAAAACCGTGGCCATCATGCTGGCAACGGCTTAAAACCGTGGCTAAATCATCAAGCGTCCCGAACATAAAACCGTTGCTAACATGTGTTGCCACGATTTATAGCCGTCAATGATGATTTCGTGACGCCTCTACTACCCACGCCTCTAAGCCGTGACAATTGGTTACCCCCACGGTCCCAAACCGTTGCTGATGGGTATTTTTGGTGTAGCGTCTTTTCAATAAATACATTTAGAGGAAGTGATAGCTTCTTTATAGGTTTGTGGTTCACCCTCATTGAGGAATATTAAGAAGTGTCATTTCATTCGATTCCAAGTCCTTCTCTTGAACACTGCATGATGAAGCACCATTAGCATTACCAAAGTCATGTACATTTATTTTATTTCCGTTAAGTCTATCTTTGTAAGGAAATATAAGCTCAAAAAATTCAGCATCATTAGACTCAATGATAGTATTTGTATGAATATCTGGAATTTATGATTTAATGACTAGAAAACGATATGTTGCACTATTATTGGCATATCCAATAAACTCAAAGTCAATCGTTTTAGGTCCAAGTTTAACCTTTTTTGGAAATGACACTTAAACCTTTGCTAGGCAACACCACACTTTCAGGATTTTCTAAGCTGGTTGTCTCTTGCTCCATTTTTCATATGGAGTTTGATCACTCTTCTTTAGTGGGATTCTATTCAAAAGACGATGTTTGCAGTAAGTAGGACTCCACCCCACATGTTAAGTAGCAACCTGATTACGCCCAAATAGTACACGCGGTCAATTGCAGTAAAGAATGGGGTGTCGATCCCACGAGGTAAAACGATCTACAAAACAAGGTTAAGGAAGACAAACTATGCGAAACTAAAATTAAGAAATTCTAACAAATTTAAAATACGAAATTGAATTTAATTTAATGAAAATTAAGTTTTGGAAAATCACAAGGTTCCAAGAATCCCTCCTAGACATCACGTGCCAACTAGTATTGATTCGCTATGATGACTCAACTACGTGTTTCACATCCCAAACGACGTAATCGGAAAAATAATCTTTTATGCATGAATATACCCTAATGTAAATGAATTTTAGATTTCACTTCTTCTAAAAAAAACACAAAGGTTGGTCATATGTGATATCCTAAACTTACGATATATTCGGTGAAAATATCGTAATAAATGACGATCACATATAACTAACCTACCCGAATCAATTAATTCTTAAACATTCCACACATAAGAAAAACGTGACTAAGCTTATATAGAGAAGAAAAGATAACCACCGGAATAATAACAATCTACAAAGAAATCTATGAAATCCTTGTCACTGAAACAACATAAATTTCTATATTAAATAAAAGTGAGAAACATTAAACATCCTTATTCGTCGTGAAAACTTAAAGCGAATCAAATACTAATTTAGTGTGTTACATCTAGGAGTTCACCTCTTCACATTGCATGGGGTTTAGTGACTCATGGTGGTGGTGGTCACAACATCATTGGAGGAGGAAGTCATCTCTTCTTGTATGCGCACGAATCTCGAGAAATCGCAAATCCCTAGAAATCTCAGCAACTGCATTGTGGTGGTACACAGCAATGGGCTGAGGTGCGAATAGTGAACTGATTCAAAAATCATTTTTTCTCCCTCCTAACAGTCGCGCGGCTCTGCCTTCGTCTCCAGCGCGACACCTCCTGCTCCGCCGCCGCTGCTTCACTCTTCGCGAGCGTTCCTTCGTTCTCCAATCGTCTCCGGCACCTGCAAGAACAGAGAGAGAGATGGAAAGAGTGAGAGATACAAACTCGAAGGTGAAAGAGAACGAGGGGGCAAAATAGGGAGGACTCTGTCGCGGTGGTGGCGACTCTGTCGCGGTGGTGATGGAGTGAGATGGAACAGGGAGAGAGACCGAAGGCGGAAAAAGGGAGAGAATGGAGGATGGAGACAGGGCGGCGAAACAGGGAGGTGCTCCCTGTTTCTGCTGCTTGCAGTGGTGGCATGCGAGCTTTGTTCATGATGGAGGATGTTGGACGGTGGCGAGGTGAAGGAAAGACAGGAACAGGGTGCGTGGAGGAAACAGGGACGACGGTGGTTTGGCGGTGGCGAGATGGTGCTGATGGTGGTTGGTTAGTGACGAGATACACAGGGCTATATGTCTCTGCCCAGGTGGAGGTGGTGATGGCGGCTGGAAAAGAGAAGAGGAGCAGAAAATGTGGAAGAGCAGCCTTCAAGTGAAGGGAAGAGAGAAACCTAAATAGGGTTCCCCTGTTTTCTTGTTAGGTTGGGCTTAGGTTTCTAGCTTTCTGGGCTTGGGCTTGATTAAATTAAGTGGACCTAGGCTTATTTGGGTTAGGTTTAGATATGTGAACCGTTATTTTGTACCACCGCTAGAGTCAACAAATTAATCATTTCCTCAAATTGTCGCCTTAATGCGATTTTATCGTTCACGCGCAAATTCCTACAAAAAGCATGAAAATGAAATAATTAGAATAAAATATATTAATTGAAGCACTAACATATATAAATTAAGAGATATATTTTGTAATAATTACGTGTATATCAAATACCCCTAAACCTATATTTTGCTAGTCCTCGAACAAAACAAAATAAAGAATATAATCCTAACTCACTTTCGTAGGAATCACGGTTGCACTTACCTTAACGTGCAACAAGGCTTTAAACCTCTAGATTACCTCTAGAGGACGAGTTATAGTCTCGTGAGGGTTTCCAGAAATGCTACCCCCAAACATTACTGACTCAATAAAACAAAATCTATTTTCTAAAAACATAACGCAAAACATATGAACAGTCCCTTTTATTTCCCTTAGAGTATTTTTCTGATTGCTTACAATTCAAGAAAAACAATAAACTAATAATGTCACAAAAGTATATCATTAGAGTACAATAATTTAATAGTATCTAAAGGTTAAATGAATTTCATAATCATTCTCAACTCGAAGTGTGCGTGTGAGGAGCCTTATCAACATAACTCTTCATCTCATAGTAAAGATGTGACAAGATAACCTTTAGAAAAGACGTTTCAACTACAATTCTCTCATGTCGCTCAGAAATGAAACGCTCAGAGATTGGGCACTCAGTTTATATGTGAGGAAAAGAATATACTATGGAAAATGCAAACGTCTCACATATAATTATCATGAAAAACGAAATTTTCAAAGAGTGAAATGAATATGATCTCATGGACCGGAATATTGATTACTTTTGAGAATGTTGAATCAAACACCATAGTTCTTGCCTATTTAATCTCCACATCTATTAAGCTATCTTTCACTTAAGATCAATCAGGTCTTTACTAGGTTGTATTGGGGCTTGGATTATGGCAAACAATAATGGACAAAAAAAATACAAAGATTTCCTGATAATGGATACACCCTTGAATAAACACATAGGACATTGAAGAACAAATCAGTGTTGTACACCATTAACTTTTTCTTCATTATTTCCTTCTTCAATCGCCATTTTTTTTTCTTTCTATTTTTTTTATTTGCCCATTCCATAAATATATCTCACCGTATACATTCTCAGAAAATTGGGTAAGGATAAAATAATAGAGGTATTACTCCTTGATTGGAGTAGGTATTGGGAATGGGGATAACAAAGAAAAGGCTATTTAAAGGCTCAAAGGGCTGCAAATCGATATTTATTATTGGGTAGGCTAAAAGGCTAAAAATGGTTTAAAGAAAGAAATGCCTATATCACTTCATAAGTTCTAGTTAGTACTAGGACATCTCAACTAAATAAAGCAAGAAGTTCTAGTGTAAAGATTCAATTTCTATTTCATTCTTAAAGCAATCAATAAGAAAATCAAGAATAATGAGATCATCAACGAAATAATGCGGACTCAAGAAAAATCAGAGTGTAATTAATAACCCTCAAGAAATAAAGAATGACTCAAAACTCACACGAGTTAAAGTCTCCACTATTATTCTAAATTTTTTCTAGTTCAATATCTAACTAATCAACTTCAAATCATGTTAACTTGGCTTATAGTGCGTGAAAAGTCTCACGAAATACATCTAACATAAGGATAATATCAAATACCATGTTTTCCACTAATATAACTATGTGACACGTGTTAGTATGTGTTTTCTCAAAATTAAAGCAACAAAATTATTCTCTAAAATTGAAAAGAACTCAAAACCTTTTTTTTTTTTTTTATTCACCAAGAGTTCGGATTTCAAATGCATTTTCAAGAAGATTTTACACAATTACCATAATCATCTAAGTATTCAATGGAGATTGAGTAGAACACAAAAATGACTCGGTTTAATTGTAAAATACGTTTTAAACTCAAAGATTTTTGAAAATTGCATAAAAAAAAATCTAGTAAACCACACCCCCAAACCTAAACCAAACATTGTTCTCAATGTATAAAATAATAATCATGACAAATCAAGGCAAAATAAAAAAGGAGGGTTAGAGTGATATTACCATGGTGAAGCTTTTTACCAATTTCGATGAAATCTTCCACCAATGAACGCTCAGAAACATAAGAATCATGGAGTTTTCATTAGAAATCGATAAAATGCAGACTTGACATTAACAAAGAAAACAAAAAAAAGGCAAGTTGTAAGTCAAAACTGTTATGGAGCTAACGAGTATGAGTGAAACACAACTAAATAAGGTACTCGAAAATCAATCCAAACTAACAGCAAAGACACACAACTAAGGCTAGGCTGCCTCCTAGGAGCGCTTGGTTTAACGTCTTCAGCCCGACATATATTCTCCCTCATGAAAGATATACCATGAAGTGACGAGGAAGAACATAGGGAACATTCACCTCCAAACCTAGTCTATGATATAAACGAGTCAAAAGGGTTAAGGAATCGTATACCAACAACCTGAAAAGTTGAGGATTAGTTCACTCAAAAATAGCAACCACCTGATGTTTCCTCTTGATAGTGCATAGATCCTTGATGACCCTCGCATAAGTTGGTACCTGTTTAATCACATGCAGCAAAGGTAAGTTAATTTTAACCTGTTTCAAGTGTTCTAGAATCTCACCATGCATTTCCGATTTCTTTCCAGTAGGTCGTAGTGCTTGAGGAAAAGGAACTGATACTGGAATGTTCTTGTTGGGCTCATCCTCAGGGATGTTCTCCTTTGCATTTGGGGAGGTGCTTATAGTTGTGGACGAGCTTGACCCATCTAAAATCTTACCACTCCGAGTAGCGATGGCATTAACCTCTTTGACATTCTGAGAGTCTGAAGTAGAAGTTTGTGCCACAAGTTGGCCCTTCAGATTTGCTTGAGGCTGTGACGGAAATTGGCCCCGAGCTTGTACTGTTAATGAACTTGTCAGCTTGGTTATTTGGCTTTTGATCTCCTTGTTCTCCTCTACCAACTGTGTCAATGCAACCTCAATTTTTTTATTAGTTTTACCTTGTGCCTCTATAAATGCATGTAATGTGTCTGATAAGAAACTTATGTTAGATTGTGCATTGTATGGAGGTGCAGGGTATGACCTAGGTGATTGTGCCTGTGAGTGTGTAGGTTGGTCTGCCTCAGACCTCCAACCGAAGTTAGGGTGATCTCTCCAGCCAGAATTGTAAGTGTTAGAGAATGGTGAGTAAGGCTTCTTGTACATCCCTAAGGCGTTACATTGTTCCTCATAAACCCCTCTCATCTCAGTCAAGGTTGGGCAATCCTGTGCGAAGTGTTCAACTCCCCCGCATATAAAACATGCGTCTTGTAGCTCAACTCTGGCAACAGTATGTGTGGGCTTACCATCCTTGGTCTTAAGTGCTTCTAACTCCCTAGTTACTCTATCAAGTTGGGATCTAAGGTTATCCTCTTCCCTAAGTTGGTAAACTCCAGCTGGGCGTGTTCTATCTGTGCTCTCAGTAGCACTTGGACTAGTCCAAGTATGAGCCTTTTCAGCCAAGTCATTCAGGTACTCAATAGCCTCGTCAGGGTCCTTTTGCAAAAACTCTCCATTACACATCATCTCAACGAACTGACGCTCTCTACTGGTGAGTCCCTCATAAAAATAACTGACTACGCGCCAACTCTCATACCCATGGTGTGGGCATGTATTCAAGAGATCCTTGAACCTCTCCCATACTTGATATAATGTCTCGCTATTCTTTTGGGTGAAGGTAGAAATTTGTCTCTTTAGACCGTTGGTTTTGTGGTGAGGAAAGTATTTATTATAAAATGCTTGGGTCATCTCCTCCCACGAACCTATAGACCTTGGTCGCAAAGAGTATAGCCAACTCTTCGCTTTTTCCTTAAGGGAAAAAGGAAAAAACCTTAGTCTAACCGAGTCTACAGCCTCAACTTTGTTGTGGAAAGTGGCCACAACTTCCTCGAATTCCCTAATGAGAACATAAGGATTATCACTCTCTAGGTCATGAAAAGTGGGTAATAATTGTATCATACCCGGCTTAAAATCTAACTTTGGTGTACTTGGTGCAAACATGATACATGATGGAGTAGCAGTGCGCGTGGGGTGGAGATAGTCCTTTAGCGACCGTACATGGTCATCTTCGTGATTACTCATGGTGTTAGAATTAGAAGTAGAACTTAATTTGGCCTCAATGTGAATTTGTGGGTGTTCTAAATTGGGGATCCTAATTAGACTCCCTAAGTGGTCTCTATTCCAACTCACTCCCCCAATGTTTTTTTTATATTATTTATTTATTATTATTATTATTTTTTTAGAAATAAAATAAAATAAAATTAAAATTAAATTGGACCTAAAACCTAAAAATAGAATAAAATAAAATAAAATAAAAAATGAGCAAGAAAGATAATACCCGAAACCTTCCTTGTAGATTGACGCTTGTTCCCCGGCAACGGCGCCAAAATTTGATTATGCCCAAACAGTACACGCGGTCAATTGCAGTAAAGAATGGGGTGTCGATCCCACGAGGAAAAATGATCTACAAAACAAGTTTAGGAAGACAAACTATGCGAAACTAAAGTTAAGAAATTCTAACAAATTTAAAATACGAAATTGAATTAAATTTAATGAAAATTAAGTTTTGGAAAAATCATAAGGTTCCAAGAATCCCTCCTAGACTTCACGCGCCAACTAGTATTGATTCGCTATGATGACTCAACTACGTGTTTCACATCCCAAACGACGTAATCGGAAAAATAATCTTTTATGCATGAATATACCCTAATGTAAATGAATTTTAGATTTCACTTCTTCTAAAAAAAACACAAAGGTTGGTCATATGTGATATCTTAAACTTACGATATATTCGGAGACAATATCGTAATAAATGACGATCACATATAACTAACCTACCGGAATCAATTAATTCTTAAACATTTCACACATAAGAAAAGCGTGACTAAGCTTATATAGAGAAGAAAAGATAACCACCGGAATAATAACAATCTACGAAGAAATCTATGAAATCCTTGTCACTGAAACAACATAAATTTCTATATTAAATAAAAGTGAGAATCATTAAACATCATTATTCGTCGTGAAAACTTAAAGCGAATCAAATACTAATTTAGTGCATTACATCTAGGAGTTCACCTCTTCACCTTGCGTGGCGTTTAGTGACTCATGGTGGTGGTGGTCACAACATCATTGGAGGAGGAATTCATCTCTTCTTGTATGCGCATGAATCCCGAGAAATCTCAGCAGCTGCACTGTGGTGGTACACAGCAATGGGCTGAGGTGCGAATAGCGAACTGATTCAAAAATCATTTTTTCTCCCGCCTAACAGTCGCGCGGCTCTGCCTTCGTCTCCAGCACGACACCTCCTGCTCCGCGCCGCCGCTGCTATGCTCCTCGCGAGCGTTCCTTCGTCCTCCAATCGTCTCCGGCACCTGCAAGAACAAATAGAGAGATGGAAAGAGTGAGAGATACAAACTCGAAGGAGAAAGAGAACGAGGGGGCGTAACAGGGAGGACTCTGTCGCGGTGGTGGCGACTCTGTCGCGGTGGTGGCGGCCCTAAAAGAGAGAGGCGACTCTGTCGCGGTGGTGATGGAGTGAGATGGAACAGGGAGAGAGACCGAAGGCGGAAAAAGGGAGAGAATGGAAGATAGAGACAGGGCGGCGAAACAGGGAGGTGCTCCCTGTTTCTGCTGCTTGCGGTGGTGGCGTGCGAGCTTTGTTCGTGATGGAGGATGCTGGACGGTGGCGAGGTGAAGGAAAGACAGGAACAGGGTGCGTGGAGGAAACAGGGACGGCGGTGGTTTGGCGGTGGCGAGATGGTGCTGATGGTGGTTGGTTAGTGGCGAGAGACACAGGGCTCTATGTCTTTGCCCAAGTGGAGGTGGTGATGGCGGCTGGAAAAGAGAAGAGGAACTGAAAACGTGGAAGAGCAGCCTTCAAGTGAAGGGAAGAGAGAAACCTAAATAGGGTTCCCCTGTTTTCTTGTTAGGCTGGGCTTAGGTTTCTAGCTTTCTGGGCTTGGGCTTGATTAAATTAAGTGGACCTAGGCTTATTTGGGTTAGGTTTAGATATGTGAACTGTTATTTTGTACCACCGCTAGAGTCAACAAATTAATCATTTCCTCAAATTGTCGCCTTAATGCGATTTTATCGTTCATGCGCAAATTCCTACAAAAACATGAAAATGAAATAATTAGAATAAAATATATTAATTGAAGGACTAACATATATAAATTAAGGGATATATTTTGTAATAATTACGTGTATATCACAACCCAAAACTATTCAACATGAAAATAATAATTTTTTTCGAAGTTATATTTTTACGCTCTACAACCACATTTTGTTGAGGAGTGTAAGGTGCAGTTTTTTTTATGAATAATTTCATGGGAAACACATAATTCTGCAAAGGTATTCGAGTCATATTCCCCTCCCATGTCTGATCTTAGAATTTTGATTTTCTACTCTAAATTGTTTTCGACGTCAGCTTAATATGTCTTGAACATATTCAAATCCTCATATTTGCTATGTAGAAAATAAACATAACAATACTTACTATAATATTCTATTAAGGTAATGTAATAATTCTTTCTTCCATGACTTCGAGTAGATTTGAAGTCACCCAAATCTGTACGAATTAATCACAATAACTCATTTGATTTTTCAACCACAAACTTATAGATTTGCTAGCAAATTTGAATTCAACACAAATTCCACACTTACGCATAACATCAATTGTGCATTTAGGTAACAAATAAAGATTAACCATTCTACAAAGATCTAAAATTAATACGTTCTAATCTATCATGTCATAAAGTAGAAGACTTTAGTAAAGAATTAGAAGCCTTATTTATATTATTATTGACATCCGAAACTAATACATTGAGTTTAAAAAGCCCTTCAAATAAGTAACATTTGCCAATACATGTTCCCCTTTTAGAGAGAACGGACTTGTTAGATTCAAATACAAGTTTAAAGCCTTTTTGGCTTATTAATTTCATAAACATGCAACTCATTCATCAAGGTAAGTTCCTTTCCAAACGTGAATTTCAGGACCACTCTCCCTTTTCCATCAATAGTTGCAGTAAATGCATTGCCCATGAACAACTTCTCTTCGCCATTGATAGGAGTATAGGTGACAAACATGTTTAAGTTTCCACATATGTACCTTATTGCACCAATGCCAACTCACCAATCCTTACTATCTGTCATCATGTTGACTTCAGAAACAACACCAACAAAATTTTCAACATTATTGTCTTGGGTGCTCTTGTTTGTAGCGGGATTCTCTTTCTTGTGGCGGCAGTCATGTACCTTATGTTCAGTCTTTCCACACACCCAACATACACCCTTAATTTTCTTGAACATTTTCCCTTTTGGAACAAGTGCATGTGGACGTTTTCCATCATTTTTGTTGTTTTTCTTCTTCTGGCTTTTATGCATAGGCTTGGACTTATTTCTATTTTCAACAACATTGGCATTAGCGTCGAACTCAGAAGCATTCATCCCTTCACTATTGTGGTGATCTTCTTGAACCATTAGTTTGAGAACTAGATCCTCCATTGACATGTATGTTTTCTAATGTTTGAGATATAACTTGAAATCATTCGAAGATGAAGGTAATTTCTCAATTACAACACCTACTGCATATTGATGTGGCAATTCCATTTCCTCTACAACAAGTTCATAGATCAGAATCTGGAGTTCGTTCACTTGATTCACAACAGTCAGCGAGTCTATCATTTTGTAGTTTAAGTATTTCCCAATAATAAACTTCTTTGAACCAACATCTTCGATTTTTTATTTGTTCTCCAGTGATTCCCAATTTTTTTTTTTTTTTTTTTTTGTAGTTGTATATGATCTATACACATCATATAGTGTATCATCAAGATTGTTAAGGATATAATTCCTGCATAAAACCCAAATGTGTTTCCATGCATCAATTGTATTAAATTGTTCTGCAGAAATATCATCTCCTTTTGTCATAAAAACATCTTCTTTGACAATATGAACAAGGTTCAAAGTTGTTAAATAGAACAACATCTTCGGTTGCTAACATTTAAAGATCATACCCTTGAATTTGTATGTTTTCTCACATGGGGTTTGACGCTATTTACTGGTTGTTCAATGAATATGTCTATAGATTGTTGGAAAATAATCAGAACATGCCAATGGCAAGATCTTGGCGGATGGTACCACTAGATCATGAGTTCGAACCCAGCCAACAACATGTTAATCAGTTTATGGTGTGTTGACCAGTTTTGGTCTTTGATAGGTTATGGGATCCTGAAAACCTAGCTCACCTTCCAAAAAAAAATTAGAACACTATATATATATATATATATATATATATATATATAATACAAAGAATGTATAAAAATAGAAAGTGATTTCAACGAAATCAAAACAAAAAATAAATAAACTCACTGACTTGAATTACAGATAGAGGCTGGCAAAATTGCTATGTCTTGAATTGCAGATAGAGGCAAGAGGAATTGTTTTGTCCTGTAGACAGATTTCGAGGCAAGAGGAATTGCTATGTCTTATAGACAGAGTTCGCCCCTATTAGTGTTGTAGTTCATTAGGCGTCCGACCACTAGAATTTAATTATCTCTCAGATGTGAAGGAAGGAAAAAATCTAAAAATTTATTGTATTGAGAAAGACATTATTCTCTTCAATATATAAAAAACCAACCATTACAATCTTTGAATTTGAAAAGGAGTGTAATCACACACAACCGTTCAAATTCAAAATGAAAGTGTGAAGTGCAAAAGGTTTTTGTTCAAATGAGCCCAAGAAGCCCCAAACCTCATCTTTTGATATATATATAATGTCCTAAGTAGATGAAAATTTCCACCCGATCAGGTGCTGGTCACACGGAGCAATCTGCATCAGATAGAATCACGTGCTGATCGCGTGGATTAATCTGCATAAGATAGAAGTTAATTCTTGACACCGGTGTGGTGCCTGCCACGGGGACTCCGATGCCAAAGTTAGAGCAATGTCTTCAGAAAAATGTTTATATCTCTATATTTGAAGAGAGAATTCTGAAATCAAGAAAGAGTTACCTCCAGATGGATTTGTGTTTGACTATTTATAGAGGCAGATGAGTGAGACACGTGGCAGATGAGTGAGTGATCTGCTTGCAAGCGGTTGTAACTTTAGCAGATGAGTGAGACACATGGCAGATATGTGAGTTATATGCTTGCAGTCGGTTGTAACTCCTGCAGATGAGTAAGACACGTGGCAGATGAGTGAGTGATCTGCTTGCAAGCGGTTGTAACTTCACTTAGGTAGTTGTAACTTCTCTCAGGTAGTTGTAACCTTCTGTTGGTGGTTGTAACTTTATGTTTGGTGACAGCTCTCTTGCAAGCTTGTGTACTAAGCTGAGCATGGTGGTCAGCGCTGAACACTATTCCTCTGATGAGCTGTACTGGGCCCCTTTCATGGGTAATTTTTGGGCTTTTCGGAAACAACCCAAATCTTTGGGCTTCTCTATCCTGTTGGGCTAAGGGTTATTTTTGGCTCCCACAAATGCCCCTCATCTCCTTTGCTTTTGAGCTGACCATTTTTCTTTTCCTTCTTACTTAAATCAGAGGAGATGCATATTCACTAAGGAGCCCCGCCAAACATAGAAGTAGATTGCCCCTGATCTTGCTGACTCATCTGTCTTTATTGATACAAGTAAATGATCTTCATGTAGAGGCTTTTGTTGTTGTTGAAATGTAATCTGCTGAAAACAAAATGATCTGCATGTAGAGGCTTTTGCTGCAAATGAGATGATCTACCAGGTGACTCATACATAGTCATTTCATGGGCTCTTGGACTTTGTCCAAATAGAGAACTATCCTTAGGTGAATAAAACAATTCATGCTCTGGCGTCCTGGTGATTTGACGACCCATCCACCTATAAATGTCACATATCTTTAGATTGACCTACCCCTGTTTCAGCATAAGTTGAGGAGTGGCATATCTTTGGGCTGACCTGCCCCTATTTCAGCATGAGTCTTCATTTGTTGAAGGATGGGACACTGATCTACTGGCCGATTTTGTTTCCCCGATTGAGAAGGAAACGAATTTTGCTAAGGCATAAGCCTTTATAGTTGTCATCGGCCGATAAGTCATATTGGCTCAACTGTATCGCTCATTTCATGAGTTTTTGACAAGCATCCGAGAAGAAGTTGTGCCCTCTAACTCTTCGGTGATGAAAATTGAGCTAACTGCTATATTTGAAACTGCCAAGCAGATGTACAGGTCCTCTCTTGGATTTGTCTGCTGATCTACTCAAGAATCAATCCAAAGCTGCTGCTATACTAGTGAGAGTTTGAATTTCTTTTGGAGTTGATGGTGACTTCATATCAAATAGTGTTATTATTTGCTTTTATGATCCCCAAACTTTGTGTATGTTTGTTGGCCTGCTGACTTAGAAATATTTTCTTTAAGAGCGCAAAATCTTTATTGGCCTCATTCATGAGTTTCCAATGTGCTAAGTCAGAATTTAAGCATAACTTGAGAAACTTAATCATGGATTCAAATCTATTTATCTTGGAAATTGCATGGAAATATTGTGTAATCTGCTGACCACTTGACAAAACTTTTAAATGGATTTAAGTAGTCCCGAGTAAGATGCTTTTATGCATTGAATTACCCACTCACGGAGAGTGTGATCCTCTACAGAGGCATTATATATGTGTGGTCTGTTGACCACTTGACTAAACTTAAACGGATTTAAGTAGTCTTGAGTAAGATGCTTCTATGCATTGAATTACCCACTCACGGAGAGTGTCATCCTCTACTGAGGCATTTTGCTTGTGTGGTATGCTGACCAATTGACTAAACTTAAACGGATTTAAGTAGTCTTGAGTAAGATACGTATAGTGTCATCCTCTACTGAGGTGTGATCCTCTACTGAGGCATTTTGCTTGTGTGGTCTGCTGACCACTTGACTAAACTTAAACGGATTTAAGTAGCCCTGAGTAAGATGCTTCTATGCATTAAATTATCCACTCACGTAGAGTGTCATCCTCTACTGAGGTGTACATAAATATTTGTATTTCTTAATGTCTTCTGCTATATGATATGTAGAACGAATTCTCGTATTTCCCTATTTAAACTAAGGAAGGTGTGTTCTTTGCTGAAAAGCAAAATAATGTATCATCTGTTGTGGTATATGTAAATATTTGTTCAAGTCTTTTCTTTGCATGTCTTCTTTCATTGATGGTGGTCTTTTTGGCCAAGATTGGTTTTTCTCGTGGAGAATTTGATTGACCGAAACGGAGAACACTGTGTATGTTGTACCGGATGAGGAGTCTCTTGTTGAAGAGATAAAATACAATAAACAGATAAAATACAACCAAGTTTTTCTTATATATACATTGCATTTTTTTTTCTAAGAAGTTAAAAATGAACAAGCTAGGACGCCTCAACTTCAATCTACTTTGTGAAATGGTCGGTTGCCTTAATCATCAGATTTTTCTGCGCCGAAAAGTTTGATTGATTGGAATCGAGAACTTTGGGTATGCTCTACTGGTAGAGGAGTATTTTGCTGGAGAGCGTGCTCTACGCTTGTCACCCCTGTTTTTTTTATTCTCATTTTGATCTATATTCTTTTGTATAGGTTGGCTATCCTTCTTCAACACCTTAGATACCTTAGCAATATTTTTTTTCATCGTCCCACAATGCATAGCATTCTACCATGGTGAAGACTTCTGCAAGAGTTTTACCTGGTTTCATGGTCAGCTCGCCATACAACGGATGATCTGCGGGCAGACCCTTCCTGAAAGCTGAGGATGCAATTTGATCATCACACCCAACTATGCTTGTTTTTTTTGTCTTGAATCTTTTAATGAAGTCTCTGAGCGATTCATTTTACTTCATTTTTCATGTTGAAGAGGTGGTCAGCATGCTTTTTGACAGTTCGATAAGATGAATATTCTTTTGGGAAGACAAGAGATAGATCTCCAAAGTTGTTGATCGACTGGGGGTCAAAGTGTGAAACCAATCTTGGGCTACTCCCTGTAAAGTCATAGCAAATATTTTGCACATAAGCGGATCATCATTTTTGTGCAGAGTCATGACACTTCGAAAATGCTTCAAGTGCCTCTCAGGATCAGAATCTCCTTTGAAAAAGGTAAAAGTTGGTGTGGTAAACCTTGCTGGTGGAGGAGCCTCTTCGATGTTATCAGTAAAAGTTGAAGTGTTCACCAAGGCTACCTCTCTGCGCAGAGTATCATCTAGATTTCTCATAACTTGTAAATTCATCAACTGCTCTTTGACCAATCGTGCCACATCATCTTCTCCCAAGGGCTTATGTGTATCCTGCTGATCGGCCGTATGGTGATTTCGATTCTGATTATCTGCGGTAGATGACTCATCATATTCCGAATTTGATTGTGACTTACCTACATGTGAGTGAGGTAGAGTCTCAATGGGATTCGCCTGAAGGCTCCTTTTGATTTGACGAGCCTCTGAATGGGGGTCGTGGGACAAATCAATGTAGTGATCTAGATCTGTGTTGACCACTTATATCGAGCGTAGTCTGCGGTCCTAGCCTTGAGTGCTTAGTTGCCTGGGAGCCTAATCTTGAGAAGACTCCCGTTTGAGATCCGAGCCTAGAGTGCACATTTACTCGTGGCCCTAATCTCGAATGAATGCTTTCAGAGGGATTGCTTCCCTTTGATGGATGACTACTTCCACTTCTATGCTCAT
The DNA here is from genome assembly GCA_963556465.1 of Berberis vulgaris. NCBI lineage: Eukaryota > Viridiplantae > Streptophyta > Magnoliopsida > Ranunculales > Berberidaceae > Berberis > Berberis vulgaris. Next base: position 55,641,086 of record OY747132.1, read on the forward strand.
GATCTGCTGGTAGACGATGATGTGTCGTCTGCCTTGGTTGTTCGCTCACTAATCGCTTTACCACTTGGGTTTGTTCTTCCAATATTTTGGTCAGATTGGCGATCTGACCTGCAAGATTTTCTTGTTGTGTCATCTCCATTTGGCTTGTGGCAGAAGGTTGCAATTGATGGTCAACAGGCGGTGGCAGACCCACTATCAGTGGTTGTCTGACCAGTAATGGCTGAACCCGTGATGACGATGGCAGCCTAGTACAAGCAGAATACCTTTTAACATTATTTTTGTTTGTTTGTTTTCGAGTTTCCACCATTGTATTGAATTGAAAATAAAAATGTTTGTGAATGAAATTGAAATTGAATGAATGAAAGTCTTTTTTTGTGAATGGAAGAGAGCATGCAATGAGTTTGATTCAAGATCTCATAGAAAGCACCAATTTGTAGATGCAAACACTACACCAAAAATACCTATTAGCAACGGTTTTAAACCGTGGGGGTAACCCATTGTCACGGCTTAGAGCCGTGGGCTGTAGAGGCATCGCTAAATCCCCAGTAACGGCTAAAAACCGTGGCAAAAATATTAGCAACGGTTTTATCTCGAGGACGGTTGATGATTTAGCCACGGTTATAAACCGTTGCAAAAATTTTAGCCACGGTTTTAAGCCGTGGCCAGGAGTAGCCACGGCTTAAAACCGTTGCAAGTTATGGCCACGGTTCTAAGCCGTTGCAATAGTTTTAGCAACGATTTTAAGCTGTGGCCAGTACTAGCCACGGTTATAAGCCGTGGCAAGGTATGGCCACGGTTCTTAGCCGTTGCAATAATTAGCAACGGTTTTAAGCCGTGGCCAGTACTAGCCACGATTATAAGCCGTGGCAAGGTATGCCCACGGTTCTTAGCCGTTGCAATAATTTGCCACGGTTTTAAGCCGTGGCAAATTTGTTTTTTTTTTTTTTTTTTTTGTCACGGTGTTAAGCCAATGCAGTTCTACTGACAGTGATGCAATACAGGCAATGAAGAGAAATTACAGACTGAAGAACTTGTAATTGTAATTCTGGATTGATGACAGTAAATGGAATGGATTGTATTCAATAAGAAAGCTAATTCGAGATAGCTAATCTCCTGTAGAGCAAATGCTCAAGTGTACAATTTTCTTACAAATCAAATGAATCCCTTTTTCTCTCTTATGCTCTCTTATTTATAGTATTACATTTATTGACAACTAATCTAACAGAAATCCTTCCTAAACAACATTACATGTAACAACATAGCACTCTGCAACATATAGCAACCTGCTCCCTTTAGTAACAGCACTTGTGTTAGCAGCCTGCATTCCATTCATGCACAAAAGAGATGAGGGTGATAATATGAAACTGTGTTTAGTTAAATTACTTATATTATTTTATGATGTTTTACAGTTGTTATATATAAAAATGTTGCTTTAAAGCCAATTCTTTTATATATAATATGATGGAGTAATACATGCATTTTTTTTTTTTTTTTTTGAAAAGCAAGCTGGGTTTTTAAGGATCCCATAACCTATCAACTGGGCGACCTATAGGTCAACACCCATTAGAAACAAACCATACCGCCGGCGGGATTCGAAGCTAAGACGTGGGGGTCAAACCCACACAGCCCTAACGACTAGGCCAACACACCATTGGTATGGAGTAATACATGCATTATACTGCATTGCAGCACAAACATTATGTATACTGAAATGCATGTAGGAATCTCGACGCATACTCGAGGCATTGTATTAACCAAAAATTATAATATTTATTTCATGCTTTGAACAACCCCTACAGACCATAAAAAAAAAAAAAAAGATTAAAATATAACCATGATAAAAAAAAAAGTTTACATGCATTGTAAGAATTATAATATTTATTTCATGCTTTTAATGGAACCTGAGATCTTGCTAACATAAGTACAGTGATGATGGCTCGATTGCTAACATAAGTCAGTCACATTATTCAACCAAGTATGTTCAGTGTTTATGAAGTAACTCATTTAAACGATACAAATCATAATTTGATATCTTGAATTGTAATTCGTATTTTCTGACATCATGTTTATCCTTCAGTCCTTAAATTGCATTCGTTAGTTGTTTACAAACAATAAAAAGAAACATGTTTCATGTTCTATCTTCAGAAAACTTATTATTTAAAAATCCGATGGATGAAATTAACCCCTCAAGCAAAGCACAGACTTCATTTTCTGAATAATAACTTTTAACCTTTTAGCTACCAGCACTATTTAATAATAAATTCAAAGAGAATAACATTATTAAGATGTTCATGATACTAGTACAATAAGTCCATAATCTACAGGTACCTTTCCACAGAGTGGACATGTTTCACTCCTTTCCATCCACTCGTAGATACAACCAAGGTGAAAGTGATGAGAATCCTATAAACCAACATGTCTTGTACATAGCATTTGAGAATCCTTCTTTAATATCAATCTTAGTAAATGTAAAATGCAGACAAGTTTAAAATCAAAGAAAGTATTTGCATACACAAAAAAGATAACAAATTTGACATGTCAATATTATTACTTACCACACAAAGAAGTTGTCTTTTTCCAGGAGGATCAGCACCTTGATTACTGAACTTTGCTTCCAGAACTGTTATTAGGGCTACATTAATATAGAGTTTTTTAGTCACCTTTAGCAACCTATTCAATGTCGTTTTCCTCTGAGGAATTGGAACTACCACATCCGTCAAAGATTGTGCAGCCTTATTAAATTCAACCTGCTCCCAAGATATGAGTTTTAGTAAGTTAGAAACATGACAGTAACAAAAAAAGATAACAGTGAGTGATCTAGGCGTATAAAATATGAGACCTCATATTTTTTAACATGTGAGAATCTGTCTCTGCGGAAAAATATTGCACAACCATCAATTACTTTGGCAGTTTCATTATAGACCTGTTAAGAAAACACAAAAAAAGTAAAGTTAAAAAAGAACAACAAAATTCCACAGAAAAAAAAACTCTTAAGAACAAATAAATTCATAAGACAATCTCTGTTGTTTTTTTCTTGTAGAGAGCTTGATAACCATGTTTATCCAATTCAGGGGCAAAAAATTCCTCAAAGTGGTCCCTCTGAACCTGAGAGTGAAAAACCATGACCATAACTATGCTTAGCTTGTGTAAAATACTTCAAAATCAACTTAGCTGCCAGATTACAGCTTAACATAAACATAAGAACATAGCAACCAAACGCATAGAAATTTAAGGAAATGTAGATTTTTTATAAATATGTTCATGTACTACTGTTAACATGCTTTCTCAGTCAAAACAGGTTTGTCAAGTCCCACCTGACTGGTTACACCGATCGGGTCGTGATCGGTTTTACTACCTTGACCAGTGACATGCCATTTGAATTGGGTGGATGTATTCAAATGCAATGAGAGTAATTAGTAGTGTATGTTTTAATTTATATGAAAGAATAAAGGGAACCAACTACATATGGTCATGCAGTAGAGAGGCATGCCTTTAGTGAAAGGCTAGAGGAGAATATTAAAACATTGCATTCATAGGCTTATAAAAAGAAAACAACAATTAATAAAAGTTTATAGGTGAGGATTATAGGCATGAAAAAAATCCTTAAGAGGTATACATCTCTGTTTCAAAGAAAACTCCAAACACTCATCAAAACAAAGCTCGAAACCAGAGCATTCTCTATTTTTTGTTGCAGCAAAAAACAGGGTATACATCTCTGTTTCATATACTGAAAAAGCATCCCAAATCCACCCTATAATATTCTTCTTCCTATAATAATCTGGTGCTTTGCAACTGAAAATTAATCATACCCTTGTAACAACTGAAAATTATTCTTATAATATTCTTCTTCCTATACTCACCTTCTGTAATTCCACAATGTTAATAACTACCGATTCTTTTGCATTATATTCTAAGCATTTACTACCAAAGTATGTCAAAACATGGAGCCTAAGCATTCCTCCATTATACTTCATACTTTTTCGGGTTCGACCAACACAAGATAGATGAAAAGAACCAAAATTCTCAAAAATAGATAGATGAAAAGAACCGAATCAATTCACGCAATAAGTTGCATGTCTATTTATTTTGTTAGCTAATGACTAGTCATCATGCCAAATGCAATGCAAAACTCAAGATATAAAATTGAAGGGGAAAAATAAAAAAACATTCAACACAACAAAGTGTATAAAAAAACATGCTTTGTGTTTAAGAACTGCTTTGGTAATACAAAACCTCAATCAAGCACGCTGCTCCTTCACCATCCCATGCTATGGATTTTGCAAGACCCTGCATTAAAAAATGGGAATCCAATAATCATTCATGAAAAAGCACCTAATGGGTTTTATACTGATTTTGATAGAAAAACATGAAATGGGTGTTTTGGAGATAAGAGCACAATGAGAAGAAAAATGAAAAAAAGTTGAGAGATAAGTTCAAGCTATATATTATTATGCTTGTATAATAAACAAAAACAAAAAAAGACCCAAAGAAAAGAAATGGTTAAGGCAAACAGCTGACTTGGTAAGCCAAATAACATGTGGAATCATTTCAAATAATTGATTTACTTGTAAATTCACATCAGAACTCAGCAAAGCAATAGACTTACTTGTGGAATCTTTTTTAGCTTTTCTGATAATTCCTTCTGCATTTGTAAAGCTTTATTAGCTTTTGCTAAAGCATCAAGAGACAGATTTCCACTCTTGCCAGCAGTTGAAGTTGTTGTCCCATCTGTACTAGATTTTCCAGGAACCTCATGAGATCTGGTAACATTAACTCCCTTATTTTCATTTGTGGTAGAAATCAAAGATACCTTGATAGAAGGGGTAGGACGAAGTTCTGAAGAAACAAATTCTATACTTTAAGTAGAGAGTGGAACCACCATACTTACTGCATAAAGTAGGACCTGGCCATCATCCATTGTTTTGAAAGACATGGACGCCTCTCTGTGCTGCAGAGATGGAAGGGAAGTGTCTATCAACTTAACCAATAAGCAATGTACTAAACCATAAAATTGACTAGATAGAATTCTCCCTTACCACGACAGATGCTATACCAGGAAAAAGACCTGAACAAATGACGACACGAACCAGAGACTGGTTATGGCTCAAAGTATTATTTGCACTGGCATTCTCATCTAACAAACCAGCATCTTTTAAGATAAAGTTAAACTGCTTCCTAAGAGAATCGGAGGTGCAGCATCTTTTAAGATAAAGTATTAAGGAGAAGATGATCATAAATGATGGAAAATTATCTTCTCCTAGATCAATTTATTGGGTTACCATAGGGAGGTGCAGCAGCTCCTCCAAGCAATCCACCACCAGAGGCTGCAGCATAGACATCAGATGGATCAATAACTGGAGATGAAGAAGAAGGCGCATTTCTTCCATTGACTTGATTTTTTCAAATCTAAAGAAAGTAAAATGATAGCTGCAAATATTTTAACTTGGAAAACTTATTCGATTTGAGTAATGAAAGTAGATCTATAAAAACATTTTCAATCATATCAAATTAGCACACAAAGCATTTATAATCAAAGAAGATATACGAACACAACCTTTCACTCTTTGGTCGAATGTAGCTTTATCACGCATCATTAAGGCTGCAGCCTCTCCATTCAATGGGTTTGATGGATTGGGGTATAGAAGAAGTTGTAGAAGGAACACTTCAAAGACATTTACTAGATCTGAAACATATAAAATCCATTGTCAGGAACTGAACATGACCAACGAACTACATTCCGTGTAAAAAAAACATATTTAATTCTTTGACGAAAATATAACAATCTTATTCAAAGAAGACAATGATCTAGTTTGTTATTTACCAAACATGGGGCTCCAGGTCTGATTGATAGCATCCAAACAAACAGAGCCTGACCTGAAATTTGAAACCCAATGAAACATTTTCAGTTATAACATTTCTCCTTACGTAGATAGACAAATCACAACCACTTGAAATTAACTCAAAACCGAAACACGGCGTTTTAAGATTCAATAGGCTTACATCTCATCAACATTTGGGTGGTAGATCTTATTAACAAATCCAATTGATGGAGATTTGTAGGGATAAGCATCAGGGAGCTCTACCCTTATCCTCCATACCCCTCCATGATAAGGACCTGCCAAGACCCATTAACAGAATAAACCAATCCCTCTGTGTAAACTTCAAATACCACATCCAACCCACAAGCAAAATGGACATTGAGAAATGAAGTAAACAACTAGTCTACAGGTGATGCCACCATACAGAAAGACCATGTTATCATGGACTCAAATGCACAAAACCATTAGATTAAAAATGAGGTTTTAGTATTCTACAAGACTTTAACATACTTTGAAAATTCAAGAAATCAATCTAATTGAAAAGTCCATAACTTTGCCCGCACCAGTACAGAAAGGCATCCAATAGTGATCAACATGATTGAATCAAAACATCAAATACCCACAAAGCTTTGAACATCTACTCAAGATCAACATGATTAATTGACACAAAACTTCAAAAACAACAACTACCCATTACTCAGAGACTAAAACACATCAAAAATATCAGATTTTTACTAAGAACAAACCAAAGATGAAACATAAAATCAAAAGTTTTGATGATTTACTGTCACTAGGTCCATGGAAATCCACATAGAACTCTTGCATGCCATCGTTGATCATCTCCACCTTGTAGTCACTCATCATCCTAATTGATTGAACAAAAAAGGGTTAAAAAAAAACTCAGACTTTAAAACACTAAAAAAGACATCAAATACACACAATTAGAGAAGAAAAAGAAATGGGTATTAGAGAAATTAGACTTTACAGTTTCATCAAATCCATCTCTCGGCGTTTGCTTGGAGAAGACATGATTTCTCTTCTCAGTGTTTGTGCTCTCTCTTTCGGTGGTGCTGTTAGACGATAGAGAAAAAGGTGAGAAAAGAATAGAGGAGAAAAGAGAGAAGGAGATTAGCACACAAGTTTGAGACAATATTGAGTGAAATGTCAGGACTATAAATAAACACAAATTTCATTTCAATTTAGTTAGTCAAGGGGCTACACTTTCAAGGATTCATCCACTTAGGTGTGTTCACTACTTTTGACATACTCGATGTAAAAGGAAAATGTAGTTGAAGGTAAACTTTTCATTAGAATTGTCAAAGAGAAACTCATAACTGCAATTTGCAGCTCCACTCTACCCATCAGAGATCCAAAAGCTGAAATATAATTGAAAACACCCATACTGAAGTAGAGAACATTGATAGTCGCTCCAATCTAATGTCCGTACGTCCTATTCAATGCAGTATCTAAAGCATGTTTGGTATCATGTTCATTTCATAGAACGTGAATAAGCTATCATGTACATTATGTGATACACTTCATTAAGACTGCTAACATGAAAAGTTAAAACTTGTTTTGTTCCTCTAATCAAACATCTTCCAGTTCTACAAGTAGAATAAGAAATTGCAACAATACGAGATCATTGTTTTAGTACATGAATGCACATGAAGTAGAATTAACACATATATAAATAAACAAAAATGCTAGAAAACTTTGCAACCAGGTAATCTCGAAAAAATGATAAAATCCCAAAACCTGGTTCCCTAGCCTCACTCATAAATAAAAGATATTACTTTCAGTCATTTCACCACATCAAGGGGAACTAAAACATGATTAAATTTGATAAGGCGAAATCTTTAACTAACACAGTTTTTTGCAGTAACTACATTAATAACAACACTCATTCAAAAGAAATGTTCTGCCCCAATAAATATTCTCTCCAAAGAGATTTAAACAACTTACACTGCCTGTTTGTGAGATGGCTTTCCTCTTTCGACCCCCTGTCTTTCCCTTTGTTGGCTCGAGCTCGGGCTCGGGCTCTTCCTTCTTATTCTCTGTTTCCTGAGAACACATCGAATTAAATTAATAAAAAAAAACATAAATTGACTTCATAAACCAGACTCCAAAATGAACAAATGGGTATCTGAAAATTTACAAATGTTATGTCATCCATTTATTCCAGCAGGAATTGAGAGTACAACTGAGTCTGCGTAAGAAGCTCGTCTAATTTCGAGAACTGGGTATCGTTCAAAACCAGTTCCTCTTCCCTCTTAACCTCCCCACATGCTCAGTGTTCTTCCTACAATGATTTGAGAAAAAACAATGATAATGTGAATTAGAGTGGTGACTTAAGTGAAAGATTAAACTAGAACAAAAAATAACCAAAAATATATTAAAAAAAAAAGAACTAATTCCAAACACAACAAATATTACCTTTCCATGATTCTTCCTAAGATCTAAAAACTCAAAGATATCTGCATGCCATGGCTCCAAATACACAGCAAATGCACCTAAACATATCATGAACAAAACAAGAGCTAATAAGGCAAACATTGCAAACAAACTGAATTTTACTACATATCAAAAGCAAAGAAAAACACCACATTACCTTTCCTCTTGCCTCCCCCTTGATCAACATAACGAGCAGTGTCATTGAAGACACGTAGCATTGGTACAATACCATTAGATGTTCCATTGGTACCACGAATGTAACTACTTGTAGCACGAATATTATGAATAGAAACACCAATTCCTCCAGCTAATTTGCTAATAACAGCACGCACACTCCTTCAGTGTCATTGAAGATAACTAGAGATTGAAGCATAAATGATTTCACTGTCCAAAATCTCAAGTGTTTTGAACCCGAAGTAATCATAATCAAAATCTCTGTCATAAATGATTTCACTGTCCAAAATTGAAGCATTCTGATGCAAACAAAAGTACAATAATCATTCTTAAAAAATCTGACATAAGAAAAATATAAGTAATGTGGAACATGCTTCTAATTTCACCAGAGAATATGTTTAGTATATGGACACTTTATCATTAATCAACTACAACATAGAAACTGTAAAACTCATCAGAAACCCTAAAATGAACTTAAACTTCAACCCTTTGGAATCCTTAAAGAAACCCTAAAATGAACCATTTGACTCTGATTTTCTAAGGAACCCTAAAATGAAAATGGAAGGAGGCCAAACCAAACCAAACCGTGAAATTTTCAAGCTCTTACACCGAATTAACAAAACCCCATATAGAAAAAGGTATGATTTAATTTTTTTCAAAAAATCTTCAGACTAATAAAACAAGCCGCCATTAACAATGTTTTAACAAAAAACACTTACATCATCAGAAGAAGAATCCTCATCCTCGGAACTACTGGTCTCTTCCTTCTTCTTCTTCTTGATGGCGACCTTCTCGTCCAACTTCTGCTTCTTGATGGCGACCTTCTCGTCCAACTTCTGCTTCTTGATAGCCACTATTTCCTCGATTGGTACATCAGCCTCTCTCTTGTTGCCTATTAAACCGAACAACAACCACAAAACACCAACATTAATTAATCAGTCCGGACCGAACCGAACCGAACACGAATAAGACTCTAATCCAAGGAACGAAAAGAATCGAAAGATAAAAAGCAAACCAAACCTTTCTTTGAAGATTTTGCAGAAACAGGGGTGGCTGCAACGACCTACACAAGACCGAGAAACAGAGAACATGAACATCGATCGATTGAATCAGAAATACAAGAGAGGGGGGAAGAAGTGTTACCTGAGACTTCTTGCTAGATTTGCCCATCTCGGAAGAGAAGCGAAGACGATCGAAACGAAAATAGAGAAAGGGAGCTGCAAGGCAAAAACCCTAGTTTTTCCCCAATTTTTTTTGCCAAATCTGCTCTCCTCTCCACTGTGTTTTTCCCTAAATTTTTTTCGCCAAAGCGCAGTCTCCTTTCCCATGTCTGTTTTTCGCCAAAGCGCGAAACTGCTCCCTCCAATTAAAGCGCGAAACTATTTTCTATAGCTACGGTTTTAAACCGTTGGCAGCTATAGCCACGGTTTTAAACCGTGGGCAGCTATAGCCACGGTTTTAAACCGTTGCAACTTTTTTGGTGTATTGTTTTTAGCCACGGTTTTAAACCGTTGGCCGTTATAGCCACGGTTTTTAGCCGTGGCAATTAAACCAACGGTTTAGAGCCGTGGCCACCTCCCTGTAGCTAAATTGGCCTTTTGGTGTAGTAAAATTTCCACCAGATCACGTGTTGATCACGCGAAGCAATCTGCATAAGATAGAATCACGTGCTGATCATGTGGAGTAATCTGCATAAGATAGAAGTTAATTCTTGACACCGGTGTGGTGCCTGCCATGGGGACTCCGATGCCAAAGTTAGAGCAATGTCTTCAGAAAATGTTTATATCTCTATATTTGAAGAGAGAATTCTAAAATCAAGAAAGAGTTACCTCCAGATGGATTTGTGTTTGACTATTTATATAGGCAGATGAGTGAGACACGTAGCAAATGAGTGAGTGACCTGCTTGCAAGCGGTTGTAACTCCTGCAGATTAGTGAGACACGTGGCAAATGAATGAGTGATATGCTTGCAAGCGGTTGTAACTTCTCTTAGATAGTTGTAACTTATCTCAGGTAGTTGTAACCTCCCATTGGCGGTTGTAACTTCCTATTTGGTTACACCTCTCTTTCAGATTACAGAGTGATATGCTTGTGTACTCAAAAATAGATAGATGAAAAGAACCGAATCAATTCACGCAATAAGTTGCATGTCTATTTATTTTGTTAGCTAATGACTAGTCATCATGCCAAATGCAATGCAAAACTCAAGATATAACATTGAAGGGGAAAAATAAAAAAACATTCAACACAACAAAGTGTATAAAAAAACATGCTTTGTGTTTAAGAACTGTTTTGGTAATACAAAACCTCAATCAAGCACGCTGCTCCTTCACCATCCCATGCTATGGATTTTGCAAGACCCTGCATTAAAAATGGGAATCCAATAATCATTCATGAAAAAGCACCTAATGGGTTTTATACTGATTTTGATAGAAAAACATGAAATGGGTGTTTTGGAGATAAGAGCACAATGAGAAGAAAAATGAAAAAAAGTTGAGAGATAAGTTCAAGCTATATATTATTATGCTTGTATAATAAACAAAAACAAAAAAAGACCCAAAGAAAAGAAATGGTTAAGGAAAACAGCTGACTTGGTAAGCCAAATAACATGTGGAATCATTTCAAATAATTGATTTACTTGTAAATTCACATCAGAACTCAGCAAAGCAATAGACTTACTTGTGGAATCTTTTTTTAGCTTTTCTGATAATTCCTTCTGCATTTGTAAAGCTTTATTAGCTTTTGCTAAAGCATCAAGAGACAGATTTCCACTCTTGCCAGCAGTTGAAGTTGTTGTCCCATCTGTACTAGATTTTCCAGGAACCTCATGAGATCTGGTAACATTAACTCCCTTATTTTCATTTGTGGTAGAAATCAAAGATACCTTGATAGAAGGGGTAGGACGAAGTTCTGAAGAAACAAATTCTATACTTTAAGTAGAGAGTGGAACCACCATACTTACTGCATAAAGTAGGACCTGGCCATCATCCATTGTTTTGAAAGACATGGACGCCTCTCTGTGCTGCAGAGATGGAAGGGAAGTGTCTATCAACTTAACCAATAAGCAATGTACTAAACCATAAAATTGACTAGATAGAATTCTCCCTTACCACGACAGATGCTATACCAGGAAAAAGACCTGAACAAATGACGACACGAACCAGAGACTGGTTATGGCTCAAAGTATTATTTGCACTGGCATTCTCATCTAACAAACCAGCATCTTTTAAGATAAAGTTAAACTGCTTCCTAAGAGAATCGGAGGTGCAGCATCTTTTAAGATAAAGTATTAAGGAGAAGATGATCATAAATGATGGAAAATTATCTTCTCCTAGATCAATTTATTGGGTTACCATAGGGAGGTGCAGCAGCTCCTCCAAGCAATCCACCACCAGAGGCTGCAGCATAGACATCAGATGGATCAATAACTGGAGATGAAGAAGAAGGCGCATTTCTTCCATTGACTTGATTTTTTCAAATCTAAAGAAAGTAAAATGATAGCTGCAAATATTTTAACTTGGAAAACTTATTCGATTTGAGTAATGAAAGTAGATCTATAAAAACATTTTCAATCATATCAAATTAGCACACAAAGCATTTATAATCAAAGAAGATATACGAACACAACCTTTCACTCTTTGGTCGAATGTAGCTTTATCACGCATCATTAAGGCTGCAGCCTCTCCATTCAATGGGTTTGATGGATTGGGGTATAGAAGAAGTTGTAGAAGGAACACTTCAAAGACATTTACTAGATCTGAAACATATAAAATCCATTGTCAGGAACTGAACATGACCAACGAACTACAGCCCGTGTAAAAAAAACATATTTAATTCTTTGACGAAAATATAACAATCTTATTCAAAGAAGACAATGATCTAGTTTGTTATTTACCAAACATGGGGCTCCAGGTCTGATTGATAGCATCCAAACAAACAGAGCCTGACCTGAAATTTGAAACCCAATGAAACATTTTCAGTTATAACATTTCTCCTTACGTAGATAGACAAATCACAACCACTTGAAATTAACTCAAAACCGAAACACGGCGTTTTAAGATTCAATAGGCTTACATCTCATCAACATTTGGGTGGTAGATCTTATTAACAAATCCAATTGATGGAGATTTGTAGGGATAAGCATCAGGGAGCTCTACCCTTATCCTCCATACCCCTCCATGATAAGGACCTGCCAAGACCCATTAATAGAATAAACCAATCCCTCTGTGTAAACTTCAAATACCACATCCAACCCACAAGCAAAATGGACATTGAGAAATGAAGTAAACAACTAGTCTACAGGTGATGCCACCATACAGAAAGACCATGTTATCATGGACTCAAATGCACAAAACCATTAGATTAAAAATGAGGTTCTAGTATTCTACAAGACTTTAACATACTTTGAAAATTCAAGAAATCAATCTAATTGAAAAGTCCATAACTTTGCCCCCACCAGTACAAAAAGGCATCCAATAGTGATCAACATGATTGAATCAAAACATCAAATACCCACAAAGCTTTGAACATCTACTCAAGATCAACATGATTAATTGACACAAAACTTCAAAAACAACAACTACCCATTACTCAGAGACTAAAACACATCAAAAATATCAGATTTTTACTAAGAACAAACCAAAGATGAAACATAAAATCAAAAGTTTTGATGATTTACTGTCACTAGGTCCATGGAAATCCACATAGAACTCTTGCATGCCATCGTTGATCATCTCCACCTTGTAGTCACTCATCATCCTAATTGATTGAACAAAAAAGGGTTAAAAAAAAACTCAGACTTTAAAACACTAAAAAAGACATCAAATACACACAATTAGAGAAGAAAAAGAAATGGGTATTAGAGAAATTAGACTTTACAGTTTCATCAAATCCATCTCTCGGCGTTTGCTTGGAGAAGACATGATTTCTCTTCTCAGTGTTTGTGCTCTCTCTTTCGGTGGTGCTGTTAGACGATAGAGAAAAAGGTGAGAAAAGAATAGAGGAGAAAAGAGAGAAGGAGATTAGCACACAAGTTTGAGACAATATTGAGTGAAATGTCAGGACTATAAATAAACACAAATTTCATTTCAATTTAGTTAGTCAAGGGGCTACACTTTCAAGGATTCATCCACTTAGGTGTGCTCACTACTTTTGACATACTCGATGTAAAAGGAAAATGTAGTTGAAGGTAAACTTTTCATTAGAATTGTCAAAGAGAAACTCATAACTGCAATTTGCAGCTCCACTCTACCCATCAGAGATCCAAAAGCTGAAATATAATTGAAAACACCCATACTGAAGTAGAGAACATTGATAGTCGCTCCAATCTAATGTCCGTACGTCCTATTCAATGCAGTATCTAAAGCATGTTTGGTATCATGTTCATTTCATAGAACGTGAATAAGCTATCATGTACATTATGTGATACACTTCATTAAGACTGCTAACATGAAAAGTTAAAACTTGTTTTGTTCCTCTAATCAAACATCTTCCAGTTCTACAAGCAGAATAAGAAATTGCAACAATACGAGATCATTGTTTTAGTACATGAATGCACATGAAGTAGAATTAACACATATATAAATAAACAAAAATGCTAGAAAACTTTGCAACCAGGTAATCTCGAAAAAATGATAAAATCCCAAAACCTGGTTCCCTAGCCTCACTCATAAATAAAAGATATTACTTTCAGTCATTTCACCACATCAAGGGGAACTAAAACATGATTAAATTTGATAAGGCGAAATCTTTAACTAACACAGTTTTTTGCAGTAACTACATTAATAACAACACTCATTCAAAAGAAATGTTCTGCCCCAATAAATATTCTCTCCAAAGAGATTTAAACAACTTACACTGCCTGTTTGTGAGATGGCTTTCCTCTTTCGACCCCCTGTCTTTCCCTTTGTTGGCTCGAGCTCGGGCTCGGGCTCTTCCTTCTTATTCTCTGTTTCCTGAGAACACATCGAATTAAATTAATAAAAAAAAACATAAATTGACTTCATAAACCAGACTCCAAAATGAACAAATGGGTATCTGAAAATTTACAAATGTTATGTCATCCATTTATTCCAGTAGGAATTGAGAGTACAACTGAGTCTGCGTAAGAAGCTCGTCTAATTTCGAGAACTGGGTATCGTTCAAAACCAGTTCCTCTTCCCTCTTAACCTCCCCACATGCTCAGTGTTCTTCCTACAATGATTTGAGAAAAAACAATGATAATGTGAATTAGAGTGGTGACTTAAGTGAAAGATTAAACTAGAACAAAAAATAACCAAAAATATATTAAAAAAAAAAGAACTAATTCCAAACACAACAAATATTACCTTTCCATGATTCTTCCTAAGATCTAAAAACTCAAAGATATCTGCATGCCATGGCTCCAAATACACAGCAAATGCACCTAAACATATCATGAACAAAACAAGAGCTAATAAGGCAAACATTGCAAACAAACTGAATTTTACTACATATCAAAAGCAAAGAAAAACACCACATTACCTTTCCTCTTGCCTCCCCCTTGATCAACATAACGAGCAGTGTCATTGAAGACACGTAGCATTGGTACAATACCATTAGATGTTCCATTGGTACCACGAATGTAACTACTTGTAGCACGAATATTATGAATAGAAACACCAATTCCTCCAGCTAATTTGCTAATAACAGCACGCACACTCCTTCAGTGTCATTGAAGATAACTAGAGATTGAAGCATAAATGATTTCACTGTCCAAAATCTCAAGTGTTTTGAACCCGAAGTAATCATAATCAAAATCTCTGTCATAAATGATTTCACTGTCCAAAATTGAAGCATTCTGATGCAAACAAAAGTACAATAATCATTCTTAAAAAATCTGACATAAGAAAAATATAAGTAATGTGGAACATGCTTCTAATTTCACCAGAGAATATGTTTAGTATATGGACACTTTATCATTAATCAACTACAACATAGAAACTGTAAAACTCATCAGAAACCCTAAAATGAACTTAAACTTCAACCCTTTGGAATCCTTAAAGAAACCCTAAAATGAACCATTTGAATCTGATTTTCTAAGGAACCCTAAAATGAAAATGGAAGGAGGCCAAACCAAACCAAACCGTGAAATTTTCAAGCTCTTACACCGAATTAACAAAACCCCATATAGAAAAAGGTATGATTTAATTTTTTTCAAAAAATCTTCAGACTAATAAAACAAGCCGCCATTAACAATGTTTTAACAAAAAACACTTACATCATCAGAAGAAGAATCCTCATCCTCGGAACTACTGGTCTCTTCCTTCTTCTTCTTTTTGATGGCGACCTTCTCGTCCAACTTCTGCTTCTTGATGGCGACCTTCTCGTCCAACTTCTGCTTCTTGATAGCCACTATTTCCTCGATTGGTACATCAGCCTCTCTCTTGTTGCCTATTAAACCGAACAACAACCACAAAACACCAACATTAATTAATCAGTCCGGACCGAACCGAACCGAACACGAATAAGACTCTAATCCAAGGAACGAAAAGAATCGAAAGATAAAAAGCAAACCAAACCTTTCTTTGAAGATTTTGCAGAAACAGGGGTGGCTGCAACGACCTACACAAGACCGAGAAACAGAGAACATGAACATCGATCGATTGAATCAGAAATACAAGAGAGGGGGGGAAGAAGTGTTACCTGAGACTTCTTGCTAGATTTGCCCATCTCGGAAGAGAAGCGAAGACGATCGAAACGAAAATAGAGAAAGGGAGCTGCAAGGCAAAAACCCTAGTTTTTCCCCAATTTTTTTCGCCAAATCTGCTCTCCTCTCCACTGTGTTTTTCCCTAAATTTTTTTCGCCAAAGCGCAGTCTCCTTTCCCATGTCTGTTTTTCGCCAAAGCGCGAAACTGCTCCCTCCAATTAAAGCGCGAAACTATTTTCTATAGCGACGGTTTTAAAGGTAGAATTGGCCGGTTTTCACTTCAACCCGTGGCATTACTGTTGCTTTGGTGGTGGCTTTGTGTTACCTCAAGTTGCAGCGAAGGCGCCGGATCGGATGTCCAAGATTGAGAGTTTGATCTTACTTGTCAGAGATCAAGATGTTGTAAGTCAATTTCCACATTTATTCCCTTGTTTTTCAATTGTTTGTGATGATGCCTCAATGAAATTTGTTTGTTGGATTGTGTTTTTGTGTTTGACTGAGTGATTTAGGTTACAGAGGAGGGCAAAGGGTGGCAATCTAGCCGAGCTTTTCGTACTCTTCGATTTTCGAAGGCAGAGATTTCTTCTGCGGATTTTCGAAGATAAAGCTTTTCGTACTGTTTTTGTCATCATCCTTGCTCAAATGGACGTACCGCCGGACATGTCTCAAGCACGCCACTGCAATCCTTTCCAGCCATGAAAACTTCGCTCATCTCCTCTACAAAGAAACCCTAGTAAGCTTCGAGGACATGGCTCCACTAACCTTAGAAATAATGGCTTCTTCGAAGTGTTCTCTCCTTCTCCTTGTTTGGTGATAATTCGATCGATCTGAAGAAAACAGTATAATTAAAAAAAAAAAAAAAAAAAAAATCAGTGAAGCTGTGATTTGTAGAGGAGATTTGGTGGAAATTGAGAGGTGAATTAGAGGAGAAATTAAAGGGGGGAAAGATATGAGAGTTTGTTATGGTTTGGGCTTTGATTTGGTTTGGGTTTGCAAAATAAGCCCGAGTCACTGAAGCTCATAAGCTACAGTAATGGACGGACCGTCCCGATCCGAGACAAAATTATTGGAAACCGATTTTGTCCCAGTTGGGATGAAAGTGGCATGAACCAATTGCTTCCGGTTTGAATCGGTTGTGATCATAATTCTTGCCCACCCCTAACCAATGAATGGTCAAATTCTCATTGTAATGGATATGTAAAGCCTGAAACAAATCCAAATTCAAATAATTACTTTAAATGCTTTGCCCAGGCAGGTGAAGGGGGTAAAATAAAAATTAAATTAACTCCATCGTGTGCTAGCTACCTTGTACTCCTGTGCAAACTAGCACCACTTCATTTTCAATGGGCACTAGCACTAGCTTTGAAATAAAGAAATTGTGGACTGGACCAAGTTTTGTGATGAGTGGAAGTAGGGCATAAAGTAGGGATGGGTATGGATCTTGATTTTATTTATTAAATTCTATGTTAAAGCTGCAAAAAGAAATGCAATCCGGTCAAAAGATGAAGTTAAACCTGCTTACAACCCATTTTATGCCCACGAGTGAAAGCTAGGATGCATTTGGATTGCTCCTTTTGAAATGGAAAACAGGTGATTGCCACTTTGGAGACGAAAAATTAAGATTGCACCATAGTTCTACACTTTGTGATAGACAGAGTCCAGGATAGTTCAGGATAGTAGTTTGTTAGAGTCTAGGATAGTTTGTTAGCATGACCTGTAATTAGTTAGTGAATTATGACAACCTGTTAGTATGAGCTGTAGTTTGTTAGTAGAAGTTCTTGATTCCTAGATGTAATCTGTAATAGATATAAATACATGTAAAGCTCTCTGTAATGAACAAGATTGAATAACAATAGCAGAGTTTTTCATTTGGTTCATACATTTCTAACTTGGTATCAGAGCTCTGAGTTTCTCTTATCAATGGAAACACAATCTTCTTCTAGTTCTCTCAATACAGGTCAGACATCTACTGTCTCTTCTACTCCTTCTTATCAAGTTCTGAATCACACCCTGCCAGTAAAGCTAGATAGATCCAATTATATACTTTGGAAATCTCAAATTGAGAATGTAATCTTTGCAAATGGTTTTAAAGATTTCATTGAAGGAGTTTCAGTTTGTCCAACAAAAGAACTAAGTATAGGAGTTATCAATCCTGCTTTTATTGCTTGGAGAAGGCAAGATCGCACAATCCTAAGTTGGATTTATGCATCTCTTACACCGGCCATAATGGCTCAAATCATTGGTCACACCACTTCTTTTTCAGTCTGGAAGGCTTTAGAACAAATCTTCTCTTATTCTTCAAGAACTAGGATCATGCAACTACGATTAGACTTGCAATCTACCAAGAAAGGATCACTGTCCATGATTGATTATATCATGAAGATCAAGAGTGCAACAGACAATTTAGCAGCCATTGGTGAGTTAGTCTCAGATCAAGATCATATCATGAATCTTCTAAATGGTTTAGGCACTGAATATAACTCAGTAGTCGCAGCAATCAATATCAGAGATGATCAAATCTCACTTGAGTCTGTACATAGTATGTTATTGTCCTTTGAAAATAGGCTTGAGCAACAAGGCTCTGTGGATATTATTCCACCCATTTCAGCAAATTTGGCCAATTCCAGTTATAAACAGCAATTTGGTAAGCATTATGGTTAGTCATTTAGTCGAGGCAAAGGAAGAACTTATTGTGGCCAGTCTAATAGAGGACGAGGTCGTGCAAGACAGTTCAATGGACAGAACTATGGTCAGCAATTTGGCCTCCAATATGGACACCAATATGGCTCTAATCACAGTCCACAAAGTGGTCATTCCAATAATCACAGTAATAAGCAGTCCAATGACCGACCACAATGTCAGTCATGTGGCAAATATGGACATATAGCTCTTACTTGCTATCATCGATTTGATGTTAATTTTCAACATTCTGGTTCTTTGCAATCTGGTACTTCAACTGACTTCAAACCAAGCATGCCTGCCTTAACCGCAACTTCAAATTCTTTCCACAATGAAGGCTGGTACTTGGATTTAGGAGCAAGTCATCACTTAACCAATGATCAAGCTGTTCTTGCTAATTCCTCTCCCTACATGGGCTCAGACAAGGTCACGGTTGGTAATGGTATGTCTCTTCCCATTTCGAGTGTTGGCTCTCTAAATTTTTCTTCTTATTCTCATAGTCCATCTTCATATTTTTTTCTTAAACAAATTTTTCATGTCCCTTCCCTGTCTACCAACCTGATTAGTGTTGCTAAACTTTGTTTTGATAACAATGTGTTCATTGAATTCTGGTCTGATCGTTTCTTTGTGAAGGAACCACATTCGAGGAAGGTTCTTGCTCAAGGCAGCCTTGAAAATGGCCTTTACAAGTTGTTAGTTCTTCCTGCTTCAAAGCCTGTTCTTGCCGCCTGTTCCAGCATCTCTGCTTTGTCTACTTTGTTGTTTCCTCTACTTCTTGTATTGTTCCAAATGAGCAGTTATGGCATTATAGATTAGGCCATCCTTCAATGAATGTTGTTCATCATGTATTGAACCTTTGTAATGTTCCATTCAATAAATCTCAGTATTCTGTTTGTTCATCTTGTCAACTAGCTAAGAGTCATCGTTTGCCTACTTCTTTATCATCTTTTCATGCTTCTAGTCCTTTAACACTTGTTCATACTGACATCTGGGGTCCTACATTTGTAAAATCGACCTTTGGTGCTCGCTTTTTTATCTTGTTTGTTGATGATTTTTCAAGATTTACTTGGTTGTTTCCACTTCAGACCAAGGATCAGGCTTTACCCATGTTCAAGGTGTTCAAACTACGTGTTGAAAACCAGTTTAACACCTCCATTAAATGCCTCCAATCTGATAATGGTGGTGAATTCAAAGCTTTCAAATCATTTTTATTAGATTCTGGTATTGAACATCGATTCTCTTGTCCATATTCATCGTCCCAAAATGGTAGAGTGGAACGTAAGCACAGACATGTTGTTGAAACTGGTCTTGCTTTGCTAGCTCATGCTCATATGCCATTCAAGTTCTGGCAATATGTTTTTCAAGCTGATGTTTTCCTTATCAATCGCATGCCAACTAAAGTGCTTAGTCATAAGTCTCCTTATCAGGTTCTACTAAATAGACTTCCTGACTATCGTGTTCTTCATGTTTTTGAATGTTTATGTTTTCCCTTCATTCGTCCTTATAATCAGCATAAGCTCCAATTCAGATCAGTTGCTTGTGTCTTTCTGGGTTATAGTTTAGATCATAAGGGGTTTTTGTGTCTTGATCAAGATTCTGGTCGAGTATATGTCTCTCCCAATGTAGTATTTGATGAGTACAGTTTTCCTATGCGTAAGTCTACTTCATTGCTTCCATCAGTTTCCTATGAATTGTCCCCTGTCATCACTTCTTTTGTTCCTCAGTCCTCCACTGGTTCAGTCTCTTTATCTCCATCTAATGTTCTAGATGATAATCCTTCTAATGCTCCTTCTACTGATCCTTCTAATGCTCCATCTACTGCACCAGCTAATACTCCTACTAATGTTCCATCTCTGTCTCCTACGTCTGCTAGTTCAGTTCCTTCACTTCCCACTGATGTTCCTCGTACAACTTCTCTTCCATCTCGCATGTTTACTCGTTCTATGGCTGGTATTTCAAAGAGGAAACCAATCCTTGATCTCTCTGTTGTTAAACACTCAGAACCCACTACATTGAGACAGGCACTTCAAGATCCACACTGGGTTCGTGCCATGGAACAGGAAATTTCTGCTTTACATAAAAATGGCACTTGGACTTTGGTTGATCCACCTAGTAATGTGAACATTATAGGTTGTAAGTGGGTCTATAGACTTAAATACAAGCCTGATGGGAGTATTGACAGATACAAAGCTCGACTTGTTGCCAAAGGATTCAATCAAACCTATGGCTTGGATTACTTTGAGACGTTTAGTCCTGTAGTAACGTCTGCCACTATTCGTATCGTTCTTACTCTTGCGGTCAGTTTTCAATGGGATGTTAGACAGCTTGATGTTCATAATGCTTTCTTGAATGGAGATCTTGAAGAACAAGTATTCATGGCTCAACCTCCTGGCTTTTTAGACAACAGATTTCCATCAAAAGTTTGTCAACTACGGAAGTCACTGTATGGTCTAAAACAGTCGCCTCGTGCTTGGTTTTCTAAGCTGAGTTGTGCTCTTCTAAGCTGGGGTTTCACTGCTTCTCGGACAGATAGTTCCATGTTTATCAGGTTTGATAAACATTCTGTTTTTATCATGCTGGTTTATGTGGATGATATCATTGTTACTGGCTGTTCTTCACGGCTTATTTCTTCGATTATTGCTCGATTGAATTCAGTCTTTGCCCTTCGAGACTTGGGTCCTTTGTCATACTTCTTGGGTATTGAAGTTCATAATTGTAATGGTGCACTACATCTCAGTCAAGCAAAATATGTTGTTGATCTCCTTACCCGTGCTAATATGATGGATTGCAAACCTGCTCCTACTCCAGGAGCTGTTGGAAAACCCTTGTCACAGTCTGATGGAACTCCCCTTATGAATGCTACTTCCTATCGCAGCATAGTTGGTGCTCTCCAATACGTCACCATTACCAGGCCAAACATTGCCTTTGCGGTCAGTAAGGCTTGTCAGTTTATGCATGCACCTACGGCATCCCACTGGCTGGCTGTCAAGCGTATTCTACGTTATCTGAAAGGCTCTGCTCGTGATCTTGCTATAGAAGCCTTCTCTGATGCTGACTGGGGTTCTAATCTTGATGACCGACGTAGTTCCAGTGGATATTTGGTTTATTTGGGTGGTAATTTGATCTCTTGGTCTGCTACCAAACAGCGTGTTGTCTCTAGAAGCAGTGCTGAATCTGAGTATCGTGGTCTTGCCCTTGCCTCTTCTGAGGTTATCTGGATCCAGGCTTTGTTAAGGGAGCTTTGTGTTTCTCTTCCTAGTTCTCCTCTTCTATGGTATGACAATATCAGTGCTTACCACCTTGCCAAGAATCCAGTTTTTAATGCTAGGACCAAACATATTGAGATTGATTTACATTTCGTGATCATGTTCTCCGTGGTGATTTGCTTCTCGCCTTTGTTCCAACTAGTGAGCAACCTGCGGATCTTCTTACAAAGCATCTTCCAAGTGCTCGGTTTACCTATCTCAAATCCCATATTGGTCTTGTTACCTACCTCTTGCACTTGAAAGGGGATGATAGAGAGAGTCCAGGATAGTTCAGGATAGTAGTTTGTTAGAGTCTAGGATAGTTTGTTAGCATGACCTGTAATTAGTTAGTGAATTATGACAACCTGTTAGTATGAGCTGTAGTTTGTTAGTAGAAGTTCTTGATTCCTAGATGTAATCTGTAATAGATATAAATACATGTAAAGCTCTCTGTAATGAACAAGATTGAATAACAATAGCAGAGTTTTTCATTTGGTTCATACATTTCTAACTCTTTGCAAGAATTGCCTACAACTTATAACTAGAATTCTACCCTATAACAGTGTCGCTCAATTGTAAATATTTTGATTTTCTTAAAAATCTTAGCCAAATTAAACAATTTTCATCATATCCCCGTCCTCTCTCTTATCACAGTCCATCATCGCCTGCCACCACTCCTTCCCCTCACTCACCACCAAACCACCTCCTATTGCCAAGATAAGCAAACCTAAAGTCCCAAATATCCCAAATTATCATTCATGCCGACTCCCACTCTTACATCCACCCCAATCAAAGGAGAAGAACTCGACGAATGCCTTTAAGCTGAATCTCAATCAATGCTCTCTCACCAAACTAGAGCACCCTACTCTCCCAACCCCTCTTATTTGCCACCCCATTTGTTAGGTTCAACTAGACACCATCCCCTCCCACCACCCTGTCATCATCTTCTCCTCTTCTAATATGCTTGAGATGAGCAAGGGTTCAAGACTCTTAAGTGGATTTGGTTCAAATCCACTGCCATCAACCAACGGTTCAAGATCTCTTTAATAGACCGAGGGTTCATGATTTTATTTAATCAATTTGGTTCAATTCGAGATATGCTTCAAGTGATGGGAGCGGTTTGGAGGACTATAGAGGAGAAAAAGGTGTATGACAATGGTGGAAACAAAAAGAAGTGAGAAGAAGAGGGCATGGTGTTGAGAGGAGGGTGGGTTCTCAAGTGGTGATCTAAATTTGTTCTTAATGATGTATTGAAAGCATAATTTCTTATTGGTAAAAAAAAGAGTTATTAACATTGATAAAAATAAATTTTAATAATACTAACTTTCATCTACAACTTATAACGAGAATTCAATTTGATTAACAATAATAGATGTATGTCATCATATCCCTGTGAATTTATTATTTTATGCCCGTGAAAAGATTTAATTAAAAAGATACCAACTTTTAAATTTGTTGACTTTCCCAAATAAACAAAATTTTCTTTTAGTCATTTTATACATTATCTTCTTAAAATAATTACAAACAAGTAATTTATGAATTTGCAAATTGAGTCATAAATTCTTACTAAATTATTTTTTCTTAGTCCTTCTAAACTTTAATTAATTATGTATGAACTTTGATTTATTGCTTCTGAAGTCTGAATTGATTTATAATTTGCTCTGGTGATGTGAATTAGAGACTCATTTTTATTAGAATTAATGGAAGTTTGATTGTTGAATTAGAGAGGTCGTTAGGATGAGAGATGTTAGGAAGGCATTATGTATTGGTTACATGGATGAGAAGATGTTTTGGTAAATGAACCCAAATTGTGCCCATTGATTTTGTTGTGAAACCATTTGCTATGAAACCATTGGCTACTCTGCCAAAGTAATTTTTAAGAAAAAGTTTTTGGTAGGATCTTATATTACTCCAATAAAACCAATGTTGAGCAATGTCAAAGTCACGATCCAACTACTAAGGTAGAATGCAAAAGGCATGACATGAAAACTGTGGAAAGACACGAGTAAAGGGAAACTTAAAATTTTCCCTTAAAGCCAACAATAAGATTATCACTCAATAAAAAGTTCCAGCCACATGGATAAGTCGGTGACCGAAATGTTCCAATGCATCATCCAATCGCTGCCTTCTACTCTAAACATTTTTCGAGGAAATCGTTCCATGCTGTGTGAAACTAGGAGCAGGACACGTAATACACACCTGTCCTACTATGAACACGTGTCATCATACCATTATCCCCCTGAAGCTATAAATTGTAACTTTGGAAACTCTTCCAACGTACAAATTCTTTGGTTTAGAAAAAGCAAAGCAGCATAATCAGAAGGTTCATATTCAAGTGTGTAGTTTGTTAATTTTAGGGAAGACAATGGCATCTCATGATCAGAGCTACCGCATTGGTGAAGCCAAAGGCCGCACTCAGGTAATTGTAATTGCAATATGTACATACAATGACAATGTTACGGAGTTGTACTAACTACATACATTTTCAATATCTTGTGCAGGAGAAGACTGGGCAAATGATGGAGTCAGTGAAGGAGAAGGCGCAGAGGGCGAAGGACAGCGTCTCTGGCACAACTCATGATACGAGTTACCGTGCTGGTGAAGCCAAAGGCCGCACTCAGGAGAAGGCTGGAGGGATGATGGACACAGTGAAGGACAAGGCGCAAAGGGCGGAAGACAGCATCACTGGCACAACCACTCATGATACCACTTACCGAGCTGGTGAAACCAAAGGCCGCACTCAGGAGAAGGCTGGAGGGATGATGGACAGTGCAAGGGAGACGGCCCAATCAGCTGGGGACAAAGTAAAGGGAATGGCACAAGGTGCTGCTGATACCCTTAAGAACACCTTTGGGATAGCTGACACACATGATAATTCTACCGCTGATAGAGATTAAGTTGTGGAATTCGATTCCATGGTGGTGTAACTTGATTCCCACATTATCAGTTGATTTCTGGTTTTGTTTTCAAGTGTACCGTTTGTAATGTGTTTGTTTGTTGGAGGGTGTTGTTAGCCGGCTAGCTCTTTTAGAGCCTGTGCTTTTGGGTTTTGTTTTAGTTGTGTTTTCAAATAATGAAGTTGGTGGTGCTATCTTACACCCCAAATGAACTGATCTTGCATGGTGGTTAAGCCTTAATTTCATACTTGCATTATAAGTTAATAGTAGCCATGCAAATAGCTAGTTTGATCAATACCATCACTCATAAGGAGATTGATCTCCATTATATATAAGAAAGGATCCAATTTTAATTGTAATTAATCTTGTACATTCGGGTCATGAAAACGTTTAATTAATTCCCTTCAAATTAAATCAATTTTATGAAAAATTTCGAAAACGAATTTAGTTGTTCTTAATTTATGTCTTGGGTTTGAAATAATATCATTGGTTGAATTTCACTTGATGCAAGTCTAGATTTTTTTTTTTTTTTTTTTTTTTGAAAAAACGAGCGGGGTTATTTAGGATCCCCGAACCTTAGAAATGAATTACAATCACTCATACATTCACTCGTTACATCATCCACAGGAAAAAACTTGCTTAAAATCTACAACTAAGAACCTAATTAGTTCTAGAATCACCGTCTCCAAGTTGGGGAGTAACCCTGCAAAGTGTTCTGCTACTAAAGTAGTTGCATGATAGACCTGCCATATAATGTAGGCGTTTGAAGAGGGGTATTGCTTATCCATACTATGCAGTTCTTCCTTGGTTGTTCTCCAATTATATTAAGTAATAGCTTGGTAGAAGAAGATGAATTAGTTTTTGGGTTAATTTGCTGTGAGGTAACTCGTGTTATTTACTTATTGTATTACTCAAGCTTTTGGCAAAAAAGCTTGAGAAGTTATTGTACTTCTTCTTATTTGATTAGTGGATTCTTTCGGATTTGCCCCGTGGTGTTTTCCTTCACACTGAAGGGTTTTCTACGTAAATCTTGGTGTCTTGTTTATTATTGCTTTAAATTATTTTCTTTGTATTGTTTTATTGGTATTTGTCTCAACAAAATGGTATCAGAACAATTGTTGGAAGATTATCAATTAAGAGAGTTGACATGGAGAATAACAACAATATAAGGATGATTAGCCTTAATGGCTCAAACTATGTTATTTGAAAAGCCAAGATGGAAGACATATTATAATGTAAGGATTTGTACCCTCCAATTGAGGGAGATGCAGCTAAACCCAAGGATGTGTCAGGAAGAAATTAAACAGAAAGGCTATTGGTCACATCAGGCAATGGATAGACGATTCGGTATTTCATCATGTATCAGCTGAGACGTTTACACATGCTCTTTGGACAAAACTCTAGAATTTATATGAAAGGAAAACCACTGCAAACAAGGCCTTCTTGATCAGGAAGTTAGTGAACTTCAAATTCAAGGAAGGTAGTTCTATTGCTGAGCACTTGAATGAGGTGCAAAGTGTGGTGAATCAGTTGTCAAACATAAAGATAGTGTTAGATGATGAAATGCAAGCACTATTACTTCTTAGCTCATTACCAGATAGTTGGGAAACATTGGTGGTGTCGGTTAGTAATTCGACACCGAATGGACAATTTACCATGGAGTTGGTTATCGGTAGTTTATTTATGAAGAGACTAGAAGGAAGTTTGCCGGTACTGATCATTCTCAAGCACTTGTGACTGAAAACATGGGGGAGAGAAAAATATAAGAAATATCATGGTTATGATAAGAACCGTGATAAGTCAAGAGGGAGATCAAAGTCAAGAGATAAAAGTTTTAAGTGTCATTATGCCATTTCAGAAAACAATGTTATAGTTACAAAAGAGATTTGAAAGAGGGAAAAGTGAAGAATGGTGATAGTAAAGAAGCTACAGTTGCTGTTACTGATGAACCTGTGGCTCTTTTGTATCGCAAAGGTGAATGTTTGCATGTTGCAAATGAAGGAAGCGAATGGATAATTGACACTGGTGCATCTTATCATGCGACCCCAAGGAAAGACTATTTCACTACTTATAGAGCAGGAGATTTTGGCAATGTGAAGATGGTAAACACTAGCAACTCTAAAATAGTGGGAATAGGTGATGTGTGTGTCCAGATTAATACGGGGTGCACGTTGACTTTGAAAGATGTACGTCATGTTCCTGATCTTCGTCTGAACCTGATTTCTGGACTTGTTTTGGATAAAAAATGGTATATTAATTATTTTGGTAATGGTGCATGAAAGCTTACCAAAGGTTCACTTGTTGTGGCAAAGGGTAAGGCGTGTTGCACACTATACAAGACTCAGGTGAAATTGTGAGAAATTGATTTGAATGCAGCTGAAGATAGTTCTTCTACAAACTTGTGGCATAGGCGACTTGCACACATGAGTGAGAAAGGTATGCAACTCTTAGAAAAGAAGAAATTAATTCTCTTCTTGAAAGGTACTCCTCTTAACCCCTGCGATTATTGTTTATTTGGTAAACATCATAGAGTTGCATTTCGCAGATCATCAAAAAGAAAATATGGCTTGTTAGATTTAGTTTACACTGATGTTAGTGGTCCCATTGAAGTAGATTCTCTTGGTGGTAGTAGATATTTCTTGACATTTATTGATGATGCATCAAGAAAGGTGTGGATATATTTTCTCAGATCTAAGGACTAGGTTTTTCAGCTATTCCAACAGTTTCATGCCAATGTTGAAAGAGAAACAGATAGAGTTTTGAAGTGTCTCCGCAGTGATAATGGTGGCGAGTACACATCAAAAGAATTTAAAGCTTATTGTAGTAAGCTTGGTATACGACATGAAAAGATAGTTCTTGGCACTCCACAGCATAATGGGGTAGCAGAAAGAATGAACCGGACTATTGTAGAAAAGATGAGATGCATGCTCGCATGGCTAAATTGCCAAAAGAGTTCTGGTCTGAAGCTGCTAGTACAGCTTGTTATCTCATCAACAGGTCTCTTTCATTTCCTTTAGATGGTGACATTCCATAAAGAGTGTGGAGAGGGAAAAATAGTTCATACTCTCATCTGAAGGTATTTGGTTGTAAAACATTTGTTCATGTACCGAAGGAGAAGAGATTAAAGTTTGATGAGAAGGCATCTCCATGTATTTTCATTGGTTATGGAGATGAGCAGTTTGGCTATAGATTATGGGATCCTGAGAATAAGAAAATTATTAGAAGCAGAGATGTGGTATTTTATGAAGATCATACCATTGCAGATTTTGAGAAAATTGAAAAGCCCAAGCAGATAAATAATGAGGTAGCAGATCTTACACCACTTCCTCCTCCTTTGTCGCATGTTGAAAATGGAGGAGAGATGCCATATGATATAGTTGGTGACCATATGCCCGAAAATGAAGTTGTTAATGATGATCATGTAGAAACAGATGAGACTGCGCATGAAAAGCAACCCCTTCAGCAAGAAATAGTAGAACCTCAATTAAGAAGGTCTACCAGAGAGCGCCAACCTTCAAAGAGGTATCCCAATGATGAGTATGTTTTCCTTATAGAAGAAAGTGAACCAGAAAATTTTCAAAAAGTTCTAGATCATAAAGATAAAGATAGTTGGATGAAAGCTATGCAAGAAGATATGAGTTCCTTGCATAAGAATGGTACTTATGATTTAGTTGAGATTCCAAAAGGTAGAAATCTTTGACGAACAAATGGGTGTACAAATTGAAAAAGGATGGTGATGAAAATAATGTGAAGCAGAAAGCTCAGTTAGTAGTACAAGGCTTTGCTCAAAAGAAGGGGATAGATTTTGATGAGATATTCTCACCCATGGTGAAGATGACATACATTAAAGTGGTGTTAAGTCTTGTAGCTAGCCTGGATCTTGAGATTCAGCAGTTAGATGTTAAAACTGCATTTCTTCATGGGGGTTTGCATGAAGAAATTTACATGGCACAACCAGAGGATTTTGAAGTGAAAGGAAAAGAACATATGGTTTGCAGATTGAAGAAAAATCTTTATGGATTGAAACAGACTCCGAGACAGTAGTATAAGAAGTTTGACTTCTTTATGGTAGGACATGGCTACAAGAGAACACTTCTAGACCATTGTGTTTATGTCAGATATTTTTCGCCTGATAGTTTCATTATTCTCTTGATTTATGTTGATGATATGTTAATTGTATGAAAAGATGTTGATATGATTGGGAAGTTGAAAAAATATTTGTTTAGCTCTTTTGATATGAAAGACTTGGGGGCCAGCTCAACACATCCTAAGGATGAAGATTACACGTGACAGAAATTTAAGAAGTTGTGGTTGTCACTAGGGGTGGGCATCCCATCCCGCGATCCCGAACCCGTCCCGATTTTTCCGGGTCTTAATGGGATTGAATAATTTCATCCCGATCCCGTCCCGTCCCGATCTAGAATGGGATGGGATGGGATGAAGATTTTCAATCCCGCCAATCCCGTCTCGTCCCGAACTAATTTTTTAATAATAATTATTAATATTTTTATTTACTTATTTATTTATTTTATGAACATTTGCATAAATTAATTACTGCTTACTTTTCTTGTAACAGTTTGGTTATATTAGTCCTAGCACTTGGGTGTTCTCATTAGAACATTTGCAACTACTGTTAGCTAACTTACTTAACAACTTTCTTTCCTTTTTTCAGGTGTTGTTTACAAAATATATTGTCAAATGTAGTCCAGCAGATGCAAGTGCAACTTTTTTTCCTTCAATATTTTGCAGCTGCAAGTGTAGTCCTGCAGTTCCAGGCTTCCAGCAGTCCAGGCTTCAAGCAGTCCAGGCTTCCAGCAGTCCAGGTTTCCAGCAGTTCCAGGCTTCCAGCAGTCCAGGCTTCCAGTAGTCCAGGCTTCCAGCAGTCCAGGCTTCCTTCAAAATATATTGTCAAATGCAGTCCAGCAGTTTCAGGCTTCTATTTGATATGTCCAGATTAGCACTCTGATCCCGTCCCGTCCCAATCCCGTATGAACGGGATGGGTATATCTCGTCCCATCCCGTCCCGTGCCCACCCCTAGTTGTCACAAGAAAAGTATGTTGAAAAAGTACTTGAAATGTTCAACATGAATGATGCTAAGCCCCGTGAGTACTCCACTTGCTAATCACTTCAAGTTAAGTGACAAGTTATCTCCTCGTACTGATGAAGAAAAGAAGCATATGTTAGGTATTTCATACTCCTCTGCTGTAGGGTGTTTGATGTATGCTATGGTTTGTACAAGACCAGATATTGCTCAAGCAGTCGGTGTTGTGAGTAGGTATTCAGGAAATCCAAAAAAAGAACATTGGGCTGCAGTTAAATGAATTATGAGATATTTGAAAGGTACTTCAAAGCTTTGTTTAAGCTTTGGTAATTCAGGAGCTGTGTTAGAAGGGTACACAGATGCAGATTTTGCAGGTGATTTAGACAAGAAGAGGTCGACTTCAGGTTATATTTTAACTTTTGCAGGGGGAGTTGTAGCTTGGCAGCTTAGATTGCAAAAGTGTGTTGCTTTGTCAACTACTGAAGCTGAGTATATTGCCATTAATGAAGCAGGAAAGGAAATGTTATGGTTGAAAAGATTGCTCAAGGAGATGGGTGTGAATCAGAATAAGTATGTGGTGCATTGTGATAGTCAGAATGTTATTGAGTTAAGTAAGAATGTCACATACCATGGACTTACCAAGCATATTGATACACGTTACCACTGGATACGTGATGTGCTTGAGAAAATTGTTTCCAGGTTGCAAAGATTCATACTAGTAAAAATCATTTCGACATGATGACAAAAGTAGTTCCAAAAAAAACATGAGTTCTGTAGAGAACTCATTGGAATGGCCTAATATGATTAGGTGGTGATTCTTACCTAATGGTGTGGAGGGGGAGATTTGTTGAGGTCCAGCCCATTAGGATGGATCCAACTTTGGTAATTAATCAAACATAATTTCAAGTTTGGTTGAATAAGGAAAAATGTTTTCAATAAGAAACAAAAACAAAGTTTTTGTTTTGAATAAGGAATGAGTTGCAAGCTGGTTAATTAAATAGAAACAAAGTTCTATTTGAGGCGGTGTTGGGCGGCTGCAAACAAATATAAATAGGTGCATAAAACAAAATTTTATATATAGTGTTTTTAGAGAAGTTGTTGCGTGATTAAGCAACAAAGAACATAATATTCTCTTTGGTGTTTGGTGCGGTTGTGTGCGCGTGGACGGTGACTTTGTGTCTGATTCTTTTAGCGCGATTTTGTGCGACAAATTGTGACGCGTGGCTGCGATATCGACTTAGTTTTGTCAATTGATTTGGTAGAAGAAGTTGAAGGATCTTTTGGGTTAATTTGCTGTAAGGTAACCCGTGTTATTTACTCCTTGTATTACTCAAGCTTTGGGAAAAAAGCTTGAGAAGTTATTGTACTTCTTCTTATTTGATTAGTGGATTCTCTCGGATTTGCCCCGTGGTTTTTCCCTTCACATTGAATGGTTTTCCACGTAAATCTTGATGTCGCGTTTATTATTGCTTTAGATTATTTCTTTGATATTGTTTTATTGGTATTTGTCCCAACAGTTCTTCCTTAGTTGTTCTCCAATTATCTTAAGTATTAGCATTTCAAATTAATTCATATTTTGACAAAGAACTATATGAGATTTGATCATTTGAAAAATTCAAACAGTACTTCACAAAGAATACTATGGATCTTGTAAAGTCATTGTGAAAAGATTGCCCATTTAATCCTGGTGGGGTGATATCACTGAAACTATCCAACTTCTTTTCACCATTATGTTCCTGAAATCATATATTTTTTATGAACTATCCAGGCAAGATAACCATAAAGTATTTATGATACGCCATTAGCAGCATTCAGTTTTACTCAGACAAAGAATTGGGAAGTTTAGAGCAATGTAGTTAAAGCAATCCAAAGCCACCAATTGAAGCCAAGCCACTACTCTGAAGCAACAAAAAGTCACTGTTTTTAGTGTTTTTTTGTTGAAGCGTGGAGCCACCAAAGCCATGGTTTCATTAAACAAAAATGATTTTTTATTCTTTTTCTTCTCATACTTTTTTTCGAGTTTTCATTATCTCTTTGGAGCTTCACGGAAAAATCAGAGAGCTTCAATAGAGCAAGAGTTGGAGATCTTGTTTGAGGTACCGAATCTTCTTACCTTCAACAGAGTTTCACCAAAATTTCCACTGTTATGACCTGAAGAAGGAACCCACATCTATACATTGATTATCTATGCATTAATAATCTATACATTAATAATGTTGTTATTTTTTGTTTACTTAAGGTGATTGATTATGGAAGAAAACTGTAGGGCAAAGGATAATAGTTCCCAAGAAGACATTGGTTGGAAGTATGGTTTACAGTGAATGGTAACAAACATCATAACATAGAGGGTACTACCAACACTTACATTGACTTGAGCTAACACTTCTAAATCTAGTAAAAAAAATAGAATGCATATATTTCGCAGTTTAGATACAAGCAAAATGCCTACATTTACATTTTTTTTTTATATAATATTAAAATCATTTTTTCAGGGTCGTTTTACTTGTGTAAAGTCATCACTTCGTGCTTCGTATTTCGCTTAAAGCCAAGCCATGGTAAATTGTTTCGCCTTCGTTTCAGACTTTGACTACCTTGATTCAAAGCATATATTAAAAAATATAGTCAAAGAAATTATTACATTTCTAAATGGCTTTTTTTTCGCACAAATTACAATTTACTAGTTTGACATTATCTATAATATAAACGAAAGAGCACAATTGCAAATACACCACTAAGGGTAACCTACACAATTCATGTTAGAAATATAAATGCTGCAATTTTAAAGACAGGAGTGAAGTTACCAATTTTCTTGGGTTGAGTCGCGGACCAGGTCGATATCTTTAAGAGATTTTACGGCTCTGCTCAAAATTGTGCAAGCAGTCTGAAAGCCCCGGCGTCCCCAGGATAAAACAGCTTAAAAATCTGTATCTGTCTCTTTTAATCAAATGCACTGTTGATGAACGGAATTCTATTCACCCTTTACTTCCTATTGCTCGAAATCACGAATTCAATGAACAAAGAACTCTCTGAAATATACTAAAAACAAAACTCTGAAAGCTAAACAAAACTCTTACAAAATAGAACTCTGGACATTTTTCTCTCTAAAGCAAAAACTCTTTGAATTGAAAGACTGGGTAGTGAAATTGTATTTTTGATATCTAATTAAGCCAGATTTCATTTGTATTTATAGGCTGAGAGAGGATCTGCTGTGAGTAAAAAATCCCTGTAATGGCGGCGGAAAACGCGGAGAAAATCTGGGGGACGTGGGAGAAGAGATTGAGTCTTCTCTTGACTCAGTTTTCTTCTCTTCAGCAAATAGGATATTTTAATTTAATTCTCTTCAGCAAAAAGAATGGTTTAATCTCGAAATGACCCGACCCAACTTTGTCGGACGGCGACGGCGCGCGTGTGGAGTGGACCAACTTTGGTCTAACTCTCCCCTCCTCAATAAAGTATCCCAAGTGGTCCGAGCACAAGTCCAAACACTCTCCTTATTAACTCATCCACAATGAATTACATAGAAGATATGAGACTAAATAAAGAGAGAGTTTCAAAGATCAAAACCATGTTCAAACACCATTTATTTTTGTTTTAAAATTCAGACATCCAACAATTCACTATAGCTTCCGCTCTTAAAATGTTTGTGAGAGTCGGAGTTCAGGGTTTTCTTTGATGTTTAGTCGAAGATGGTTTTTCTCTCCATCCCAGTCAGGGTTCATATCGTTAATTGAGATGGTTTTAAGGCATCTATCTCACACAGGATCACAGAGAAAATCTACAGGATTTGTGAAGTTGTTCAATGGAAGAATGGGTTTAGATTCATCCACACATGAAAGTAGTCTATGTTCAATTGATCTAAGTTGATAGGTTCAGAGTCTCTATAAGAGATAATATGGAGTTCGAGATCGTAACAATTATTGAAGGGTGAAGATCGATCATACAGTCAGGACACCCAAATCAGATTCTCAATTGTGTTGTAAGTTTGAAAAGCCGGGCATCTTTCATATTTTCTGTAACAATTGTAAATTGTAAGTCTTACATTGCTCAGAGCATATTTCCTAATTTGTTACAAATCGATGCAAATAGCCACACTCAGGTAATTTCTTAAGCTAAATTACCGAGTTTGTGATATGTCTATATATGTAATAGCTAGTTACTAACTATACATTTTTAATATCCCGTGCAGGAGAAGGCAGGTGGATGATGGACAAAGTGAAGGACAAGGTGCATGTAGCGAAAGACAGCGTCACTAGCACAACCACTCATGATACGAGTTACCGAGGTGGTGTAACAAAAAGGGAATAGAAAAGTAATGGAGAGAATGTGAATTCTCTCTATATTTCTGTGTGTATTGTTTACAATCATATACAACCTATATATAGGGTTTTACAACCATCAATAAAGGAAGCTAGATCCCAAAGTTCAAGGGGTGATTACAAATTCCATGGCATATGATTCACTAGATTGATCTCACAAGATATGTTCCTACAATTACGTCTCCAAATTGATTCTGAATACGCTTCCTCAAATTGGAGCATGGATGTCCATTGCATTCAACTTCTGTAGGTGAGAAAGGAAAAATGCATTTCCAAGTGGCTTTGTAAACGTATAAGCTACTTTGAGGACTGAAGCTAAATGTGAGGTAACGATCACCCCGGATTGTATTTTTATTCAATTGTACGATAACCCAATTAAACGTGCTTCTTCCATTTATGGAATACCGAGTTTGAGGCAATGTGTAGGGCTGCCTGGTTGTCACACTACAACTCGCTAGTTGTGAGTATTTGACCCGAAAATCATGTTATAGATACTATAACCAAACCAATTCATATGTGATGGTGGATGCTATAGATCTGTATTTGTTAGAGAATAGAAGTTAGTACATCCTATTGTTAGGAAAATATCTTCCAGTATTAGGAAATACATCCTATTGTTAGGAAAATATCTTCCTAACAATATGATGTATTGACTTCTATTCTCTAACATATTTTGACTACAATATTTATATTGCTGATGAAAGAATGAAAGAACACAATTTGGCCTTAAACTTTATAGTCTGTAATGTGTATTTTCGTTGGGATGTGGAAATGCCCCTTTGCGAGCCACTTCCACTCCAAGAAGATACTTCAAAGGGTCGAGGTCCTTGATTAAAAAATTCTTGTGCAAAAATTGTTTAAGATCGTGTATTGCAGCATCATCATTGCATGTAATTATCATGTCAACATAAATCATAACAGCGGTGAATGAGCTTCCCCTTACCTTAATGAACAAGAAATAATCTTCCCTTGATTGTTTGAAACCATCCCATCAAATAGTGTGAGAAAACTTGTGAAATTAGTTTCCAGAGGCTTGTTTTAAGCCATATAGTGACTTCTGAAGTCAGCATACTAAGTTGGCCCCCTTGTCAATGAAGGCTGTGAGGAGCCAACATGTAAACCTCCTCATCCTAGTCACCATGCAAGAATGCATTTTGGATGTCAATTTGATGAAGGGACCATTGTGGGATAGATGTAATGGCAATGAGACATTTGACTGGTGCAAAGGTCTCTATATAATCCAAGCCTTCTCGTTGTGTGTATCCCTTGGCAACCAACCGCGCTTTGTAGTGCTCGACGGAGCCATCGGAGATGTATTTGATCTTATAGATCCATTTGTTGCCTATATCATGTTTCCCAGGTGGTAAAGGTGCCATAACCCATGAGTTATTTTGTTCGAGGGTTGTGAGTTATTGTTAGAGAATAGAAGTCAATACATCCTATTGTTAGGAAAATATCTTTCAGTATTAGGAAATACATCTTATTGTTAGGAAAATATATTTTAGCATATTGTGTTGCAAGTTTTATGGGGTTAGCATTGCTTTTCGCCATATGGGGTCTAAATGTGCCTCTTCATAAGATTTAGGTTCCACGCCACTGAAAATACTTTGTGAATGGTGAGATGGTGATAAATGATTAGTAGAAATGAAATTGGAAATTGGGTGACAGGTACCTGAACGAGAATGTGACTGTACCGGGAGAGAAGTGGTCGCTTGATAGCATTCAAAGTCCTTACTGTTGGTCAGCGGCACGCTCGCTTAAAAAAAAAAAAAAAAAATTTGACTGTTGACGGGCTCGTGTACCACATCATGGTTCGAATAGGATGGGGGTTGGGATGGTTGTTGAAACTTTGGGCAGTTAAACACAAGACAAAACATTAGACACGGTTAGACACAAGACACAACAGATCCAACTGTTCTTTTGAATTCAAACAATTGTAACTGATCACAAGAATCAGCAGTCACAACCGTTCATTGCAAGTTCTATAAAATCTCAACTTTCATTTCACAAAACTCATTAGTTTTTGAACTCTTCTTTTAATTCAAAACTCTAAGAGAATACACACATTGAACTTCAAGATAGAATCCAAGGCAACACTGCTAGCCTTACGGTGTTATCCAATTATGAATTTTAATAGACTGAAAGTTTTTAAATCTCATGGATTTTAAAATATTTCAAAGGAGTTTACAAAATCTACTGAACTTTGATAGTTTTTAAATGACTAGATTTTGTGGATTTTACAAAATCCACTGGATTTTGATAGATTTTTATTATTGGATTTTCTGGATTTTATAAATGATTGTTATGGATTTCTATTGATTCTTATAAATTTCTGTAAATTCTTATGAATATGCTATTAATCATAGGAAGTTATGAAATAACGTCACTTACATTGTTATCCATGTCAACACAAATCATAAAACATCCCTTAAATATCAATAAAACAATCGTTTGTATGCTACGTGAATTTTACTTCAAATTAAAAATTATATATTTCAAATACATTGAATATGGTCCAAAAGTAATACAAATAACTAATTTTCTTTTGAAAAGAATAAACAATGCAAATAATTATTCAATAAAAAAATAAATAGATAAATAAGAAAAATCATTCTCTTTATTGTTCATCGTTGACTCCCGACACTCACAGCATCTCCCCACATATCTGAAGCTATAGTTGCTCTCCATTCATTAGGCTTCTTTCCTTGTTGATCTTGGGTTTGAAATTTTTTTTCTTCTTCTTTCGATGGTGATGAAGGTTCGTCGTCTTCTTCAATTGGAAATTCATCAGAACAACACTCTTTACGAAGAAAATTGTGCAATGCTACACACGCTAGCACTAGCTCCACTTGTGTTTTATATGGAATTGGAGGTGCAGACTTAAAAATTGTAAATCGTGATTTAAATATACCAAATATCCTCTCAATTATGTTTCTCAATGACGCATGACGAAGATTGAACAACTCAGTTGGATTTTCGGGATCGCGACCATGACCAGCAAAATCTTGAAGATGATATCGAACACCTCGAAATGGAGCTAAAAAATTGGGACGATTTGCAAATCCACAATCAACTAAGAAATATTTTCCTGAAAATTCATCACACATACAATTAGAATATCAAATAATAAACACACACACACACATATAATATAGAATAAAAGAAATAAATATGTACCTTGTGGGACATGAAGTTTGTTACTACTCCTTGAAAAAGCATCATTTAACACTTTAGAATCATGTGTTGAACATTTCCATCCCCTTAGAACGTGTATGAATTCCAAATCAAAGTTACAAGCAGCTAATACATTTTGTGATATATTTCCGTGTCGATCACGATAACTAGCAACTTCACGCCCTGTTACCATTGCATGTATGTGTGTGCCATCAATAGCTCCGATGCAATCCTAAAATAAATTCAAGATTTCACAAAAATAATAACAATAACAATATAAAAAATTTAGTACTTACCTTAAAGTAAAGGTAAAATCGTGTACTCTCCAATATTTTAACTGACGTTGTGGATCTAGGTTTGGCCATCATCTCTGGTGCTATTGTGTTTAAGGTCATGAGAACTTTATTGAAATTTTTGCTTGTTATGAAATGTGATATCCTAAATGTGTCTTCATATTAACAATATCGAGAATTTTGACCAACAGTAAGCAAAAATGTTGCAAGCATTTCTTCAACACATATGAATCTTGTCTTTCAGATTCGTTTTCTCTCTAACAATATTACATAGCTTCATAAACACACCAGGATACATACGATATAACTGTCGAAAGTGTTGAGGATCCTCACTTAATACTTTATGTATATAATTGTATCCAGTTCTTGTAATTGGTCGTCGGATTGGACGTTCAACAAGTTCAGCATGGTCGTCATCTATGATAATTAATAATGCATTTAAAACTTTAGTAGTTGCTTCAATTGCCATCATTAACAACTTTATGGTTTCATAATACATTTGCTCCAATTCTTCGTCTTCCATTTGAGACATTATAAAATCACCTAAATAAATGAATCGCTTAATTAGAAATAAAAATCAACATACACATTTTTATGTATAGCCAAGACAAAATTGAGTAAGCTAACACTGAAAAATAAATAATATCACCTAATTCCACATAAATAAAAGTATAATATTAAAACAAACAAGTCTTAACATTGACCAAATTCTTAAACACAATATCCAATAAAAAAATCTTAACCAAAATTCCAAACATAAGATAAAAACATTAATAGTTTCAAGACACTCGAAAATGTTAAACATTATACCAAATAACCAAACTCATTCCATATTGTATTGTATCCACGCCAAATGTTCTTCAAGTGACATTTTCACAAATGTGTCTTTCATTCCCAACTTATTAACCAATTCAAGTGCTTTGAAACGAGCATGATTATCCATGTTTGGAGTCTCTTTGATACAATTCCAAATGTTGTTTTTTTCTCTATCATGTTCTCTTTTTTTCCTTAGGCCATGTATTCCTTGAATTTCACTGGCAATTGTACTAATTGAATCCATGCCAGCACAAACTTTTTCTAGAAGATCAGCTCGAGTGGCGGTCTCAGTTGGGGTACCATATGTTTGATACTCTATTCTAGCTTTCTTTCTTGGAAGAAGCTTTTCAGTAGGGGACTCCAAATTTGTATCTAGGAAATGTGGTGAAGTATAATCGCTAAGTGATAGAGTTTGGTATGAGGTTTCGTAAACCTCATTGTTATCATCGAACATGTTCTCATTTTCTTCAAGTCCATATGTTCTAGCATCGGTACCATCGCCCAATCCAAGTGCATTTTTCCCAACTGCTGTCCCATTGCCAAAAATAATTTGCAAATCCTCGTAATCTTCAAATGATTCATTGCGAAGATTTTTCATGTTTGGATGGGACTGTTAAAAAAAGAACAAAAAATATATTATTAATATTTTGAAGGTGTAATTTATCAATATAAAATAAAATTAAACATAAATAAAATATCACCTTAAAGTAGTCTTCCCATACTTCATTATCAGCTGTGAACTTCTTTGAGATAGCGTCCCATCCAAATCCAGAACTATAGCGCAAAAGATCAGCAAAAGTTTGATATTGGTTCTTAAACCATTTCATTCGGTTCTGATAGTGTTTATAGGTTTTTTGGCACCCTATCTTTTCATTGAGAATTGGAAGTATCTTGGTTTCTACTGTCTGCTTGCTTATCGCACCACTAGCATCACGCCAACCATGTTTGATGCCTTCAACAAGTAGTCCTAACAACATTTTGCTCTCTTGCAAGGTCCACTGGTTATATTGCCCATTTCCTTGTTTTGAATCTCCCATTTATGATGCTACTAGATAACAAATTTCAAAGATTTTAACATAAATCACAAAGTAGGTAATTTCAATATTATTACAGAATATATAATAAAATTATGTGTTCATTCATTGAGAAAAGAAGACCAATAAATCTTTGACAAGTAAGATGAAATCTTGCAAGTAAGATTTTCTCCTCCTAACCAGAATCCCCTCCTCGTCTGAATCATTTACTTTTCTTTTCTTAAGAAAGGAGTATAATATATGAACGACATCAAAATCTAAGGGGGGAACTCAAGCGAAAGATAAGAGAGAGGGTACTGGGTGGGTTTGTTGTTTGTTTGGTACAAACACAGAGCATTACTAACAGAGATTGTTAAGTAGGGGGCTCACATAGGTGCCTTTTCTGTGTGACAGCTTCTCTTTTTGGACTATTAATTCCCTCTTTCTTCTTTTATCTTCATCTCACATTAAATTGCACAAACCCCTTTCTCTCTTTCTTTTGTTTTTCTTCTTTTTATTTTCTTACCATTGTTTACACTCTCATTTTCTCAAAAGATTTCTAGTACTGGATTGTTGATTCGGGTCTCTCTCTTTAATGTCCATATCTCACCTATAAAATAGACCC
Source organism: Berberis vulgaris (assembly GCA_963556465.1). Lineage (NCBI taxonomy): Eukaryota > Viridiplantae > Streptophyta > Magnoliopsida > Ranunculales > Berberidaceae > Berberis > Berberis vulgaris. Next base: position 55,681,296 of record OY747132.1, read on the forward strand.
CCATCTTGGGTTTGTCTTTTCTCTCTTGGTTTCTTGTTTCAACTTCATTTTGTAAGTGTTGTTTTGGGAGGGGGTAAAAACAACTACTTCCTTCCCCTGTTACTTGGTTCTTGCAATTTGCAAGGGGATCTTTCAAACTAAAAGTTTCTCTATCTATCTAGAAATTCAATCCTTCTTCCTTCCATTCCTTTCACCCTCTATCAAACCATTACAACATACAAACACTAGTACAAACTTGAAACAAACAACCAATCAGCTCATGGTGGTTAACCACCGAAGATCGGCTCATGGTGGTTAACCACCGAAACAGAAAGATCAGCTCTCGGTGTCACCATTTATTGGCTCAATCGCCATGGTGGTTAACCACCAAAGATCAGCTCATGGTGGTTAACCACCGAAACCAGAAAGATTGCTGCTTCACTTGAGGAGAAGAACGCCACATCTCTACTTTGCGTCCCTCGAGCCACTCGAGATGTCATTCGTCTCCTTGGCGATGCTCTCTCTCTCTGATCTTCCGTTTCTGGTCATCATTAGGGTTCACTCATCACCGATCGACTCAACCAAGCTCTCCTTCTAGCTTGCACTCATCACCGATCAACTCCATCGACTCCATAATGTGTGGCTCAAGAGGTGTTTTTGTATTGATTTGTGGTTTTGTGATTTTGTGATTGTTGTTTCCCTTGTTATTCAATGGATGATTTTGCTTTTGTCTTGAAAGTCAAGAGGTGCTTTTGTGATTGTGGTTTCCCTTGCTATTCAATGGAAAAGCTTCTTCCAAGTCATGTACTGATTGTTTATTTTTGTAGTATTTATTGGTTGATAGCTATTTGCATTTGAGAAAGAGACAGAGGTTGAAAAAAAAACCAGCGTGAAAAAACCCTAAAAAAAATGGAAACACGACAAAGCAAAACTTTTTTTTTTAATAACACGAAAAAACAAATAAAAAAAGAGAGAAAAAGTTGGAAACATACCTGAGACAAAGAACAAACTGGAGTCAAAGCAAAAACCCAAAACGCAGAGTGTTGGTGGGAGAGAAGAAGGAGAGATTGAAATCCGAGGGTAAGAGGCTAGATTTGAAAAGGGTTTTGATATTTATACCTTTCACACACAAATCCTTCAAAGTCCATCAAGTTAACAAATTCATCAAAATTCACTGTTTTTTTAATACCCCCTAATTTTGGTGGACTTTTGAAAAGCATGAATTGAATACCTCCTGATTTTAATGGATTATAAAACAATCATTTAAAATCTGTATTTGAATACCCCTAGATTTACATGTATTGTTTTAAATCCTTAATTGAATACCCCGATATTTTAATGGATTTTAAAATCTTCTACAGTCTATTAAAATCCATAATTGAATACCCCCTGGATTGAGAATTGTATCCTGCAGGGCAGACGTCTACAAAGTTTCTACAGCAAGTGTGTAGGGACGTATTTTTGTCTTAGGACATTGCAAAAAGCATGTCTTTCTCAAGTAACAAGAAAGTTCTTTCATTTTGTACTATTTCATTCCATACAAGCATCTGTTGATTTGATTCTTATATGTTCAAGCCTTTCTCAAATAACAAAGTTAGTTCTTTCATTTTGTACTATTTCATTCCATACAAACATCTGTTGATTTGATTCTTATATGTTCATTCTCAAAAAACAAGCATCTGTTCATTCTTATATGTTCATCCTTATATGTTTGATATAAATTTAATTCGCGACATTAAGATTGATCTTTGCTAATATTCCCTTTTATTTTTCTAGCAATCTAAGACAAAAATATCTATGGACCAATCTGTGAATGTCGTTAAGACTACTCATCCTGAGAAACTAGAAAAGTTCAAAGGGGTTGATTTCAAGCGCTGGCAATAGAAAATGTTGTTTTATCTTACAGCCTTGAACTTGGGTCATGTGATCTCTCAAGAGAAACATGTGGTAAAAGAACTTCCAATCTCAAAGGAAACTTTGAATGCAATAGATGCTTGGACACACAGTGAGTTTCTATGCAGAAACTATATTCTGAATGGACTGGACGATACTCTCTATGTCGTGTATGTGACTTGCAAGACTGCAAAAGATTTATGGGAGTCATTAGAGAAGAAATATCTGCAAGTGCAGGCAAATTCATCATTGGCAAGTTTTTGAATTATAGGATGGTGGATAACAAGAAGGTTCTCAACCAAGTTGAAGAACTTCAGATAATAATCCACAAACTGCACAGTGAAGGCATGGACCTTGATGAAAAGTTTTAAGTTGGTGCAATTATAGAGAAGCTTCTTGCATCCTGAAAAGATTTCAACAAACTTTGAAGCATCTGACTGAATATTTGTCAGTGGAGAAACTGGTTTTAAAGCTTTGAGTTGAAGAAGGAAATAGAATGATAGAAAAGCATGATGTCTCATCGTTTGAAGCCAAAACAAACATTGTGGAAGGGGACTTATCCAAGTCTAAGCCAAATTTTGAAAAAAACATTCCAAAGGCAAGTTCCCAGCAAAGAATTCATCCTATGCTCCAAAAGGGAAGAAATTCAAAACAAAAGGTGGGAGTTGGGTATGTGGGAAACTAGGCCATAGAGCACAGGTTTGTCGGCACCAAAAATACCACAATGTTGTTGGAAACCAAGGTAACAACAATCAAGCAAATGTGGTTGTTGACACTGAGTTGTTGTTGTGGATTTTAAGGTTAATATGATTAGAAATACCAAAGATTGGTGGGTTGACACTGGTGAACAAGGCGCATATGTGCTAACAGAAACTTATTCACTACCTACCAAGTAATTGAAGGCGAGAATTTATACATGGGAAATGCATCCACATCTGTTGTAAAAGGAAGAGGAAAAGTGATACTGAAACTCACTTCTAGAAAGCAGTTGGCTCCCATTGATGTGCTGCACGTCCCTGAAATTTGAAAGAATTTGGTGTCTGGTCCTATTTTTAGCAATAACGATTTTAAAATTGTCATTGAATCTGATAAATTAGTACTCACCAAGGGTGGGATATTTGTTTGAAAGTGTTATCTTGTTGACGAGCTATTTAAACTCAATGTATTGCCAACTGATGGGTGTAATAATATAAATAAGGCTTCTACCTATTTGCTTGAGTTTATTGATTTATGGCATGCTAGATTAGGCCATGTGAATTATCGTTCTTTAAACAAAATTGCAAACTCAGGATTGTTACTGATGATACATAAAAATGGTCACACCCTGGAGCCGTACATGTGTCATGATAATCTCGCGGAGCTACGACCTCAAGTGTCACGACCCGATCCACATGAAACAATATTGTCTGCTCTGGGCCCAACCTAACTACCCGCACGGCTTTAAAACGTGTTGTGTGATGTAGATCCAAACTCGTACATATATAGCACATCTCCATCCCTCACCTAGGCGATGTGGGACTATAACACCGAGGTAGTCTGCCAGCCTCTGAGCCCGCCCACACTTGGTAGCCTGCTAGCCTCCTGAGCCCGCCCACACAAGGTAGCCCGTCAGCCTCAGAGCCCGCCCACTCAGGGTATTACATCAAACGTCAGCCCAACACTGATTTGACCCAAGCGGTTCTAAGCCCACCCAACTACGGTCCGCCAGGTGGACCCAAACTTTCACAACATGCTAGGCCCACACGTCTCACAGCTATCCTCAATACCCGTAAGCCCTCTTCAAAAAGTATCTCGAGGATCAGTTTCAAACGAGTAACTACATTTACTCTCTGCTTCCAACTAGAAAGCCAACACTAGAGTATTTCCCACATAAGGAAACTCCCTTCTACGGATTGTTCTTGGATTGGAAACTATCTCCCGCGTATCTAAGAGCACGGAGCTAACATGAAACTTCCCTCCTACAGCACGACTCCTAATTATGGTGGGATCTCAACGAATATCTCCTTCCTAAACCACGCCTACAATGGCCTGATAGAACCAGAACTCCTTGCACTATAAATAAGACATGAGGTTGGTAAGCTAAGGTACGCTACAAATTCCATGTTACTGCATTAGACCTTCCTCAGAGCTCTGTCTTCCTTTAGTATCGGAGTTCCATCGGCCACCCCACGATGGTCTGTGTCTCACGTGTGTTACTTATGCAGGTCAGCGAAATTAGGTCAAAACAGGGAGCGGAAAAAGTCTGCATCAGTTTGGCGTCGTCCGTGGGGACTACATAGTTCAGAACTTTACACTAATCGTCGTCTCCTATCAAAACCCAGAGAAATGGTGACCACCAGGTCACGCAACAACGAAAAACCAAGAGACACGTCCAACACTCAGCCTGTCCCTATACTGCCTCATTCATCAGTTCCCGTTGTGCACGGGCGACGACTCACGCTCCCACGCAAACGGCAGTAACCATGGACCCCATAATCGATGTGCTGGCATCTCAGATACAACAGATCGCTAAGGCGGTGGAGACTCTTAAGCGACAAAATCCACCACCTGCTAATGGACACCAGGAGCAACACATACCTCTGCCTCTAAAAGATTATAGGGAGCAAGCGCAGGAAAGCCAGGCCCCCGCTAGTTCGCATTGGACTAAGGGAGGCTGCACGGCTAACGCTGTGCTCACCGCCAGGACAGAGAGGCTCGACCTTGGGAACTCCCTCCGCAAAGGGGCGCATGATCCGGACGTATTATATCGCCTTTCTGTCTCACCATTTGGGGACCGATTAATGAACGAGGGCCTTCCAAAGAATTTTACTCCCCCGAAGCTCGACTCCTACAACGGGACCACCGATCCTTTCGATCATCTGCGCCATTACTAGCACGTAATGGCCCTCAAAGAAGGATCTGAGTCTGTCATGTGCATAACCTTTCCCACCAGTCTAAAAGGCCCTGCGCTGACATGGTTTCGCAACCTTCCACCGAAGCCAATCGAATCCTTCAAAACATTGGCAAAGAAATTCCTGACACATTTCGTCGGGAGCCAGCGCTTCAGAAATGGCCCTCACTACATACTCTCTTTAAGGCAGAGGTCTGGCAAGACGCTCCGAGAGTATGTCACACACTTCAACAATGAGTTGACCCTCATCGACGGGTGTAGCGATGATACAGCCGTGATGACCTTCACTGCTAGCCTTAGAGAGGGAAAGCTTTTCAAGGACCTCACCTTGGAGCCACCTCTGAACATGGCGGAGCTCCTTAAGAGCGTCCAGAGACACATCACCTTGGAGGAGTCAAGGACCACTAAAAGCGAAATCAAAGGCGATAGGAAGCCATCTTCTCTAAGGGACCAGAAGGAGGAAATAGTCGTGAGGACAAGGAACAGAACAAAAGGAAGCGCAGCCACAACAGGTCGGACCCTAGTCATCCCAGTCCGGAGAAATCATCCAACTACGTTGGATCTAGAGCCATGACACCCCTAAACGCTAGCCTGTCAAATGTACTTAACTCCATGAAAGGCTGAAAGGAACTGAAGTGGCCCCAAAAATGTGTGGAGACCCCTCCAAGCGCGGCAACGGCAAATACCGCGCGTACCACAAGGAGGGCGGCCACAACACCAACTACTGCAAAATTCTGAGGTATGAAGTTGAGTACTGGATCCACAAAGGCAAACTGAAAGAGTTCCTGAAGTCTGAGAAACCAACGGAACACACAAAGGACTAGGGGGAGTTAGTTAAAAAAATAAATAAGGCGACTCCAGGGATAATCAATGTCCTTCATGTACAAGTCCCGCAACCAGACACTACTGGATATGCGGATGCAATCCGCGGATGAGGACATGCACATCTGTCACTCATAGGTTCAGAACCCAATTCCAACTTTGACTTTCACAGACAAAGACCTCGATGGAGTCCTAGCATCGTAAAACGACGCCTTGGTCATCTCTGTTTCAATCACAAAGTAGGAAGTACAGAAAGCTCTGGTCAACACAAGAAGTTCACTTAACATTTTGTTCTACAACGCGCTCTGTAGCATGGACCTCAAGGAGGAAAACCTGATGTCTTCAGAGCACCCGCTGATCGGATTCAGCGAGGAGAACTGCTTCCCCATTGGAAAGATAAGGTTGGCTACAGTAGCAAGAGAGTCGCAGCTCAGGAAAGTCCTAGTTCTCGACTTCAAGGTGGTAGACGCACCGTCATCCTACAATCTCTTCCTGGGAAGACCTTGGCTCCACGAGATGAAAGCAGTGGTCTCCACCCTTCACCAGTGTGTTAAGTATACTGCTAACCACTCAGAAGGAACCATACGTGGAGACCAACCTACGGCACGAGGATGCCACTACGCCGTGCTGAAATTGATAAAGTGCTCCCAGATTCAGCTACATCATGCAGAGCATCCTGACCAGTGCAAGACCAAATGACGGTAGAGACATCACTTTCAAGCGCTACAGGAGCAACAAGATCTTCCGCCCAGCGAGTCGACAAGGCCATGGCAAGCGGGAACACATCCCCCCAACTTTTAATCGGCGCGGAGATCAACCCTCTACAAAGTTTACTCTTCAGTAACCTATGTATTGCCTCGACAGTCCGCTGAATGATTCGCGAGAGCAACCCGAATCCACTTCAAGGCCAGGATCAATTTTTCTCCGTCAACAGTTAGTTTCCTTTAATTTGTTTGTTTTCCTTTCCATAGTCAATATTGAATTTTAGTTCTTAAAGGACTTATGTGATTTTCAATCATTTAAGAAATAAAGGAAGAATTACGAAAAACAAACTCTATTGGTTATTGGAAAGATGTAATAACGAACACCTTGAGGCATATACAAAAGTCTACATATTGCGAACGCCCTGAGGCAGATACAAAAGGATACATATTGCAAACGCCTTGAAGTGGATACAAAGACTGAGCACTATAAGCGTCTGAATACAGTGGGAACTAAAGTAAAATACTCGCTTAGACAATTCTGCTATGGACAACGTCCGCCGAAGACTTGCAAACCCTCTGATTGCGAGCAATCTGCAAATGATAGCAAAGGTAAGATAATGGGAGATGCTCGATACCTTCCCAAGATAAAAATGAAGTGGCAGAAGAAATTGAAAGACTAAGCAGTCAGATTTCTCCGTCAAGTCACCCCGGAAAAGTCTCGTACTACAGCATTGTAGACCTCACAATAGGCTACTAATTTCCTCAAGAGTCATCCGACCCCCCTTCTAACTTCCTCAAATAAGTTGGAAGCAGGCAGATGAGGATGGCCACAAGCAGCGACGCATCTACGGTCTCACAATGCTATCAAGAGAAACTACTTTTTCCATATGCGATGGCAGGTGTGACTGAGAACTACCACACCCGGAGACATCGCACATTGACTAACACTTCGATATACCATTGGTTAGTAGTGAGATTCGAGCACACGGCGGCAAAAATGGTACGGTGTAACACCAAGGCATCTCCCTTGGTAGGGAATTCGTACTGCTTCTCCGCAATATGAGAAAAATTACAAGACCTCAGCTGATCAACTACGTGCCCACCCATATCGAGTAACCACGCATAACATCAACCATTTCTATGCTTGATCGACACAAATGTCAGAACATTCGGAGACTCCGGAAATGGAGATTCAACTTCAGCCTTTGGAAAACCAAAAATATCCTCTTCAAGCAAGGACATTACATAAAATAAGCTTTGCGAAAGATAGTGCCTACAACGATTGAAAAACACCATTATATAGACATGATGGTTCACCAATCGGGCACTCAAGCATTAACTGCCAAAGATTGAATACCATACGGGAAACTGGAAGACGACGGTTCCCAAGGAAACTTCAAAGACGACGTCAATCAACTAATGGCGTTGCACACAACCCCATCAATTAATGGGAGTAACCGATACTCAACCGTCATGCAGCCTACGTCGTACGCATGTCATCGCGCAATCTACGTCGTACACGCAACGCAGCATGCAGGAAACCCTAGCCCTTCCTCTGCCGACCCATGGGCTCAGCCTATTATTCAAACAATACTCTGTCACGTGCTTGGCACGTGCACTAGAGATCCTAGTCAACCCTGACATACGGATTATACCTTTAGATCACCAGCTGATTTAAGGTAATATCATCCACTCCATGCAACATGCTGATGGATTAGGTTCGCACGCCCCCTAGCAGGTGAAACTTATATTCAAACCAGGCAAGCTTAGTCAGCCAAGACTGATTACGATGGCTTCTGGTTCATCCCGATACCTAGTCCGTTTAGCGCGGGCATCGACGGTTTAGGAAGTGGGAGTCTAATCAGCGCTATCACGCCTGGTGACGACGACTCGCCAAGGATCATTGCTCCCTTCGCGGTCAATGATCTTCGAACCTAATCAGGTAAGCCTACCTGGTGACGACTAGCAACGAAAGCTTCTGATAAAAACCTAAACTTGTAGCCCCCACTGCGAGGGTGTAGATATTCTAAAAGGTGGAAGCCTAGTCAGTTCTGAACTTAATCCGATGGCTCGCCACAAGACCACTATTTTTTAGAGTGGCCGCCAAATCACCAAATCTAGAATTGTAGTCCGCGCTGCGAGGGTGTAGATAGTCTAGAAGGTGGGAACCCAGTCAGCCATGACCTGATTAAGACGGTTTTCCATGGGACCACTGCTTTTCAGCGTGGTCGTCAAACCCTCCCAAATTTGTAGCTTGGTGCACTCAGGTGTAGATAATTTGGATGGTGGGAGCTTAGTCAATCTTGAACTGATTATGATGGCTTGCCACGGGACCACTGCTTTTTAGCCTGGTAGCCAGACATCTCTCGAATTCGTAGCCCCCAGCACGGGGAGGGTGTAGATGGTTCGAAAGGTGGGAGCCTAGTCTGTCCTAAACTAATTCCGATGGCTTGCCATGGGACCACTGCTTTTCAGCCTGGTCGCCAAACCTTTACTCCCCGAATTCGTAGTCCGCTCTGCTCAGACATAAAGATTTGGAAGGTGGGAGACTAGTCAGCCCAGAACTGATTCCGATGACTTGCCACGACACCACTGCTCTTCAGCCTGGTCGCAAAACCCCTACTCCTCGAACCTGTAGTCCATATGGCTCTGACATAAACAATTCGTAAGGTGGGGACCTCAAGTAGCCAGCCACACGACCTCCGCTTCTCTTCAAAATAGCATACGTGAGAATGAATCTAGCTGATTCAGCATCTTCACGCTCAAACGGACTGACAATCTAATGTTAAGCGAAGACCATTCACGCTTATACAATGATCGTACGGCCAGTGCCCAGATAAAAGCTACTTAGGATGCCAACCCGAGCTTACAACGCCTGACTCGGCACGAATGCTCTGACACGCACGCTCGACCATCACAACTCGCTCACAGCAGCAGCTACAACTTACCTTGGGGACAGGGTACAGCTCAGATGACTCAACCCCAGCTAAATTGTTCATAACACGCCCAATACCGGACATGACTACACCGCGATGACCTCAAGCCATTCACAACACAAAGCTGTCAAGCTCTTTACCATAGACAGGCCAGTTATCGTCCTATTGATTCAACCAGCCTATGCCAAAGCAAGATGACAAGGCCAAACGAAAAACATGCAATAAGGACAACTAGTACGAAACGGATAAAACTGTTTTCTTTAATGATCAACGACAAAATAATACAAACACACAAAGTTCACTCCTTATCAGGGGAAGGTACAAAAATGGAAGAGTTAAGCCTAATGGAAGAAGGAGCAGAAGTTGCATCCACACACGCCGCAGCTTGGACATCAGGGCTAAAATTGTCTTCCTCGCTCGATGACGTCGAGGTAACAAACAGGTCAACGTACGACATCTTCTTATAACAACTAAGATCCCACTCCGGATGTTCTTCCTTCATTAGCGCCAGCAGCTCCAACTATCCATGTACAACTCAACAGAACTCACATTTGTCTTGTTCCTGGCAAAACTCTTCCTCCCGCACCTTTGCATCCACAAGTTCACGCTCAAATAGCTAGAACTTTCAAGTCAGCACGTCGACCTGAGACTTCTATGTGGCCAGACTGCTCTTCACGACACTAAGTTCATGCTGCCCCAATTCGAGTTGGTCAACGGCCTTCCTCGTTTCTCGAGCATAGAACTCCACATCGGATTCCAACTGTTGGTTCTCAGTAACCCAGTCGGCTTCCTTCGAAGCACTCTCCTCAGCAAAAGACAACAGTTCATAACTCGCCTTAGCCGCAGCTTCCTACGCAACGTCGACTTCTCGGCGGATACGGTTCAACTCCTACCTAAGTTCATCCCTTTCGGACACCGCCTTTGTCAGATCACGCTCAAGGTTCTCCAGACGCGCCCTCTGAGCCTCAGCGGCCACGGTTGACCGATCCAACCGCTTCTCTTCGGCCTACTTTTTAAGCCGCTCAATTTCATGAAACACATCAGAATACAACATTTGCATATGCGAAAAGACACGCTCCAAGGCGTATACTCTCTCACGAGGCCCCTCAACTTTCGTCTCAGCAACGGCCGCGTGGCTCAAATGAGACATACCCATCATAAGGTACTTCAAGCCCTTATCTATACACCCTTCCAACCAATCCTCATCGGGTTTTGGAGTGTGATCCATCAACCAGCTGTGATGTCTGCTTATATGCTTCCTTGAAGCATACTCTACGTCCACCTCTTGGTGCCAGATCGGTGACTCAGCTTCACCAAATCCGGTGCAAACAGGCTTATTCGTGCGCCCGAATGAAGCTTTCTCTGATCGGGAACTAAGCCGGCTTCGCCCTTCACGGTCGCCACCGTCCTCATGCTCTCCTTTGTTGCCTTTCCCTTGTCAACAACAACAGCCATTTTTGCGAGACGGCTCAATGGGATCCGGAGAAAGATAAGGCAGCGAAATATCAAAAAGACCCTTCAACACCTCTAACTAAGGCCTAGAACAAGACGGTGAGCAATGCAAACTGCAAGAGACACGGTCGGTACCATGGCCATTACCAGGCGAAGCAACTATGGGGCGATCAAATTCTACCACCTCAGGCAAATCCTCACAATACATTAGAAACTCCAGTAGTTTAAAATTTTTGATGTCTAACATGGTATTCTAAGAAATGTAAATATAAACAATACATTTTCTAAGAAAGAACTGCCAAAATGGAGCAAAAGAATATGGAAGTTACCTTGATAGAAGTCATCTTTGTTCGCAGACTCTTCTCTGTTTGATCTCTAGCCAAGTGAAAAGAAAGATCAAAGACATCCTACACATAAGAATCCTCTTAGATCACAAACAGAGGAATTAAATCTTTCTTGCTTGCATTCATTTTCCCCATCATCACATTCTCTTAGTCCAAAATATCCACTGGTACTATGATTTTCTGCAAGAATGATGACAATAATGTAAAACCACTTATGATATAAACTCTGAAATCACATAATTTGCTTAGTCTAAAATGAATGAGCTATAATACAAATACTTTACTTCGTAATGGACAGTGTAGAGTATGAAATGCATGTGTGGTTCTTCCAAAATAATTTACTATTTACATGGATAAAAGCAATGACTACTAACCTGTTAGCAAACACAAAATGAGGAAGCTAACAACCATTTTACTTGATGACAACTATGCAACCTGAAAATGTAGAAGAAGCAACAATCAACAGAACAAACATTGAAGAGACTAAACTTATTTTAACCAAACCCATTTACGCTAATCTACAATTGAATTAAAACCCCCTAAATCAATCACTCAATCCAAATTAGAGAGGCAGAACAATCAATCATTCAAACCATAAGAACCTCATTTTGGGGCATTAAGGCTTCATTACACAATCTACAATTCAAACCTCAAAATCAACCTTGATTCACTTCATTTTAGAAGAAAAAAACCCAACTTTTTTTTTATACTAAACACACAAAAGTTTACAATCGAATCACAATCGATTACACAAAAGTTTACAAAAACAAACCCCAAACCAGATTTCTTGTACTGATCTCAACAATGCATGGTACCAAAACAAAACACAAATCTAAAAAAAACCCATTACACATCATGAACTAATCTAAAATCCATTGATGACCAAACCAAACAACAAACCTTTGAGATGGTTCTATAGCCGATTGAGCTCCAACACCATTGGGTGTGAATAAGTCAGAAATAAGTTTTCTTGAGTCAATTCCTCGAAATCTCCAAAGAAAAATAGATGAAATTAGTGTGAGAAGAAAGAGAGAGCAAACCTTGGTGCGAGCAGAGAGATGCGACCAGAGAGATCCAGCAGAGAGAGGCGACTAGAGAGATGCGAGCAGAGAGATGCGACCAGAGAGATCCAGCAAAGAGAGGCGACTAGAGAGATGCGAGCAGAAGAGTGAGTAGAGATGCGAACAGAGAGAGCGAAAGAGGCGTGCAGGGAGAGTGAGTAGAGAGGCGAGCAAAATAAGCAAATGAGATAGAAGCAAAGGCTTGATAAGGGAGAGAAAAAATGGCGCTACGTTAAATGTTTGGGCGAGCGCTATTGCGTTTTAAAATCCCGCTCAATTTTAGACAACATTTTTGTATTTCAATAGTAACTAAAACTTCATTTTTCATAGCAAATGTGTAAAAAATGCTATAATCAAATGCTATTAAAGAGGACTTGTGGTGTAGTGCGAAAACCCCCAAATTTGTAGCTTTATGCGTACATGTGTAGATGATTTGGAAGGTGGGAGCCTAGTCTGTCCTGAACTGATTCCGACGGCTTGCCACAAGACCACTGCTTTTCAGCTTGGTTGCCAAACCCCTTCGTCTCAAACTTGTAGTCCCCACTGCGCGGGTATAGATGGTTCAAAAGGTTGGAGACTACTCAGTCCCTGACTGATGTCGACGACTCGCCACGGGACCACTGCTTTTCAGCATGGTCGCCAAATCCTTACACCATGAACCTATAGTCCACTATGTTCGGACATATGTGGTTCAGAAGGTGGGAGTTTTAACTAGCTCTTCACACGACCACTGCTATCTTTTGAAACAGCGGCCGCAAAGATAAATCATGGCTCAGTCAGTATCTCCACGCTTAAACGAGTTGGCATTCTATTACCAGCAAAGGCCATTTACGCCGACACATAAACCGTCCAGCAAACTTGCGAACATGTGCTACATAGAATGCCAACCCGAGCTTACAACGCCTGACTCGGTACAAATGCTCTAACGCGTACACTCAGCTATCACAACTCGCTTTTGATGGCAGCTGCAGCTGATTAATTATACAAGTGAGATAAGCCCTCAGAGGCTTACCTTAAAAATGATATACAACCTGGGTAATGCAACCCATAGCTAAACTGTCCACGATATGCCCACTGATGGACATGACTATGCAACTGTGACTATGCAACTGTTTTCATTAACAGTCGAAGAAAAATGGGTTCAAGTATACTCCTTATCAGGAGAGAGTACAGAAACAGAAGAGCTAAGCTTAACGGGGGAGGGAGCAGGAGTCGTGTCCATACGCGCCACAGCCTGAGCATCGGGGTCCAAACCGCCTCTTCGTCTGATGACTCAAAGGCAATAGACAAGTCTACATACGACATCTTCTTATAGCAGCCAAGATTCCATTCTGGATGCTCCTCCTTCATCAACGCCAGCAGCTCTAGTCTGTCGTGTACAACCCAACGGAACTCGCACTTGCCTTGTTCCTGCAAAAGCTCTTCCTTGCGCACCTTCGCGTCAGCAAGTTCCCGCTCTAAGAGCTCCAACTTTCCAGTCATTGCATCAACCTGAGACTGCTCTGTACCCAAACTGCTCTTTACAGCACTGAGCTCATGCTTCTCTAATTTGAGCTGGTCATCGGCCTTCCTCGCCTCTCGAGCATTGAACTCCACATCGGACTCTAATTGCAGTTTTTTAGCAACCTAGTCAGCGTTCTTCAAGGCATTCTCTTCAGCGAGAGACCGCAGTTTAGAACATGCCTCAGCCGCAGCCTCCTGCACAACATCCATATCTCGGCGGGTTCGATTCAAATCCTGCTTGAATCTGTCCCTTGCAAACACCACCTTCGCAAAAACGCACTCAAGGGCTTCCAGATGAATCCTCTTAGTCTCATCAACCATGGCTGACCCTCCAACTTCCTCTCCTCCGCCTCCTTCTTCAGCCACTCAATTTCATAAAGCGCATCAAAATATAACCCTTGCATGTGTGAGAAGACACGCTCCATGGTGTACACCCTCTCGCGAGCCTCCTCGACTTTCATCCCAGCAATGGGCACCTGGCTCAAATGAGACATCCTCAGCATAAGGTACTTTACCCTTATCTATACGCCCTTCTAACATATCCTCATCGGGTATTGGAGCGTAATCCATCAGCCAGCAAAGACGCCTGCTTATATGCTTCCTCGAAGCACACTCCACATCAACCTCTTGGTGCCAGACCTGAGTGTTCATCCTCACTAAGTCCGGTGCAAATAGACTTATCCGCACATCCAGATGGAGCTCTCTAGGATTAGGAATTAGACCGGCACAACCATTCGCAGTTTCCATTGTTCCCAAGCTCTCCTCCGTAACCTTTCTTTTGTCACGAACAATCGACCCTTTAGTGCGAGATGGATTAATAGGATCCGGAGGAAGGGAATGAAGCAAGTTATCCAAAAAACCCTCCAATACCTTGAGATATGGCCTGAAACGAGACGGTGAACAATGCGGACTATGAGAAACTTGGCCCGTGTCACCACGACCACTATTGGACAACCCACCAACGGGATGATGGGACTCAAGAACCTCTGGCGAATCCTCACAAAATGGTTCTCGTGCGAATCGACACCAGCAGAAGCCACCATTGCAACCTGCATCAACTGCTCACTTAGAGTTTCTGCGTGCGTGATACTAAGATTTGACATGTCTTACACCCTTGCTAATTGCAGGTAGTCCTTCTCCCAATCAGATACAACGGCCTCCGCCCTGACGGGTCGATCAGACTCACGCTCTTCACTTACAGGAGCGGGTCATTTTGGAGTCGACCCAATTCTAATGCTGGACCTCTTCGAACTCACAAAGGAGGCAAGCGTCTCAGACGCCTCCTCCGTGTCAGATAAAATAAGATCTTTAGCCCCAGCAGCCTTCCTCTTCCTAGAAAGGGCCCCATCTTCAGACTTAACTCGTGACGTCCGGTAAAGAGTGGGGGCCACATGCCAGTTGTCCCATAGCTTACTACAAATGAAGTTGGGGACACAAATGACGTCCACCACATTTTGCGTTGACAAGCCGCGAAATGTCTCCATAGTGTTTTGCTCCTCTGGGGTAAGAGGAGTAGTGGAAAATCGTCCTGCGAAAAAACACAAGCAAGGATTAGCATGCAGTCAAGCTCAACATGATCAAAAGAAAAAATTGTACTTACGAAATGCCTTGAACTCTCGCTCGAGCAGACGACCCTTGAACTGGAAGTACTTTAAATCCGTAAGGGCCAAGAAGCAATACTTCTTCCACAACTTGAAGTCATTAGGCAGATTCACAAAGCGAGCCAGCATCGTCATTTTACAGACAACATTACTCTTCAACCGAGGAGAAGTCAATAACTGGATCACTCGTGGAGTCACGCGGATGCCAGTTTTTCGCCCTAATCAAAATGAGAAGAATGATCATGTATCCATAAGGCTCCAACTGGGCCCGAGGAATTCCAATGAAGTCCAAGAAGTCCCAAATCGCATCCAGAACGAGCAAACGTACTCCGGTTTGGAGCATCTCGCGGTGCAAGCAGATGAACCCCGCCAGTGGCGACATTGGTGTCTGGTCGCCCTTCAGAACATATAATGGCAGGTCCTCGGAGACCCCAAACTTCGTACAGATTTTAGCAAGGCCAGATTAAGAAAACATCCTGTCTTCGAAAAACTCAATGCCTCTAGCCAATGTTGTGTCATCAAGAAGGTTTTGTTAAGCAATGAAGAAGATGAACAATTATTTTAATCAGAAGATGAACAGGGCAATATCTTTAAAAGCAAAGAAAATAGAAGAGTTAGTCTCTGCACAACGGATGACCTAAATAAGGATTAGGTTCCCGCCTCTTTTCCACTGAACCGACGCACGTTCAATAAATGCAGTGCATGGCTCAAGCAACGATTCAGACTCAATCATCATGAGCGGCGTATCTTTTCAAGAGATGACTTAGCGAATCGATGTGATGACCCACTAACTCGGGAGGAGTAGATGATGATACACCAAAATGGTCACAGCCATGAGCTATACACGTGTCGAGATGATCTCGAGGAATTATGGGCCCGAGCATCAG
The DNA here is from genome assembly GCA_963556465.1 of Berberis vulgaris. NCBI lineage: Eukaryota > Viridiplantae > Streptophyta > Magnoliopsida > Ranunculales > Berberidaceae > Berberis > Berberis vulgaris. The sequence continues at coordinate 55,697,368 of OY747132.1, forward strand.
CCCAACACTGATCCGGCCCAAGCAGTTCTAAGCACGCCCGATGCAGTCTGCCAAACGGACCTGAACTCTTACGACTTTCTAAGCCCATGCGTCTCACAACTATCCTTAATACCTGTAAACCTTGCTAAGGCAAGTATCTCGAGGATCAGCTTCGGACAGGCAATTACAACACCTCTCTGCTTCCAACTAGGAAGCAAATACCAGAGTACACATTACACAGTGAAACTTCCTCTCACGGATTACCCTCAGATTGGGAACTATCTCCCACGTATCTAGGAGCACAAGGCTAACAAGGAAATTCCCTTCCATAGCATGACTCTTAATTAGAAAAGGATTTCCACGAAGATCTCCTTCCTAAACTACACCATCGATGGCCTGGTCGAACCAAGACTCCTGCACTATAAATAAGACATGAGGTTGGTAAGCTAAGGTACGCTACAAATTCCTTGTTTACAACATTACACCTTCCTCAGATCCCTGTCTGACTTTAGCATTGGAGTGCCATCAGCCACCACAACGGTGGTCCTAGGCTCACGTGTGTTCCTTGTGCAGATCAGCAGGACTATATCCAAGCAGGGAGCGGAAAACGACTGCACAATATGTATAATATGTATAGTAGTTACTGATGCCTCGTTTTCTATTTAATTTTTTATTAATTAATTAAATGTAAAATTACCATAAAACATCTTGATCAAGATGCAAGAAATTTAGGGGTGTCTATATGGGAACATTTCGGACGTTGGTTTATTAGAAACATCTCCTAGTGATGATCTTCAATTAGGCGACATAACGTCAAAAAGTTTAATAAGTTGTTGGGTGATGCGCAATGTCCATTTTATTCGGGTTGTGAAAAGTTGTCTAAGTTGAATTTTAGGCATTTGCTAAATGACACCACCACTCGAAGATTTTTTTATTCCACTAAAGGACACCACTACTATATACACCCCAACAAAATTTCCCCAAATCCAGCAATGACTTGAACCCCACTCGCAGCATCCCTTCACCTCCTAATCTTGCCAGAACGACGAATGTCGCTCACTCGTTTTTATCGTTTCTCTGCCTCTATTCTAATACTTTATCATCCCACCATTATCTTCTCTTTGCCTTTCTTCTACTGTTTCATTTTCTCTTTCTGCACGAGGAAACAAACCCAACTCGCAGGGCCTCTCTTCCCTCCCAAGCTCATCGGATGTCCCCAAATGCCAGCGTCTCTCGCTCTCTTCTACGTCTTAATCGTCTCTATCCCTCTCTTTTACTTATTCATCTTCGTTTAGTAAAAATGATGTTGGTGGGCTAAAAGATTATAATGGCGGAGTTGAGAGTCAACATTTTGCTCCATTTATAGGAATAAATGAAGAAGATGAACATTTTAAGAAGAAGAACAACGCACGCCACTTGAGGTATACTCTCTACTTGAGATGAGCTTGCATGGGAATTTTTTATTGTTGTGATTATTGTAACATCATGTTTAATTTCCTTTTTTTGTTCATATTTGAAGCAACATTGTTATTTTTAGGGCTAGTTGTTAATATTATTTGAACCCTAAAACTTGTTTATTTAAGTTTTTAAAGTTAGTTTAATCGTTGTTGTTATTTTATGCAAAAGATATTATCGTTGATCTAATAGATTTCGAGATACCTTCAAGTAATCTTAACAACCTGGAGATACTCAAAGCTTATTTGGAAGAGACCAACCTTCTAGAGGTAACCATTGCCTTAATCATTTTCTTAATATATGATCAGAATAACAATTTTTTTATTTACTTAATGTAGAAAGACGATAATGTTGACACCAATGAGGAACGAGCACTTGAAGAGGTAGTCGATGATGGCGTCTTATTTGTTACGGAATAGATAAGGTTAATTCTTGTAGGCGGACCATTCTTGCTTAATCCTATTTCATAAGTTCATTGATTTAGTAACAAGTTTATAAGTGTTCCTAATGTGAGTATGCATTAATGTTTTTTAGGTATTCCCATCGAGGTCGTCCTTAATCGCTTAGTGCCAAGGTGTTGATAGGGATAGTAACATGGTTCTGATTATCACTAAATCGGGACCCACTTATCACCGACGTAAAGGAAGGATCCACTTGGAATGTGAGAGGGGAGGGAAGCCCCAGAAAATCAAAGGCAAAAAATTGAAGGTTGGTTGATCAACCATTACAAAGAAGTGTGGGTGCCAATTTCCATTGAAAAGGGTGTCACAAGGCAACAATCGTTGGAAGATGCAAGTGATCTGTGGAACCCACAATCATCCACGATCAAAATCTATTTTTGGTCATTCCTTTGCTCGCAGACTAAACGAAGTAGAGATCAAATATTTGCATAACATGTCAACATCGGGTGTAGCTCCTCGCTACATATTGTCTGATTTGAAAGATATGTTTTCCAACAATGTGTCATATTTGAAGATTGTTTCTAAAGACACTCCAACTGAAAGGCAGGACAACTTTACAACAAAAAATGCAATTGTTGAGCGAGAATTGTTATATTGAGTGACATATAGTCTACAATCAGAAAAAAGTCATCAATATTTTTTTCTCACAAGTCGAGTCAATTCAACTAGCAAAGTGTTTCCCATCGGTGATGCTAATGGATTGCATCTACATAACCAATCGCTATCGTATGATGCTATTTGAGGTTGTGGGTGTCACATCGACCGACAAGACTTTCAGTGTTGGTTGTTGTTTTATGTCTTCTTAAAATGAAGAGTTGTAAATCTGGGCATTGGAAAAATTACTGGGGATGTTTGAGCCAGACAACTTGCCAACGATGTTTGTGATTGATAGAAAACTTCATTTGATCAGAGTCATTGAGCGAGTCTTCCCTGAAGCAAGGAGATTGTTATGCAGGTGGCACATTAATACAAATATTGAGAATAATTGCAAAAATACTTTGAGGATAATGAGAGGTGGAACGAATTTATTAAATCTTTCTCGAATTTGTATAGATCAACTACAGAGCAAGAATGAAACAAGAACATTATTAAGTTCGAAAGAAGATAGGCATTACATCCCAATTTTTTGGACTATTTGCTGACAGTTTGGCATTTGCATGAGTATTTTGTGAATGCATAAACCAACACTTTCATGCATTTTGGCCAACGAACAACTGGTCGCGTTGAAGGCGCACACTCCAAGTTAAAAAAAAATGTTGAAAATTTCCCAAGGCACATTATATAATGTATAGACAAAAATGCAAGACATGATCCGAGTCCAACTAGTAGAGATTGAAGCATCCTTTAGAAAAACGTCTTACGAAGGTCAAGAAATAACATGTGTCACCTTTATTTGGAAAATTTCTTGGGTACATGTCACACAAGACTCTTGATTTGATGTTATAAAAAATTCATAGGTTTGAAGCTGAATTTGTGGGCAACGACCTAGTCAGGTGTCGATGTGTGATTCAAACAACTCATGGGTTACCTTGTGCTCATAAAATGGCACAATATCTTATTCCTACTAGATAACTTTCATTGTCTATCTTACACAAGCATAGGATGCATATTGGCAAAACACATATTTGTTCAAGTACTGATGTGATTATAGGCCAAGTGGTCGGCGTCATTAAGCAAAAGTTTTTTTAATCCACCCCTGATCAACAGTTGGTGTTGAAGATGAAGCTTTTAGAGTTAAGTTGCCATGGTCCAAGTGTCATGATCGAACCATCCGAACCTGTATAGGCCAGGGGGAGACCTAAAAAAAAGAAATTGTCCAAGCATGAGAAGTCCACAAAAAGGGACCCGTCTGGTCATGAGTACACCAAGACATGAGAAGAGCTTATAAATCAAAAAAGTGTTTCTAAGCCAAAACAGAAGACGGAGAACTTGAAAATTACGTTTATGAAACAAATTTCTTTGTAGATTCGGGATTATATTGAAAACATTCAGAATGTGCTTACCGATGGGGATTGTGGATTCAGATGCATAGGCAACTTCCTAGGTTACAATAAGAATAATGGTTGGAAGCAAGTCAGAAATGAGCTACTAATGGAGCTAGAAGCTAACCACGAGTTGTGGCTTCGAATGTGGAACGAGGGTGGGGTAAAGATTGTGAAGGATTCGTTAAGATTATAGAAGGAACTATACGCATTACACACCGAACCTGGTTGATTCAGCCAGAAAAGCTAGAGCTCGTGGCGAACCGTTATGGTTATATGTTTGTGTGTTATGGGAACCAATGCACTACATGTTTCCATATGTTCAACTATCGTCAAACTTGAACGACATTCGGGTGTGTTTCATAGCACACCTTGCCCAGAGTTCTCACTTCATCTTGTTCCATATGACACCAAAATCACCATTACCTCATACCAGTATTCTAAAAAGCGTTAGGCGGTGGGCGAGCGGCGAGCAGGTGCCTAGCTCCCAGGGGCCTAGGCGACACCTAGGCGGTCTTAGGTTTTGTATTATAACTTTAATAATTTACAAAAGTTAAGCATAATACCTTATCAATTACATCTAATTTAATGCCAAGATACATATGAAAAATTAGCAATCATGAACAAAATTTATTAAAACTCAAATGACTGAAGTTGGTCATGATGGGTACTTTATACAAAGTTGAATTTGTGGACAAATATCCAAACCTACTCTTTTATTTTTCTTCAAATTACATGAATAACCTCAGTCATGTTTGATAAAATCTACATTACTAAAATTGATACCGGAAGATCCTTTGAGAATTCCATTAAGTAATCATCTTTTGCTACATTTAGACATATACTAAATAAAAAACAATTAAATTGTTTATTTCTAATAAAGAGGAAAGAAAAATAAAATAAATCAGCCTTATTAAAAAAAAAAAAAAAAAAAACTCGCCCAGACGGCACAGAACCCACCCAGCCATTCATCTGGGCGTTTTTCTACCTTCTAGCGCCTAGGCCAATTTTTAGAACACTACCTCAGACAATACCGACTTGGCCCTCTCGCATGTTTCCAGAAGAAGTTTCATGAAAAATTGTGTTCGATGTCCAATTCCAGATTGGTGACGCAATGGTTAAGAAGTACAATGTATCCAAATCTAAGAAGAAGTTGAAAAAATTCGTTCAGATTATGGATTGATGCACATTTTGTAACTTTTTGCACATTTTTGCGATCATTAAATGTCAACAAAATATATTTCACATTTCATGTTAACATTTTTTATTCGCATTTTATAAATGACTAGTTGTATGGATGATTTTTATATCATGGTATAATGGTTACAAAGTTAACTGATAATCAATTAATCATGATAATTTTGATCTATAAACCCGGAAAATTGGACACACAAAGTCAAAATTCAATGACAGCAAATATTTCTGATTGCAAACCCAGGAACCACTGCCAAAATTAAATTCACATTCGCAGATATCGGGACAAAACAATCGCATAATACCATTTGTTACAGACCTGACTCACCTTCGCAACGGCGCATGCGAGTCAAAAATAATAATAATATTGCATACTATTATGCAACAACTGAAGATCGCATTGCTTGGATAACCAAAATCCATGTAGCTGACCCCGAAAATCTCGGGAATGGGCTTTGATGATGATGATGACTATTATGCAACAACTAAGTGCGATTTATGTCAATTCGCAGAGAATCATGCGAATATTAGTTTATTAATGCAGCCTCTGCGATTGGACAAAAATCAGACTATCCATTTTTGGATTTTTTTGTGTTTGACTTTTTTTTTTTTTTTTTCAATTCTTATGGTTTAGATACACTCTTGGCATATGATTGATTGCAAAACCACCATTTCTATTGATGCATGATGAGAATGTCAAAATGGAGGTTTTGCAATAAATCAAATATGTCAAGAGTGTATCTAAACTATAGGAATTTAAAAAAAAAAACAAGAAAATAAAAGAATCAAAATAAAAAAAATCCAAAACTGGACAGAAATCAGACACATTGGTCGCAAACTCTGTGAAAATTTATTTTTTAGTCATATTGTCCGTTGAGAAAGGTAGCAAGGTCAATAATGCAAGTGTTTCTGCGATAGTTGTTATCTTCGCAGCGGCTTCTGCATTTGTTGTTAGAAACTTTTGCTTTCATTGAATTTTGATTTTGTGTCCAATTTTCCTGGTTAATTGATAAAAAAAAATTATGTTCAATTGAATTACAGTTAACTTTGTAACCATTATATTGATATAAATTATACATAAATATTGTCCCTTATCATACTTGTGTTCGCACTTTAATATGTTGACATTGTCATGTTTCTAAACAACCTACCAAAACTAGAAATAATTTCAAAAATAATTCATGTGTTGGGAAATCATAATTCATTTCATAAACGTAAAATCATTACATTTTATTCACTACAAAGTTTACAGCAATCAAAATTGTATAGATCACATCCTCTTAGTTTTTTTCCGAGGTTGAGTTGAAGTGATTTTATCATGTCTCTTCTTGGTTCTGTACTCACTTCCTCCACCAATCAGGACTTCTTCAATGTACCATCACCCTTTTTTCTACCACCACCACCATCACCTCTTTCTCTACCACCACCACCATCACCATCACCCCTTCCCCTACCTCTACCACCAACACCACCACCATTACCCTTTTCTCTACAACTACTTGGAGCACCACTACCATCACCACTTGGACCACCCTGTTGCTATTTCCCTTTTGTGTCATGAGCAACACAACCTTATCGACATTCCTGCCTTGTTCAATAGTGGCATCCACCAACTCAAGAGCCTCATCAACCAACATGTTCTTCAAGAAAAACATTGATCTTAGTAAAAAAAAAATTAAATTTTTTATTTCAAATGTTTGTGAATTTGTTAAAGTATAGATCAATTACCCGATTGTGCGATATGAACAATTGATTTCTTAAGGGATGTGTCCTCCTAGTTGTCAGTGGTTGGATGAAAATATGGCTAATGTCATGAAACCACTCCAAGTAGTCATTGCTACAATCCCATGGAAGCTTCAATGGTGCACTTTGGTTGTCAATTGACATGAGATGATTTGCCAAGTTACAGCGAACGATGATAGTATCTCGTGCTTGATCAAGTAGTTATGTCCATATCGACCTCTATTATTCATTTTAGCTTAAATTGGGGTATCTGGAATGACATGTACCCTTCTCATCTTTCTCATCACTCGATCTAGGTGATAGGGCTTTTTGACGTCAGTGCATAACAAGCAACCTTGGAACCATGTAATGCTATGAAGTGGAATTATTAGCTTAGATTTCACATAAGGGTCCCAGACAACCTGAAAATACAAACATTAAGATATTAAATTATGGAAAAAAATGATAACAATTACCTTAGATGAAACATGAACTTAAATGACTAAATTTTACCTCTTTAGGAGACGTCATCGAGATGCTCCTAAGAGTCGGGATTTCTTCAGTCACGCCCCTGCTAAGTTGGAGGCAATCCCATTTAGCCATGGTAGGCAGACGATCAATCCACGAGGCTCGGACGGTTCCCCAAAACCTAAAGAGCGTATATCCAACATTAAAAAATAAAAACTAAAACACATAAATATATTAGTTCAATATTTGAAACAATAAAAAGATAATTAATTGAACAACAAAGTCTAAATATACCTCCAAAAGTGGCATATATCCAGATATTTATTTCGTACCCATTATGCTAGCACAACACAGTTGAGATACAAGAACGCTAAAGTAACAGCCCCATGCAAAATTCCTAATATCATCTACCTTCATCAACAACTTCAAATATTTTGTGCGAACCATTGTTCTAGTCTTATCAGCAAAGATAGTTATGCCGAAAAGAAATAACATGTAACCCCTAGCAACTTGTTGTTTCTTTTGAAGAGAATCAGTTCTACTCACTTTCCCACAACAATGCTCCTTAATAAATTTCATCTCCACAAAACTAAGATTTTTCTAGACATGCTTTTGTACTTTACTCTTTTGAATCTCAAAACTATTCACCGACAGTTGCACACATTCATCTGCCTTCATTTGACTCTTTTTTTCACTATAACCGGCTTACCAACAATCGACAACTGAGTGATACGATAGACGTCATCGATGGTTATAGTCATCTCTCCAAAAGGGAGGTGAAATGTGTTGGTCTCAATTACCAACGTTTGACAAAAACACAAATAGTCGCCCTATCGACATGATCCTTACAATGATCGATCAAAGGTCGTAGACCACTCTTATAGATCATTGAAATTACTTCTCTCGGCTCTTCACTCCTTTTCCAAACTATAAAATTCTTATATTGATGTCAACATCTCAAATCGCCTTGTTCTTAAATACAACAAGCAATAATAAAGCTAGTCATTTTCCAAATAATATAAAAAATTAATTATGACAAATTTTAAGAAGTTAAAGATATTATGATTACCTCCTCACCAGCCCAAATGGATCGAGAAACATGGCCATCATAATTCTCTAATATGGAGACATCCTTAGGACTACCAGGATATGAAATTTTGTCATGTTCTTCATCTTCATCGGAACCAGTTTCGACAAAAAAATTGTTTCCTTTTGATTTTGAATCTCCTCATCTCTCACCCTCTTCATTGTGACCCTCTGCATCCCCATCACCCTCCTCATTCCCATCCCCTTACCCTCTTTCACCTTCTCGATCTCATGTGCAACACCCACAACAACCACACCACGTTGACTTTGCGATAACATTAGGTGTGTTGCCGCTTCATCCGAGTCAGTCAGATCATTCCCCATTTCATCCTCTCTCATCTTCATATCCTCTTTGTTCTCCCTCCATTCTTGCATTTTTCTCTCATCTATCTTTATTTTTATTTTTTATAATGACCTTTCTCAAAGACGTCGTCTTTGAGCTAGATGATCCCTACTACCACCACCAACCAAAGAAGACACAACGTCTTTGTTTATCTTTACCATACTAAACATTTAAAACAAAATGATACAATTAAAACAAAAATTAGGCATGGAGATTTAGAGTTTCGAAATGAAGTTTAAAGTTTAATTGACTTCGTAGGTTTAGTTGAATGAACGGACGAACTCCACAATAATTGAACAATCCCCAAATTGTAGCAACCCCTTGTCCTAATTCGACACAAACTACACCCCAAAACACACAAAAAATACTTAGTTTTGTATCGCACAATGAGAGTAGAGAGAGAATGATGGCTGGAAGGTGCGAATATTCAAATTTTGTAAAAGGAAGAAGATTGTTTCGTGGGAGAGAAGGGGATTATTTTTTTTATGATTGAAGGTTTAAGGTTTATATTATTGGTGTCCTTCAGTAGGTGGTGGTGTCCTTCAGAAAAGTGGTGGTGTCCTTTAGAAAGTAAGGCAATGATGGCGTCCTTCAGTAGAATTGGTGGTGTCATTTAGTCATTGCCTGAATTTTATTGTGAAGTTGTTTCATTTAAAGACAACAAATTATTGGATTAATAAATCAATGGCTATGTTGTTTGACTTATTGAAGAAAACACTCCCTTCTATAGAAACATTGCATGAATTACATTATGAGGCGAAAACCTTAATACAAGGTATGGGAATTGGATATAATTGTAGACACGAATGTAAAATTTATTATGTATCATATTGGAAAAAGCATGCAGATGCAAAAAAGTGCCCTAATTGGTAAATCTAGGTGAAAGTCTGACCTAGCTAAGTGTAAGAAAATTTCACAAATGGTATTGCGACACTTTTCCTTAAAACTGAGATTGCAAAGGTTGTTCATGTAATGCAATATAGTTAAATATATGAGGTGGCATGAGGAAAAAAGTGTTTTAGATGTAAAATATGTTGAGGCATTTAGTTCTGGAGCTTGGAAATAATTCGACAAAGAGCATGATTGGTTTGCACAAGATTCTAGAAATGTTCGTCTTGCATTGGAAGACGATGGTTTTAATTTATTTTGTAACATGAATATCTCTTACAGTATGTAGCCAGTGGTACTTATGCGATACAATTTACTACATTGGATTTGTCTCAAAGAATCAGTTTTCATGATTTGTTTGCTTATTCTAGGACCCAACGTACCCGAAAGTAATATTGATGTGTACTTGCGACCATTAACCAATGAGTTGAAAGAATTATGGGAATATGGTATACGAAAATCATATGCGTCAATAAAACAACATTTTCAGTTGCATGTAGCGATTTTATGGAAAATAAGCGACTTTTCTACATATGCAAATTTTTCTGGGTGGAGCACAAAAGGGAAGTGGCATGTCCTACGTGCAATGGTGAAACATGTTCACCAACACTGAAGCATGGAAGAAACTTTTGTCATATAGGTCATCTTCATTTTTTTTCCAATTAATTATAGTTGGCAAAAAAAACCATGATGTTTGACGACAAACAAGAATGTAGGTTGCCACCAGAAAGGTTATGTGGGGAATTTGTGTTACAATAGCTTAGAAAAATTGTAGAGGTTAAATTTGGGAAGGTGTCGCGTTCTAAATAAATTGAACACAGTGAAATGGAGCTTAACTGGACAAAAAAGGGCATTTTCTTTGAGTTAAATATTGTATCGGCACACTCTCAAGTTGTGCCACAATTTAGACGTCGTGCACAATGAGAATAAGTCTTTGCGCTCTCGCAAATTTATAGAAGTGACTGATCAACTTATTTGTTAGTGTGTGATCCCGATCGACGAGTTTGGAGAAATTCAAGTTGCATTGTAAACGGGTTTAGATTCCACATGCAAGACTGTGAGAAACATCGAACCACACAAAACAATGATATTGTTTTAAGCACGCATAAAGGCAAAGAAGTTGATTTTTATGGTGTTTTGATAGATGTTGTCGAGTTAAATTATTGCATGGGTAATTAGGTTTACTTATTCAAGTGTGATTGGTGGGACACTGAAAACAAGAAATATGGATCTTACATTATATTGTTTAACTTTGTACTCAGAAAAGAAACAAAATAAATTCTCAGAATAATAAAAAAGGTGGAGTAACTCATATCTCAGGTTCCAAATCATTTGTTTTAGTATTTTATATGATAATGTAGGATTTTTAATTGCAATGTTTATTATATCTTGTCAAAAAATGGACCAAGTGTTACCATTGCAATGTTCATTCATTACAATGTATAATAATTGCAGCAGATTCTAGAGATTGGCCAGTGCGAGTGAGATAGATCATTACAAGAATGTACGTTGTCAAAAAAATGAGATAATGGGTTCACGAGTCGGCAGAGGCTAGTTTTGTAAGAAATGGACTATAAATTTATGTTGATGCTTAAGTTGTATCTTATCATGTTTAAATTGCATGGTACAGCAAAATGTGGAGCTTATGTCTAATATACCAACACTAGATGGTACTCATGGGAATGCATTGGAGATCATGACTGAGGTCCTTGGGACAAAATCAGGATATGTACGTGAGCTAGGGCATGAGCCAAGCTCGTGGCAACCCCTAGATCAAAGCTCTTGTCGTAGTTTAATGGAGGCTAGTAGTAGCTGTAGAGCTGGGAAGGTTAAGAGAATCAAGAAATACGCAAACGAGTATAGGAATTGTTTTTTATTTTTTTATTTTTTTGGCTTTCGCTTGAGGTTTCCTTTTAGGAATCTCATCCATTCAATATATTTGGATGTTGTCACCTACATTCTTATCCTCATGAATAATCGTATTTGTATGAACTAGTTCATGTTCAAAGTTATGAACTAAATTAGAAGGTTCAACCTGACCTCAATTGTGTTTTTTGCATCCCAACTCGCAGTCTAGTTTCTTGAGTATTGACCTGTCTTCTTGGTCAAGATCTTGTAATTGACTTGAGTTATATCCCGCTTTTGAATCCATAGCAAGTTGTTCCTCCTCTTTCTTATCACAATTTCCCCCTTTGTTCCCAATTTTTTTCAAAGTTTCTTTATTGGTATTGTTCTACATTTCAAATGTTTTCTTCTTTGTTAGGTTGTTGCTCTGCTTTGTTGGCCTTTTAATCTTCGCACCTTGTTTATGAGTGTTCATAACTTTGCCATGTTCTTGCATCCTTAATGGTTTGTGGTCTCTAATTTGCGGAGTTTTTTTTTGTTGGTTTGCTTGGTAATTATTTTAACAAACCCATCTTCATCTACTAATTTCCCTATTTATTTCTCCATTGGGATCGATTTTGTTTGTACTCTTATATTAATTTTCAATTCCAGGTGCTTTAACCAATAGGTCTGTATGGAGTGACTTTGCAAGCCATCATGGTTGCAATATAATGGAGGGTCTGTGTGGGAGCCAAAAATAACCTTTAGCACAATTGGATAAACAAAGCCCAAAGATTTGGGTCTTTCCTAAGAAGTTCGAAGATTATCCACAAAAGCTACAAGTATAGAAGGCCCGAGCCTGGGCCCAATAAAAACTTAGTAGAACATTATTTTCTCAGCAGGGGAGTAGTGCTCGGTGCCAACCACTATACTCAGCTGAGCATATGGGCTTGCAGAAGAGGTGTCTCCAAACAGGAAGTTACAACCACCAACGGGAGGTTATAACCAACACAGAAGTTACAACCACCTGAAGGAAGTTGCATCCGCTTGCAACCAGATGACTCACTCATCTTTCAAGCGTCTTACTATTCTGCCACGTGTCTCACTGATCAGCCATATGTCTTACTCATCAGCTAACAGTTGATTCTTTCAGCCTATATAAATAGCCAAACACAAAGCCTTTTGGAGGTAACACTTTCCTGACTTACAATTTTATCTTCAAATATAGAGATATAAACATTTTTCTAAAACATTGTTCTAATTTTGGCATCGAAGTCCCCGTGGCAGGCACCACACCGGTGTCAAGAATTAATTTCCATCTTTTGCAGATTGCTACGCTTGATCAGCACGTGATCCGGTGAAAATTTGCATCCGCAAATTGGTGATTTCAATGAGAGCTTGAATCAAACTCATTGCATGTTATCTCCCATTCATAAAAAAAAAAAACTTTCATTCATTCAGTTTAAATTTCCTTTCACAAACACTTTTATTTTCAAAATTCTTTTCAATACAATGGTGGGAACTCGAAAACAAACTAGCAAAAATAATGTTATAAGGTCCTCTGCTCATACTAGGACGCCATTGTCACCACGGGTTTAGTCGTTACCGGTCGGACAGCCACTGGTAGTAGGTCTGCCACCGCCTGCTAACCATCAATTGCAACCTTCTGCCCAATAACCAATCCAAATGGAGATGATACAACAAGAAAATCTTACAGATCAGATCGCCAATCTGACTAAAATATTGGAAGAACAAACCCGGGTGGTAGAGCGATTGGTGAGCGAACAGCCAAGGCAGATGACACATTGTTATCTACCAACAGATCATGCACATGGGAGTGGAAGTAGTCATCCATCAAATGGAAATAATCCATCTGGAAGCATTCATTCGAGATTAGGGCCACGAGTAAATGTACACACTAGGCTCGGGCCTCAAACGGGAGTCTTCTCAAGGTTTGGCGCCCAAGCAACTGTGCACTCAAGGATGGGACCACAAACTACACCCGATATAAGTGATTTACGCAGAAGAAAGAATCCCGATGGATGCGAACAGTGCAGAGAACCAGATCTAGATCACTACACTAATTTTTCCCACATACCACATTCAGAGGCTCGTCAAATCAATAAGAGCCTTCAGGCGAATCCTATTGAAATTCTACCTCACTCACATGCAGTTAAGTCACAATAAAATTCAGAATATGAGGATTCATCTACCGCAGATAATTGGAACTGAAACCACCATACAACCGATCAGCAGGATACACCCAGGCCCTTAGGGGCAGATGATGTGGCACGAATGGTCAGGAGCAGTTGAATAACTTACAAGTTATGGGAAATCCAGTTGATAATCTGCGCAGAGAAGTAGCCTTGGTGAACACTTCACCTTTTACAGATAACATCAAAGGGGCTCCTCCACCAGCAAGGTTCACCACACCAACCTTTACCCCTTTCAAAGGAGATTCTGATCCTGATAGGCACTTGAAGCATTTCTGAAGCGTCATGACTCTACACAAAAATGATGACTCGCTTATGTGCAAAACATTTGCTAAGACTTTACAGGGAGTAGCCCAAGATTGGTTTCACACTTTGACCTCCCAGTCGATCAGCAACTTTGGAGATCTTTCCCTTGTCTTCACAAAAGAATATTCATCCTACCGAACCGTCAAAAAGCATGCTGACCACCTCTTCAACATGAAGAAGAAGTCAAATGAATCCCTCGGAGACTTCATTAAAAAATTCAAGGCAGAAAAACGAGCATAGTTGGGTGTGATGATCAAATTGTGTCCTCGGCTTTCAGGAAGGGTATGCATGCAGATCACCTGTTGTATGGAGAGTTGACGATGAAACCAGGCAAAACTCTTGCAGAAGTCTTCGCCATGGCAGAACACTACACATTGTGGTGTGATGAAAAAATAGTGCTAAGGTATCTGATGTATTCAAGAAGGATAACCAACCTACACAAAAGAAAGATGATCAAAAGGAGAGTAAAAAGAACATGGGTGACAAGTGTAGAGCACGCTCTCCAACAAAAGACTCCTCTACCAGTAGAACATACATAGAGTTCTCGGTTTCAATCAATCAAATTCTCCACGAGATAAAGAACCAACCTTGGCTGAAGAGACTGCCACCCATGAAGGGAGATCCGGCAAAAAGATATCCGAATAAATATTGTGCAGTCCATGAAGCCACTGGTCATTTGATAAAAGAATGTCGAGAATGGAAGGACCACCTTGAGGAGTTAGTCAAAGCAGGGCATTGCATAGAGTATGTAGCCAAAAAAGCCATTCAGCAAATTGAGGAAAGAGATGCGGCTAAGGAACCCCCAAAGAAAGTCATAAGAATCAATGGAATTTCCGTTGAATCTGAACTCTTTGGTTTCACAAATAATGAAAGGAATCGAAATATCAAACAAGAAACTTCGTTTGCTCAAGTGCTAATCGGCTCAGTGGATGGCCCCATAACTAGTTCCTCAACCGAAAATTAGATGATCGGCTACACTAAAAGTGATTGGCAAGGCCTTGATCTACCACATGAGGATGCACTCGTCATCAGCATTCAGATCGCCCATGCAATGATTGATAGAATTCATGTAGATGAGGGAAGTTCAACCAATATACTTCAACTTTCGGCTGTCAAACAGATGAATTTAGAATCACTTATCACCAAAAAAAAAAAGTCTTGACTGCCTTCAATGGGGCTACATCACTAACAATTGGCACTGTGATTCTAGACGTCTAGTCAACACCAGTCATTTGCTCGCAGACCTTTATGATAATAGATTAGTCATCTCCCTACAACGAACTATTGGAGAGACTATGCATAACTAAAATTGATGTCATCACGTCTTGTCTACACCAAAAAATAAGATATCCAATCCCAGGAGGTGCAGTTGGAGAAATAAAGAGTAATCAAGCCATTGCAAGGATGTGTGCAACCCAAGTCTTGAAGAAAACAAAATAGAAGGAATTTATTCCTGTCACTTCAGCCGAAGTGAAAGGGAAGAAGCCTTTTACCTCCCAATAGCAATTACAGCACCAGGATCAGGAAAGAGAAGTTCAATTCAAATCCCCAGTTGAGAAGGGATGGAGACCTGAAGAAGATGCAGAACTTGTGATTCTTGATTCTGATCTGCCTGAAATAAAGGCGAAAATTGGCTCTCGCCTCAACGCAGATGAGAAGGCAGAGCTCAATAGTTTCCTAGAAAGCAACAAAGATGTGTTCGCTTGGTCAGCCTCAGACATGCTCGAAATTGATCCGACTGTGATATGTCATAAATTGCATGTAGACTCAACATTTAGACCTATTGTGTAGAAGAGGCGAAACTTTGCCCCAGAAAGAGTAGCAATCATTGAAGCCGAGATAGACAATTTCTTGGCAGCCGATTTCATCAAAGAGGTATCCTACACTGAGTGGTTGGAAAATGTGGTATTAGTCAAGAAAAAGGAAAATGGAGAGTTTGTGTAGATTACACTGACCTCAACAAAGCATGTCCCAAAGACAACTATCATCTACCTCGCATTGATCAGTTAGTAGATTCCACATCTGGTAATCAGTTGCTCAGCTTTCTGGATACCTATTCAGGTTATGATCAGATTATTATGTACGAACCCAACAAAACCAAAACTTCATTCATCATCGAAAGGGGGACTTACTGCTACAAGGTAATGCCTTTTGGTTTAAAAAATGCTGGAGCGACCTATCAAATGTTAATGAACAGAATCTTCAAGCATTTAATCGGAAAAACCATGGAGGTTTACGTAGATGACATGCTAATCAAGGGTCTTCAGCGAGCAGATCACATCAGAAATCTTGAAGAAACATTTAGACTTCTAAGGAAATATCGAATGAAGTTAAATCCAGAGAAGTGCACTTTTGGAGTTTCATCAAGAAGATTTTTGGGATACCTATTCACCCAGAAGGGAATTGAAGCCCATCCAAATCAAATCAAAGCTATCATTGACATGAAGTCACCATCAACTCCAAAAGAAATCCAAAGTCTCACAGGTAGAGCAGCCGCTTTGAATCGATTCCTGAGCAGATCAACTGACAAATGTAAACCATTTTTTAAAGCATTGAAAAATGGACAGAGAGACAAATAGGATGAAGAGTGTGAAACTGCATTTAAAAATTTGAAAACTTACTTATCTTCTCCTTCTCTACTATCAAAACCTCGCCCGAGAAAGAACATATATTTCTACTTGGCAGTTTCAAATGCGGCAGTGAGTTCAGCTCTCATCAGAGAAGAACTAAGGGCACAACTTCCCGTATTTTACATATCTAAAGATCTTGTCGATGGGGGACCAGGTACCCAAAAATGGAAAATTTAATTTTCTCACTTTTTGTTTTAGCAAAGAAGTTAAGACCTTACTTTCAAGCCCATCGAGTGATTATCATAACAAAATATCCTTTACAGTCAATTCTCCACAGCCCAGATGCTTCTCAAATACTCATGAAATGGGTCATCGAGTTAAGCCAATACGATTTGATCTACCGGCCGAGGACAGCTATAAAGGCTCAAGCCTTGGCAGATTTCATAGCAGAATTCACACCTTTCTCAGCCAATGAGACAAAGTCAGTCAACAGAGCAGTGCCACATCCCTCAACCGCAAAAGATTCCTCAATTCATGCTGGAACAAGGGCCGGTCAGCCCAAAGATATGTGGCACTTATATGTAGATGGGTCGTCAAATCACAAGGGTGTCGGAACGTGATTATTCACGCCTGATGAAACCATGGTGGAACAAGCCATTACACTTGGTTTCAAAGCCTACAATAATGAAGCAGAGTATGAGGCCTTGCTGGCTGGTGTACGCCTAGCAAAGGAGTTGTCCGTTAAAAGGCTAGCCATCTATTCAGATTCTCAGCTTATAACGAGTCAAGCATCTGGTGAATATATTGCAAAACACCCAAGGATGATCCTAACTCCAAGAACTTTTGAAGGCTTTTCCAATTTTCACAATTAAGTTGGTCCCTAGAGCAAAAAACTCACATGTAGATGCATTAGCGAACTTGGGGTCAGCCTTGGATTATCAATTCAAACGCTCCATCCCGGTAGAGCACTTGGAAACGCCATGTATTGAAGAAGAAGAAGAAGCCGAGATGATGATGATCGATGCTAGTCCAACTTGGCAAGATCCTATTATTGATTTTCTATTGAATGGTAATCTGCCAGCAGACAAGGTACATGCCAAGAAACTCCAACAGAAGACTGCAAGATATTATGTGAAGAAAGAAAATCTCTATTGCAGATCATATTTGGGCCCAGACCTCGCCTATATTAGTTATCTAGCAGTACTTGAAATTCTGAGTAGCATTCATGAAGGATCTTGTGGAAATCATTCTGGGGCAGATTACTAGCACAAAAAGCTTTGAGTGATGGTTACTATTGGCCAACCATGCATCAAGATGCGAAAGACTTCGTACAAAGATGTGACAAATGCGAACGATTCAAACCAATTCCTACTCAGCCCGCAGAAGAATTGAATTCGTAGATCAGTTTGTGGCCTTTCATGCAATGGGCAATTGACCTTGTAGGGCTAATGCCAATGGCTCTAGTACAGAAGAATATGATGATTGTAGCAACCGACTATTTCACAAAATGGATTGAAGCTGAATCCCTCACCTCTACCAAGGAAACATATGTAAAAAAAATTGTTTGGCAGAACATAATCTGCCGATTTGGTATTCCGCATTCCATTGTGACAGACAATGGTCTTCAATTTGTGGGAACGGAAATTACACTCTTCTTTGAGAAGCACGACATCAAGCGACAAAATTCAACTCCTAGGTAACCACAAGAAAATGGTCAAGCTGAAGCATCCAACAAAACTATTCTGGATTGCATAAAAAAAAAGATTAGATTAAGCCAAAGGCAAATGGGTTGAAGAATTACCTGGAGTACTATGGGCTTATCGCACAACCAAAAGGAGACCTACTGGAGAAACGTCATTTTCCTTGCCTTCGAAACCGAAGCTATCATCCCACCCAACATAGTAGTCCCCTTCTTACGAACGGAAGTATCCAGTTTAACAACAAATGCCAATGAAATGGCAACTAACTTGGATCTAGCATAAGAGAACCGAGAAAAAACTATCACAAGAGTTGTCGCTTATCATCAACAACTTATGTCCTATTACAATAAGCGGGTCAAAATCAGACAATTCAAATCTGGGGATTTAGTTTTAAGGAAGGCCTTCGTCACCAGGAAGGTAGAAGGGTCAAAGAAGTTAGATCCTAATTGGGAAGGATCGTATGTAGTGAGTAGAGTTGGCGGTCGGGGAGGCTATATGTTGGACACTCTTGAAGGCAAAGAAATCCCAAGACAATGGAACGCCAACAACCTCATAAAGTACTATGTTTAACTCGTCTTTAGAAGAGGACTCTACAAGCAGATCATTCTATCGTCAGCAGACTACCTATCAAGTAAATTACAGTATTTTAGCTTTTCGAAAAATAAAATGCAATGTACATACTAGAAAGACTTGATTGTATTTACCCTTTCTAGTAGAAGAGCATACCTATTGGAAATGTGTAAGCGCTTTCACTTTTCTTTCTTCATTCGAGGAATGTAAAAGTCCTATAAAGGTTGTACTTGTATTTTTTTCAAATAAAAAACATATATCTCTTCAATATATGAGAGTACGTACGATACAACCCAAGACTGAGAAATAACTCATGATTCTACCCAAATTTCCCATTTAACAGAAGGGAAAGTGGTAGATCGCAACTCAAGTTTGAAGTTCTTTCTTGTACAGCAATGTATGGAACAACTATTTTTTTTTTGTATAATTAAGCAGAAGGTAAAACACCTCTCCTTATAAGCAAAGAATAATATACCTCTCCTCAACAGGTGAAGGGTAAAACACCACTCCTTGGCAGATGAAAGGATGCATCCCCTCCTCAACCGAATGGCACATCCTTTTCTCAATAGGTGAAAGGTACATCCATGCTTTTTGTGAAGGTATTTCACTAAGTTTATTACTCGTGCATTGTTTTTGGTATGGAAGATGAAAGTTGAACATACTATCAAAAATCAAAAATCAAAAATCAAAAATCAAAAATCAAAAATCAAAAATCAAAAATCAAAAATCAAAAATCAAAAATCAAAAATCAAAAATCAAAATTCAAAAATCAAAAATCAAAAATCAAAAATCAAAAATCAAAAAGTGACGGTGGTACATAGCCAAAACAATGCCTGCGTATACACGCAAAGCCTTTTCTTTGCAACTATTGCACATTTTTCTCCACTTGAAGAACATCAACAGTAAGTCACAATGGATCCATGTTTGGATACAATCTGACCCCAGAACCAATATGTGAAAGTCCATTTTAGATTTGAATCCAAAATTATCATGGAGAAGTATCCAATAAGAAAGAAATGCTCCACCACCGTCGACAGTCGACGACTACCATCCCCCCAGCTGCGCATCGCCGGAAAAGAAAGGGAAGAGTCAACAAAACTCCCCTATTCCTTCCCTGATGTACACGGTCGATGACTACAACTCGTGTTTATCACTCGCCGCTGGAAGCGCATTGTCGGATAAGAAGAGGGAAAACAAAAAAATAAATTTAGTCATGGTTAAAAGTTCATTCTTTCCACTCAAAACCTCACATGGTCCATCAACCAGAGTTGTTGCAGGCGCGATCATCTTTGACCCACCAACACTAGACTCTCCTTCTCCTGATGCTACTGCCGCGGCTTCGTCGAAATGGGCGTCGACAATGAAATACTTGAAAACAACCTTTTTCACCAGTCTTCTCAAATTGCAATCGCAGTGAATACTAGGGGTGGGCATCCCATCCTGCGATCCCGATCCCATTCCGATCCCGTCCCGTCCCAATTTTTCCGGGTCTTAATGGGATTGAATAATTTCATCTCGATCCCGTCCCGTCCCGATCTAGAATGGGATGGGATGGGATGAAGATTTTCAATCCCGTCCCGAGCAAATTTTTTAATATTTATTATTAATATTTTTATTTATTTATTTATTTTTATTCATATAAACTTACAGATGACTGACAGAAACTCATGGTGTTTGCAGTGGTAACAGAAATGTTACTTCAAGAAATAAATATTCATTAAGCAAGAGAAAGATAGCATATTGTTGCTTGCATTCCCAATAAAAGTGACTTCAATTATTTAACTTCCAAATATTGATAATACCCAGGTGAAGATGAAAAATAACAAATAACTAAGTAATACATATTCAGAAGGGAACATTCAGGGGGGGAGTCAAGAATTTGAGATGCCCCGGGCTGTAAAAATAATTTTTTTTAATTACAATATATGTATTGATGGTAAACCATTATGAATATGTTAGAGCATCACCAATAGGTTTCACTCAAGACACCCAAAAACCAAAGCCCCATCCACCGATTTCGCTTTGTGACATCTCTTGAAACTCTCCAAAAAAAAAGGAAGAAGAAAATCTCACCTTACAATTAGCCAAACCGAGAAAGAAGAAGAAGTGCAAGCTTTTGTTTTTCACCATCTACAGATATGGAGGAGAAAGAAGAAATTATTTCCTTTTTGTGGGGAATAAAAGAAAAAAAAGATTGGTAAATTCAGAAAAGGGGAGTAAGATAACTCTCCAAGATTTGGATAGGACTCAAGCTAGACTTCTAGTTCTGATAGAACTCCTCAAGTGAAAATGTTTAAGTACAAAAGGACTTCTAATTCAAATAGAACTCCTCAGTAAAGATGTCTCAATACAGAAAGAGTTCCATTTTTGGCATGAATCCTTTGTTTTAAAAAACAATTATTATTATTTAGTCAAAAGCAAAGGAGATAAGGGGCATTTGTGAGAGCCAAAAATAACCTTTAGCCCAATTGGATAAAGAAACCCAAAGATTTGGGTATTTTCTAAGAAGCTCGAAGATTATCCACGAAAACTACAAGTATAGAAGGCCCGAGCTTGGGCCCAATACAAACTCAGTAGAACACTATTTTCTCAGCGGGGGAGTAGTACTCGATGCCAACCATCATGCTCAGTACTGAGCATATGGGCTTGCAGGAGAAGTGTCTCCAAACAGGAAGTTACAACCACCAACAGGAGGTTATCACCAACCACGGAAGTTACAACTACCTGAAAGAAGTTGCAACCGCTTGCAAGCAGATAACTCACTAATCTGCCACGCATCTTACTCACCTGCCACGTGTCTTACTGATCAGCCACGTGTCTTACTCATCAGCCAACAGTTGACTCTTTCAGCCTCTATAAATAGCTAAACACAAAGCCTTTTGGAGGTAACATAGAGATGTTGTCACCTGGATGGGGGGTCACGATGGGGAGTTCTCAAACAAGAGTGCATACCACTCCATCAGGCACCGATCACTAACCATGTCATGGTCTAAACTTGTGTGGTTCACAGGAAGAATTCCCAGACATAGCTTCATCACTTGGTTAGCACTGCACAAGGCACTCAAGACACAAACCAAACTGCTGAAATGGGGAGTCACTGATCGCTCTTTATGCCCACTCTGTAGTGATGATCCAAAGTGTGAAGCTCACCTCTTTTTCAAGTGCAGGTACTCTGGATTTATATGGACACGTATCCTTCATCAGCTAGGCTACAAGCACCAACCGATGGACTGGGATGCTGAGTGGAAATGGTGTGAGCATCAGTTCTCTGGCAACTCCCTTATCAGTGTGTTACGACGGCTTGCTCTAAATGCCATTACATATCATATCTGGACAAAAAAGAACTGCAGGCTCTTCCAATCCAAAGTTAGAGATGCTAATGAAGTGGTGACCAGGATCATAGCAGATGTCAGGCTCCGTGTTTCAATTTTGGACATCCAGGTAGATGATAATGCTGATAATCGAAGACTCTTTGACCAGTGGAGAGTTCAAGTGAATTTCACGATTTGTACGCCCTTCTTGCATGCATGGCAGCGACCTGAACAAGGCTGGTTTAAAGTGAATTCAGATGGTTCACTGATAGGAGCTAAAGGCGGTTATGGTGCACTAATCAGGAACCATGATGGAGTGGTGGTGGCAGCTGGGGCAGGGAGTCGTCGCGCACAGACTGTCCTGCTACATGAGCTCCAGAGGATCGAACTGGGCATCAAGTTGGCGCAGCGATATGGACTACAGAGAGTGGAGTTTAACATGGACTCCAATACTGTTGTTAAGTACCTCACTTCAGATAAGGCTCCTCCATGGGAAGCAATTCACACTACTAGAAGGATTAAGGGGGCTCTTAAAAAGTTTGCGGGCTGCAAGGTCCAACACACAGTACAGGAAACAAACCAGGCGGCGGATAAACTGGCAAAACTACTTCCTAACAATGAGTTTATAGAGATAATGCCTAGTTCTTTTGCGGAAGACATTAAGAAAATTGTATTTGATGACGCTAGGGGTAGAAAATATGCACGAATGTAACCAAACTTCTACGATCTTTTTCAGTGGTCTGGGGAGCCCATATAAACCCCCATGCTTGCCTTTCAAAAAAAAAAAAAACACTTTCTCGACTTACAATTTTCTCTTCAAATATAGAGATATAAACATTTTTCTAAGACATTGTTCTAATTTTGGCATCAGAGTCCCCATGGCAGACACCATATCGGTGTCAAGAATTAATCTCCATCATTTGCAGATTGCTCCGTGTGATCAGCACGTGATCCGGTGAAAATTTGCATCCACAGTCTGGACACTGAACTTGCTGTTGAAAACCCTTCAGTGATAGTGCTGAAATCCATATCTTATCGAAAGTCCAAAAGTACAACAAGTTTTGCAAGGTGGCATGGAAAGTTATCCATGTCTAAATAGGTTCCAATGTTGTATGCTATTTATTACCTTAAGCAGTTGTATTGCTTAGGAAAAAGAAAAGCTATATTAGAGAATAACAACCATTTACTTGCTAGTACTTAATACCCGTACAGGACTCACATACACATACAACTAACCAAAACTAGAACAAAGTAGCCAACTGACCCAACATCGACCACTCGCTCGCAAACTCCACCATTACACAAACCTGCATATTATATTCATTCCTGCTTACGGAACTTGGATTCATCAATTGGAATTCCCTCCTCAGCTGCAAGTTCTCCACCGGACTTGTCCATTATGCTTACATTATGCCATTCTTCTAGGTATCGAGGGAGGGAGCGAGGATGCTCCCTCGTACGTGATTTTTATGCGGGCAATTCAACTCGTCCAGTTTGATTCAGTGCGAAATGTTTTGGCTCCAAAAGTGAAAATCCCAAATTTTTTGCTCCAAATCAAACCCTAGATGTAAATGAATTTGGGGATTATTTCTCTCCAAATCAAACTCTTTCTCTTCTCCCTCGATACCTAGAAGAATTGTTCTCTCCAAATCAAACTCTTTCTCTTCTACCTCGACCCCTAGCAAAGCTCCCTCGACTCCTTTCTCAATCTCTCCCACAAACCCTAGACCTAGCAAAGCTCCCTCGACCCCTCCCTCCCTCGACTCCTAGCAAATCGAAGAAATCTCAGAGAGAAAAATCAGATGTTTCTCTCCTAGCAAAGCTGCCTCGACCCCTCCCTCCCTCGACTCCTAGCAAATCGATGAAATCGAAGTTGTTTCTCTCCCCATAGACGATATCTGGAGCATTAACTCCGGCGAAGTCGAAGAAATTTGCCTTTTCTCTCCACCCTGAAATCAGTGAGTTTACAAGGTATGAATCAGTGAGTATTGTATGCCCTTAGCTTGCCCACTTAGAAATTTCTTCTTAGCTTCATCGACAAACATCAGTGAGTATTGCATATATGGCAGTATAATTTCTTCTTAGCTTCATCGACGAACATCAGTGAGTGCAGTATAATTTCTTCTTAGCTTCATCGACGAACATCAGTGAGTATTGCATATATGGCAGTATAATTTCTTCTGCATTATCAGTTTTTTTTTTACGTTTTGTTCCTCATTATCAGTTTTTTCACGTTTTGTTATGTTTTAGCTAGCTGGATTTTTCCCTATTATTCTTCTGAATTTAGCAATGTGTTATGTTTTAGCTAACTGAATTTTTTTTTGTAAAAAAATTTAGATACCCTTTTCAATATTTAGATTGGGAATGTGGGTGGTAGTTGTAGAGTTTTTTATTGCTTTTCTTAGGCTTTCATCGTACTTTATTGCACATTTAGGAGAAAATTAAATGTATAGTTTGTTGGGAATCTCCTCATATCCTTGCTTTTATATATGAAAAATCATGATGTCTGGAATGTTGAGCTTACCCAATATCATAATTTTCACTCTCATTACTTGAAAATTGTAACTTTTGGGAAATATTTGGTTGCAATGTATGGATAAAATGCCATTTACTCACAAACGCGATACTCATTCGACTCACTTTTATTGTTTACCTAACTACTTCATGAGTGTTGCTTGCTTGAACTTTGGGTGGGGATGGAGTTGATATTACTTTAAGTCCTTGTAGCTCATCAAAGTGTATATAGGAAAAGGGTAGGATTCATACCTTGATTCTGAGAAAGGTCTTGATATTAATTTTTTGTCATCACAGGAATGACGTACGAAGCTTACGTTGTTTATCGTGGGCATGTTCCTGGTGTTTATGTTACGTGGCCAAGTTGCGCACTACAAGTAAACGGGTACAATGGTGATGTCTACAAGGGTTTCAATTCAATTGAAGAAGCCTACGAAGATTATGAAATGTGGAAGGAGCACGAGGCGAGAAGAGAGCACCAGTCAAGAACAAACACTGAAGATGTAGTGGACCAACCAAATAATGCTCGTGATGAAGCTCATGAAACCCAAGTCAACGATCCTTTGGCTTTTACAAAGGACCTAATCAACAGTATATTAGCGGTAGTTTTATTGATTCTTGTACTTTTGTTTTTTAAGATTTTGGATAGTATGTGAGATGTAAATGAATTTGTTCAGAGATGTAAATGATTTTGAGATGTAAATGATTTTGAGATGTAAATGAATTTGTTCAGAGATGTAAATGACTTTGGATGGTTATCTGAATTGCTTCTGAATTATCTGAATTGCTAGTTATTTGAATTGCTGAATTGCTTCTGATAGATCTGAAAGTTGAATTGCTGAAACTTAATTGCTGAAAGCTGAAACTTAATTGCTGAAAGCTGAAACTTAATTGCTGAATTGCTGAAAGTTGAAAGTTGAAAGTTGAATTGCTGAAAGTTGAATTGCTGAATTCAATTCAGTATGCCTGATTTGAAATGCTGAATTGCTGATCTGAATTGCTGAATATGCTGATCTGAAAATGCTGAGTATGCCTGATCTGAAAATGCTGAATTGCTTAATTGCTGATCTGAAAATGCTGAGTATGCCTGAAAATGCTGAGTATGCCTGATCTGAAAATGCTGAGTATGCCTGATCTGAAAATGCTGATCTGAAATGCTGAATTGCTGATCTGAATTGCTGAATATGCTGATCTGAATTGCTGAATATGAATTGCAGTAAATGAATATGCTGATCTGGAATTCATTTTGCTTCAAATTGATACAAAGTCAGAATTTGCAGTAAATGAATCTAATAATGAATCTGAAAAACTGAATCTGAATTGCTTCAAATTGATACAAAGTCAGAATTTGTAGTAAATGAATCTATAAATGAATCTGAAAAACTGAATCTGAATTGCTTCAAATTGATACAAAGTCAGAATTTGCAGTAAATGAATCTGAATTGCTTCAAATTGATACAAAGTCAGAATTTGCAGTAAATTGATACAAACACATCTCAAAAAGACTGTCAAACCTTGTACACAACACCATTATCATACAAAACATACAAAATACATCTTTCAGGTCATAACACATCTCAAACAAACAAACACAGTGTTTTGAATATAAGGACTGTCATTCAAAACACATCTCAAAACCATCAAAGCAAACACATCACAAACAACCAAACCTGGTCATAAAGACCATTTCTTCCACAGACCATTTCTTCCACAGTTGAGTATAAAGACATTTCTTCCACAGTTGAATATAAAGACCATTTCTTCCACAGAGCCACAAACCATTTCTGCCTTCCTACCTGATCATCTTCAAAGGTATGTATAGTCCATTGCGTTGGTTGAACCTGGGGGCTGCAAAAATTAATAATAAATATTAAAAATTAAATAATATGATGCATACAAAACACATATCAAACAAACAAACCCTACAAAGGACAAACATACAAAACACACATTACAAAATATGTACCTGTGACACTAGCGAGTACAAAAGATCAATTCTTCCCGGTTGTATATGAGTTGACCCCGTATTATCATCCTTAACGACGAAAAACACATAAATCATAAGTGGGCAAGCATACTCACTGATTCATACCTTGTAAATATAACAAACAAACCTATGTATTGCTTTGAAGAGGCATCGCATTGTTTTCACGAGGCATAACATAAGGCATACACTGTAAACCCTACAAAATACATTTGTATAAATATAAGTCACTAATCACTATTCTTGACTTAAGAAAATATACATTCATAAAACACATTGCAAAACATACCAGATTAGTCTCAATGGCCTGATCCTTTTGCCTATTTTTATTTTTTTTTTCTTTTGTATCCTTTTACATATCTTCTCAACGCTGGATTTTATCCTTGAATTAGACTGTCGTCCTTTGCTATGAACCGCTAATGGACTATGAATTTGGATGGCAGAACTAGCAGTAGTGGTGGCCACTTCCAAATACCCATGTGAATCAACATGCTCATCACCATGACTCCTTGTAAGTTGCATCATCTTCAAAGTAATCCATTCTTGAACTTGGCATGTCTTCTTTTCATCCTCAGCGGCGAAGTCAGCCATTTCATAGAAGGCATTGCACATCTTTTCAAATCGCGCATTTTCAGGCTTCATTCCCCAATCTGAATAAATAATCTTCACCTTTGTATGAGCCCTCTTAACATCTTTCCTCCACCTCCGAATAACATATTTATCAGGTATATCATGAATCCCCTTTTCAAACAAGACTTTCAATACATGTTTGCATAAAATCCCCATGAAATCAAATAATTGACAATTACACTTGATGGCGAAGTCGGCAGCATTAAAAGAGACTATAAAATTGACCGATCGGTGCCTATCATTTATTACCATGTCTTGTGTAATAGTGTACAACTGAAAGCCACTCCCATCCATAGCTTCACCGACAATTCTACAACATGGATTCCCGTCTATCTCTTCTTGGAACTCCCTGAATTTATTTGTAATGTAGGCATCCCAAAATTTTATCTCAATTGCATACGGAGTAATGCAAGGAATCCTTCGGCTATAACATTTGAAGTCCTCTTCAGATTCCTTTTGGACCTTACTACGTAGTGCATTCTCATATTGTTCTACAAATTGCTTTAAAGTGGTCTTCGGATTCACATAACCATCAAAAAAAGCATTCATGCTTTCACTCCTTTGAGTTGAAGACATCCCCGCCCAAAAAGTATTTCGTTGAAATGCTGGCACCCAACGCATCCTTTCGTAGTATAATCCACTCAACCAATCATTTTCATCCAGATTATATTTATCAATAAACCGATGCCAATTTTTCTTCAAACTCTTCATGAGACAGGGAATCATAAACTGCTCTTTGCATTGCAAACTTGATCGTCTCATATTCATTGCAACCTGACAGCTTTTCGGGCAACTTCTTCATAAAATGCCACAAGCACCATCTGTGTCGTGTGTTGGGAAATACAATTTGAATGGCCTTCTTCATTGCCCTATCTTGATCAGTGATTATAGCAGACGGAGCATTGCCATTCATACACACGAGCCAAGTTTGAAAAAGTCAAACAAATTCTTCAACCGTCTCACCACATATCAATCCACATCCCAAAAGAATTGACTGATCGTGATGATTCACCCCAACAAAAGGAGCAAAAGGCATGTCATACTTATTTGTTAAGTATGTAGTGTCAAAAGTAACAGCATCTCCAAACTCCTTGTAAGCTGCTCTGCTCCATGCGTCAGCCCAAAAAATATTTCTCAACCTACCTTCATCATCCAAATCCATCATATAAATGAAATCAACATTATTAGCTTGCATTTTTTGGAAGTAGTTATGAAGTGTCATCGCATCCCCCTCACCAAGTCTCAACTTCCTCATTTTATCCAAATAATTATAACAATCTTTTTGGGAAAATGATACAATATCATGCCCACCAGCTTCAACCACACATGCCGAATAACTCTTATTTGGTCTAATACCTGCCCTATCATTAAATTCAAGCTTCTTCTTGACATACAAGCTCATAGTTCTATTCTTTGGAAAAAAATTTGATTTACTAGGGCTTAACTGATGATTGTGATCAACTGTAACTCTATTCACTACAACTGTTCCATCAGGCCGTATATGAGCACTAATCTTAGCCAAACAACCACATTTGCTCGATGCACGCAAACCCACGACATTTTTTGATCTACTTTTTGGTTTCCCAGCCCGACCACATGAAAGCTGAATGAATATAGGTTTTCCATCAACATCTTTTTCGGTAGTCATTTATTTCACTGGAAATCCCTTTTTATTACCATATTCATGATAATAACGTTGGAACTCATCAAGGTTGATGAATTACATCCCTTCTGTAGG
This sequence comes from Berberis vulgaris, assembly GCA_963556465.1. NCBI lineage: Eukaryota > Viridiplantae > Streptophyta > Magnoliopsida > Ranunculales > Berberidaceae > Berberis > Berberis vulgaris. The sequence goes on from OY747132.1 coordinate 55,726,306, forward strand.
TTCCCTCGACACTTCTGAATTTTCTTCCAACAACATACATTCATTATCCTCTACACTATCCATTCCTGAAATATGTTTATAATATACAACATCGGTTAAAACATAGAAGCATAGATAAAAATCAAACTACAGTAACTCGTAGCATACAATCATTTACAGAACAACGGGTTAGTCTCATGATCAGAAGGGCTAACATTAATTAGAAAAACAATAACTAGAAAACTCTGATTATATACCCATGCTTTTGAAAGATGCAAAATTCAATGGTTTTCTGATTTTGTATGATCTCAAAGATGCTCTGAATATGCAAAATTCCAAAGCACTAACTTGTTGAAAGATGGTGAAAGGATCCTTAATAACTATATTTAGTAATTATGGTATTCAAAGAAAGATCAAGACAGACAAACAGAAAAACATAAGAGAACAAAAAAGATAGAGATGTTAGCCTACAAAAAGAGCAGCACCTGCTTTTATGTAAACTTGTGGCAGTGAAGAAAAACCTGGCTTACGGATAAATGAGGCTAATGATTTTATAACTGATGATCCAGGAACCTCCTGCAGGTAAAAACATGTTGCAGAAAAAAACATCACAAAAAGTATATAAATGGAAAACATGTAATGAAAGCATTTATATGGGATCAAAGGACGACAAATTTTTATTATTCTTAACTACAAAACCTTTCAGCCTTAGAATGAAAGAAAAGCCAAAAAGGGTGCTCGACTGCCATAAAGTTAATGGTAACGGGTCCTTTAAATTGGGAGAAAGCGAAATAAAAGGAAATAGTTCGAGGGAGAGAATTTAGTATGGTTCAACACATCTAATATCCACTGGGATCAGATAACATATTCTATGAAATTGAAATAGTTAATGATCCAAATAGTTAAAACTTAAAAGTACGATCCAAGATATTATTTCTAAAGATTGATGTCACAAGTTCATACGCCAAAAAATACATCGAGCTTTTATCCATAGGAACAATAAGATAATGGTAATAATGCCAGATGACTTTGCCTCAAAGAAATGACAAACACAAGCTCTACTTAAAATGCAATCATAATCGTCATAACCCTAGACAAAAAAAAGATATGCACACCTTAATTTGGGTTCTCGGTCCTGTTGTGCCTTACTCTCAGACCTTTTATTTCCAATCCATTGTTGCCTTGTTTGATTCCAAAGAAGAAGACCTGCAAGCCCCAAATTTTAGACAAAGCACCCAAATAAAGACATTTAACAGCATTCAACAAATAGTCTTGTTACTAATGGTCCCCAATAACTTTCAGTCCCAACCTAAATCGTATAATAATGAAAGGAATACCAAAGAACTTACTTTGATTTCTTCGATTCAGAGAGAAACAGAGAACTTTGCTTCCATGGGGTGAGAAACAGCTTCAATTTCTTCGATTCAGAGAGAAACAGATAAAAGAACTTACTTCGATTTCTTCAATTCAGAGAGAAACAGAGAACTTTGCTTCGATGGGGAGAGAAACAGCTTCGATTTCTTCGATTCAAAGAGAAACAGATAAAAGAACTTACTTCGATTTCTTCGATTCAGAGAGAAACAGAGAACTTTGCTAGGGGTCGAGAGAGAAGAAGCTTTGCTAGATCTAGGGTTTGTGGGAGACACTGAGAAAGGAGTCAAAACTTTGGATTTCTTCGATTCAGAGATAAATAGATAAGAGAGAAACAGCCTCATGGAGGAAAACCGATTTTTCACTTTGGAGCCATTTTAACTTTTGGAGCCAAAAAATTTTGCACTGAATCAAACTGGACGAGTTGAATTGCCCGCATAAAAATCACGTGCGAGGGAGCATCCTCGCTCCCTCCCTCGTTCCCTCCCTCGATACCTAGAAGAATTGTATGCTTACATAAACCATCCTTTTTCCCCATATTCTAGTACCCTTCTTTCCCAGCTGTTACTTGCTGGTCTGTCCTCCTTTCACCCCTAGTTCATGGTACCATTCATGTCTTAGCAGTTCTCCCTCCTAGTTTGCCCTCCATGGCTTTTCCCTTCAGCAAGATGTTCTTGAACTTCAAGGTTCTTCCCTCCAGTCCCTCTAGGGACCACTAAGTACTCTCCTTGTTGCTCTTGCATCCAGCTCCTCTCTACTTATTTCTTCTTCTTAACCATCTTTAACACACACACATTAACCTTTTTTCTTTCTTTCTCTCTGAAGTGATTATTGCAGGTTACTTCATTAATTAGTTGTTTATCAATTAGCCGTGGAAGTCCTACGAATCCAGAAAGCCAATTGCAAGGCTCGATTCTAATTCTCCTTTTGAATTTGTCATAACCATTAACCTTTTAATACCCTTAGCTACAGCACCTTCTGCCTATTTCTGAAAACAGGACTTTCTTTGTTTGAAAGCTTGGCAATTTATTAGTGTTATTATTATTTTATTTCCATCTTAATTAGTTCTTTTTAGGGGTGGGCACGGGACGGGATGGGACGAGATATACCCATCCCTATCCCATCCCGTTCATACGGGATCGGGACAGGACGGGATTAGCGTGCTGCCTATGACTGCTGCGAAGATTATCATCATATAAGAGCGTGAAAAATAACTTTATTATAATTAGATATAGATGTGACATGCAAATATAAGGGTAGCCACTAAATCCCCTAACAATGTAGTCGAGTGGGCTGACTTTTAGAAAATGACATGATAAATGGGACCCACTAAGAGTATTGTGTCGATGTGATGGCCTCCCAACTGATTTTACAATTTCATTACTGTGGGGAAACAAAATTCATGGTTCCTTGACAAAATGAAATTTCATCTTTTGTTAGGGAAGAAATATAGACCTATTGGGGATGCTCTAACATATTCATAATGGTTTGCCATCAATACATATATCGCAATTAAAAACAATTATTTTTACAGCCCAAGGCATCTCAAATTCTTGGTTTCGCTCCTGAATGTTCCCTTTCTGAATATGTATTACTAGTTAATTGTTATTTTTCATCTTCACCTCAATATTTGGAAGTTAAATAATTGGAGCCAATTTTATTGGGAATTCAAGCAACAGTCTGCTATCTTTCTCTTGCTTAATGAATATTTATTTCTTGAAGTAACATTTCTGTTACCACTGCAAACACCATGAGTTTCTGTCAATCATCTATAAGTTTATATGAATAAACATAAATAAATAAATAAAATATTAATAATAAATATTAAAAAATTAGCTCGGGATTGGCGGGATTGAAAATCTTCATCACATCCCATCCCATTCTAGATCGGGATGGGACGGGATAGGGATGAAATGATTCAATCCCATTAAGACCCGAAAAAATCAGGACTGGACGGGATCGGGATCGCGGGATGGGATGCCCACCCCTAGTTCTTTTGGTTGTTGAAAGATCGTTTAATTTTGAGATATGGGAGCAATAATGGAGTCAATAAGAGTGATAGCGATGGGAACCACTAGAAAATAAGTTATTGTTTGAAGAAAGTACTTAACTTTTACATCTCTCGGCTACTCAACCAAGATGCAGGTCTTGTTTAGCATGCCAAAGAATTCTACGATGAAGTTTATATTTCCTTGATTTCTAGAAACTATTTAATGAATTTATCTCGATACGAAGTTAGCAGGATTGTTAGCAGAGCTTAAAGATTATTTTGATGGTACTGTTAAAATTTATTTTTTGAGGTTGGTTTATATGTAAGATTAGGTTAATTTTTGCATCAGATGATTGATAAATGTTCAATGTTGAGTTTGACATATGGTTAATAGAAAGGTGTTCCCAAAATCATTATCAGAGCCATGTTCATCTTCTCCGAAAGGAATAGTATTGTGAATCCAAGGTATTGTTGGTCAGCCGTTGATGACGTTGGTCAGCCTTTAGGTATGTTGGTCAGTCGTAGAGCCTTTTGTAAGTCGCTCAGTTCGCGCAATTACCAGGGTTAGGTGGTCCCATATCGGTGGTCCAGTCGTAGGTGGTCAGAGTACAGTGTTCCAACCCTTCAACCTCTCAGATTTTATGAAAATGTCTTTTATTTCGAAATTTTCTCGAGCTTCTAGCTCTAGACAAAGCAATCCAGATTTACAAAATAGGATGGAATGTAGAATTCTAGAAGTAGAACAGAATTTACAAAAATGGTCCATACCAAAAGTTCCTTACAAACAAATTTACCAAGTTTCACAATCTATTTTTTCACAAAAATCTGAAGATCTGATAGATATTGTCGAACAGACAGTACTTCTTGATGGTTCTTTAGAATCCAAACAATTGATTTCACAAAATACCCTTGAATTTCTCAGAAATCAAGATTACAAGTACATCTATATCGATCTGATTCAGGTTGGAATCAAACCTCTTACAAGAACTGGCCTTGACACCTGTGCCTTAATCGCTCTTCGCGACTGTAGACACAATAGGTTCCACGATTCTCTGCTTGGAATTGTAGAATCTACCTTGGCCATGGGTCCATTCTATTTCAACTTTTACCCCAATTTTTCAGTGTCTCTTAAGGATCCTAATGTCCTTGAAACACTGACTCTCAATATTAAGACCTTTGGTTTCGATATGTTACCAAGATCTGAACCCCTTGCCCTTATCTACAAAATCACCTACAAAGCCATGAAGACTCAATTGAGTCCAAAAGCTTTGATGGAGTCTGAAAAAGGTTATACAATCTTATTTCAGGCTAACAAGGACAAAACCAGTGTTATTGTTCCTAAAACAATTCGCTGGAATCAAGTTACTCTTCCAGTAACTTGGCAGGTTCAATCGACTCCTAGAAGGCCTCCTCCTAGCTTGCTCAGTCAGGTTTTGACTCTTGAAGATGAAACTGTTGAATTACAGTTCTCTGAATCTCGCAAAACTAGGTTACAACCTCTAGATTTCCAATCAGGACGTAGATCTGAATCTTCTTTCAGAACTGTTCCTACTCACATCCCTAGAATACCTCCTCTCGAGGATCTTCCTCATTTAGATCTTGCTAACCTAAGATCTAATCCTTACCATCCGCAGATTCCTCAACCTATTTACAATCAACCATCAGAACATCCTTCTGATAGATCTCCAACTCAATCTGAGATGGCAGATTTCGCACAATTAAATACTTTAACTACTGAATTTGTTTTAAACAAACAAAAAGTTAAAAATGAATTTTCTATGGATTACAATTTTGACAAAAGAGAAATATTTTATTCTCAAACTACTCCTGATCAAAGTATTAGTTTAGGTAAAATGTTTTATCAATTCTATAAAGATATCAAAGATCATGTGCCATTTTTAAAATGGTATGAATCCATTTATCAAACACAATTGAATGTTGTCAAGAATGCTTCTAAACCTTGGCACCTGAAAAACAATTCTGTTGTTGAATCAGTCTTGCCTCCTTTAGAAGAAATCCATATACAAACTCAAGGACAAACTATCATAGCCTCTCCTTTGAAAAATCCAACCTCTCTTTCTAAATCTACAGGAATTTCGAAGGTTATTAAGCAAAATAATTATACCAACATTTTGCTTAATGAAATTGGTCAACAATTAACTTCTATCCTTGTTTTAGAAAAGAATCTTCTTACAAATCAAAAAATTGAAAAACCAATTACTTTTTTTCAACCTTATACAATTGAACATAATGCCCGTTCTTCTCCTCTACAAATCATGGATGAGATCAATCGAAGACTTGCAGCTTTGAAACTTCAAACTACAAATGTCTTTAATAAGGCTTCATCTACAAAAAACCAAATCAATACTCTTTCCCATATTGGTTCTGATTCTTCTGACAATGAACCAGATGTTATGTCTGAATTTGATAGACTCCAAAGATTTGAAGCTAATCCAATGCGTTCATCTAGAACTCAAACCAATCCTTTGCCAACAACTAGGAATTATTATCCTAGACCAACTTACCCAGATATGCAATATGAAGAGAAACATTTGGTTCCTTTTTCTACAGGAAACATCTATACTTGGAATATAGATGGATGTACTGAAGAAAATATTATCGAATTAACGCAAGAAATGGTCATGATGGCAACTGCTCACCGCAGTGAAGGCAAATCAGACCATAGTATTGCAGGGGTAATTATTGTTTGCTTTGCGGGACAATTAAAAGGGTGGTGGGATAATTATCTTACTCCTGCTGAACAACAAGGCATTTTTCAATCCATAAAAATTGATTTCAATGGACAACCTATTAAAGCTGAAAATGGTGAAAACATTCCTGATATAGTCAGTACACTGATCTTCGCTATTCTTAAGCATTTCATAGGTGATCCTTCAAAATTTCAAAATAAATCTCGCGATCTTCTTATGATCATTAGATGCAAATCTCTTAGTTATTTCAGATTTTACAAGGGTGTTTTTCTAAAGAAAGTTATGCATCAAAATGAAGCTAACAATCCTTTCTGGAAAAGGAAATTTCTTTCAGGATTACCTCCTGTTTTCGCAGATATCGTTAGGGATAAGCTGCAATCTGAATACAATGGCGATATTCCTTTTGAACGACTTACGTTTGGAGACTTGATTGCTAAAATCAATGAGGTTGTTTTGCAACTCTGCAATGATATCCGTTTCAAAGCCCAACTTAAAAGACAAAACATTTCTGGTTCTAACGAACTTGGATCTTTTTGTCAACAGTATGGGTATGAGCCCTTAGCAAGTCATTTCCCTAAGAATTCCAAACAAAAGTATCGGTCTTATCCAGCCCGACACTTTAAGTCCAAAAGGCCTTATGGCCCAAAACAGCAAAAACAATATAATAACTATTACAAAAAACCCACTAGACACGACACGCACAAGCCTACCCAATTTTCAAAAAACAAGGATGATCACTCCAAATGTCAGATTTTTATGACACAAAATTCATTACGGGATGATCACTCCAATCTCTAGAGCTATAGAGTTTGCTGCTAAATTCCCTGATGAAATCAAAAATAAAAACCAATTGCAACATTTTTTAGGATCTTTAAATTATGTTGCAGACTTTTACAAAAATCTAAGAGTTTTACTTAAGCCCTTGTATGCAAGACTTAAGTCTAACCCAAGCCCATCGACTGAAGCTCATTCTCAAATTGTTCGTCAAGTAAGAACCCAAGTCAAGAGTCTTCCTTGTTTAGGAATCTCAAGTCCTGAAGCCTTCAAGATCGTAGAAACAGATGCATCTAACCAAGGATATGGGGGTATCCTTAAACAGCGTCTTCCTGTATCTACACAAATACAATTAGTCCGATATCATTCTAGTATTTGGAATTCTGCCCAAATCAATTATTCAACTGTCAAAAAAGAAGTCTTATCAATTGTTTTGTGCATCATGAAATTTCAAGATGATTTATTTAATCAAAAGTTTTTACTACATGTTGATTGCAAATCTGCCAAAGAAATTTTAACCAAAGATGTTTTAAATCTTGTTTCCAAACAGATTTTTGCCAGATGGCAAGGTCTTTTGTCAGCTTTTGATATTGAGTACATAAAAGGAGCAGATAACTCTTTTGCAGATTTCCTGACAAGAGAATTCTTACAAAAATGAGTTCTCAATCATCTTCTTCCTTAAGACCCCCTCTTCCTCCAAAACCTCAATCAAAAGCCCAATATGCTATGAAGCCTTCTACTTCACAGCTCAAAACCCCTCTTTCTTACGCCCTATCTCTTACAAACCCCTACCAACCTCTTACAAATGTAGAAGAATCAAGCTCTGCAATGACAAGCTTCCCAAAACCTCAAATTCCTCCTCCAAATCCCTATCTTATAAAACCCTGTTTGGATCCGATCACAATGATCGAACCATGTTTTTATTCGCTTACAAAAGATACCCACTCCATAGCAAAGAATCTCTTCAATACAAATGCCCTTTTTGAGGAATCTGATATTCTCAAAACTCAAGAATTTTATGAGTTCATACTGGTCGACACTGACTCAGTAGTGATTACTCATCATCGAGAGCCTTCTCATCCTGAGAAGATCTCTCATTCCAAATGTCAAATCTTGAAGGTTTTGTCTGAAGCCGATTGGAAACAACATCCTCGTTTCCATAAGAAGTTCTTAGTCAATTACCTTCCAGCCTCCTACAATTATCTGGACTATCAGAAAGTCTGGTCCAGAGCTTTCTTCATCTTCTCCCAGAACTGTGCTCATTCATGGTTATTTCTCTTCTGCCGAAAATTCTATCAAATTTTTGTCCCTCTTTGGTTCCAACATTCTTGGTGGAATCATTTTGGACTTCTGCAAGACATCTTGCCCCCTGCAGTCAATGAAAGATGACAAGTTTTTAAATCAAAGTTCAACCCGCCAATTCCAGTAGTCGTTTTGGTGTTTTACAAAGTTTAAACTCTTTTGGATCTGTTGCTTGGACTACACCATCACAACCCGTACAAGCCCAAGTCAATCGCCCCAGCCACCTTTCTGGTTCTGTCACCGTTACAAAGTCAAATGGTGGTCCTCTTTTGATCACTCTCATGCTACAAAAGAAGTTGTTACCAGATTCTTTTCAGGCAAAAATTAGCCTCCTACTCAGCCTCTGGTCAATCCTATACAAGTCCCGTCTGAAGCAAAACTTCTTCGACAGTTTATCAAGAAGCAACTTCAGGGAAAGCCTACAAAGACTCGGCTGTTAGAAACCATGTCAAAAATCTGTGCTGAAGACTCAGACGAAAACGAAGCTCCAACAGTTCCACTCAATGAAGATGGTTGTTTTGGCATCTTTTCGCCACATGCATGAATCTGACCCTACAAGCATCATTATGTTTTAAGTCATCATGACTTATGCCACAATTATTACAAAAGCATCTGCCACCTCCACTACAAAACAAAGTTTTTTTCCCCCAACAAACAACATCATTACAAAGCAACAATCAAAGTCAAAAGTTGAAGCATCTTCGACTATTTCAACAACTACAATTACTTCAAGACAAAGCTTCTCCATTCGGCTTCTCCATGATTACAAAGGACAAGATGTTCATTTCTCACCCACTCTCCACCAGCCATGAGAAGCTTATCTTCTCAATTATTGTATTCCCAGAAGGCTATAAAAGCCAGTTTATTTCTTTTAGTTTAGCATCCGAGTTTTTCCCCATGTAACCCTTAGCTCACTCTTGTAAGTCTTTCTTCTGTATTTCTATTTTCAATAAATATAAGCATGCATTGTTTATCTCGCTTATGTTTTACTAAAAACTTCTTAAGATCTAATCTTGATGAACATCTCGTTATACTAGATTAAACCCTAGTATCGGCACCGTTCACTTGTTTAGAAATTAAGAATGTTTTAAATTTGTATATATATATATATATATATATATATATATATATATATTTTTATATGCTTCTGATTTTGTAAATTTTATTCTCTCCTGTCTTCTTCCTTCTATCCTCTGTCTAAATTTGTGTTTCTGAGTCTTCATGTTGGTAGTCCTGGGTAGAAATGGTTTATATGTAAGATTAGCTTAATTTTTGCATCAGATGATTGATAAATGTTCAATGTTGAGTTCGACATATGGTTAATAGAAAATGTTCGTCTTTGAATGTGAAAATTTTAAAGCAATCCCAACTCCTAACCTGACTGACATTCTTCAAATCAGGGTCAAGGTTATGTACATAAAGTTTCAATTATCAACAACAACAGCAACAAATTAATCACGAACTAACAAAACCACGATCAATGGTGATGCATGCTATAACTTTATTACTTATATTATTTGAGTTGATCAAGGAAGTGTGAAGTTTTATCTATAACCACTCTCATTCAATTACAGGAATTCTAAATGTCGAGAGAATGGGCGAGGGAGGGGTGTGACCCTTCATCCCCCTCGAGATGCGTGCCTTCGTGAATCTCGAGGGGGTGAGTGGTAAAACCCCACCCCTCGCCCATTCCCTCGACGCGTAGAAGGGCTGATTCAATTAACATAATGTATTTTATTGCCAATAAAAACTAGGCTTGCCTTTCAACAAAGAAAAACATAATGTGTTTTATTATTTAAGTATTGTTAAATAGGAATTGGGCTAAACGAGCCCAACTTCTAGTTTGACTGTCAGTTTAGGACCTTTTGTTAAATTAACATCAATATCTGAAACTAGCTTTTTTTTACCCATGCTAAGCACGGGCATCTACTTTGCATTAAATTACAATTTATTAATTTCTTTATTTGAATTAATCTTAATTCCAAAACAAAGTGATGATACATAAAAACGGTCACACTCTTGAACCGAACACGTGTCATGATGATCCTGAGAAACTACGGGATCAAACATCGGCTCAACACAGATTCAGCCCAAGCGAATTTAAGCCTGCTCAACTCAGTCCGCCAAGCAAACCCGAACTCTCACAACATGCTAGGCACACACGTCTCACAAGCATCCTCAATACCCATAAGCCCTTTTTAGGCAAGCATCTTGAGGATCAGCTTCGGGCGGGCAACTACAGTTGCACTTTGCTTCCAATTAGGAAGCAAACATCATAGTATCTTTCACACAGGGAAACTCCCTTCCACGGATTGCTCTTAGATTGGGAACTATCTCCCGCATATCTAAGACTGCAAAGCTAACAGAGAACTTCCCTCCTACAACACAACTCTTAATTAGAGAGAGATCTCCACGAATATCTTTTCCCTAAACTACGCCTACGATTGTCTGGTTGAACCAAGACTCCTTGCACTATAAATAAAACATGAGATTGGTAAGCTAAGGTACGCTACAAAATTCTCTGTTACAGCATTACACCTTCCTCAAATCCCCGTCTGACTTTAGCATTGGAATGCCATCGGCCACCCCACGATGGCATGTAGCTCACGTGTGTTACTTGTGCAAGTCAACAGGAACAGGGTCAAAGCAGAGAGCGAAAATCGATTGCATCTGGCCCCGTCCTTGGGGACGACATATTTCTTAACTCTACACTAAGCATCATCTCCTACCAATTAGAGAGATGGTGACCACCAAGTCACGCAACAATGAACCAAGGGACACGTCCAACGCTCCGGTTGTCCCTATACTAGTTCCTGCCATGCACGGACAGCCTACTCACGCCTCTGAACCAACTACAACAATGGCGAACCCAAGAATTGAAGTGCTCACATCTCAAATACAGCAAGTTATCAAGGCGGTGGAGATGCTCACACGACATAATCCACCCGCTGCTAATGGAGACCAGGAACAACATGGACCTCCACCTCCAATGGACGATAGGGAGCAAGCGCATGAGACCCCCGCTAGTTCCCATTGGACTAGGGGAAGTTGTGAGGCTAATGTCGATCCCGTCGCCATGACAAAGAGACTCGGTCCCGAGAACCCGCTCCGCAGATAAGCGTACGACCCGGACATACTATATCGCCTCTCCGTCCCACCCTTTGTGGACCGGATCATGAGTGAAGCACTTCCGAGAAAGTTCACTCCCCAGCTTCGATTCATGTGGCTGGACCACCGATCCTTTTGACCATCTAAGCCATTACCAGCAAGTAATGGCGCTAAAGGAGGGATTCGAATCCGTCATGTGTAGAACATTTTCCACCAGTCTTAAAAACTCTACATTGGCATGGTTTCAGAGCCTTCCACCGAAGTCAATCGACTCCTTCAAAAAATTGGCAAAGGAATTCTTGACACGTTTCGTCTAAAGTTAACATTTCAGAAAAGGCCCGCACTACATACTCTCTCTAAGGCAGAGGTCCGGCAAGACGCTCCGAAAGTATGTCACACGCTTCAACAACGAGCGACCCTCATCGACGAGTGCAGCGACGATACAGCTATGACGACATTCACTGCGGACCTCAAAGAGGAAAAGCTCTTTGAGGACCTCACCTTTGATCCCCCTCTAGACATGGCAGAGCTCCTCAAGAGCGTTCATAGACACATCACCCTGGAGCAGTCAAGGACCACCAAGAGGGAGACCGAAGGCAACAGGAAGCCCTCAGCTTCTAGGGAAAAGAATGAGGGAAAGAGACACAATGATGAGGAACAGAGCAAGAGGAAGCGCACTTACAACAGACTGGATCTTTATCGTCCCAGGTCAGAGAAATCATCCAACTATGTTGGATCTAGAGCCATGACACCCTGTAAATGCTAGTCTGTCGGATGTACTCAACTCCATGAAAAATTGGGAGGAATTGAAGTGGCCCCCGAAGACACGCGGAGATCCTGCCAAACGGGAAAACGGCAAGTACTGTGCGTACCACAAGGAGGATAGCTACAACACCAATGACTGCAAAAGTCTGAGGTATGAAGTAGAACACTGGATCCGCAAGGGCAAATTGAAAGACTTCCTGAAGTCTGAGAAATAGTCAGAACTCAGTCAAAGAGATAGAGAATGAGACTCTTGGATAATGTACGTCATTAATGGAGTCAGACTGAATGAAGACCAGTTGCACAGGTCCCGCGAGCGGACTCTGTTGGATATGCGAACACGACCCTCGGATGAAGATAGACGCGTTTGCTATTTAAAAATTCAGAACCCCATTTCCACTTTGACTTTCACGGACAATGACCTCGATGGAGTCCGTGCGCCGCACAACGACGCATTGGTCATCTCCGTTTCCATCGCAAAGTGAGAAGTGAAGAGAGTTTTTGTTGACACAGGAAGCTCGTTCAACGTTCTATTCTACAATGATTTCCGCAGCATGGACCTCAAGGAAGAAAACCTATAGCCATCAACACACCCGCTGATCGGATTCAACGGGGTGAAATGTTTTCTCATCGGAAAGATTAGCCACGGTAGCTGGAGAACCACGGCTCAGGAAGGTCCTATTTTTGAACTTCATGGTGATAGACGCACCATCATCCTACAACCTCATCCTAGGAAGATCGTGGCTACACCAAATGGAAGTAATGGTCTCCACCCTCCATCAGTGTGTTAAGTATACGGCTAACCACTTTGAATGGACAATACGTGAAGACCAATCTGCGGCACGAGGCTGCCACTACGCCGCACTGAAGTAGATAGAGTGCTCTCAGATTCATCAACATCTTGCAAAACAGTCTGAACCGGTGCCAGGCCAAATGACGGCGGATGCATCACTTTCATGTGGAACAGGAGCAACAAGCTCTTTCGCTCTGCGAAATTAGAAGGCCAAGGCTAGCAGATGCGCATACTCCCGACACCATGTCAGTACGGAAATTTGCCCCTCTGCCAGGTGCATGTACTCTTCAGTAGCTTGTATAATGTCCAACAATTTGCCGGAAGATCTGCGAAAGCTATCCGAATTCATTTCGAAGCCAAGATCAGTTTATCTCCATCAACTGTTAGTTTCCTTTAAGTTGTTTGTTTCCCTTTTCGTAGTCAATATTGAGTTTAGAGTTCTTAAGAGACTTATGTGATTCGCAATCATTTAAGAAATAAAAAAAGAATTTCATAAACAAACTTTATTGATTATTGGATATATGTAACAACAAGCACCTTGAGACATATACAAAAGGCTACATATTACGAACGCCCTGAGGCGGATACAAAAGCCTACATACTATGAACACCTTGAGGTGGATACAAAAGACTGAGCACTATAGGCATCTGAATACAATGCGAACTAAAGTAAAAGACTCTCTTAGACAACTCCACTACGTAAAGCGTCCGACGAAAACTTGCAAATCCTCCAATGCGACTAATTTGTCAGTGATAGAGAATGGGATATGCTTGACCCCTTCCCAAGATAAAGACAAAGTGTAAGAGGGGATTGAAAGCACTGAGCAGTCAGATTGCTCTGTCAAATCACTCCAGGAAAGTGCTTTCCTTATAGCATTGAAGACCTCACGACTAGCTGCTAATTTCCTCAAAAGACGTCACACCTTCTATCCAACCTCCTCAAAGGGCTTAGAAGAAGGAAGATGGGGATGACCACAAGAAGTGATGCAATTACGGTCTCACAATGCTATCAAGAGAGACCATTTTTCCATATGCAATGGCAAGTGTGAATGAGAGCTACCACACCCGGAGATATCGCACATCGACTAACACTTCGATCAGCCATTGGTTAGAAGCAGGATCCGAACACACGAAGACACAAGTGGTACGGTGTAGCACCAAGGCATCCCTCTTGGTATAAAATCCGTACTACTTATCCGTGATATGAGAAGAGATTACGAGACCTCAACGGATTAACTACATGCCCACCCACAACAGGTGACCACGCATAACAACAACTATCATCATGCCTAATCGATATAAACGTCAAAACCTTCAAAAACTCCATTGATGGAAATCCAACTTCAGCCTTTGGAAAACCCAAAGCACTTTCCTCGGCCTTTGGAAAATCCAAAGCATCTTCTCCAAACAAGAACATTACAAGAAATAAACTCAGCAAATGATGGTGCCTACAACGATTGGAAAACACCATTATATAGAAATAGTGGTTCACCAAACGGGCACTCCAGCATTAAATGCCAAGCATTGAATGTCGTATGGGAAAATGGAAGACGACGATTTCCAAGAAAACTGCGCAGATCACATCAATCAATTAATGGTGTTGCACGCAACCCGATCAATTAAGGGGGAGTATCCGATATACTCAAACGTCATGCAGCCTACACCATACACGTGTCACCGCGCGATCTATGTCGTACACGCAACGCACCACGCAGGAAACCCTAGCCCTTCCTTGTGGGCCCATGGGCTCAGCCTGTTATTCAAACAGCACCCTGTCGCATGTTTGGCACGAGCACTCGAGGATCCTAGTCAGCTTTGACGTAAAGACTTTATCATTCACTGAGTTAAGGTAACTTTGTCGACCCCATGAACCACTAGGTTCAAACGCCCCTCAGCAGGCGGAACCTCTAATCAAACCGTGCAAGCTTAGTCAACATTGATGACGATAGCTTCTGGTTCACCCCGACACCTAATCTGCTTAACGCATGCATCGATGGTTTAGGAAGTAGGAGTCTAATCAGCGCTACCACGCCTGGTGACGACGACTTGCTGGGATCACTGCCCCATTCACGGCCAGTGTTCGCCGAACCTAATCAGGTAAGCCTAGCTGGTGATGACCAGCAACGAAAGCTTCTGATCAAAACCTAGACTTGTAGCCCCATTGTGAGGGTATAGATATTCCGGAAGGTGGGAGCCTAGTCAGTCTCAAACTGATTACGATAGTCCGTCACGGGACCACTACTTTCAGCGTGGCCACCAAATCACCAAACCTAGACTTGTAGCCCGCGCTGCGAGGGTGTAGATAGTGTAGAAGGTGGGAACCCAGTCAGCCACGACCTGATTTCGACAGTTTGTCACGGGACCACTGCTCTTCAGCATGGCCGTCAAACCCTCCCAAATTTTTAGCTTGGTGCACTCAGGTGTAGATAATTTGGATGGTGGGAGCCTAGTCAGTCCCGAACTGATTTCGATGGCTTGCCACGGGACCATTGCTCTTCAGCATGGTCGCCAAACCCCTCTCGAATACGTAGACCCCACTGTGCGGGGAGGGTGTCGACGATTCGAAAGGTGGGAGCCTAGTCAGTCTCAAATTGATTCCGACGGCTTGCCACGGGACCACTGCTCTTCAGCCTGGTCGCCAAACCTCTACTCCCCGAATTTGTCGACCGCTTTGCTCGGTCATAAATAATTTGGAAGGTGGAAACCTAGTCAGTCCTGAACTGATTCTGACGGCTTGCCACGGGACCACTGCTCTTCAGCCTGGTTGCCAAACCTTTACTCCCAAAATTTGTCGACCGCTTTGCTCGGTTATAATTAATTCGAAAGGTGGAAGCCTAGTCAGTCCTGAACTGATTCCGACGGCTTGCCACTGAACCAGTGCTCTTCAGCCTGGTTGCCAAACCTTTACTCCCCGAATCTATCGACCGCTCTACTCAGTCATAAATGAATCAGAAAGTGGGAATCTCAAACAGCTCTCCACACAACCTTCGTTCCTCCCTCAGAACTGCAGACGCAAATCTGAGCTTAGCCGAGTCAGCGCCTTCACGCTTAAATGGATTGACATTCTAACATTATAAAAAGGCCACTCGTGCTAATACAAGGATAATACAACCGGTGCCCAGATGAAAGCTAATTAGGACGCCGACCCGAGCTTATGGCGCCTGACTCGGTGCGAACGCTTTGACACATACTTTCGGTCACCACAGCTTGCCTGCGACAACAGCTATAGCCGACCAGTCAGATAAACAAGAAAAAGCTCAAGCGGCTTACCTATGGGATAGGACACAACTCGGGTGACTCAACCACAGTTAAACTGTTCGCAACATGCCCACTATAAGACATAACTACGCAGCAATGACCCCGAGTCATTCACAATACAAAGCGATCAAGCTCTCTGCCGCAGACAGACCAGACAACGTCCTATTGATTCAACCAGCCTATGCCAAAGTAAGATAAAAAGGCAAAACAAAAAACATGCAATAGAAACGCCAATTATGAAACGAAGAATATTGTTTTCATTAATGGTCAAGACAAAAAGTATACAAGCACACAAAGTTTGCTCCTAATCAGGAGAAGGTACAGAAACAAAAAAAGCTAAGCCTAGGGGAACAGGGGCAGAAGTTGCATCTATACGCGCTTAGACCTGGACGTTAGGGATCGAACTGTCCTCCTCGCCCGATGACTCAGAGGTAGCAAACAAGTCCATGTATGACATCTTCTTATAACGACTAAGATCCCCTTCCAGATGCTCATCTTTCATCAATGCCAACAGCTCCAGCCGGCCATGAACAAACAAATGGAACTCACATTTGCCTTGTTCCTGGAGAAGCTATTCCTCTCGCACATTTGCATTAATATGGTCATGCTCCAATAGCTCTAACTTGTCAGTTAGCGCATCGACCTGAGACTACTCTGTGGCAAAACTGCTCTTCACAACACTGAGTTCATGCCATCCTAGTTCGAGTTGGTCCTTGGCCTTCATTGCCTCTCGAACATGGAACTCCACATCGGATTCCAACTATTGCTTCTCAGCAGCCCAGTCAGCTTCCTTCGAATCACTTTCTTCAGCAAAAGACTGCAGCTCAGAATGTGCCTTAGCCGCAGCTTCCTGTGCAACCTCGACCTCTAGGCGGAACCGGCTCGACTCCTGCTTAAGTTTGTCCCTCTCAAACACCGCATCGGTCAGATTTCTCTCAAGGTCCTCCAGACGAACCCTCTGAGCCTCAGTGGCCATGGTTGATTGATCCAAACGCATCTCTTCGGCCTGCTTCTTAAGCCGCAATGACCCTGAGTCATTCACAATACAAAGCGATCAAGCTCTCTGCCGCAGACAGACCAGACAACGTCCTATTGATTCAACCAGCCTATGCCAAAGTAAGATAAAAAGGCAAAACAAAAAACATGCAATAGAAACGCCAATTATGAAACGGAGAATATTGTTTTCATTAATGGTCAAGACAAAAAGTATACAAGCACACAAAGTTTGCTCCTAATCAGGAGAAGGTACAGAAACAAAAGAGCTAAGCCTAGGGGAACAGGGGCAGAAGTTGCATCTATACGCGCTTAGACCTGGACGTTAGGGATCGAACTGTCCTCCTCGCCCGATGACTCAGAGGTAGCAGACAAGTCCACGTATGACATCTTCTTATAACGACTAAGATCCCCTTCCAGATGCTTCTCTTTCATCAATGCCAACAGCTCCAGCCGGCCATGAACAAACAAATGGAACTCACATTTTCCTTGTTCCTGGAGAAGCTATTCCTCTCGCACATTTTCATTAATATGGTCATGCTCCAATAGCTCTAACTTGCCAGTTAGCGCATCGACCTGAGACTACTTTGTGGCAAAACTGCTCTTCACAACACTGAGTTCACGCCATCCTAGTTCGAGTTGGTCCTTGGCCTTCATTGCCTCTCGAACATGGAACTCCACATCGGATTCCAACTGTTGCTTCTCAGCAGCCCAGTCAGCTTCCTTCGAATCACTTTCTTCAGCAAAAGACTGCAGCTCAGAATGTGCCTTAGCTGCAGCTTCCTGTGCAACCTCGACCTCTAGGCGGAGCCGGCTCGACTCCTGCTTAAGTTTGTCCCTCTCAAACACCGCATCGGTCAGATTTCGCTCAAGGTCCTCCAGACGAACCCTCTGAGCCTCAGTGGCCATGGTTGATTGATCCAAACGCATCTCTTCGGCCTGCTTCTTAAGCCGCTCAATTTCATGGAGCACATCAGAATATAGTGTCTGCATGTGCGAAAAGACACGCTCCAAAGTATATACTCTCTCGTGAGTCGCCTCTACTTTCGTCCCTGCAACGGTTGTGTGGCTCATATGAGATATGTGAGCTCATCTTCACCAAGTCCGGTGCGAATAGACTTATCCGTGCATCAAAATGAAGCTTCCCCTGATCAGGAGCTATGCTAGCGCCGCCCTTTACGGTCGCCACCGTACTCAAACTCTCCTCCGTGGTTTTTCCCTTGTCAAGAACAGCTGAACCTTTATTGCGAGACAACCCAACAGGATCCGGAGGCAGAGGAGGGATCGAAGTATCCAAAAGACCTTCCAATAGTTCTACTTGTGGCCTAGAACAAGACGGTGAGCAATGCGGACTATAGAAGATACGATCAAGACCGCGGCCATTTTCAAGCGAGTCAACGGTGGGGTGATCAGATTGCACCACCTCAGGCAAATCTTCAACAAATCCCTTTACCAAAGAAGCCCCACGCGAATCAGCGCTAGCGAAAGCCGCCAATGCAACCCACACCAGATGGTCAGTCAAAGTCTCAAGATGCGCGTCACTAAGGTTCAACCCGTCAACAACTCCCGCCAACTGCAAATAATTTTTCTCCAAGCCAAGAACATTAGTCTCTGCCTCAACAAGCCTAGCAGACTCGCGCTCCTCTCTCACCAGTGCGGGTCGTGTCGAAGACGATCCAGTCCTAACGCGAGGTTTCTTCTTCACAAAGGAAGCAAGCGTCTTAGATGGATCATTCGCATCAGACTGAACGGGAGTGTTGGCCCTAGCAGCCTTCCTCTTCCTAAAGGGGTCCCATCTTTCAGCTTAATGCCCGACTCTCGATTCAGAGTGGGGGCAACGTGTCAATTGTCCCACAGCCCACTACGAACGAAATTGAAAACTCTTATGATATCAACCGCCTCCATTTTTGCCATGACGCGGAATGTCTCCATGGTGGTTTGCTTATCTAACGTAAGGGGAGCAGTGGAAAACCTTCCTACAAAAGAGCACAGGCAATGATCACTCAGACCGCTATCAAGCACATCAAAGCCATACGAAAGGAATTGAACTTACGAAGCGGCCTGAACTGTAGCTCAAGCGAAAGACCATTGCACCGGAAGTATTTCCAATCAGCAGAGGCCAGAAAGTAGTACATCTGCCAGAACTTGAAATCGTCCGGCAGGTTAACGAAGCAATTCGGCAACTTCATCTTGCAAACAACATTGTTCTGCATTCAAGGAGCGGTCAGCAATTGAATCACCCGCTGGGTCACACTAACGCCGGCCTCCTTAGCACTAAGCAGAATCATGAGAATGATCCTGTATCCATTGGGTCCCAATTGAGCAGAAGGAATCCCCAAGAAATCCAAAAACTCCCAAATCACGTCCAGAACCGGGAAACGCACTCCAGTTTGAAGCATCCCTCGGTTAAATAAATGAAACCGACCAGAGGCGACATTGGCATCTGGTCGCCCGTCAGAAGGTACAACGACAAGTCTTTAGGAATTCCAAACTTTGTACTGATTTCAGCAAGACCAGGCTAGGACAGTAGCCTCTTAAAAAAACTCTAGGTCCTTAGCCAGAACAGCATCATCAAGAAGGTTTTCTCAAGCCATGAAGAAGACGAACGAACCTTTCAGAACAATATCTTCAAAAGCAAGTAAAGCAGAAGGGTCAGTCTCAACACTACAGACGACCTATATAGAGGATAGGTTCCCGCCTCTTTTCCGCCAAACCAACGCGCGCCTAGTTAATGCAGCGTGCGACTCAAGCAACGATTCAAACTCAATCATCATAAGCACTGCATCTCTTCAAGAGATGACTTAGCGAACCGATGTGACGACCTACTAATTGGGGGGGGAGTAGCTGATGATACATAAAAACGGTCACACTCCTGAGCCGAACACGTATCATGATGATCTCGAGGAACTGCGGGCTCAAGCATCGACCCAACACAAATCCAGCCTAAGCGGATCTAAGCCCGCTGAACTTCAGTCTGCCAAGCAGACCCAGACTCTCACATCATGCTAGGCCCACACGTCACACAACCATCCTCAATACCCATAAGCCCTCTTTAGGCAAGTATCTCGAGGATCAGCTTCGAATGGGCAATTACAGTTGCTCTCTGCTTCCAACTAGGAAGCAAATACCAGAGTATCTTCCACACATGGAAACTCCCTTCCACGGATTGCTCTTGGATTGGGAACTATCTCCCGCGTATTTAGGAGTGCAAAGCTAACAGGAAGCTTCCTTCCTACAACATAACTCTTAATGAGAGAGAGATCTCCACGAAGATCTCATCCCTAAACTACGTCTATGGCCTGGTTGAACCAAGACTCCTTGCACTATAAATAAGACATGAGGTTGGTAAACTAAGGTACGCTACAAAATTCCATGTTACAACATTACACCTTCCTCAGATCCATGTCTGACTTTAGCATCGGCGTGCCATCGGCCACCCCACATTGGTCTGTGGCTCATGTGCGTTACTTGTGTAGGTCAGCAGGAACAGGGTCAAAGCAGGGAGTGAAAATCGGCTGCATCGCAAAGTATTCTATCATTTTCAATCAATTTAAAATCATTATAAAAATAATGTTATACAAATTCAATAGAATTGTAGAATAGTAATAAATTCCAAACAAATTAATTTATCATTTTCAATCGAATTAAAATCATTCTAAGAAAATGTTATACAAATTCATTAGTTACCATACGAATTGTAGAAAAGTAAATATTCAAAAGTTATGTTTTATCACCTCGTATTTTTATTTAAAACATTTCTGTTAAAAATAAGGGTTTTTTTAGTTTGACACTCATTAGTTTATACCTATTAGAGTTTGACATTCTTTTTTAAAACTAATTGAGTCTAACACTCGTTTAATGACGGAATCGTTAAGTTCACGTAATTGACTGGTCAAGACTATTTTTTAGACTATTTTGCCCTAAAATTCAAAATTGCCCCCACCCCTCATTTCTTTTCTTTCTTCCTGCAACTCTTCTTCTCTTCCAGCAAGAACCCCACCCCCAATTCATAACCCCCATTTCCACCACCACCACCACCTATACAGTCGAAACCCCCTATTGCTAGATGTTTCTTCAACGATTCACGCTTCCATTGTTCGCCAAAGTGAAGAAGACGACGGGGATTTTGGGTCTCACTAGATGATTTAGAACCCAATTGAGTAGGATTTCAAGCCCAATTGTCCTTGACTTTCAATTAAGCACACCACTATGAGTGGGCAAGCCAGTTGAAGGCAAAATACCTTCGATTGATTAACAACCAACCTTCAAATCTGCCATTTCGATGAATGAAATTATCAAGAGTTTGTGTGTCCATGAGCACATGTCCAAACTGGGAAATTCACCTTAGGGGAAGATTGTTTGATCCAAAATAGATGGGAGAGTAATGGAATTACTGCTTGAAGCTCTAGAAGGGGAGGATGCAGTATCATTAAATAAAAATGTTTAATTATGAACACTGTCAAAATCTCCTAATATTTTGAGGGAGAAAAAAATATTCCTTAGCCCAACAGGATAAGGAAGTCCGAAGATTTGGGTCGTCCTCGAGATGCTCGAAAATTACCTACGAAAGTTACAAGTATAGAAATCCCAAGTCAGAGCCCAATACAACTCAGTAGAACATTCTTTTCTCAGCAGATGAGTAGTGTTCGACACAAACCACCATGCTCAGTTGAACACACAAGTTTGCAGTAGAGGTGTCTCCAAACATGAAGTTACAACCACCAACAGGAAGTTACAACCATCTACAGAAGTTACAACTACTTAAGAGAAGTTACAACTACCTAAGAGAAGTTACAACCGCCTGCAAGCAGATGATTGCTCATCTGCCACGTATCTCACTCATTTGACACGTGTCTCACTCATCTGTCAACAGTTTACTCATTCTGCCTTTATAAATAGCTAAACATAAATCCATCCGGAGGTAACTTATTTCTTGATTCACAATTCTCTCTTCAAATACAAAGAAATAAATGCTTTCTAAATGCATTATTCTAACTTTGGCATCAGAGTCCCCGTGGCAGGCACCACACCGGTGTCAAGAATTAATCTTCATCTTATGCAGATTGTTCCGCGTGATCAGCACGTGATCCAATGAAAATTTGCATCCACAACTTCCGTAAGAACCTTGTTTGAAGTCAATGAAGCCCTTAGAAGAGACATAGCCTGAATCAGAAACCAATACAGGAAATTAGTTCATGCTAGAACATTTTGTTGAAGGAGAAGGGAAAGGGATATTACAAATTAAGTAAAAGAAAATAAAAACATCAGTATTAATTGTACTAGTTGTTTTTACTAGCTAGAGGAGGGCTCAAATTCCAAACCCAACTTTTGAAAGATATACAAAGCATATCTTGGAATTGGTGGGTTTCTGACTTACCTCATATTCACGAACAATTACTTCCTTTTCCTCCAAATCACCGAATGAGATATCATATTCTTCTTGAGCTACAATGAGAAGAGTTGTTTAGTTGAAGAAAAGAGATCCTTCGATCTTCTTCTTCAACATATCTTCTTGAGCTACAGTGAGAAACGATAGACAGAGAGAGAGAAAGGGTTCTATTTTTAGGTTAACATTTTGTAACCTCCAATAATACACATGTACAATGTGATTTAAAATGGGTCCATTTCGGATCATTTTATTTTAAATAATAGGAATCGGAGACGAACCGTTTTATAACGGATTCGAACCGTATCTAAAATTACAAATTTAAAATTCAGACCGTTTGGAGTAAAATGGTCCGGTTCGGTTTGAACTCGCGATTCCTCGACCCGTTTGCCCACCCCTAGTTTCAATCTTTTGGCCCCACAAGTAAAAGTGGGGTTTTGTCAAAGATTTAATGAGCAAACACAGCAAGAGAAGATAAAGCTTTCAACTCTCTACTGTTGTGTGTTGTAATGGTGTCAGCACTTTTATAAATTATAATAAAAAACCGCTCAGGCATCAGGGCGCTAGTCCCCTACTCGCCACCTACCTACCGCCTAGCGATTTTTAGAACATTAAAAAAATTTCAAACTTTCATGTTCAATCTCTGGAGTTTGAGAGAGGGAGAAATAGTTGGTCGTTCACCCAACAAAGACACAAATAATTCAAATAAAGAGACCCTATCTACAGATGCAATTACACAAAATTTAAAAGCCCCATGGACCGATAAAGGTTCAACACAAACATTATATATCCTGGGTGCCAATTACAGTCCATTTTCACCATAAAAGAAAAAAATAAAATAAAGGACTCAGGTTTAATAATATTGAAAGCACCTTTCAATACGGATTTTATTCTACCACAACAACCAATATTCTAAATACCTACCTCCATCAAACTCAAAACCCATAACTGGGTTTTATCAATGACAACAGTGAGGAAGCCATGAAATTTTATGAAGGGGGGGGGGGGGGGGGGGGGGAGTGACGTCATAGTTAATTAATGAAATATAGTAATTAATTACTTTAACAAAAAAAATTAATTCGAACAATACATAAATAAATATACAAAATACCAATTGGTAAACAAAACTCCATCTAATCTATGGGGAAGAAAATGGATCCGACAAACTACTTTGTAGGAAGCACAAACAATAAATATATGAGGGACAAATCAAATTGGTATGTAAAGTTAATGGGCAAAAATTAATTTCAAATGAAAAATTAGACGTGGACACAAAAAATTTGGTTATTTGCAATTTACCACCTTATCATAAATAACTAATTAGAGGTTACCCCATCATTAATCACTATTACAGTCTTTTCCGGGACTAACGGTCAATGTGCATTGGCTGTCAAAAGGCTCACGTTGATTTTCAAACAATAACCCACAGATGAACCTCAAGATACAAACATGTATCTTGAGAAAAAAATTAATGGATCTAAATTTCATGCATCTCCAGAAAAAACTTATGAATAAAATACAAAAATAGACCTCGATACGAATTCATCTTGAGAAAATACATTAAAAAACCTTCTCATTCCTCAAAGCATGAAAAAGAGGTTGCGGTTGTTGGTGGCCGATAGTGATGGTAAGAAAAAAAAACTAAATCTAGCAAAAAGGGAGGGAGAGGAAGAGAGTAGGAGGCGGGGCGGTTGCCGGTGTCGCAGTAAACAGAGAGAGGGAGTAGAAGAGAGGAAAGGGGTGGAGTAGGAAGGGAGAACAAAAAAAGAAAAATGGCAGAGCAAGACCGAGTCGTCGACATCACAATGGGGCATACTAGAAACAAAAATAAATTTTTTAAAAATCAGTGGGGGCAAGTGCCCCAACGTGGCTCCATTTCTGAATGACAACCAATACAAGATGCGGATTGAAGAAGAAAAAAACACCATTGAGTCTTCCCCATACTTGATTAATGTTATAACTATATCCCAATTTTTTGAACTTTGCCCTCTGCCTATAATAAACCAAAATCAACCGGGATACACACCTTAATACTAAGATGAGGCATATGGAGAAGCAAAAATAATTACTGAAGCACTAAGAACTAAAAATTTATTCTTTAACTGATAGTGATTTGATTATTTATAACATGATATATGCAAGTGTTAAAATCAATCAATAGAACAAAAGTAACAATGTGTACTGCCTGCCTGATTGTCGAGGTCGTGAGTGCGAAAAAGGGAAATTAGCATAATTAGAACATCAAACAAATAAATTTTTATCTTAACAAAAAAAAAATATATATATATCATCCAAATGGTTAAAAATATAATATAGAAAACATAATAAATTTGGTCATAAAAAGGAAGTATCGTGACATGATTCTTCATCTCTCTTATATTCTTCATCGATTTTTTCTCGAATTTTCAAGCACGCCACTTTAGCATTGGAGCCATGACAGAGCACCACCAAGGATTTGATCTTTCTATCTCTTAGTCTCTTTTTTATATATTATATGAGTGATGCTAGGCGGCGAGAAAACGGGTGAGGGAGGGGGGTTTGAGCCTCATCCCCCTCGAGATTCACACGGGCGCATATCTCAAGGGGGATGGAGGGTCACACCCCCCTCCCTCGCCCGTTTCCTCGCCATTTAGAATCACCGATATTATATATAGATTGGAGTTGCTCTGAATTGCTGAAATCAAAATAGTTTCATACACTCAACGCAAACACATAATTACAAAATTATAAGTCATGTCATCTAAATTTCATTTAATTTTAAAATGCACAATACTCAATAAAGTTAAACATATTGTTCTTATAATATTTTTGTTTGATAAATTTCTCCACTTCACACCTGTCTTGTCCACAAAAACTTTTCTTATGTAATTTTATTATTATTAGTATACATTCGTATGCGCGTTGCATGCGATCTACACTCATTATTACTATTATTATTTAAGCTAGATCAATGCAGAATAATTACAAAAGACATGGGAAATAGATATTTTAACTAAGCAAAAACATGTAAGTCGTATACTTTGGAAAATTGTATTTATAAAATTGTGATAAAATTCAATAACATCATAAGCAATAAATTACATCTATGTATTTGTTATGCTATACTTCATCTGGATAAATATCTCAGCATGAGCAACTTTCAGGAAATGAAAATAGTTATCAAAAGTACTTGATAATTTCTAAGAACCAAATTGGAATGATAGGATAATTATTTTCCTTGTAAAATTACTACACTAGCTCGATTTTAAAATTTTAAGACACTAATTTAAGGAACTAGCTGTTGTTTGGTCCATGAACATATCCCTACTACGAGAGTTATTATAGATGTAAATTTTGCATGAATGATTATAAAACTGCATAAAATTATTTTATAGAAATTGACACATCAAGGAAAAAATATATTATCATTGACTATTTAGGACCCAGTTAATTTTTCATTTACAATTAAAAATGCTACATATATAATACTCCTCTGAATGAAACATGTATCATTTGAGCTTAAATATTGAAGACATTTTGAGAAAAATTATGAATTTTCTTTAGAAACAATGTGTTCAAATTTAGCTCGTTTCAACAAATGCATCTCAAGATAAACATTAAAATGTGATATTATGAATTCTCTATCTTAATCATGAAGTGAGCGAGGGTCCACCTTGAGCGCAATACTGACAAAATAAATATATATATCTTTAATATAATAATGCCCAAACAATAACTTAATGGGTCATTGCAGTTAAAAATTCTTTTGTGGGCCATCTCAGTTAAAATTATTTTCTTTGTAGCTAATAACTGCAAATGCCCCTTTTATTTTTACTAGGGTGTTAACGCGCTCTACGTGTGTGAATATTCAATATTTTTATTACAATTAATAATAAGTAAAAAAAAATATTATTGAAATTTTAAACAAAATAATTATTTATACTTTTAAAGGCCTATGTATATTTTACAAATAATTAAGGATTTTGAATAAATTATGTTAGGAGCTTAGCTATAATTAAAAATATTTGAAGAATACAGTTTTGATCGTAAATAATCTTAATTTGAGAGGCTCAAATGTACATATATTTAATATTTTCATACAAAATTACCCCAAATCTTTATTCACTTATCTATTGATTTTTTCTGTAAATATAATAAAATTGAAAGGACATTTTAAAAAAATTCAAGAATAACATTTTCACTGTTCATATATTATTATTTTTTCCCCCAATTTCTTCTTTCAGGGGATGCATATGGATGGGTGGAGGTGGAGCAAAGTTGAGTTGGGTTGTGTTTGGGGCTGAAACTGAACCCAAAACCCAATAGTTGGGTCCACTAATGATCCGTGGTTCCAACTTCCTCCACGCCTCTCTTCAAAGCCAAAACCAAAACCAAAACCAAAACCCTTACCCTTGTGCGTGTTCGTTACAGTTGTGGCTTCTTCCTTGAGAAGAAGGTTTCTTCTCCCACATCACACTGATCAATGCGGGAAGTAGTCTTCTACTTGTAGTAAGTATTTCTCAACACAACAAAGAAAGAAAGAAAGCAAAGCAAATCAATCTCCAGTTTCGTATCAAAGCTTCAACAATAATCAATCTACAGTAATAAGAACAGGCACTATTTCTCTGTCTCTGTTTTCGTTTGATTGGGGTCTTGTTTGCAATCATAAATGTTGTTCTGAAGCTTGGATTTTAGAGACCCTACAACTTTATCTCAATTTGTCAAAACGCCAGTGCTTTCATCTCCTCCAAGACACACGCTGCAACTCCGTCCTCATTTAGGTCAGTAGTTCATCATAAATGAATAATATTCATTCCATTCCTTTTCAATCAAACGACAATTTCTTTTTCTTTTTTTTATGCACAAAGTTAGTAGATACTTGTGCTGGTGACGCTCTTGAAGGTGGAATACCACAAAAATACCCTTTCTAATGTACCTTCAACTTTGCACTTCCACACAACTTTTCGCAAGCAAATTCTAATGTAGCATTGCCGTTGCCATTCCAACTAGTTGATTCCTTGAAAGACAAGAAAAGATAGTTGGAATAATAAGCTGCCATATCTAAATGGATCTCACACACAAACAATCAGCAGGACAGGAGAAGGGTTAGAAATTTCCTGTTATCCAATCATGGCTTTCGACTATCACAATCCTCATTACAACTCATAAAAACTGAAGCTGTTATTCTCTTTCAATTGTTTTACTTGATACTTTCATCTCCACACCCTGTATTTCGTACCTATGCAACACAATGCTGCTCGATTTAGCTTCTTACTCCAACCTCATCCTAATCATATGCTACTGAATTTTAATACTGTCACTCTCAGTGAATAGTGTTAGGTTAGAAAGGGTGTTTTTTTTTTTTTTTAAATGGGTGATTTTTGAAAAGCTTTTTATCAATTTGGGTAGATGAAGTTGTGTGGATTTCGATTCTTCAGAACTTCCATGCTTGTATTTGCAAATCTTAGGTCTGTTCTTCATCAAGGTTTAAGTCGGATAGCATCACTGATCACTCAATTCCCAGGTAAGGGGTAATCTTATGCATTAACAATGTTATCCCTAGGAAACTTGTTTTGGGTCCGTTATATCTCATGTTGTTGGAAAACAATGTTAACCCTAGAAAAATTGGGTTTAACTGCATTTTGACTTCATCAAATTATACTTGGTATTGTTGGTTTGGATTAAACATCTTTGCTTTGAATGTTCACAAGTTCTTTCCCAATTGTTGTATTCCTTATGCTGCTCTTCTCTTCCCATTCCTTTTTTTCTTTAATTATTTCTCAGGTCTCTTTTTATGCTTACTTATTATTCAGGAAAAAAGTTGGAGGAAGCTTATTAGCATAAACACAACGATGGTACCAAGATGGGGCAAAGCTCTTTCCAATCTCTCAAAAGTTCTTGGATCACATAACAATGTAGCTTCGCAAAAACCTTTTTGTTATAGTTACAGAAACTATTCTGTGGTTGCTGCTGCTACCTCACCAGTTTTGGATTCTCCTATTAAGGATTTCTCAGGAAAAAATGAGGTAACTATAAATTTATCAAAATTTAGGAGCATCTGCAAAAGATAAATAAGTTTTATCCCTGCACTATTTGTATATGCTATCTCCTGTTTGTTACCACCCACCCATAGTTATTCCCTGGTTAGGGATGTCAGACTTATTCTGCTTTTTTAAAGATGGTTTCACTATGTCAATCATTTCCATGAAAGTTAAGCTCATTCTAATCTTTGTAGCTGATAAAGAAATTTAAGATTTTAGACTGTATTTTTCACTTTGAAAACCATATTACAGGCATTCAAAAAATTCAATGGTAAACATGGCCTTCATATTGAGGAATTTTCTCTTACAGTAACTCAGACCATATTAAAACTTCAAACTATGTAAACCTGTTAGAGAGATTGCTTGGGTTCAGGAGGAGGGGGGAGTCCCCTTTGGCAGTTAAGTTGATCGCTCCCAATTTCATTATTGGCTGCATTGAGACAACAATATGCTCTACTTAGATTTTCTTCTCCAGTGTTACTTAAATTGCAAGAGACCTTTTTTTACTTGCATAACAGTTTCAATATAAATTTTATACTTCCTTCTTTTTCGAACTTTCTTTATACTTGTTATGAGTGTATTATGGAAAGATATAACGTGACTAAGAAACAGGTGTGTCCCCCTTTTTTGGTTTATAAGTCCACATGTTCGACATCAATACCAGTGTTGTCAAAATCGCTTGGATCGTATAATTGAACTCGCGATTTGAGTCGGATCGTACCCCATGCGATTTGAGTAGATACCCATGATCGTATATGACTCAAATTGTGTGAATCGTTGTGTATTGACTCGTGGTCGTGATTTAAATCGAGTCGTATAAATATATTTATATGCGGAAATAGTTACTTGGCAATTGAAATCTTGTCCATCATGGCCATATTTTACAGATGAGAAAGATAAAGAAATATCTTGCGATCGAAATGTTGGGTTTTGCAATTAAAACTTAAACGCTTCATTAATGGTTTGGGCTTTAAAATAGTTAAGCCCAATTCACCTAGGTTGGCTTTCAAAATACAGCCCAAGTAACTTAGACTTGGGCAAACATATAATAAAACCATATTGACATTGAAACAAGTATGTTTTGTGTTTATTTTGACCAACTATACACTTTTTTTTAAACATATTATGGTATTATATTTTGTATCCCAATTTGAATTTTAAGATTACGATTTAAATCCCAATGAGTTTTCAAATGGCCCTTGCGATATTCGATTTGATTCACGCTTAAACAACCTTGACCAATACCCATAGTAAAAATGAAAACATGGAAAACATATACTACATTGTTATTGGTTTTTTGATGCAAATGTGATGAACCTACATTGTAAAGATCTATCATCTTTTCCTTCCATTATGTGAGAAACTATTGACACCCTCTTGAAAGGAAGGTCATTGTTTTCTGTTTTATTTTCAAGGACATTCTTTTGACTTGTTACAAACTTTAAGAATTGATGTCTGCATGCCTTGTAGCTTCAACCATCTAGTCTTTCATGATCTATCTGATTACTATGCAAACTCTCCTCATTAAAGTTCAAAATCTATATTTTGACAGGTCAACTGGAATAAA
The DNA here is from genome assembly GCA_963556465.1 of Berberis vulgaris. Lineage (NCBI taxonomy): Eukaryota > Viridiplantae > Streptophyta > Magnoliopsida > Ranunculales > Berberidaceae > Berberis > Berberis vulgaris. Next base: position 55,756,320 of record OY747132.1, read on the forward strand.
ATGTTCCATTCCAAGCCTTGTTCACTGGCTTTGCCTCTGGATTCACCCTTGAGAATAGAAGAACAAAAATATGAGGGCATCCGACATATTATCCTCAAGCTAATGCTATTCTACAGTAAGCAGAGCAAGTCCATTCGAGGGGCAAATGTGATATATCGTCGTGTCATATCGCAAGTTGATAAACCTGCTATTTACAATGGTGAGCCCTTTGTATTTCTTATATAAGTATTAACTCTGGTTCCAAAAGAAAAAGAAAATATTTTCAACGTGACTGGAGAAATATATAAATTAGATCAATGAGAAATAAAAATGCAATATGTAGTTATGCTTTAGTTATACGAACTGGATTGGCCCACAAGTTGTTATCTAGTTTGTAAGCTCTAGGGTTTCATTACAGGGCTCATAGGTTTATTTAATAAAGCTTCTTATTAGGTTTAAGGTTTCCTTTGAGGATTAGTTTTCTTCCTAAGCAGGTTAGGTATATTATAAATAAGAGACTTTGGTCAGTGTAAAAAGGTGACCTGAAGTTGAGTTTGAATATGAATGTAGAAGAGTTTTCTTGTTAATCTTTAATCTTTAGGCTTCATACTGTACCCTAGTTTATGAGTGTTTGTTAGAGTATTGCTCCCGCATTTTGTTTTTTGTCAATTCGGTATCAGAGTAATCACTCTTTGGAGAAGAAAATTTAAAGGCGAAGCATTCTCATCATGCCTTCCATCATTATGATTATTCCTAACAACATTACGGATTTCAGTCTTCAAGGATTTTGTAGGTTTTGCATTTGAAACACCTCATTTACTAGTTTAATTGAGCACTTTATATTTTACATATGCAGTATTCAACTTGGAGAAAACCTTTAAGACAACATTTTCATTACTTAATCTTCATATGTGGCTTTGCCTACGCCGCTTGAAAGATGAGGGGAAAGAAGGTGGTGAGCTTGGACAATACTTGTACGAGATTTACAATCATGATCTAGAACTCAGAACATCAAAAGCTGGGGTTAGTTGAAATTTACTTGTTGAGTCCACTAATTTGGAGTCCATTATGAATCTTCTTCTTTTTTACTTAGCTTTATCCCGTTTCCAATTGTAAAGATTCTTGTTAAGTAGTCTTAATATCCGTATCATCTATGTTGTAAGGAATCAATTTAAAACTAGTTTCAAAACTCAAATGAGCATGCTCGAGTTAAGAGTTCTGCTGGTCAGGAAATGGGATGTTTCCTATGTGACCGAAAGTGGATCACCCGTTATTGCAATCTTGTACATTAGATGAAACATCTTGATGCATAACTGATCACTGATTGAGCACTTTGCAATCCTTTGATAGTAAAATCAACGATTTTATGTATGAAATAGTAAGCAGTGCCTATCTTAATGTAGTCTATAGGGGCTATGCAGTTAAAACGGATAACGAACCCATAACGGTCTAAGAGCGTTATAGGTTATAACGGGATATAGAAATCGTTTTTAAAATATACTTTTAATACCCCACAAAGTATTAATGTATTATAGAGTAAAAAAAGTAAATCGTGTTGATAACAATAAATTCAAAAACAAAAAACATTAATAAAAAACATTTTCCCTTCGTACGAGAGTGAGATCGCAACAGAGAGTGCGATCGACTCTTTGTCGTCTTCCCTTATTCTTCTCTCGTTCTCTAAAACGACAAGGGTCTAGTTCTCTGTCGATTGGTGACGGCGAGCTCTGGTCATTTTTCTTTCCTATGAGTCTAGGGTTTTGGTCCGATCGAGAATGAAATGAGTGATTTATTTTAAAATGTATTAAAACAAAACATTAAAACGGGTTATTGAAAAAAACATTATCTCAATAACGGCCATATAAAGTTGTTATATCGGATTCGTGATACCATAACGTGATAATGTCATAACGTAACGGCTCACCTTGTTAAGCGTTATATCGGAGTATATCAGCGTTATAACGCCGTTTTAACTGCACAGTATAGGGGACCCTGGAAAGTGCTCCGATCTTACATTATCTAACAAGAAAATTTGATTTGCAAAAAAAACTTCCACATCCCCACGTGTTGGACCTTAGATTGAACACTTCATGCTTATATCAATCAAATATTTAACATATCTTTAGTTTTCCAATTCTTATGCATGTTATAAGTACGGTATGGCAAGATAGTAATACGTAAGAAACAATATTGATACAAGTAAAAGTATGACTAAAAAATTATAATTGAAAAATGATATTGTAAACTACATTCATGTCCCCTTTGTATAGTTTTTCTTTGATTACATGTCTGACACCTTGTTCCTAAGACCGATAAGCATGCCCATTGACAAGTCTCACTCGAGAGTTACTCCACTTTGCTGATAAAAGCAATTAATTGAGGAAGTTGGCACATTTTTTAAATCTTGCAAATGACTGGTGCTAAAGCAGAATTGTTAAATGTTATCCAATAATATAATGCTTCATATGCTATATTTAAGATTTAGATAACTAGGGCAATGACATAGAGTTAGGGGTTGGTCTATGGTTGGAAGAGTTGACATTAGCATACATGGTCTTCGGTTTTGTGGAGTTGATGGTTGAAAACTTCAAATGGCACTAAATACTTTCTTTTGGTCAAAGAGATGAAATTTATTTCAAATGAAGCAAAGATTGGCTAGTGGGTTGATCTAATGGAATATAAACAACAAAGTACCTGAGTTTCAGGAATGTATAGAAGGCATGTGATTTTACATGGTTCACTAGTTTATGGAACATTGCTAAATTAGTGCTGGTTCGTGAAGAGAGCAATAAACATCTACCATGAATCCAAAATCATGAGTACAAAGGTTCAAACATAACAACCCATATGCATGAGGATAATATCACCTGGTCAAATTGCACAGGGTTTGTTTCTTTCATACAAGCTTTTGGATTGATATTGATCCACTTCTTGAGATACTTGTGGGGGCTGGTGGCCCTCCTTCCTGGTTCCAAGTGAAAATTAGAAGATTGAGTATTATCTGATCCAGTGGTATGTAGATCGAGTTGCACGTAAGGGCTGATGATAGTATAAATGGAGACAGACACTCTGCCTGATTGCAGAACTCTTTGACAGGTATCTGCCAATAAGCCATCTGGTGTAGCAAGGGAAGATCCTGAGGTTCAACTAACTAAAAGGTGTAAATATCAGATACTGGTTATTGTTTGCATTTAGGTTTCAGTTAGATTGTCAATTAATTATGGTGACGTCAGGGCTTATTTGTTGTCAATTTAGCTTTTTTTTTTTGGAATCTAGAAAGTTCTAAACTTTCATGTAGAATCTGAGAAAGCTTTTCAAGGTAGGTTCTTGACCTGAAGTGAAGACCCATGCAAGCACCAAATTCATTGAATATAAGCACCGGAGCATAGTAACCATCATGTGATATTTGATTCAATAATTAAATAGTTTTCAAAATCACCCAATAATGGATAGATTTTAAGGTCACTCTATGGGTTTGGGGCCATACTTGGGGTATATTTAAGGACACTCACTTCTATATGTTTGATTGGGGTGAGATAGTGAGAATACAAATACAAACAATTAGCACTCAATATTTGTATACTTTTTTAACTTTCTATTAAAAAGAAATATATTTTGTTCTGTGGAAAAAAATCACCCAATAATGGATTAATTGCTTCTTGTGTATTTGTACTCTGCCGTTTCCTCATGAATTTGCTTTCGTTTTAAAGATGACAAACTAAAGAGTGGCACTTTTTGTTTAATTTATGGCTGATATGTATTATATCATAGGTAAGGCTGATATGTATTTATATCACAGGTAAATTTGCTATTGACTCGATGGATGAAGGACTTGGAGAAGATATTCTATGGTAACGTTGTTGCATACGATAAGGCTTTGTTTCCAGAAGCCAAGCAGGATGAGCTCACAAATGTCATTTGGAGGTATGAAATCCATCAGAGTGATAGTTTAAGAGCAATGTGTTGAGAATCCTTCTACTTTGACTCAATTTTATACTCAAAACTTGTACTAAATGACATGGCAATATATGTAGCATGATTAAAAATTGAGATATACAATATCACCTATGTAACAAATAACGACATGGATACGAGCATATGTATCCGACACAAATGCGAAGTGTCGGACACGTCAGGCAAAAGAAATACAGTAGGGGATATGCTAGGGACACGTGTGTACATTTTAGTATTACTTTATAGCAATAAGTTTTGAATTATTAGTATATTTATTAACTCATAGATCAATATTGTTACTCATGTACTGCTCACTTGCCATAATATGCTTGAAACATTAATATAAAATTGAAACTTTTCAAAATTATGTGAAATTTGAAAATTTATGCATGGAGTGTCCAATGAAAGCATGCATGAATGCTGATACCGACTCACTATTTTATATATATATATATATTTATAGAAATGGTTGGGCAAGAACAATTTTTAAATCATAGGTTTGATGATGTCCCACACCTTAGTGAAGAAATATACTGATCAAGTGAGATGGGGAAGAAAATATTTACTGGTATGGAGCTTTGAATAAAGCCATCATTTCTTAATAATTGAATAGATAGGAGTTTCCTCTAGCCGGGAAAGGATAAATAAGAAACTACTCTCTGCATGTATAGAAAGGATAAAGTTGTTACGTAGAATGTCACTGAGAGATGACAACACTATATTGCCACGTGATCGAGTACAAGTTTTTAAGTACAAAAATTGAGTGAAAGTAGAGTTTTTTTTATGTTTTATAAATTAATCGCCTAGTTGGTGTCAAATTAAATTTAGACTACTCATCTTGGCTTATAGCATTGACTAATTATGAGTTCCCCTATTCCCTTAAAATACTCTTTTTTAGAGTTGTCTATTTTGTTTCCAAGAGGAAAAATAAAAGAAAGGTAAGATAAAAGAATATTTTTTACTCTTCTTTCGGATGACAAACTCAGTGGTTTTTAGCCCGTAGCTCAATTGTTTGACATGTAGCAATACTTGATGTATACTATTGTTGTTGGTGATCAAGCATTTTTTCCTTTTGCTCACTTTCCTTTCTTCATTAATGAAATCTTCTTGTTTTCTCATATAAAAAAAAGGAAAATGGGGATTTTCTGGATCCCTGAACCTAAAAAATTAGCTCACTCTATAGCAAGGAATATGATTTCTCGAAAAATGTCGAAATTTCACCTAATATTTCTATTTTTCGAGTTACCGAAATTTCTTTCGAAATTCGAAATATTAATTTCTTTCGTTAGACCAATCTCAATTTTCCTACATTTTAACCCATTTTAACTTTAATTTAGTATTAAAATGTTATTGTATAAGTGATTCTAATACAATATATTATTTGTATGACATTAAGAATCTTGTAGTACTCATTATGTAGTTTTTAAAAGTTTAGAATGCTTACATTATATTGATAAATTAAAAAATACAACCGAAATTTTTACGTTTTTTCTATACACAACGAAATATTTCTTAAAATCAACTTATCGAAATTACCTTGAAAAACAAAATCACAATCCTTGCTCTATAGTAATAGTAAAAAGAAGTAGAAGGGGGGGAGGACGACACTCGCCATCTCAAAACGTATATGGTCAACTATTATGTAGCCTAGACTCTCGTCACCTGGCAACGGTCAACTTATATGTGGCCTACCATTTAGGGGGCTGGTCCCCAATATATCTCTTCTTCTTAAGTCGCTGGAGGTGAGTTAGGCTTAATGATGCGGGTTTTCATTGTAGCACCCGTGGTAAATGAGGGAGTGGCAGGGGACGGTGAGGAAGGGCGTTGGTTAGCAGCAACATGACTTTGGATGGCAGTGGTGGTTGTTGAATGTTGACAATAGCTACTAAGACAACACACCACTAGGCGCCTCCGAATCAAACCTTGGAGTTTGATCTATCTTTTCTATTTCTCGATGAATGAATGATTCCCTTACCATCGGATGGCATCAAGGGCACCTGCCTGAAATCACCTATTTCTTGCAAAATTACCGCCATAAATAGGTGGTGCCACAAACATTTTCCACGAGAAGAGATTCTGCGAGGAGGCCCATCAATTCATCCATTGATCAAGAGTACCCCTAATGGAATAGCAGCCCCACAGTCCCCCTCTGATGATTTCCCAGATTTGATGCGACAAAGAACACGGGAAAAAAAATGCCAATGGAAGGTGATCTTGTGAGAGACTACAGCGATTAGTGCTCACTTGACCAATTTGTCAACTGGTAGTACAAACATATACAAGAGTCCAAAAGAAAAATTATTTCTTGGTGGAACTTACTGAATCCAAAATCAGTTGCGAGTGTATCACAAAAACCTTTTCTCCTGGCTCTCTCCTACTTGAAGTGTTAAAGAAATTCTCGAAACAACAATGTTTTGACTTGTCATTCCATTTCCATTGTCTTTATACTTTTTGATAGAACTAAATAAGAATTGAAATAAACAAAACAAAAATTGAAGTATGAAGCAGGAATTGAAATAAAACTTGATTATTGAGAAATAACTATTCTTTTCAATCGATCAACCGACCAACAATAAACAATGTTTTGTCTTATTTATAATATCTCTAAGAACACAAGCTAACTAGCCTAACCCTAATTGGCTAATAATGCCCTTACTATTATTATAGGTTTTACTTAATAGGCCCAAATATAGTTAATATTACTAAACTAATACCATACTAATACTTGCTTACATCACTTTCACTCATTCTTCTAGCCTCAAATATAACTCAAACGTCTTCCTTTAGTTTAGTGCTAGTTCAATCCTTGACTGGGTAGAAATATGATTGGGTACTGAAATGAATAGATTCAACTTTCTTTGTTGGGAAAGTGGGTTGTGGATGGATATCAAAGTAACTTTGTGGGTGTGGGGTTACTCATGGGCAAGGAAGCACAGACTCTTTGAAAACTTGTCGTATCCGTGTCCGACACGTATTCGACACACGATACTTGCTCGACACGCCTCCGATACGCGTCAGACACTTGGTCAACGTGTCGGCAAGTGTCAGACACATGGTCAATGTGGTCAACATGTTGGATACACCTCTGATACACCTGGAACTTGGTCAGGACACAGTCAAGACTCGAAAACCAACTTTGTTTTATTTTTTACTTTTAGATGTTTGTAAATAATCACGTAATATAATGGTTGTTGATCTATCTGAAGTGAATGATTATTTCAATGAAGAAAATTTAAGATAAATAGGGCAAAAAGTCATTAAAGCATAGACTACCTCTATGCTTCTTTTTAATCTTTACTTCTTATTTTTCTCTCATTTGCTTCTTCTCTCCTCTACTTCTTCTTTACTATATTTTTTTTCTACTTTAATTTTTTCTTGCAGCAGTGTCATCTTCTACAAGACACTCTAAGAAGGCACTTTATTAGATTATTATTTATATTTATATGACTTATTAAAAAATAGTATGACGTGTCGACGTGTCCTCGAATCCTAATTTTTGGGAAATCATCGAATCGCGTGTTGTGTTCGTGTCCGACACGACACGCGTGTCCGTATTCGTGCATCCTTGCTCATGGGTCATTTTTAAAGACTCCAATTATCCTCTTGTATGTTTGACAAGGGAGACATAGTTCACACTAGAAATACTTGATGTAATACTTTTTGGTCTAGCTCATAGTGTTCTCTTCCCACTATATGCTAGTTTTTCATTAATGAAATACTCTTTGTTTTATTGATTAAAATAAAAATAAAGATAAAGACAAAAGGGAAAAAGATTAACAAAATAAGAGAATAGTAAAGAGAAGATGAGCCAAAGGTGTGATGGCTTAGTGGTTGAGCAGTGGCGGATGGTATTACTAGGTCACGGGGTTGATCCCAGCCGGCGGCATCTGGGGTGGGAGGGGGGTTAAGGGATGAAAAAAAAAACAGAAGATGAGGATGAAAACTAGCTAGAGAGATGGATAGTTCAGTTTATTTATTGATAATTGATGGTACAAGCTTCGCCAATCTTGCCATTAACTATGCAAAAGTCCCATTCTATTCCAAAAACCTAAAATAAGAAGAAAATCTGAAGTAAATCTCACTTCATAACCTTAAGCGATGAGGGAAGCAAGCTAACTTAACCTGTCATTGCACTCAATTCAGGCCACTTAGTTAAATCTGCACTCAATAATGGCATAGATGTTAGCTTCACTATCAGTCACTAACTTGGAAATGCTTGAATCTTTTGGCTTTTTGTTATTTGGTGTGTGTCACGCAAAATAACTATGAATTTAAAAGCTATGAATCCGTGAATAATTCTCTGTAAATGCCCACTCTAAGTTCTCCATTTATCAAAAAATGTCAAACTCAAATAAGGTCAAACTGATGATTTTTCGACCTTCATTTCAAGAACACACAAGTTTTTTATTAGTAACCTAATAAATATGTAAAATGATAATATAGCTTTCTTTTCAACTGTAGCAAATTTTGTAAGGAATTTAGCATACAAATCTCAACATCACCAAACACATCCTTTGATAATACAAAAGGTTTATGGAACAGATTGATATTGGAAATGATGTATGCATGCTTTGATAATGCCACTATGCTTAACATGCATTTTCAGGAATGTTTTCTCCGATGATGGTTCTCCAATGCCGGACTCTGCGTCACATGTGGTACAAGTATGATTTTATCCCACACTTCTATTTTAGTTGTACGGAAAATGCACTAATTTAAAAGGCATCGTGCATGCTAAAATATAATGCAATTCTCAGTTCCCTGTTTGATAACCTTGAGTTGCAACAACAATTGTAGTGATACACATCCTGCAACATATTTAGCTTGAATGGATTAAAAATATTAAGCTTTCACTGCAGCAACTATCAGCTTGGCCTGTACATTGTTTTTGTTAAATGTATGAAATCAATATTTCTAATCCAGAATCCAAATTATCTGGAGTGTTCTAGTTAATGTATCTCTGGATGTAACTGCTCAGAATGTCATCTCTGAAAACTTTCTTCTAGATACTCATCCAGTGGCTAAGAGCATCAGTTTTTCGAGGTTATGGATAATGCTAAGGGCCATATTATTCAGTAACTTGGGCATTTAAGCTAGCACAACTAAATTACTTCAACTTTACAGGCCATGGCAAGGTACGTTCGTCGAGAATTCTACTGCATGTCATTAACAGGTAATGACTATTTCATTCATGCTTTGATAGCAACGCCGTTATTTAATACTTTCTTTGTGATTCCCTAAAAATAAATTGTCAGACTTTGATATTGTTACAGTCTAGTACTGTAATTTAAGCAGCACATAAAGGAGGACGTAGATCTAATACCAATTCAGTCCTTGATGACAATATTCATTTGTTCCCTGGGTTGTCTACCACCTATTTTGATGTTATATGCATGTATCTAAGTAGGCTTCAACACTGTCTTTGAATGTGCAGATAAGGAAGCTGTATTTTCAGGTAACTTCTTATTCACCTCATTAGAGAATACACTGCCTGATCCTTTAAAGAAGAAATCCTGAGGGAAGTACAATTGCAATCTTCTATTTTCACTTCATTCAAACAATTATTTTTAAAACAATGTAATGTAGAAAATAAACGATTTGTTCTCATCGATGGGAACAATTCTGATGAAGCAATATGAATATTAAGAATGAGCTTGGAAGATTAGAGATGAAAAATGCGCACACACAGAAGTGGATCACTGCACAGAAGAATCGAAGAAGAGATTATGTTTCTATATCACTGCTATATATGATTCACTTTTGTGGGCTCATACATTATGTAATGCCTAGAGTACCATTCCATGTTAAATCTGTGCCGACCCTAGGCTGATTTAAAGCTTTCACTATTACCAGTATTTATGCCCATTCTCAAAGTTTGTGTGTTTTGTAACAATTGTTGATTGATGATTATTTATTTGAAAGCTATAGATTATATGTATTTTATCGTGTATTGAAAATCTAAATTTAAGATACGCATCCTTAATGTAAGGTGAATTAAGTTGTAAAAGAATATAAATATGAAAATGTTAGTACTTATTGAAATATCCAAAGGGCATTAGACTTATTTAAGTAAGCTGAGCAAAAAATCCATTCATTCATAATAGTTTTTTATTTAATAATAAATGCTTATTATGCTTTGACACTAGTCAACTTTGAGGCCCGCCAATGGCATGAGAGCTCAACGGTTAGCATGATGGATGGTACCATTAGGTCATGGATTTAAACCCAACTTGCGGCATCTTTATGGGTTCTGGGATCCTATAAAAACCATGCTTGCCTTTCAAAAAAAAAAACTTTGATGCCCAGCTTCTGCTCTTGAAATAACAAAATAAACTAAATTACTGATGGTTTTGGGCCTGCCATGGGTTCTTCGTTATATGACGTTTTCTTCAATAGCAGATTTGGGATGTGGCCAGGTGAAATCCGATAAGATGGAACATTTTTTGTTTCCCTTTCTTGACTGAAAATAACACCACTAGGAAAAACTAAACTAAAACCAACTAAGTTTGCCAATTATGGAAGGAATTGATTCTGACACAATTTCTTATAAGTTGTCACTTTTCCTCTGAAAAATATGTGTTTATTATAGTTTGCGCCACTTTTCTTGAAAATAAACATTATGAAAAAAAATGTTAATGTATTTTAGGTTTGGTTTCCTCTGATATCTTCAACCTTATCCATTTTCATTTGTGTAATAGGAATGGGCGATATATACTTAGCCATCATATTTTGTTGAAAAAACGACATCAAATTTCAATAGATCGTTGTGAGTTCTGGGATGATATTTATAATTGAGTAGAGATTAAAATAAGGATGATCAATAAATTCTTTATGATACAATATCATTTTTTTAATTAAATGGGTAAGTATATCATTTATGTCCAAGCTTCTCTTTTGTTCTCAAGGTCAAGGTCCGACCTATAACTGATTGCAAAGAATGATCACAAATTATAGGCCATCGATGGATCGGGGCCAGGCCAAGTGTGCAGCGATCAGGGTTTTATTTTAGTTTGACATTCATTAGTTTATACCTATTAGAGCTTGACCCTCGTTTTGAAAAATAATTGAGTTTAACACTCGTTTTGTGATGGAACCATTAAGTCCACGTCATTAACTTGTCAAGTCTAATTTTTGGACCATTTTATCCAACAAGGATGCTCAATTTCTGTTTTCGTTCCAATTCTTATTGACAAACTCAAATAATCAGTCGTGAAACCTGGAAGCTGATAGATGGCATTTGGGAAAAAAAATCAAGGTAATTAAAACTGACATTTCAGTTGAGATTGAAGAGGAAAAAAAGAAACCACAAGTTTTGATGGCTAATCATTTTCTTTGAACCTGTGAGAGCTCAAGTTCACAAGTTGAAAGAGTTAGTGCAAAGCAATCAAGACTCCAAACAAATCCCACATTTTGACGATAAACATAGCAACAAACTCGATACCAAATCTAAGTAGATTACGCACAGGGCATCTGATTTTATATAAGTCAAAACATTTGGGTTGTCAGCAAGAAAGAGTAAAAGCTCCTCATATGCTTAAAATTCAATTACTGTATCATGATTTGAACCTTGTGATAACTTACATGGGTTAACCAGTTAAAGCTCAACAACACAATTTCTCGATAGCTTGAGCAAAGATTAACTAAATGAAGCTACTACAATTCAGTTAAAATAAGCATCCTTAGAAAAAAATTTCAGTTAAAACAACAATTTTAGGGAGCCAAGTTTGGGAGTCACTTTTGGGCCAAATTTTTTTTTTTTTACACTTCTACCCCTTCTACAGATAATGTTTGTGGTTGTGTTTAAAGAGAGGGATAAAAAGTGTAAAAAAATAAAACTTGACCCAAAAATAACTCCCAAACTTGGCTCCCTAGACTTACTCATATTAAAATTATGTTAGGCAAGCAAGAAGATTTCATATATACTTTCTAAATAAAAATCTCAAACCAAATTTAGTAAAACAAATCTTTTCTAAACACTCTTCCCTTTTTCGTAAATAAAAAAATTAAAATAATAAAAAGTCTAAAGCTATTCGCCCTTATTTCCAACTCCACGGGACAAGCCTCTTAATTTTACATTTCAACTCTCTAGGTGGTGGTAGTAGTAGTATTATTATTATTATTATTATTATTATTATTATTATTATTATTATTATTATTATTATTATTATTATTATTATTATTTATTATTATTTATTTATTTACCCTTAACCCTTTCCACCCCAAATGCCACCATCAGGATTCGAACCCTAGACTCATGATTCCATCTGCCACAGGTCTACCGCATTTAAATATGACTTCCGAAGTAGAAAAAATATTCTCTTCTAAATCTAGATCCTATTAACTCCTAATACTATGTAATATTTGTTTTGAAATCATTGTCTTACTTTTTTGCATGATTATTAAAATTTGAAAAGTGAATTTATTTATATATTTTTTTGTATCAAAGCCATGTTGTTTTTTTGCATGATTATTAGAATTTGTACAGTGAAATTTTTTTGGTATCAGAACTAGGTTGCATGAATTCAAGTGTTCAACATTTGCATATTGAAACGGTTACAGGGCGGCCACAACACTCACATAACAAGTAATCAACCATGTTCCCGCAATCTTGTTGGCAACACTATAAACTGTATCATTAACGATATAAGTTACAATAGAAAAACCCTATCTATAATTATAACTATCTCTTGCAAAAACTAGGCAATCTCCTTGAAAATTAGCGGATAAAATTGAGTTTCTCAGGTAAGAAAGATCATAAAATGACTTTTAAGGCTATTTTTTCACAAAGTAGACCATTTGGATACCATAGTTGATGTAATGGTTATTTTGTGCTTACTTTTATACTTTTATGACCAACAATAACTATTTTATTAACCCAGGTTAACCCATAAAGTTATAGAACATCTTTACTTTTCATAAATAAATAGAAAACATATTTTTATACTTGTATGACCAACACAAATTCTTTTATTAATGATTCTAATTATGACCAACCAATTATTTTCACTAGTTGGGTTAGGCTATATAAGTTGATGATTTATGACATTTTATTTCTACAATCACTTTCCAAAACATATATAATGGAGCTAGAAGTAGGGGTGGGCACGTGACGGGATAGGACGGGATGGACCTCATCCTTATCTCATCCCGTTTGTTCGGGATCGGGACGGGACATGATAGGATAGACCTCATCCCGACCTCGTCCCATCCCAAACAGGCTCGAGACGAAACGGGACAGGACGGGATGAGTATGTACTGAATTTTGGATTGAAAACTTAACATGCAATATTGAAAATTTTGGATTTACTAAACACACAACTCTGAGAACAACTATATAACTTTAAGCCATTGATTATTATTTTCCCATTTCATTAGCTTTTACTCGTTTTTTTTAGAACCACTATTAAAGATAGCCATTTTTTTGTACATTTCTAACGAAAATAATCAATGGGTTTGTCATTTAAAAACTACAAAGAGCACACATTGTTGTTATCAAGAATTAGGAAGATGAACAAAAGAAGGGAGAGAGTTTGAGTTAGATTAATTATCTAGGTGAGTCACATGGAAGCTTGTGAGAATAAAATAGTCATGTCAATAAACAAAACAACAAATAAAATAGTCATGACAACAAATAGTTTCATAGTTTCATACTACATAGTTCATACTAAATATTAAAAAAATAGGTTTAGGATGTGCGGGATTGAAAATCTTCATCCTGATCACATCCTATTCTAGATCAGGACAGAATGAGATCGGAATGGGATTGATCAATCCCAATAGGACACAGAATAAATCGGGACGGGATCGAGATCGCGGGATGGGGGGGAAATTGGTTATAGAATGCCTTCATGGTCCTAGCTAGAAGTATCATATTGTTCGGATTATTTATTTATTTATTGTTAGTATATTATTATTGTATGTGCGGGGAGGGGGAGAAATTGGTTATACTATTGACTCTTATAGACTACATTTGTTATATCTGAATATACAATCCTGACAGTGTGGCAATTATGATAGTTGAGAAAAATTAGTTTTATCAATGTTTTATTGCATTTTGAGTTTCTTTTGAAGATTTTTTAGTGGATGTCTACCAATTTTATTTATTGATGAAACTTTCTTGAAGGCAATGTTTAAAGGGACACTCCTTGCTACACAAGCATGCGATGCATATAATTAATGCTATTGTAGTAGGGAAGACGTTCAATGAAATAAATTATCTAGAACGACTAGATAGTTAGAAATATTGATGAATGCGAAGAAGACTCAGCTAACATTAAACCCACTTTTCACAAAAGTATTTGCAACAGAATAGGGAAAGATGAGTAGAATCAATGGAGGGCAATTTGGACAAGAAAACCCCTAATCAAGTAACAGTTGCCCGGTCATAATTATAATCAACATTAGAGTTGTTTGGGAACTTAACCTCCCAAACACGGGCAAAATGCTCACTGGAAGTAATAAAAACAAAACCAAAATATTTTAATGTTCAACCTATATATAAGCCTAGCAGGACAATTCCTGATTGTGTCAAAAATTCAGTAGAAGCTACTCAACAATGGACATTATCTAACCATTGGTCGACAATGGGACAATGAACAAACTCAGTCTTGGATGGAGTTAACCTATATATAAGCCTAGCAGGACAATTCCTGATTGTGTCAAAAATTCAGTAGAAGCTACTCAACAACGGACAAGCAATGCTTATCTAAGCATTGGAACCATTGGTCGACAATGAACAAACTCAGTCTTGGATGGAGTTAACCTTCTCAGGAATAGTTAAAGATTGATGGGAAATCTAAAGCCCGGGGAATTGGGAGTTTATTGGATAAATTCATGAATTTGGAAAAGGAGTTGATGGGGAAATAGAAGAAATTTGATTCATCGCACCATCTGAGAGATGAAATATTTTGAGGAATATGTTGGGCTATGTGGTCTGGGGTTTCATCTTAGGGTTTTTTTTTTTTTTTTTCAGCTTGACACTCATTAATTTGTATGTATTAGAGTTTGGCTCTCATTTTGAAAACTAATTGAATTTAACACTCGTTTTCTGACAAAGTCGTTAAGTTCTTGTGATTGACTGATCAAAACTAATTTTTGGACTATTTTACCCTAAACCCAAAATTGCCCTACCCTTCATTTCTTCTATCTTCTTTCTCCCTCAACTCTTTTTTCCCTGCAACCCAAAATTGATGAGAAATTTGGTTACAAGTTCCTTATTCATTTGCTTGAACTTGTAATCTCTTCCATAAAAATGAAATCAACCTCCATTTTTTTGTTTCTAGCGGCTACCCAAAACCATCCCAGTTTATACTTCAAAACACAAAACAATACTGCTTGCCAAACACTCAGAAAATCATGAAGCAGATGAATGCTTTGAAGAATTGTGGAACGGATTAACAAGTAGAGAGATTTTCTGCTCTGGTGGTGTTTGAAATTTGGTACTGCTCTTACAGCCTTTCACCTGAGAGGACTCGATCTTAGCACGTTTCTCCTTCTTTTGGCAATTCATATACTTGCATAACCAATGAAAATTCACTTAGTGCAACATCCAGGAAGAATTACAAATTGCTATCACAAATTAACCGCGCGTCACATAGACTCACTATAACAGAGAAAACCAATTTGGGGATGTTTTGCTGTAAGTTGGAGAGTTTCTCTGTAAGTGGTCATCTTGAGTTTTTCTCCTAATAACTTGTTTTTTTTTTGTTGTAACAAGTTTCATGTAAAAAGAGTGGCACTCATTGACAGCACCTACTTAGACACGCCTCTCTCAGCCTACAAAATAAGATAACATCCTGCTTTAAATTCTTTACCTTCAAGACAAACCTTTCTCTGCAGCAGGAACCGTGAAACCCAAAATTGCCCCACTCTCTCAGTTCCTGCTGGCAGATAGAAGAAGAGTTTCCGGGAGAAAGAAGAGAGAAGAAAAATGAGGGGGTGGAATTAACGTTTTCGTTAGAAAATGAGTGTTACAGGGCATTTGTTTTTTTTAAGTGCCTAGAAGCTAACTTCTAATTGGAGTTAGAAGTTCTGAACGAGTTTCTGAATGAACTGTTGTTTTGCTTTTGAATGATCTACTGATTAAAAACTGTAAAATTAAAAGGTGTTTGTTTTTAGGTGATGAATGAGAACTGTTTGACAATTTAGCCCTACTGAGCTGAAAAAATTTATGATACAAATATTGTGCTTAAAATCATATCCAATAATTATTCAAATCCTAGATAGTATACATGAGAGTGAGAGTTGGAGAGATGAAGAAAAACTTGAAAATACAGAGAAAGAAACACAAAGATGAAGGAAAAAAATGAGATAAGTTTCTTAACGAGTCCTTGTGAAGGTAGGTGGAACCACAATGCTTGGTGAAGATAATGAAGGTGTGTCATCAAAATTTAGTCTTACTTATTTTTAAGAAGATGGGGCAGCAATTGTCATTACAAAATTATGTTAAGGTTATTATTGGAATATTTCACCTCCCTGTTGCTTACTCCAATCAGAAGTAGAACTTTTTATCAAAACTAAAAACAAACAGCAAAAACAAACACCCTCTTAAACTCTAATAGGTATAAACTAATGAGTGTCAAACACAAAAAAATTATTTATCTTAAAAGGCATCGTCGCTATTAGAGAGTGGACCATCTCCTTATAAACCTTAGTAAAGACTTCTCTTTACTTGATTTGGAACTATTCAAGCCAACACTATCTCAACAGAATACACATGCAAATTCCAAAATTATTTTGATCAGACATTAGAGATTAAAACAAATGTCTGATGAACTTGTTCATTGAAAAGCTATCTCAACCTTAGAGTATCGACATTCAAAAGGAAATAACTCTCATTGGCCTCCAACAAAACACTTTAGGTGAAAGAATTAGGATATCTGTTATAAAAAAAGGCTTATATTGCTAACAAAATTAAGAGTCAAGGGAAAGAACAATTAAAATGAACAATAATTTCTATTACGGAATTATAGACACTCCGACCCAATGGGACTGTCATGAGAAACTGCGACAGATTCACAAGAATAAAACTTCAAAATCCTTTAATAAATTTTGAAAGTCCAGTAATTTTAAAAAAAAGAAGAAAGTTCCGTGAAAAACTATTCTTTAAAAAAAAGGCATCAACAGAAGAAAGAAGTCGGGAAGTGTTGGTTATGTTAAAAGGAAGATCGTTATGTTCAGGAATGCCCTAAGAAGAAATGTTTAAATCTTAAGATACTCCAAGAAGTCTACTTCTACTATTAGGAACCAATAGTAACACAAGCATAACTCAAAGGGTTTGAGATCTTAGACTCCGATACAGAAGATTCAGAAAACATCTATAAAATAAGTTCAGATGATTCTGATTTCTCTTATCCTATTTGAATGCTTCGATTGCATAACTTGCATATTGAGGATCCAATGCCAGGAAGATTAGTCCCTTTGTGTGAATTTGATAAAGATTACGTCAGTAATTTTGTAATGAGTCAAGATTTTATTTGTAGTATCTTTATGTGAGTCTGATAAAGATCAGTCCCTTTGAGTGAGCAAGATTTCATTTGTATAAATAAAAAACAAGAATTAAAAAATTATGGGGTGTAATCGATTTCTACAAAATTTCCAGATTGTTTTTGCAATTTTATAGTTTAACTAGAAGTAGAAAAAAAAATGCCTCTTTATGTTCTAATAAATTAAATTCTAGTCCTAACAAAATTTTATTCAACACACAAACACACACACACACACACACAACTCTGCAAAAAAGATAAAATTGAAGCATATATCAATCTATGTCAGTACTAGATAACATAACAATGCAAAAAATAAAATTGAAGGAACAACAAAATTATAATGTGCCTTTATTTATCATTTGTAATATCAAGTATAATGCAACCAGTTCCTTTACTGGCATGGTATCAATTTATTTGAACTGGTCAGATCACTTCCGTCCTTTCTACAGAACATTCATCATACCAGCGGTAATGGTAGTCGCCTTCTCTTTGAGACCTTTAAACACATCAGTTCCTAGTTGGTGATCAGAGGTGGTCGCCATGGCCATGCTGAATTCTGCCTTCTGGGTGATACCACCACCACTAACCATATTGGACGTTGTAGTCATCTGAAAAGCTTTGGTGGAAGTCATGGCTTTGTTGGCTGTGCTCTCTTGAGATGGTTTCTTGTTATATTTTGGCACTATATCTTCCTTCTTGTTTGCATTGTGATCATTAGTACTCCCTTTGTTCTTTGCATCATCTTTCTGCATACATACATGCACAGAACTGTAACTCTTCAAATGTTTTTTTGGAAATTAACTCTTTCAAATATTGTTTGTAAACCAGAAATGATCCATTGTTAAAAAATAAATGATTATGTAGAAAAGTAGTAAGATATTTAAAATTAGTTACCGAAGCTTGTTGAGCTTTGCTTCCTTTGCAAGATGACATTTTCTTTGATGAAGGTATGTGGAATCACCAAAAAATGAAAAATATTAAAACTCGATTTGTGAGGAAAATGCAATGCTTTTGAATGGTATTTATAGGTTCTAATAAGTGATTGCACCATTTGTTTCAAGCTTATTAGGGTTGGTAAGAAAGGCTTTGCTCTTAGCTTTAGAGTGTAGGGTTACCCAACTGATACATTCCCCTACAAAATTCAACTCAATTCAAGCATGGTTTCGCTTTAGTGATCACGAGTTTGTTAAGTTAATATCTAGACACATTCTATAAACATATAATACGGTTAGGTGAAATTTAGCGTGTGTTTGGTTACAAGATACGACTGATTGAGAAAAGTTGTCTCTGGGAAAGTTTACTAAAGGGTGGGTTAACCAATATTTTTACATTAACAGTGGAAAAAAGGCATATGAGACTAAAATTGCCTACATATGGCTTTATACTACCAAACACCTAAAAATAAAATCTTACAGTTCAAGTAAAGAAGGCAACAGTAGCATGCACAAAAGACTGTTGTCTTGCCATGTTCTTGGTTATCAAAAAATTAGTGAGCTAAAAGAAACTTTTGTTAGCACTCTTTCAAGAAATTAAGTAGATGTCTGGATAAAGTGAAACATGGATGATGGTATGATCTCGAGTCTACGGATTTTCTCCACAAATTTTTTTTCCCCTCCCCAAATCAGTACTACTACTAATCCAAAATTTCTCAGCAAATTCTTTATCCCCTCCCCCAAATCATTCAACAATTCGATTTCTATACACAGTGAAAAATCTTATAATTCACTGATACTTGGATTCTCAGCAACCAAGGTCCATATGGAAATTCAATGTTAAGGTGGCACTAGAAGAAGTGCAAGAACCCCCATTAGAATGACATGCAACACCAACAGTCACATCTCATGAAACATAAGTGCAGAATATTGCTTCAATTTGTTGGAATTGGATGTGTCAGTTTTCTTCAAGAACAAAGCTACCCTCTTTATTTATCTATTGCTGTTCTTCAAGAGTATTGCAACCAACATAATTTCAATTTACCATGCCAATGAACTGAAAAAACAACTCCATAATAAGAAACAGATCGACTGATAGGGGATTTTTGCATCCAATAATTGTGTAGCATTTGCATCAGATTCTATAACCTTTACAGCCAGTGATCATCTCTTTGGGATTTGATTCTTCTTTAATAGGAAATAATGCTCAAAGTTGTCTTTTTAGATATTCTTTGAATCTTCAAATCTCCATGGTGCTTGTTTGTTTCAAGTCTATTTGAACCTCAAAGGCCAAAGCTACAAAGGAGGGCCCCACCCCCACAAGAATGTTCTTTTCATTTTCATCGATTGCTGTTACAAATAACAAAAAGAATTGGGTCAAACATTCCTTGGACCCCCAACAAAAAACTTTCAAACCATCACAACTCCCTGTCTCAACCAATAACATGACTTTGCACAAGTGTTAAGAGCATCCATGTTGGTGGTGTAAAGATCCACATTCACCTGACATCTTTGTATGCAGTGTGGTGCATGCCATATTGCATCATGGATTGTATCCCAGCACACAGATTCTATAAAGTATAGCATGATTTCAACCCCCATACAATTTGCAAAAATCAACATCAAGAAGGTAACCAACATGAACAGGGTTTATGATAAACATATGGTTTCTTCATTAATATAAAAAGATACAAAGTGACTTTAGGATGTGATAAAAGACAAAGACGGTGAACAATAGGGATAACTTGAGATTATAATACTAGATGCTCTCTCCATGCCTTTCTCTTCCTTGACTTCACTGCCTGATCACAAAAAGGAAATAATAATGTATCTATCATTGGTTTACATCAATCTGTCAATAAGAAGTTTTAGTATGTGCATGATTGATGAGCTTCTTACCAATAAGCAGAAGTCTAATAGTTGCTGCCATAGTCCCTCGGGGCATTGCATCTGAAACATTCAGTCCTGACTGCAAAGTTATGCTCATTGCACCCGGGTCTGCATCAAAATTTTGTATCAGAATGTGTTGTTCTCGAATGGATGGAAGTATGCACATACTCTATCTTGTGTTCTATATCTCTTAACATTAAATTGTCCTGTGCAAGTAATAACAAATTTTTAATACAAAAACGACATACCTTAGGCAAATCCAGTCACCAGGTTTCCACCCGGAGCTGCCTATTGGACCACTTCTTGGAGATGGCAAAACAACGTCTTGCAGAGCAGCTGATTCATCCCTATATTTGCCACACTTGAAGCAACTCGGGCGCTTTGCATAGTTGTGAGCACCACAGTAACTGGCAGAGCAATACCAGTCCCCAGGCAAGAGGACTTCACAAGTAAATGGCCCTCCAACATTGCAATCCCCATAGCTTGCTTCCCCACATCTCTGACACATATCGCGCCAGCTGAAGTTCAAGTGCTGGCATGACCTGCAATTCCAATCTCCTGGCCTGCTCATCTTCTCTTTCTTTTATCTATGAAATAGAAAAGAAACAAAGATTAATAAACAAACTATAAGAACAATAGTATAACTAAAGAATGCGCTTTAGGTCAAGAAAAGTATATGACCCCATAGTTGAACTACATTGCTAGACCATATATAAGTGAAACTAAATGAAAGAGCAACCCGAGCTCTTGAACATGGGATTTCTCCGTGGATGATTTCATGCTAGAACTCTGGACTTGAATACGAAAGTATATTAAGGGGCTTACCTTGATGAAGGAAATTAAAGCGAATAGTGGTTTGTAGAAGAGATTGTTGATGAAGAATGTGGTTTCCATTACAGTTTGAGTGGTTTATATACTTGGTAAGGTTGACAGGGAAGCAAGAGGAGATGTTTTTGTGGGGGATGGTAGGGAAGTTTCTTTTGATCTTGTTCACCTGGACTTACTGAGAAATTGGAATCACAACACTGAAGGTAGTTACAAACTGGGGTAGACTTTCACCAATGATAAATCTCTTGGAATAAAGGGAAAAAGCTATTGTATTTTAATTTTTCTCTTCCTCTGAAATTGACCTCACTATTTTTGGGAGAATTTTGAGGGGTCTTAAGTGCGTGCATGAATATTTCTTATTCACCAAATATCAGATATCAAACTTTGTGACACTTGTATGTCCACATGTCGCCCTGTCCCACTTTCGACTAGATATATATATATGCCATAGGGATTAGCATATATAACTCCATTTCCTTCTACTCGATTGGTTCTCCTGTTTATAGGGTTACTTGGTTAGGAGTATTAAAATGACCTGAATATTTGTGAAGTTAATAACTTGATATCCTCAATTTAAGGACCTCTCCACAAAAAATTAGTCAGTTATGAATATTTGTTTATTTTGAATATCCTTATTGAGTGAGCGAAAAATATTAAAAAAAAATGATTGGGGGGAGGTAACCAGTAATGAGCCTTGCCAACACCACATAAAAAAGTCTAATCACCCGTGAGAGAAATCTTTCATTTTCTCTCTTTATATCTATTTGTCGACAGATCAATTTATCACCACATTCGTTCCTTGAATTTTCTCCATGTAGTTTCACAACAAACAAAGATCAAAAGGAAAGGCGAACAAATTGACAAGGGCTGCTAAGCAGCACACACAAGTAATAATGTTCAGGAGGATGTGAGAAATGGAATCAAATTGTGATAAAAATAAGGAAACACACATACAGAAAGAGAAAGAGAGCATGTGTCATGCAGGTGCAGATACATGTGTGTGCATGCATGATTCTTGTTGTTGCCTGTCGATTCCCACTAACAGGTAAACCTTCCCTGAGTAGTAGTAGTAGTATGCAGATCTTGTTCATTCTCACTTACTTTTCTCCTGTTTCCAAGTGAGTTTGGCTTTTCTCTTTGTGCCACTAGCTAAGTTTAAATCACCATGGAATTTATTCCCCTTCATCCAAAATTCTTTTTCCCTACCTTTTCATCTCAATAATGTAGATTCACACCAGTGGTTTGCCATCCTGTGGATTCATGATAAAAGTGCGGATAACACATACACGTCGATCTTTTATAGCACCTACATGTCACCTATATACGTGTTTTGTTTAGTTAACTTACCATGTTTAAACAAAGTTATACGGTATATATGTATTCAACATTATGCGATGACCGATAAGAGGCCAATTCAAGAACAAAAGATTTCCATCTCACATTGCTTCTAATTGTATCTTGCATGATTGATATAAGTTCTCAAATTGTCGTAATAGAAGTTCAAAAATGAAAAATATTGCAAACTTAGTTAAGTATGAAAATAATGTTTTGATGTGGCAATGGAAACCAACAACATATGGCCACAGATATGTGGCGAACGGGATCAAAGTCCCGCTCCACACATGAGAAAGAGACATGGCATAGGTAATAGGTTCTTCAGTCATTAACACAGATGAGATGCATATTCACAAGAAGAAAACTTCCAACCAAACCTGCCTTTTTATCATTCATTTACTTATTATTCACAACAGCATCCCAACTGCCATAAACAGGATATATACGTTTTGCTTTTGCATTTTTATGAATGTTTGGATTCTAATTTTCCATTCCAATCTATTTCACCTGTCGCATGAATAAATATGATAAATAGGGGAAAAAAGTTTTCTTCTCATGAATATGATAATATGGGGAAAAGTTTATTCTATTGCAAGACGATGTGTGATCAACACACGTGGAGAATTGAAAATTGCCTGAATTTGGCTTAAACAACTTGCTGATTGAAACTTGATTGTTTACATAGTTTTCAACAAAGTAATATATAAGATAGGTATCAGGCTGTTAGACAGGATAGACAAAGGATGGAAAGGACCGAGAGAAGGCCCACGGCTTCAGCATCACAAGAGGTATATCAACCACGTCAACTAATAGAGTTTAAGTTTCGCACCGAGTAAAAGCAAATCCCCTCTTTGTAGTCACAAAGCAAAATGCTTCTCTTAACAAAAACCACCTTCCCAAAACACGTGATGTGACGAGGACATGGATGCTTAAAGCAGGACAAAAGCGAATTCCAACCAAGTAACGTAAGATGTATGAAGACACATCTATACTTCACCACCTCAACAAAATGCTCCAATTAATTTGAGGGTTGACAGACTTGATAGCAGCTAAGTTGCTTGTAGAAAGTTTGAGTCAACCCAATGGGAAAAGACACAACAATATTGTAGCAATTAAAATTGGATTTCATGCAAATCAACATCAAGTGTCTAATATGTAAGACACTTATTGTATTCATGTGATCAGCCAAACATGATAACACTTCGAAGGTAATCTTCTGTATAAGCCCATCAACATAATGATACACAAAACATAGATCATCCCTGGATGTTTACTAACTTTGGCCACAAAGGCTTTTTGGTAGGCACCTACTTATATCAACAGGAAGAACTAATTGAAAGACGATCTATTGTCAACAAAGTGAGATATTTAGAAAACTAAATAATATAATGAAGCAAATCCATCTTGGTTAACAATGTCTGCAGAAAGGCGTAGTGCTCAAATCAGAGCTTAAATCTGATTACCTGAAATGAGATCACCTTCTCCATTAACAAAGAAAGACAACAGCTCCCAGGATGATGGTGTGCAATTCGGGCACCGCAGTGTGATACAACTCACCGAAGCAGAACTGAATAAAGCGAAAGGTTTCTTTCCTCTTCTTGAGATTGAATATGCGTTAACAATGATAAATGAATACGAAAAGGGGAATGTAGTTCCTTCTACATTGCAAGAAGCTATTGCAAGTCATGGCAAAGATGCAGTGAAGGCAAACTACATTTGGTTAAAAGATATATGGAAAGAGGATAAGAACCGCACATGCAATAGATTGAGACAGGAAATTTGTCAGGTTCCTGAAGAAGAGCATGAGCCAGGCCTCTCCAGTGATGATGATGTGTTTACAGAACCGGCTGCAAAGACGTTCTCTAACACCCACACCAAAGATTTTCGACTTTGGCCCCGGAAATCCAATAGAACTAAGAAAGCAAACAAAAGGTACAAAGGCTGAGTTGGTTTATAGTCTAGGTTTGTTTTGGTGAATCCTCTCTTGTGAGAGTTTGTTTCAATATTTGCTTTTACTTTTGTTTCATTTGTATAAAGGTTTTGGGGTCCTTAAAACCCAGCTCAATTTCCGAAAAAAAAAAAAAAAACATTACTGAATTCTGAATTCCAAAAGTTAATACTTTAAACCCAAGAAAGTCAAGTCATGAACCTCCATACCAATCAAATGTTTACGAGATCAGGTATACATGAATCTTTGTCCGAGTCATGCATAAGAACTGATGAACCCATCACGAGAATGTAGTGTCCAACCTATTGGGCCAGCTCATAAAGCCCAATAACAATAAGCCAATTACAGAGGCCCAGATAAGGTCCGCCATCGAGAAGACATAAATGGGGCCCGAATTTAGGCCCGAATGAATCAGAGCCCAAATCCAGGCCCGACACGAGTTCTCTCATAAAGAAGATGAACGTTGCACCAAAAAAAGAGTCGTGGAGGGAGTTACGCCTCCACAGACGCATCTCCATTAAGGAGGAGACTGTTACAGGAAACATCTCCTTCCGTTGCGCCTCACATACTTAAGTCACGCAGAGAATTAACTGCGACCATTATAAAAGGTAAAGGGAACGTTCGACACAGGTATGCAATTTTAACTGAGTTTTGTTCAAATTTACTTCATTCTTTCAACAGAGTTGTTGACTTAAGCATCGGAGTGCCTTCGACCACCAAAAATGTGGTCCTAAGCAGTTTAACAATTGTTTTGCAGGTCAAACTCACAGGAGAACGATTTTTGGAAGCATCAGTTTGAAGTCGTCCGTGGGGAACGACGAGTTTCCTTTCAAAAAATAAGATTTACAATAACAAAGCTCACACAATCTGATAGAAGACCAAACAACTATCAAGATCAATGGAACACTCCACAAATCCTCAATTTGGCGATGAACAATATGACGTATTGTCTAATATCGATCCAGCGACAACCGTCAAGTCAACCATACATGCTAGAAAAGAACTCCAACAGGTAGCAATTCATATGTCTCTGACATCTTAGGGAATCCCCTCGGATCCCCGAGTAAAGGTGCTTATGGCTCAGATGAACCACGTAATTGAGATCGGGACAGAATCATCCAAGACTTGAAGGGCAGCAAATTTTGATAAGAAATCACCCAGCTTAAGAGACACCAGACTAATAAATACTCTAGATATAACCAAGGAAAGTTCAAAAATCTACAACTAAAAAAATACAAATACGAAAAATTGTTCTCGACCTTGATAGCAAGTCGGAGTGAAATTCTTGAAGCTATGGTAGGAAGGGAATATGTCAAATGGCCACCGAGAATGAAAGGAGATCCGGAGAAGCGGAGCAAGAACAAATGCTGCCTCTTCCATAGCGATTATGGCCACGATACCGAAAATTGTCACAGTCTGAAGGACGAGATTGAACGTCATATCAGAGTGGGACGACTTAGAGAATTCATCGAACTCGAGGATGAAACGATCATCTCAAGGGAGCAAGTAAAGAAAACAATCTATGTCTTGCACAGCGCAGCCGGGGAAAGAAAGCAATCCAAGCGAGCCCTAAAGCGTGTAGTCAGAAACTTATGGACAAAGATCAGATTCCAATAATCGTCTGCTCAACGTGCAAAAACGATGCAAACGACTCTAACTTTCTCGAATGAAGATGCAGACGGGGTTAATTTCCTACACAATGATGCTCTAGTAATCTCGGTCATGATAGCTAAGTGGGAATCAAAAGGGTATTGGTCGACACCGGCAGCTCGACCAACCTCTTATACCTGACAGCTTTCTGAAGGATGTGGTTCACCAATGAGATGTTTTCACCTAGCGATCAATCTCTAGTGGGCTTCAGTGGGGAACAATGTCACCTGTTGGAAATGATTCAACTACCGCCCGAAGCAGAAGAACTAGGAAAGCAGCGAGTATTGTTGATAGACTTTCTCGTCGTCAATGCTCCTGCTGCATACAACTTGCTACTTGGGAGGCCATGGATACACAAGATGGGTACAGTCTCCTCAACTATACACCAATGCTTAAAGTACCATACCGACAATGGTATCGGGAGGATCAAAGGAGATCAACCAGTGGCCCATGAGTGTCATTTTGCAACAATAAAAACTCCCCATAAATAGCAATTACTGCTACGAATGGAAGAGCCTTCACAACAGCTTGATGAAAAGAGTTCAAACTCTCCGGACAATAATACGGCTCTAAGCAGTCCGCGAGATCGACCTAACACTGGACAACCGTAAGAAGAAACGATCCAAGTCTACCTAAACGACGAAGCGAAAAAGGCAGTCTGAATCAGCACAAAGATTCATCCCGAACTCACCAAGGAACTAATCTAGCTGCTGAAAAATAACTAAGATGTTTTTGCATGGACAATGAAGGAAATGGTGGGGGTAGACCCATCCATCATCTCTCACAAATTACAAGTGAATCCAGATAAGAAGTCGATTTGACAAAAAATAAAACTGGTGGCTCTGGAGCGTAATCAGGCAATAAATGAGGAGGTACACCTACTCAGTGCAGGAATGATAAGAGAATCTCATTACCCGAATTGGTTGGCGAACACGGTACTAGTAAAGAAGAAGAACGACAAGTGGAGAGTGTGCATGGAATACACTGATCTGAATAAAGTTTGTCCCAAAGACAGTTTTTTACTTCCACGAATAGATCAGATAGTGGATGCAATTGTCGGGCACAAAATGTTGAACTTCATGGATGCGTACTCCAGGTATAATCAGGTACCGATGTACCCCCCCCCCCCCCCCAGGAAGAAGAAACGATCCAAGTCTACCTAGACGACGAAGCGGAAAAAGTAGTCTGAATCGGCACAAAGATTCATCCCGAACTCACCAAGGAACTAATCCAGCTGCTGAAAGATAACCAAGATGTTTTTGCATGGACAATGAAGGAAATGGTGGGGATAGACCCATCCATCATCTCTCACAAATTACAAGTGAATCCATATAAGAAGCCGGTTCGACAAAAAAGAAAACCGGTGGCTCTGAAGCGTAATCAGGCAATAAATGAGGAAGTACACCAACTACTCAGTGCAGGAATGATAAGAGAAGCTCATTACCCGAATTGGTTGGCGAACACGGTACTGGTAAAAAATAAGAACGGCAAGTAGAGGGTGTGCATGGAATACACCAATCTGAATAAAGTATGTCCCAAAGACAGTTTTTACTTCCACGAATAGATCAAATAGTGGATGCAATTGTCGGGCACAAAATGTTGAACTTCATGGATGCGTACTCCGGGTATAATCAGGTACAGATGTACCCCCCCCCCCCCCCCGACCAAAAAAAAACTTCTTTCATAACGGAAATGGGGACATACTATTACCAAGTAATGTCATTCAGATAAAAGAACATGGGAACAATGTACCAATGGGTAGTAAACATGATGTTTAAAGATCAGATCGACAAAATGATGGAAATTTACATCGACGTTATGCTTGTTAAAAGCTCACGCAAAGCAGACCACGTCGCGGATCTTGAACTAGCTTTCTCCCAACTGCAAAGTATAAGATGAAGTTGAACTCGGAGAAATGCACCTTAGGAGTGGAGTTAGGGAAGTTCCTCGGGTACATGGTCAACCAACGATGAATTGAAACCGATCCAAAACAGATACAAGCGTTCTCAACATGCAGTCGCCGACAAACATAAAAGGTGTTCAAAGTCTTAATGGGAGGATAGCAGCTCTGAACAGATTTATCTCCAAATCATCAGACAAGTGTTGTCTTTCTTCAAAATCTTGAAGGGGAACAAGACGTTTGAGTGGAATGACGAACACGAGAAAGCCTTAAGACGTACATGGGAGGCACAAAGCTACTAACAAAATCGAACATGGGAAAAGCATTGTACCTATATCTATCTGTGTCCAATCACGCGGTGAGCTCGACATTGATACGGGAAGTACAGGGTGTGCAAAAACTAGTGTACTACATAAGCAAAACACTCGCAAATGTAGAAATCAACTATCCGGACTTAGAGAAATTAGTGTTTGCTCTAATCGTGTCAAGAAAATTGCGACCATACTTCCAAACACACCAAATCACGGTTATGACCGAACAACCGCTTCCGTCGGTGTTACACAAACCAGTTCTATCAGGACGAATGGTAAAATGGGCAATAGAACTCGGACAATTTGACATCAGCTATGCACCCAGAACCGCTATCAAGGTTCAAGCATTAGTAGATTTCATCGTCGAGTTCACAGGACGCAACAACCGACAAGCGAAAAATGAAAGCAAAAAGGAACAGCCCAAACCGATCACGACGGATGGATCTTCCACTATGATGAAGCGTCCAACGAGGCAGGAAGCGGAGTGGACTAGTCTTGTACAACTCGGAAGGCATCGCATTAGAGAAGGCAATAAAATTAAGCTTTAGAGTCTCCAATAATGAAGCCGAATACAAAGCTATGATAGCAGGGCTATAGTTAGCAAAGCACTTGGGAATAAAAGACATTAGTGTCTTTACAGATTCCAAGTTGGTGGTCAATCAACTAAACGACGAGTTTCAAGTCAAAGATATCCGAATGAAAGCCTACCACCAGAAAACCATAGAGCTAGTAGAAGGCTTCTGAAATGCTATCATTCAACGGTGAGCATGGGCAGAGAACAAAAGAGTCGACGAACTAGCAAAGGAAGTTTTAACGACAAAGAATAATGACAACCAACTCGTCATGACAAGGAAGCTCCATACTTGAAAACTAATCGGAAAAAGCATGTGCCGTAAATCAAGAAACCAACTGGACAACTCCAATCCTGGCGTATATATCAAACGGAGAACTCCCAATAGATAAGATGGAAGCCAAAAAGCTACGGAATCAGGCAGCAAGATACACAATGATCAACGACAAACTATACAGAATATCCGCCACGGGCCCATTGCTGAGGTGCCTTGCACTAGGAGACGTTAAATACGTTCTGCAAGAAATCCACCACGGCACACGCGAAAATCATCCAGGGGGGTCATTGGCCCATAAAGCACTCACATTGGGTTATTATTGGCCGACGATGCAATCTGATGCTAAAAAGCTAGATCGCAAATGCGACAAATGTCAAATATTCGCCCCAAACACTCATATGCCGGGACAAAACCTGATCCCAATGAGCAGTCCTTCGCACAATGGGGAATGGACTTCATAGGACCACTCCCAGCGTCCGATAAAAAAAAATTATCCTCGTCGCAGTAGACTACTTCACCAAATGGATAGAAATAGAGTCCCTCACAAATAAACGAGAAACCCAAGTCGAGAAATTTTTTTGGAAAGACATCATATGCAGATTCGGGATCCCAAGGGTAATCGTCACCGACAATGGGAAGCAATTCAAGGGCAAGGAGGTTAAAGAGTTATGCGAAAATCTGAATATCCAACAACATTTCTCTGCGCCCTCTCATCCACAAGCAAACGAACAAGCTGATGTCACCAACGGGACAATCTTGGAAGCAATCAAAAGAAGACTCGAGGTAGCGAAAGGATTGTGGACATCCGAATTACCCGGAGTCCTTTGGGCATACAGAACAACAAAACGAACTCCGACAAGAGAAACACCTTTCGCCCTCGCGTACGGGTCAGAAGCAATGATACCCGAAGAGATCGGAATGCCAACATTTCGTACAGAAGAATTTCGCATTGAGGACAACATCGAGGCACTAAGAGTCAGACTGGATCTCCTCGAAGAGAAGCGAAAAGTAGCCTTCATCAAAATAGTAGCCTACCAATAGCGTATGGCTGGATATTACAACAAGAAAGTGTGAATCCACACTTTTAATGTCGGAGACTAGGTACTATGAAAAGTCCAACTCAACACGAAGGAACCTAGCACAAACAAGTTGAACCCAAACTGAAAAGCATCGTACCGAGTGGCAAAAATCAACATACCAGGAACATACTGGTTGGAAAACAAATAAGGAAAAATGATACCTCGACCATGTAATGTATAGCACTTGAAAAGATATTATCAATGAAATATTTCGTTCTCAAATTCGAAACAACAAGAATTTAATCATGACAAGGAAGTTGGATTAAAAATCCAACTCGAGAAAATACTCAGCATGGCTAGAGTATCGAGCAAAAACAAATACGTGTACTGGACGAACGAGTCGGACATAAAACAATAACTTCTAGCTTGATCAACCACGAAGTAATAAAGTACCAGGACATAAGAGTCGGACTTTTGCGTCGAATGTAATGTACGACATCATAATCGAATGTAGAATCGAATTTTGTAAACCAGAGCTTCTACACAACTAGAATGTCGAACATCGAAGCCATTCGTAAAAATCTGGACGAACCAGTCAGAAATCTCCTAGGAATGTCGCAAGTAAAAGTTGACAAGCTAGACATACTGGACACAACAAATGCGAAATAGAAAATTTTCATTGATATGCTAAAAAGGAAGATTACAAAAATGAACAAACAACAACTAAGAAAGAGAATCAACGTCATGAGCATTATCTCCAGGCGACATGGGCTCAGAAGGTTCTCCAACATCCAGATCACCCTGTGAATCCGGTATTGGGTCATGTCCAAACCTTGCATCTCCAGAAAATCCAAGAAATCATGGCGACCATCGACCACTTTCTTCTAATTCGCGGCCTCTGCCGCCTTCAGCTTCTTAGTAACGGAGGATAACTTAGTTCGAGTTGACGCCAATTCTCTGTCAACATCCGCAAGTTTAGCAGAGACCGCTAACTTAGTCTCACCCAACTCGAAATTCAGCTGAGCGATTCAAATAATAGAAGCCTTGAGCTTGGCAGAACATTCCTCAGCAAAGCGAACAACTTAATTACGTTTGCCCTTTCGGTCGGACAACTCTTTCTCAGCAACATCCAGACGGGATAGCAACTTGCCCAATTCCACTTCAGACGTCTCGAGGTCAGAGGCAAATGTATCCCGAAAAGCCTCGAGTTCCCTCAGCGACATCTGCGCAGAACCTCTCATGTTCTATGCATCGCGCCTTCAACAAGCCCAATTGACGGAGAACGTGAGAAAGGACCAGGATGTGTCCTGCTAATTTCCGCTTGATGTGCCACCTGGTCACGAAACGCCTTACAATCCGACCCCATCATGACCGCATAAGTAAAATGCATGTGTCATCCCCTCCATAAGATACTGGAGGCCCTCATCAATATGGCGACGTGGTTGGCATACGGGCATAGGAGCCCTATTAGCCAACCAACGCCCATGACAGCCGCCAATAAGGTTGCGAGCACTATCTTGCACATCGGCCTCAAAAGGTCAAAAGATCTCCTCGAGCATAGTAGGGGTAAGACGAGATGTGGAGGGAATAGTAGGTGATCCTGAAGTCCCAGCCATGAAAGAAGAAACAGGGAGCTTGAAATCTCGAGCTTGAGCAGCGACTCGATCCTCCATTGACAGATCATACTCGAAGTCATCCAAGGTCTTGGTACCCCCCAGATTCTTCGACTACCAAAGACCAAGCTGAAGCATTTTATTCTCAATCATGCGCGAATTAGGGCGGGGCAGGTCGGGTTAACCGGCCTGTGTAGCCCAAACCGAGGACCGGCCTGACATTTGAAAGCCCAAAATTTTAAGGACCGAGCCCGGACCGGGTTAACCGGTTAATCGAGGGTTCGGTTGACCGATTTTTCGGGTCGGTCTCGGTCCAACCAGTTTTTCAGCCCAATTTTTTCAAGCCCAGTTTTTTAAGCTCAATGGTTTCTACTAGAAGAGAAGAAAAAGAAGGACAAGTGACTCAAACGTCCCTTTCTTTGATCCCATCTAAACTCCAATCCCATCCATCATGACCATGATGTATGTTTGTTTCATATCCAATACGTCTAAACTCCAATCCCATCCATCATGACACTCCTATCCAAAACCAAAACCACTATTGGTTTCATAATCAGCCCTTGGTTTTGTTTTGCAAATAATGATCTCAACCCCTCTCTCTATTGTTTGAGTGAGTGTAATGGGTGAGACCCACAAATTGTGTCAATGTCACATGGGGAGAATAAATTGGGTTTTAGGGGTAGGTTCATGTTGTACTAGCATAGTTTGGGTTGAGCTTTTGATATTAGAGGGGTAAGTTTGGGTTGGGTTTTGATGTTGGTGGGGATAGTTTGGGTTGGACTTTGGAACAAATTGGTACTCTATTTAAACATTCGGGCCGGGCCCGATTAACCGACTGTTTAGGATTGCTGGAACCGAGGACCGAACCAAAATTTTCGGTCCGGGCCTAAAAACCGAACCGACTGGTTCAGATTGGGTCGGTTCTCGGTTCGGTTCGGTTTTTCGGTCTAAATTGCCCAGCCCTAGCGTGAATCATCAATAGAAAAGCCGGTAGAGGCGGGTAAACCATAAAAGGCAACAAGATTTTTTTCGTGGTCGTCTAGAGGACGAGACTTCTTTCTTACTCCTTTCGAGAACTTGGTTTACCACATCGTCCTCCGGAACAGAAGAATCATCCTCTAAGCCACGACCTCCCTTTCGGAAAGAATCAAGGTGGAAGGGAGCCCTAGCAGCGTCAAGAACTGAGGAAACAAGCTTTTTCCTATTCGACACACGGCCAGAACTGACAGCCAACATCTTGGAAGGGCTGGGGGCCTAGGAACTTTCCGTTTCCTCACGATCAAGCCAACACTCCCAGAACCTCGGACAACGACCGAAGCAGCTCGACCTACGCGCTTGTCAGCAGAATCCTCTTGGTGGCAGACATCTACATCACCAACGCGCGCAACAATCACTTTTGAAGCGCGATCGCTTTACTTGACGAATATAAGCCACAACGGAAATGACATCTGTAGAGAGAAAATCTTCCAATAAGACCTAGGGAAGATCGCGAAAGTGACTACAGAACTTCTCTCTTCCAAAGACAATGACAACTCAACTTTCTCAGGCTCTCAGAATGATTGCAGAATATGATTTCCGCAAAGCTTAAAATGATTGGAAGAAATGGATGCGTAGAACCAAGACCTCGACCAGCCCCCATACTCTTCTCGCAGGTCCTTGAAACAATAAGGAGAACGCAGACAACGGGTGTGATAGGGGTTTACGCTAAACCCCACCAAATAAGGCAGATCCCTGGCATTCATAGGGATATGAGCCGAGGCAGCCCTTGCTAAGGTCGAAATCATTACTTAGGGACCTGTTGGGCTGGGGCGATGCCAACCAGATCCAAGTACTCTCAGATGATCGTAGGAGCCGAAAGCCTAAAACCAAAGTGGAACATACCAGGGTATAAAGCAATGTACCCATGTTTTGAACGACAAGGACTATCGCCTTCTCGGAAAGAATGATCTCCAGATCAGTTGGCAACAAATAATCGTGACAAATGGTGTCCAGAGTTGCGTGTATTGTCTGCTTAGGCAAAAAGAAAGATTCACAGGCATCAAGAACATCGTCGCTCAAAAGTTAGACACGATTACAGAACGAACTCAAGGAATCAAAGAATTAGCAACTAGAAAATGAGAAGGTGCAAAAGGAAGTGAGACATACTCAAACTTCTCCTTTTATAGGGGTGAGCATCGAAATGACCGCTCCCAGAAATAGCGCCAAAACGAACAGGCAAATGGAACATCGAAGAGACAACAGCAGCAACAAATAGCAAGAGCACTAAATGTGTCGTAATGTTGAAATCGAAAACAAAATCGCCACACAGTTAGTAGATACATGAACATACCCACTAACTAAGGGGGGAGTAGCTGATGATACATCAAAATAGACCGATCATCACGGCTGTACACGTGACATAGAGACCCATTACGATAACATAGTGTCCAACCTATTGGGCCAGCTCATAAAGCCCAAAAAAAATAGAGTCAATTACAGAGGCTCAGATTAGGCTCGCCATCGAGAAGACATAAACGAGGCCCGAATTCAGCCCCAAACGAATCAAAGCCTAAATCCAGACCCGACACGAGTTTTCTAATAAATAAGAGAAACGATGCACTAAAAAAAGAGTCGTGGAAGGAGTTACGCCTCCACGGACGCATCTCCATTAAGGAGCAGCCTGTTACAGAAAACATCTCATTTCGTATTGCCTCACATGCTTAAGTCACGCAGAAAATTAACCGTGACCATTATAAAAGGTAAAGGGAACATTCGACACAAGTATGCAACTTTAACTGAGTTTTGTCCAGATTTACTTCTTTCTTCCAACAGAGTTGCTGGCTTAAGCATCGGAGTGTCTTCGACCACCAACAAGGTGGTCCTTGGCAATCTAACAATTGTTTTGCAGGTCAAACTCACAGGAGGACAATTTTTTGATGCATCAAGAACCATAACAAGACTCTCGATGTAATACACAGTTATCCAAATTCGCAAGAAGTATTCAAAGGTCATTTTTCTGAAACCTTCAAATCACAACCAAGCCAACACACTCAACAACTAAGCACTGGCAGCAATGAATTTTATCAACAAAAATCAACCAGATGATACAACACTCCCTCTTGATCGATATTTGAGATAATCACACAAGTTGGCCAGACAATGGTCTTATTCAAAGGTTTTCCCCGCACCAAACATCATTCCAAACTTCACTTTATCAGTTGATCCCTCTTACCCGCCACCACATCCCAAGACCCTGATAGATACTTAGGCTATTCATCCTCTCCCAAAATTATGGTAACACAATCATGGATATTATTTCTTCTATTGTAAACTCTAACCAGCACAGTAATGGGACATCAAGTAATAACACAATCTCATTCATGATTGTGACAAATTGCCACACGAAAAGGAATACTCGCGAGGTTGATCAGTTGTTCTGAAAGAAACTTATGATACTTTTGATTGGGTTACTCATAAACATCCTCAAGATTTCAACTTCCCCCTACATATATTTAGCGAAGAAACTGGATCCAGCTACATGCATGTTATCGATTCATTTTGTGATGTTTTGGGCTCTGGTTATGTAGTTTATATAAGAAACCCCATTACTTGTAGGTTGGCAAGCAACTTGAAGGCTCGCAAATATGGAGAATTCTTGAGAGCTTCCTGTCAGATACCTGGTCTAGAACTCTGATCTCATTAAGGCTTCAAACCAAGGATTGTATGCCTGTCCTGAAAAGACTAAAAGCCAATGTTCAATCTCAGATGGCTATATCTAAAAGTTGACTGGAGGACAGATGTCAAATCACCAAATGGCTTTATCCCCTTAAACTGGTAAGGCTTCAAACATGGATAATGTGGTGAAATATAACTAATAAAGACCACAGCAGAACTGTCAGTGGATAGATAAAATTATACATATAACCGAAAATACATCTGTCAAGTAGAATTTGATATTCATTTTTCACTAATGATTTCGTACATAGATAAAACAAAAAATTTGGCATTTTGTTCATCGATGATTTGGTACACACAAAGATAGAACTAAAAAGGAAAATTAAAAAGTTCAAATCAGAACTAATACATTTCTTCAGTCTCCACTTCATTTCAGCTTTGATTTTGAAGAGCTCTGCAGGGGTTTTGCAATGGGTTGTACCCGGTTACTTTTAACAAGTTTATTCACATCGTACTTTATAGATGAAAAGGCACATACCAGGGCAAACAACATAGTTGGGTAGACATAAACTGCTTTTGCAGGATTGGTGTTGACAGGCTTCCCAAGGATTCCTTCCTTGACAAGGCCCCAAATTACCAGAAGAGTCCCAAACATGCTCATCCTGCCTGGTTTTAGAAGACCTACAAGTGCTCCTGCCACAGAGAAGTAGCTGCCTGCAAGAACCTGGTAGGACAAATAAAGAATGATAATTAAAAAGTTAGAAATATGGTGATTCCAGATTACATTTTCATGGGGCGCCTTCTAAATAAAATATTCACAATGCGCATTTTAGCACAAAGGCATTCATGCCCGAGTGGCATAAATGTGGGTATCCCATATTTAGTGGGTGAGATTGCCAGAAAAGGATGAAAAGTTAAAATAGCTAAAACATATATATGATCTGAAGAATCAATCTCATGCATCAGGTGTCAAAATTCGACTTCCATAAAACTGAATACCAATCAGTTGGAACTTGGACCAATGAAAGGGTATGAGCTCTTCAGATGCATACCTCTAGGCGCTGAAGATCAGTTACTGGGGAAGCTGTCTTGGCATCAGTTAGATTATAGATATTTAGTAGATTATCCCAGCTTGGAACAGCCCTATTCTTGATGACTCCATTTACAAAAGCTCCAGGATAGAGGAGAGCTTTCACCACAGGTGTAGGGAAGATTTCACTAGCAATCAACTGCGAAGATGTTACCTCTATTGGGGTTGAACACATCCCAGATCTACAGGGAACCCTGCAAGTACAAGGTAATGGCCATTTCATCAGCAAATATTTCATTAAATATCAATAATAAAGTATAATAAAAAAATCAAATAAATAAACAAATGAACTTTGCAAACAAGTGCAGACATTGAAACTTGCCATGTATAGGTATGAAAGCATAGTTATCAAAACATATCTCATACCGTGTATCAGAAACCTAAGTTTGACATACAAGTATTGAAACAATTCGTGTGTCAGAAGATTTGGTGCAAGGATGGTATATTCCTGCATCATCCTTGTATCTTGTATAGTGTATCGTAAGATGCATATTTATGTGGCATAGATATGATACCTATCAAGTATCATAATGTGTGTATCATAAGATACTAATAACTATTACGAAAGTTAATTCCTGTCTTATTAGATGCCTCGTAAGTTATAACTATGAGCATGAACCAATTTAGATTAGTAGGAAAGTAGCATTTATCACATTTCTTATAAACCTACCTATCTAAGAACGATTTCAAATATTTCACATGACTATCATAGGATTTCATATACATGAGTTAAAAATGGCATAGAAAATAACTTTTGCTTGCACATTTCTTGGAAAAAGGACCTCCATCCGGATGTGCGGATTAATTTGTTTGCTCAAGACATGGTAAAGATGAGTAACCAAGCTTGGCACCAAGAGGTCTCCATTTCTCATGCTTCCAGGAAGCATATTAGCAGTTGGAATGATGGATGAATATATCCAATTAGAACTGTATGCCATCAAAAGATTCATGCTGACCACCCAATATCAAGATTAGAGCAAAAGCATAAATAAGGGTGTGTTTTTTATTTCAAAGAAAATTTGTCATGGAAAAATTACAAAAACAAAGAAGAAATAGGAGAGGAAGTAAGAAACAAGTTTTCCATCTTGAGGTTGAAGATCACTCTATTTTGGTAAAAAAACTCTTAGCTCTCCCTAAGAAGACATTTTCCTCTTTCCTTCTTCCCCCTTCCTACTTTTGGAAATTTTTCTAGGAAAAATATTCCTTGCAATCAAACACACTAAATGAGAAATCAAATCATCGAGTTTCAAAGTAAGATGAGAATCATGAGATAGAACAATAAATCTTCATTATGGTGAAAATGTGTAGAATCAGCTAACCAATATATATATGTGAAATTACAAATTATAAACCCATATCAGCATATGAAAAGAAAGTAGTTGGATACTTAAATGGTTTGTTTCCGTATTAAGTATAACCAACTATAGTTTACACTTGATGATGTTGGCACATTTACAAAATTTCACTCTTTGGATGAATTTCTTCAAGGTGGCTCGATATCTACATCATAAAACATGAAGAACACCAAGCATAGCACACCCATCAAAAGGTTTTTTTTCTTAAATTATATATAAGAGTAGACAAAAGACAACTTCAGTTAATGAGCCAATGGCATGACAGCTCAACGGTTAGAGCTTGGCAGATGGTACCACTAGGTCATGGGTTCAAACCCAGCTTGCGGCATCTTTATGGGTTCTGGGATCCTATAAAAACCCTGCTTGCCTTTCAAAAAAAAACTTCAGTTAATGCAAATAGAAAAGGATTTATGTGTACCAATAGATACAACTCATAGATGGTTTGTCTCATGTAGAAGTGTGGCTGAGACAACCGCTTCTCCAATTGTATCACTGTTTGACGCCAACTATAGTTACCCTTGATGTTTTATGGATGATATTATCTTATTATTGTAGACTTGGTAAGATATTCGATGGTTAGATTCAACTTGACAGCGTTAGTGGTTTAGATAAAATCCAAAGCCTCACTTTTATTAATTAGATGTCCTCTTTATTATTATTATTATTATTATTATTATTATTATTATTATTATTATTATTATTATTATTATTATTATTATTATTATTATTATCTTTTCCCATACATTAATGTTTTTATTTGTCTTGATCTAGTCCTTTTTTTTTCTGTTTAGAAAGTTTAAGGCTTACCCTGCCTTGAGGATAGCCTGACCTTCTCAAAGACCCAAACACTTCAATCTAAACATCAACTAAGAACATATCCCCTCCTCCGCCGCCCCCACTCCCCTCCCCCCAACCCAAAAAAAAGGCTCTTCGTTTTCTATCATTTTCATCAGATAATATAGATGCAGTAGAAATGGTAAATACAACTTTCTCCTCCCTTGTCCCTCACTTCACTTTGCCCCAATCAGCACAAATTATGGGTTTTCAACCAAATTTGAATATCAGCTTCTTCTTTTTTTCATATTCGCTGGTAAGAATTTTCATTTATCATTTTTTCATCCACTTCTTAATGTTCGCATGCATCTAAAGCATCCGTTCTTTCTTTTTCTTTAAACATTACAAGGAATAATGGAAGTGAAAACCATGGAGAAGTGAAATTGAGCTCGCAAATGGACATCACCCTGAACTTGTCTTCATTTGTTTTTACTTTTCTCATAACGCATCCATGGATAATAGATCTTAAATTCACTAGTGGGAGAAGCCAGGCAGGACGTAAATGAACTTAAAATCCATTCATTGGATGAGCACTTTAAAAGTAACCCCATTTCACAAGAAATACAATTTCATAACTAGAAGTGTTGAATTACATACAAATTATTTGGCAAGAAACGAAATAAACAAAGACCCAAAATCTAACTAGAAGAAGTGTAACAAATAGTTTGACAGGAATCAAAATAAAGAGACCCAAGAAGATTGGAAGAAGGTCGATTTGAGACTGACTGACTGACCTGAAGAGGGGAATTTGCAGGATGATGAAAAAGAAGTAGATGCCTGAGGCTTTTGATGATATGTTTCGAGCCCAGTTCCTTGGAGAAGCCATTGATAATTAGAATCAGATGAGATGAGAGAGACGGCTAATTTTTGGTCGAACAGATAATTGTTTTGATGTCACGAGAGCAGAGCAGGAATAGGACCAAAGAAGAGATGCGCCGTTTCAGACTTTTTTTTTTTGTTTTAAATATTTTTACATGTTCTTGATTTGACCAACTATGTTACAATTTTATTTTATTTTTCTGTAATTTTAAATGAAAAAAAAAAAAGGAAGGAATTCTATTTTCATCCTCATCGTGTTGTGTGGTTTTGTTATATATATTCATTGACATCAATTTTTTTTCATACAATTAGGAAGCTTAACGAACAAAACTTTTCCCAAGAAAATATGTTGCTGCATTTAGGTTGGTTTTGAAAATGGGTGTCAAGCTTACACATCCAAGCTCATGCTAACTATGGTCTACGCCACAATGAACGAAACCACCACATTTTTTCTACATCTATAATCTAATGTATTATGATGTAAGAGCATCTTCAATCATCCCCAAAAGAAGCTAAATTGATTGAAAAAAATACCCTTCCAACCATCCCTTTAACTCATCCCCCTATAATAGTTTTTGCCTCAATTTTTTCCTAAATTTATGGGGAAGTTAACCATCCCCTATATTTCAAATATTAATAAAATATTCAAATATTTAAGTTTTTAAATTAAAATAAATCAAAAATAAAAACAAAAGTATTTAAATAATAGTATAATTAAAAAATAATTATTCAAAAGCATTTAAATAATAGTATAATTAAAAAATAATTATTAATACTAATTTAAATAATGATAAATAATTAATTAAAAATTATTAATAGTATAATTAAAAACAAATTAATACTAATTTAAACAAAAGTAATTATTAATTCTAATTTAAATAATGATAAAATTATTAATAGTAATTATCTAAATAATGATGTAAAAAATGGAAGATATATTTAAATAATGATTAAAAATTAATTATTAATACTATTTTTTTTAACTCCCAATTTTTTTAATTAGTCAAGTTTAAATTAATAATAGTATAATTAAAAAAATATCTATATAATAGTATAACTGAGAATAGTAATATTATATATTTAAGTTGAAATTAATAATAATATATTTAATAATATTATAATAATATAATTGAAACTAATTAATATAATTATATTTAGTTGAAATTAATAATATTATAATTGAAATTAAATTGGTACAGAAAAGTTTAAGATATATTAAAATAATGATGAAAAAGTTAAAATATGGGATGTGGTTGGAGTGGTGAAGAAATAGGAGACCCCTAAATTTAGCTTTTGGTATCATCCCCCATTTTAACTTTTACCATTGGAGGTGCTCTAATCCGGTTATTTTGTAAAATTGGCCTTTTAGCAGTAGGGCATTGTTTTCAATTAGGTATAGGGTTTATTTCTTATCATTAAAGTTAGGTCAGTTATAAAAGGAGCGTAGGTTGTTCATTGTTAATTGATTGATTAGATAAAAGAATTTATTTTGTTTAGTTGTCTATTATTGTCTTCCAGTTATTGTAAATTTATTTAAATTTCTGCTTTATTTTTTTAATTTTCGTTTATTTGTAAGTTTAATTCTATCAATTGATATCGGCTTGTCTTTCAATTATTGTAAATTTATTTCAAAATTTTTTTTATTTTTAATTATCCTCTATTTGCAAGTTTAATTCTATCAATTGATATCATAGCTGAAATGGTTCTTGTTTATTTGGTTTGATTTATTTCATTGTTGATTTTTGTTATCGTTGATTTATTTTCTTTCAATTATCGCATTATCTTTCAATTCATGTTTATTTTACAGTATTAATTCTATGATATTATAAGTTCACAACCCTCGTTTGAATTAAGTGAGTTGCCAAACTCAACAATACAAATCAACGAGAATAACCTAAGAAAGTTTGTAGTAGTTTGATGAACCACCAAATATGAGGTTCCTAGAATTAATAAAATAA
Organism: Berberis vulgaris; assembly: GCA_963556465.1. Classification (NCBI taxonomy): domain Eukaryota; kingdom Viridiplantae; phylum Streptophyta; class Magnoliopsida; order Ranunculales; family Berberidaceae; genus Berberis; species Berberis vulgaris. The sequence continues at coordinate 55,797,724 of OY747132.1, forward strand.
AGTTGAAAAGATTAATACTTCTTGAATTTTTACAAGGACTAGAAGAAACATTTGAAATTTACTGTGAAAGTGCAGGTGTATCTATAAAGATATTATCACAATGTGCCTTAAGGTATGATGAGCAAGGCTAAAAGGGGTTAAAGTAGTCTATTTTTTAAAAATATTTTATCTTGGAAATTTTTTTAAGGAAGCTATATGAACACTTTGTTGTCACTCGTTGTTCAATATAATCTCTTAGATCTAAACACCTATAAAAAAAAATAACCCAAAGACGGGTGAGGCTAAGATAGAGTATGAAAATATCCAACTCTAGGCCAATGGTCTCACAAGTCTTGAAAAGTAAAATCGAGATCTAAGGAAATACTTTTGCAAACTAGATCCAAGACTTGATGCACAAATTAAGCAAGTAACTATGATTTGATAAACTTTTTTTTTACCGTTAACCCTCTCCAACCCATGCCGCCAGCCGGGTTCGAGCCCGTGACGTGTGATACCATCCGTCACACCTCTACCAACTCAGCCGGCACACCTTTGGCGATTTGATAAACTTAAAACATGCAAGATAAGATATCATAAACAATAAGAAAAAGAAACATACATAAGTAAAGAAGAAGGAATTCTATTTTTTTTAATTTTTCTTTTAGTTGTTAGTGGAATTACCTCCAAACTGACATGTTCTTGTATCGAACAACTATGTTACAATTTTTTTGTAATTTCAAAATCAAAAAGAAGAAGAAGAAGGAAATTTTATTCTCATCACCATTGTGTTATTGGTGTAATATGTATAGTCATCAATTTGGTTAATAAATTCTACAATCTCCGAATCGAGACGTTTAAGAAAGTGGTTGTGGCTATGATGTGAAGTAGTGGGGCTTTTTGCAATACAAGAAGTCTCATCTAAGTGGAATGATGATTTTCTTCAGCCACGCTATAGTTCATTTCTAAAAAATAGAAACATGGCTTTTAAATTGAGAAAACTTCCCTTCTTAGACATTGTTTAATAGAAGATAATGACCGCAAATGTTCATATGCTATTGATGTAGTCAATTTCTGCTCTCTTTCCGCGCTGTTTACCTAGACCTGCACAGGTAGCAAACGTGAGCCAAGGACTACCATGTGGTAGCTGATGTCACTCCGATGCTTAAGTTAGATAAGGCTGATGAGATGCTTAAAACTGTAAATTGGGTTATATTGTGTACCTGTAATTCATCGACCTTATCTCCCTTTTATAGTGAATGAGTCCTCATTCGGCTAGGTCTTTGGTGGCTTAGTTTAAGAAAAATGATCTTGCTATAGATATCATTTCCAGATTGGGAGCTGTCCATGTGAGATAGTTTACCTACACGACTCGTGCTCCTAGATCTGTGGGAGAGGTTTCCCTTTTTTAGTGTTATCCATGCAATGAAGTTTTCTTGCCCGACTTATACTCTAATATATGTTTCCTAGTCGGAACCAATGTGTTGTTGGTCTGCCTATCTTGGATAGATCTCTCAGATACTTGCCTTAGAGGTCTTACGAGTATTGGGCCTGACCGCATGACGTGTGGGCTTATTGGCTCATTTCAACTCAAACCCGACTGTCAGGATTCTTCCAATGATGGGCTTACGGCTATTTGGGCCTCGCTGGATTGAGGGTGCAATCAAGTCTGCTTTGTTCTGTTGACGAGACTATCATGACATGTGTACGGTGCTGATCAGATGACGGTTTGATGTATCATCAGCTACTCCCCCCCAAGTTAACAGGTCGTCTTATCAATCCACTAGGTCATTTCATGAAGTCGCTGTGCAGTCATGATAATTGAGTCTGAGTGATTTCCTCGAGCGGCGAATTGCATTAATTAGGCGTGTGCCTTCGTATTCGAAATCTCCTACCTGTGGAGTATAACTCCTTTACTCTTTCGATCTCAGAGGTTTTGCTTTGTTGTATATTTTGTTGTGCTTTTGACTTTGTTCAACCTTCGTATTCGAAAGCTTGTACTTTTTTTCATGGCGGGTCAGGATCAGCTTTCTAATGAATTGTTTGCCAAGGGCCATAAGTTGTTTTAGGAGAGATTGCTCTCTGAATCTTATCTAGAAGTCCTCCATAAGACATTCGAGATTCCTAATGATCCGGTGCTATGCACTCTGGGCGTCGATCTGACGCCATTGTACCCTCCTGAGGGTTTTATCTGTCTTCATCAAGGTATGTTGTAATCGGTGTCCGTTTTCCTGTTATCAAGGAGATCTAGGAGTTTGTGGCATACCTCGACATTGCACCCGCTCAACTTGTGTCAAACGGGTAGAGGACTTTGATCGTCATTCTAACTAAAGCTAAGGATGCTGGTGTCCGAGTGTCTTCGAGGGTGAAGCAATTGCTCACTTCTCCGACGTTTTCGGACTGCTTCAGCAAACTGCCTGATGATTTTAAGTCGTGGCAAAAGCACTGTTTCATGGCTCTTGCGGACTTCCCGTACTTTGAGTTTGTTGGTCGTTCGATCGAGCGTGAATTTAGACTGAAGAGTAAGTGGATTCCTTCTCCGATCTTGCTTGTGCCAAATGCATATTAGATTGACCTATTATGATTTTTGCAGGTAGATTCTCTGTCACGCCCCGATTTTCGAAGAAAACGAAAATCCCAAAATCCACGTAGGATTATCCGTTTCCCCCAAAACTTGGGACATGAAAATTCAATAACAACAGAAACAAATATCAGCAACAACTAAACATTATTAAATTACTGAAACAAATAAAACTCTAACCCAGAGAGACTCTGACGTTGCTAGCTCCACTAACGAAACTCCAGTAATGTTGCTCAAAAGTCTCTAAACCTGAAATGCTAATTGGCTACATTCCAAAAAGAATGTACCCAAGAAGCAAAAGCTCACTTGGGTCAGCAATAAAGCTGGTGTGAAAAATCTTCATCCCAAAATCAATAAAACCGCACGTGATAAACATCAAGCTAAACACAAACAATACACAAAACACACCAACAGGAAGTTCCTCAATGAGACAAAGGTGTCATCATCCTAATAAATAAATATGCATTATTTATTATTAATAAATAAAATTTATGAGTTATCAATCCTCATAAATGCAACAACAATACAATTTCATAATCATATTAGACTATTATTGAAATATTAACAAAACACATTTTTCTACCTTTAGGAAGACATGTAGTTCTCATTCAATGATTGAATGAGCATTTAGTTTATTCCTTTAAGGTAATCATACACATATACAAAAAAAAAATCTCGCTTCTTTTCCACAATCGCACTATCCTCCTTGTGCCGAACACACCTCACCCAAGTGTGCCTCCCTTGCCATCAAAACCACTCGAGCGTACATGTTCCAAGTGGGGTGCCACCTCGAGGAACATGTCATCTCACCCGAAGTTCGATCACTGGCAAGTATTCTTCCTAAATCTACACGTACAATCGAACTCACATGGAACGGTGCACCAATATGCAAGCAAGTCTGCATACCCAATATTTTATCACACGTATACAAGCAAGTCTATATACAAAACAAATTTCTTTTCTTTTCACTTTTTTTTTCGGAGTTGTGGAAAAGAGCATAAAAATAAATAAATCCTCAAAACTCTTTTATGGTGACGTTTTGTCAACCATAAATAAATCAACCACAGTATCCACTATTCTCTTGGGGAACAAATAATATTTTCGTAAATACATTTCTATAACACAACAGGGATCAAACTCATTCAATATAAGGATACTCCTTAGCAAGATAATTTGCATATCAGTCAAATACAAGTTTATCATCTGATCAGATACTAACCACGTATTTCAAGCCATAATGTAAAATTACAAATACTAACTTGCATAACACTACTAATACCCAAGTTTATTTACCGTGGTGAAATCTAGCACACTCAGAATAACCAAGTAGCTAAAACCACCTAACACACAGCAAATGGAACTAGTTCTCACATCTTCCCTTTGGAGTGGAACTCTTCCATTGATCCCAGCATTGCCGAACACAATCCAAACAAATCAACAACATACCTCCAAACTACATTGACCCGGAGAGGCGAAGATGTGCCGCATCTCAGGACATGAATCACCCAATTCACATAGATATTTGTTATGACCATACTAACATGGAAAAATTCTATAAGTCAAATACGCTCTTATTCATTTCCCTCACTCACACTCAAGCAAAGCCATACTCAAGATGACACGTCAGAATTCCAAGGAAAAATTGGCGTTTTAGAGGGACAATCGGATTACGTATCGGCGTTCTAATGGGATTATCAATGGGTTCCAGATCCCACGTTTAGTCACATGACACGTGTTATGATGATGCACTAGCAAAATCTTGGGTATCATCCCATCTTACTGGATGTAATCATATTCCATGCTTACAACTACTGTGACAGATTTTAATCAAGCAAAAAGTAGTAGAGATGTGAACAGGAACAAAAACAGTAATGTAAAATCGGAACAGTGAACAGTGAACAGTGATATAAAACAGGAACAGTAACAGTAATAAGAACAGTAACAGTAATAGGAACAGTAACAGTGATAGAAATAGGAACAGTAACAGTAATAGAAACATGAACTGTAATAGGAACAGGAACAGTAATAGTAACAGTAACAGTAATAGAAACATGAACTGTAATAAGAACAAGAACAATAATAGAAACAGGAGCAGTAATAGTAAAACCGCACCAAGAACAGTAACATCAACATGAACAGTGATGTCAATTCGTTTTTTTTTTTTTTTTTAAAGGTTTAAATCAAACCAAGATTTCAAATCAATTTTTCATTAAAGATATAAATCAAACCAACAATGTCAAATCGATTTTTTTTCCTCCATTAAAAATGTAAATAAAATCAAAATGTCTAGGGATAGAGTTTTACTCACCTCTTTTTGCAAGAATCCCAAGATTTGAGCAAATTTCTTCCTTCAGCACCTCCCACCTTTTTCAACGTAAGTTTTTCTTTTCTTCTGTGTGTATCCAGAGAGAAAAAAGGAGGCTAGGGTTTAAATGAGTTTTTAATTAGGGTTTATTTGGCTAAACACAACCATCACTCATCTCTTATTATTTTAACCTTTATTTCCGTCTAACCAATACCCTAACCATTACTTTCATGAAAGCCCAAACTCAAGCCCAAGAAAATTGAATAAAACCCATCAACATTAGGGTTTACAAATTTTTGGCTAAATACACACACACACTTTATCCTATTTAGCAATGGCAAATAAAAAAAATCGTTTTCCCTATAAATGAGATAACAATATATATGCCACAATTAATAAATAATAAAAAAAATTATTTAATTAGGCGGGTATTACATTCTCTACTTCGCCTCTTTCTGCTAAAAATAAAACAACTTTGGATGCGTTTATGGACATGCCTCGTCTTGAGGTAGAGGATGTAATCAAGCCTTCTAATGTTGAGCGCAACAGTCTGTGGGCTTATTGGCACTTGGCTCCCACTGTGTATCGGGTGAGAAACCTGAAAGTGCGTCTGTTTCACAAAAGAATAAGCTTCCCAAGATCAAGGTTTCAAGCCCTTCAATGAGGGCAGAAATAAATGAGGTGCGTCCTTATCTTGTGCATCACAAGAGATCTCATGCTTTGTCTAAGTTCGTCCGCAGGCGTCTGGCCTCGTCTGAAGGACGTGATGTTGTCGGGCAAGAACCTGGTGAGACTGTTGTTTCTGAGGGGCGTGATGCTCAAGTCATGGCCCATGTCTCTCTTCCTGACTTAGAGAGAGAATATCAGCAAATGGTGGGCGTGGAGGATGTTACCAAGCTGAACACCAAGCAGACAGAGTTTATGAATAAGATGTTGCTGCAGGCGGGCGTGGAAGCTTCGAACGGTCTTCATTTTTAATAAAGGACTTTGAGCTCCGCTTCTATCTGGATCATGAAACTGTTGAAGAGTCGTCTGATCGTTGGCGTCATGGTGAAGGTTCCCCTTCTTGTCGCCCATATTGTGCTCCATCTTGTTTTCGTCCTCATATTCAACTGACGATGGGTCCAAGGAATAATTTGTTTCCCTCTTCTCCTTCGGCTGGAACTGGACCGACACGTGAGAGAGAGTCGATTGTTGTGGGTAAAGGGAAATTTGTTGATGAGGGCCCTGATATAGTGAATATGGCTAAGGGCAGTACTGGTTTATTCCAATTTCGAATGACCTTCATTCGGATCCTCGGATCCTTTTGTTTCAGATGTAATAAAAATGAGCAACCAAGCTTGGCATAAGGAGTCTGACATCTCTTATACTGCGATGAAGCATATCAGCAGGTGGAACGACTGGTTGGCGAACTATGCTTCGAAGCTAGAGGGAGAGATGTTAGGAGAATGTTTGGATAAAGAGCAAAAACACCTCGTGCTGGTGATGTTATATCTTAATCAAGTGGCCGCGTCTAAAATTGAAATCGAGGCCATTCGTGAAAGGGTGTACACCACAGTGCGAGTATTCGCAAACCTGTAAAAGTCATACTTTGATGCTCTTCACGAAATTGAATCGTTGAGAAAGCAACTCGAAGCTTTATAAAATACTGAAGCGGAGTCCAGGTCCAATGGGTAGGAGGTCAAAAGGCTCACTTGGAAGTGCTTGAGTCCGACTTGGCAGGGGCAATGTCCGTGAGGGATCGGTTTGAGAATTAACTTAACCTTGACCGTCATGACTTGCAGTTTGCCTGTGATTCTGAGGATGGAGTACATGGTGAATTGCAGGCTCTGCATTTTGAGAGGATTAAGAGAGAGTCCGAGTGGACTATCTGGTGTCGACAGTTGGAGGCTAATGTTGAGTTTCATGTCGAGAGTGAGCGGACTGCTGGAGAGCAGTTCCAACTAGTGTAGAGTGAGCTAAACATTGCCAACGATAAACTGGATGCTGAGCAGTCCAAGACTGAAATCCTGTCAGACGAATTGGAGCAATTTGAATTCAAGGCCCAGGGCACATTTGAATTCAGCAGAGTCATGCATGGAGGTTGGAGTTGTTGCATATGATGAAGGAAGAACACCTCGACTGGGATCTCTCCTATTATAAATATATTGCATTTGCAAAGTTTGGAGCGATATCCGATTTGTCTGAAGAAGAAAGCGACCCTGATGAGGGGGTCGAGAGGCAACACCAAAAGATGTGTCTCCTGCTTCTTCCCCTGCTAAGTCTAGTTATTGTGTATCTGACTCTATTTCTGATGAGGGGTGAATCATGTACTTGAGTTTGCAAATGAATAGTACTTTGCACTTTTTGTCTTCCTTTATTTTTCCTGCTAGCTTGTATCTGTTTTGTCTTATTAATTGTCAGACGAGGAACTTTGCTAGGCTAGGTGGCTCCAGTTTGATTCATTGTTGGGAACTCTGACTTCTTATGGTGCAGTTCCGGTCAGACTCCTTTTTAGAGGTCGGGGAGTGTAATACACCCTTTTTAGAGGTCGGGGACCAACAGTTGTCATTGTTATAAGTGTATTAGTTAGATTGTGGTCCTAGCGATCACACCCTTGTAGATGATTGGACAATAGTCTTTGCGAGTCGTCTGGGTCGAGCTTTCAGGACTTTGACCAGACGTTTGACTCGTCTTTATTTGCTATTCATAGAATAGGCTTAATTGGACTGGGGGTTGTTATCGCCAGTTATGACTAACTAAACCGGGGTCAAGTTTCAGCGACCATGGTGGTCCCTGGCAAGCCGTCTTCACCAGGCTACATGAGCACTGACTAAGCTCCCACTTTTCAACCCATCTTGATCCGTTCGTGGCGGACTAGGAATTGGAACGAGCCAGCAATTTTCATTGTCAATCGTTCTGACTAAACTTTTGGCAGGGATTCTTGCATGCTGACGCCTCTTCGTAAACCATTTCGCTTATATATGGGCTGACTATTCTGCATTCAAGCACTACAATGAAAATAGTAGAGCATGTTAATCAAATGCATCTTACTAGAGAGTTTGCTTTAGGTTTTCAAAGGCTTAGGGAAGGTCTCCTCCACTGGAGTCTTCAAATGTTCTGACATTTTGCGTCGACAAGTCTTGATAAGACTTGCTATTATGCGGTGCTTCCTGATCTGGGTGGGCACCGTGTTGATCCAATGAAATCTTGTAATATTTGCTTATATTTCGTAGAAGAAATTAATACAGATTGTTCCTCAGGGGACATGCCTGTCTTCCATATTTTGTGGATCGTTTGGTGATAATACCAGCAACTAGTTTGTGGTGTTTGTCCGCTTTGGGTTTCACGTGTGACGCCTCAACTGGAAGGCAAGTTGGCGTAGCGGGGTTTTGATAAATGCGACCTTCTTTTCAGTAATGTTAGCTCAGCCGCATTTCAGACACTTCCGTCTGGAGGGTCGTCCTCTTTTTGCCTTCTTCTGTTCCATTTGTGTCCCCTTCCGCAGGGTAGTCCGCCAAGTTAAAGACGTTTGCGTTTCGTTTCGAGGCTCGTGTTGGCACCTTTGAAGCATCTCCGCAAGGCAATTTTTCAGAGTAATGAATTGAGTGTTTTCCTTCATCTCCTATCGTGGACGTTTTACTTTCACCACCTTATCTTCTGGAGACGAATTAGCATATCAGAGTCTCTACCCTTGTTTCAGCGGATAGATGCTTGCATCAGATTTAAATACTTATAGTGTATAAACTGATGTATTAGTTGGTCGACAAGCTTTGTAATAACTATCATTGCAATCAATAAAATTTGTTTTATTTCTGGAATGTACCCTGTATGAACAACTCTTCTACACTAAAATGAAAAATATAAAACAAGAAACGAAATCAAAGCAACAAATAATTTAACTCCGAGCGGAGACTAAACTAATCTGGCCCTGAAGGAGGCGCAAATGGTCTTGTCTTGGATTGCGTGGTCCATATAGCAAAGTTTTTTTAAAGCTAACGAACTTACTGAAAAGTGGACTTCGTGTTGGCGAGCAGTTTCTTGCTAATTAACACCTATTGGAGTTGTTGCTCGTTTGCTGAAGTATTGGTTTACTTAGTTCATTGTTAGTTTGGATTGCCTCGCTGGCTCTGACTTTTGGATATTTGCATAGTTGTTCGTTGGTTATTTGGGCCCCTCTACCCTTAAAGAGTAATTCAATTTTTTGTCTAAGCCTGATGCCTGACATATCGGTTCTGTAGACCCAAGCTATAACTGACAACAATTCAGCTGCTTCGAGTCTCTTGTTGCTGGCTGATCTCCTCAGATAGTCCCTTGAGCATGGTTGGTCATATATTTTATGCATTTGTGCAGAGTGGATACCATTGCCTTCCGTATGTTGTAGCCAGAGCCTTCCCAGAATGATGTTGTAGGTGGACGGGGCATCAACTACCATGAACTCTTGGACAAGGTACTTCCATAGTTGTGGCTCTCATGCCACCACCATTAGATCGATCCTCCCGATGAGTAAGCATTTCTCTCTGCTGAATCTGACCAAAGTGTGGTTGGCGGGCATTAGGTCCTTTTCCCGTGGTTGCATGTTGCGGAATGCCCAGAGGAACAAGCCATTTAGTAAGCTTCCAATGCCCACCAAAGCTATCCTTACCTCCCACTTAGCAATAAGGACGGAGATGACCAGGGCGTCATTGTGAGGATAATGTACCCCCTGGAGATCCTTCTCGGTAAACGTCAGTGATGGGATCGGGTTGTGAACTCGTGCGTGCTGCACTTGTCCGTCCTTATACTGAGATGGTGTTCGCCTCTCGGTCAGTGTCCTTTTGCGGGACCTGTTTGATTGCTCTCCCTCGGGACCGACCTCGTGGAGGACGTAAATGACGCTAGGAGCTTCCTTTTCGATCTCCTTGACAATGTTTGCTCTTTCCTTTGCTTGGCTATGCCTCCTGTTCGAGCTTAGGAACTCCTTGAGTTTGCCTTTCCTTATCCAATACTCGACTTCTCCTCTGAGATTTCTGCAATCCTCAGTAACATGTTCGCCTTCCTTGTGGTAGGCGTAGTATTTGCTGTTGTCGAGCCTAATAGGGTATCCTCGCTGCTTAGGCGGCCACTTCAGCTCTTCTCATTCTTTGATGGAATCAATGATGTCGGGCAAACTGGTGTTGAGAAAGGGTGACAAACCTACATCCGACGTAATTCGAGGCCTGTCCTACTTTGAGTGGCCCGAGTTGGTCTTGTTGTCTGTGCGCTTCCTCCTATTATTGTCATAATCCTTTTTCTTATTCCCCTCTTTCCTATCTTCCGGGACAAAGGGTTTCTTCTTTGACTCCGCCTCTCTCTTGGCGGCCAACATTTCGTCCAGAGTAATGTATCTATGGGCATCTTTGAGAAAGTCTGTCATATTAGTTGGGGGTTCAAGGTGAGGAAGTCATAAAATTTGCCTCTTTTCAGACTCGAAGTGAAAGCTGTGACGGTGGTGTCATCACTACAGCCGTCAGTGAGGGTCAGCTCATCATTAAAACGAGTGACGTACTCCCTCACGTCTCGTTTTGTTTTTGCTTTGCAGTCAACAAATAATGCGGCCCCTCCTGAGTCATTGGCTGCCCACGAAGCGTGTAAGAAACGCCAATGCCAACGTCCGGAATGAATCGATTGATTTCGAAGGAAAGCTATGGAACCACGTCAGTAATGACATTTTCAGGCTTGCAGGGAATGATCAGCACATTATTGCATTGAACCCTTCTTTGAGCGCCATAACGTACTGGAAGTGGCGCAGGTGATCAGTCGGGTCTCCTATCCCATCGTAAAACTCCAACTTCAGTGGAGTGTATTTCTTGGGTCGCGGCTCGTCCATGATATGGTCCATGAACGGAGGGATCATGAGACTGAACAACACATCCCTGTTGCGGAGGGGGTTGTGCGAGACGTATCGGTCGGCTCTAGGCATTGGGTCTTTATTGGTTGTGCCTCCGCCTCTCATCTATTGAGAAGTTGTTGGGGTCGCATGGCTCTCCTTAATGTGCTATTTTGAACTTTCTGGGGAATAAGCCCTTCGCTGCTCACAGTTTCCCTTCGCAGGTGGAGGATTTTGTTGTTTGAAGGCCTCGAGCGTTTTTGTGATATGTTGCATCTGTGTTGAGAGTAGGTCCACCCTCGGGTCTGGTGTGGCTGCCATCGGCGCGAGGGTCTGAGAAGTTTCCTCGAGTGGCAGTAGTGAAATTGGCGGTGCCCTGCTAGTTTGAGCGTTCGAAGGCTCGACACCATCTCCATTGTCGCGAGACCTTGTTGTCACCATCTCGCCGATTCTCTAGAAAATGTGGAACTACAGTTTTTCTGAGGAACTTTGTCAATTCCCACGGACGGCGCCAAACTGATGTAGTCTATTTCTGCTCTCCTTACTCACTGCTTATTTAGACCTGCACAGGTAGCAAACGTGAGCCAAGGACCACCGTGTGGTAGCTGATGACATTTCGATGCTTAAGTTAGATAAGGCTTAGGAAATGCTTAAAACTGTAAACTGAGTTATATTGCGTGCCTCTAGTTCATCGACTTTATCTCCCTTTTATAGTGAATGAGTCCTCGTTCAGCTAGGCCTTTGGTGGCGTAGTTTAGGGAAAATGATCTTGTTGTGGAGATCCTTTCCCGATTGGGAGCTATCCGTATGAGATAGTTTCCATTTACGACTCGTGCTCCTAGATCTGCGGGAGAGGTTTCCCTTTTTGAGCGTTGTCCGTGAAAGAGAGTTTTCTTGCCCGATTTATACTCTAATATATGTTTTCTAGTTGGATCCAATGTGTTGTTGGTCTGCTTGTCTTTTGGTAAATCTTTCAGATGCTTGCCTTAGAGGTCTTACGAGTAGGGCTTAACCGCGTTACATGTGGGCTTACTGGCTCATTGCAACTTAGACCTGATTGTTTTATTTTGCCAATGATGGGCTTACTGCTATTTGGGCCTCGCTGGATTGAGGATGCAATCGGGTCTGGTTTGATCTGTTGACGAGATTATCATAACATGTGTAAGGTGCTAATCAGATGAATGTTTGATTTATCATCAGCTATAATGTACACATCTCATATTATTGTTCAAATGGGCATTACTGGCATGCATGTATGTCATATTAAGCGTATTAAAAGACTTATTAAATTCAACTAGGACTTCTTCGCACACTATACGCATGCCCACGTTCACTTTTGTGGAAATTATATCAAAAAAGATTTTTTTTGGATATTCTCACATGTTAATAATTTTTTTAAGATACTTCCTTCACAATTATCATGCAAACGCAAAGTCCAAACTCGTCATCGGATGATAGTTGTACATATTTCTTATCACAAGTTTTTATAAGTAGTGATTTTGTAATTTAAGTAGATGTAAACTCATTAATGATTAAAAAGAATAGCATAATTAATACCAAAATATGATATTTTCATTGTTTAATATATTTTGATAAACTTAAAGAGCGTGTTTACATAAAAGGGGAGGAGGGTGCCATGTTTGGCGAACTTAGAACCTTATAGCAGTGTTCTAAAAATCGGTCTAGGCGGTCGCCTAGGCGGCGCCTAGGCGCTAGAAGGTGGAAAACCGCCCAGATTAATGGCTGGGCGGCTGGGCGGGCTGGGCGGCCTAGGCGGGTCTGGGCGGCCTAGGCGGGGTCTAGGCGGACTCTAGGCGGCCTAGGCGGACTCTAGGCGGTCTGGGCGATTTTTATTTTTTTTTATTTTTTTTAATTTTCTTAAATTTTTTAATATGGCTGATTGTGTTCTTATTTTATTTTATTTCCTACTTTTTATTAATAAACTATTTAATTATTTTTTATTCAGTATATGTCTAAATGTAGCAAATGATGATTACTTAATGGAATTCTCGAATGATCTGTCGGTACCAATTTTACTAATGTAGATTTTATCAAATATAACTGAGGTTATTTATGCAATTTGAAGAAAAATAAAAGAGTACACATTCAAATTTATATAAAGTACCCATCATGACCAACTTCAGTCATTTGAGTTTTAATAAATTTTGTTCACTATTGGTAATTTTTCATGTTTTTAAATTTTGCATATGTATACTGGCATTAAATTGGATGTAATTGATAATGTATTATGCTTAACTTTTGTAAATTATTAAAGTAATAATACAAAACCTAAGACCGCCTAGGTGCCGCCTAGGCCCCTGGGCGCTAGGCACCTGCTCGCCGCCCGCCCAGCGCCTAGCGATTTTTAGAACACTGCCTTATAGTACTTATTTACGATTTTATCCCTCAATATATATTGTGTTAGATATAAAGTTTGTAAATTATTGATTTGTGAGGGGCAGATGTAGGTAGATTAAAGATTAAAAATAATAATTAATACCAAAATATGACATTTTCGTTGTTTAATGTATTTTGATAAACTTAAAAAAAAATTACAAAAAATAGGAGGGTGACATGTTTGGCGAACTCAGAACCTTGTGGTGCTTATGTACAATTTTATCCCTCAATATATATTGTGTTAGATATAGAAGTGTTGGTAAATTATTGATTTTGTGAGGGGCACTTTATCACATAATGAGAAGGAGTGGCTGGGATAGTGACAAAAAATTCATTGTTAGAGAAATGATGAGAAAGTTAAAAAAAAAAAAAACTTAAGTGTAGATTACAAAAGAAAAGATACCCATGCAATGTTTTTTTTTTTTTTTTTTTTTTTTTTTTTACGGTCAAACATGAAGATATTTATTAATGAAAGAAAGAGAAATAAATTACAACGAGAAACATTCCTATATCAAGGAATGCCAAGACACTATAAAAGTGTCAAAACCCAAATCCCTAAATAAATTACATGCCGAACCCATCCTCCACAACAATTCTCTAATCTCGATAAAGATAGAGTGCTCCGATCTGTGTAGTCCTTCAAAAACCTTTTTATTTCTTTCTTTCCACACACACCACATGAGAACGTGAGGGACCCTACGCCATAGCCACTCCCCCCGACGGGAAGGATTAGCTTGAGACCACCAACTTAGCCAATCTAAAATGGAGCCTTCAAACATCAAACTCAAACCGAATTCCACCAAAAAACTGCTCCAAATGGATTTGGAGAAACTGCAATGAAGCATCAAATGGTCCAGTGTTTCTTCAAATTCATTGCAAAGCACACAAAGACTCCCAGTGAGGATTCCTATTTTCCTTAACCTATCTTTAGTCAATATCTTCTCGTGCAAAACTGACCAACTAAAGAAATTAATCCGAGGAAAAAGGTTTTTCACCCATACCAGATTTTTGTGGGAGGAAATGAAGGGGTTAGAGTGGGTCTCATAATGAGATGCAGCCAACATATCCGAAAATTCTTTCACCGAGAAGCCCACACCTTTACCCTTCCACACCAAACTATCTGGTCCCTCTGAGAGTATTTGTCTACCCAACAAATGTATAAGATTAGCGAACTCATCTAGTTCCTCAGTATTAAGGTGTCTGCGAAAGGAAAGGTCCCAAGAGTTGTCGTTAGACCAAAAACTGCTCACACTCCCATATTGATTGTTGTTAATGATAACCAACCTTGAAAACAGATCCTTCAAAGGTTGGTTACTACACCAACCTTCAAAGGCAATGTTCTTTTGCCTTTACTTGAATTTAACATGTACTTGGACGTAATATTCAACTTTTTCCATGGGTATTTTTGTCCAAACAAAATTGGACGTGTAAAGTCAATGTAGTTGCTCCAGATTTCATTATGGGTCTAAGATAGTGTCCAGTGTGTAAGCAGGAGTATAAAGGTGCACAATACATTGGAAGACTTATTTTTTTTTTAAATCTAATAGTTAAACTAACATGTTATTTTAGTTCTATGGGGTTCTAAGCATAAACCTCGATACTATTATGCTAAATTTCATAAGGTATTTCCATGTTTTGAGTCGAGAATCCAAGTTAATAAATGTTTTGTATACTCCTGCATCCAATTGGTGCATTGCAGCCATATGGATGCAATTAATTTGTGAAAGGGAGAATATATTATCATCAACATTTTTATCATGTCACCCACATAAATAATTAGTTACTGGTTTTTATTATGAACACCATCACTAGATCAAAACCTAATTGAATATTAGTTAGATTTCTTCCCCTATTTTCCCTTCCTTCAACGTCAAGTTCTTCAATCCTCCAAAGCAAGTTCGCATCTATAACAATACAAAACCATTTCTCGTTTACCAATCTTTTGCATTCAATTCCATCATAACTAAACTCATTCTTTCATGACAACCACCTACATGTACTCTCGTATACTTATAAAACCCAAAAGCTTTGGCCCTTCACCTAATTAGAGTAAAACCAAAATATACAAATCAGAACAGTACTGACAACCAAAAAGATGAGCTCGATGGGGGAACTATACCAGTCATTGTAACAAACAAGATATTGAGCGTGATCATAAAAGGGTTGTCACTACAAAGCTTCAATCATCAATAAGGTTTTGAAACTTCAACATCATTAGATGCTTTGTCAAACTTGTTTTGGGGGTTGAAGAACTTGATTTTGAGGAATGAAAAAGAGATAGGAGAAAACCTAACTAATAGTTTACTAGGTTTTGACTTTATAGTGACGTTTTTTATAAAACCCAATAAGTAATTACTTACGTGGGTGAAGGTTGGTGATAATATATGCTTCCTTTGTGAGAAGTGCAAGATCTTCCTTTTGCAGTTTCCATGATTTATAAGTTAATATTTAATTTAGATTAATTAAGCTATAATTTTTTTTTATCGACCGTGCTTTCTAAATAGGACTAATGAAGCTAGTTGATGAACTAAATATCAAGGAAGAAGGTGCTTTGAAGGCATCAGATGCAAAACAACCTTCATTCCATCACGTAGGAAAAAAAAGACAGTGTATTTGAACTTCAATTAAAAGCAAAAAAAAGAACATCAGACATTACAAACAAAGAACGAATGTATTCATTAAAAATAAAAGTGAATTTTCATCAAAGTAAGCTACTAGTGGATGTTTCTTCCATTCTTTGTGGTTGTGATGCTCCAACATCCTTGTTAACATCCATTGATTCAGTTTCTTGTGATGAGATTAAGCTCCAAATTGGAGAACTTCAAAAATTGTATTTCACTATTACAATTAGGGGTGGCATGGTCTAGGCCGGTCTTGGATTGGGCTTATCTTGGTCTAGTGAAACGGGACCAGAATGTTTCTGGATAACACATTTTTTTGGCAGATTCAATTGGTCCCGAACCGATTTGAAACGGGACAGTCCGGGTCGGGACCATGACATCCCCATTTTCTTAATGGAAATTGAATCTCCTCATCTTCATCTTCTTCGGCGCCAAACAGAGATGAATCGTGGGCTTAGGAAAAAGTTGGCAACTCGGTAGCAGATCTTGAAGGTGTGAGAACTCTGACTCCGTGCTTCTCCAAAGAGAAAGCGTACCGATTGAAGTGAATCAATAGGGTTCGAGCAAAGGAGGAAGCACTGGAGGTAACAATCTCCTCCGAAGCTGCACTTTTCTCCGATCTGTTGTGATCCTTTCCGATATGCTACTCTGATATTCGACAATCCACTTGTCTATACTTGGAGCTTGAATCAACAAGCTATTTGGAAGGCTCATTTCCAACCCAAAAGCAATACAGTCTCCTCTCATTTTAAATGAAGCAACTTATTATTCCTCTTTCTACTTTTCCTCCCTGATCTCCTAAAACTCAACAAACTTTCTCTCTCTCACACAAACACATAAATAAATATTGAATTGAAATTCTTTGTTTTATTTTACATCAGAAAAATAAATAAACAAACCAATTTTCCCCTTTCTATCTCTCAGTTGTTTTAGTCTTGTAATAAGAAGAAACAACCCCTAATTTGTGGCTCTGTTCATTTCATTTAGAGTAACAAGCAAGGCAAAATGAAGATCAGAGTGATGCTTTGGTTGAACGAGAAGATTGTCGATCCACTTCTTCTTGTTGCAGCGTCAAAGTTGTTTGAGCAGTATAACACCAAATCTCGTTTTAATCACCAGATTTTGGTCGGCATCGCCACATCGAGAGTGTTTTCTGAGCAAGGAGAGCAGAGATGCAATTTGGAAAACAGATTGGGAGTTCGTTGGTGACTATGCAGAAATTGACAAACAGAGCTAGAAATATATTGAAGTAGTTGAAGTCGATAGTGAACCTGCAGTAGTTGGAAAACAAAACCAGGAACAAGTACACAATTAGTTCTAACTCAAATACGTTTGCGCCTTTCAAAAAAAAAACTCAAATACGTTGTCTTCCAAGCAGAAGCAAAACATTAAAGAGTTTACTCAAGGACAACTGACATGGACTCATCCATGGTTTCTTATACGATTTAGTCCATTATGAAGAGCAGATAAAGAACAAGTAAGGGTTTAAGAGAGATCAAAGAAGAAGAGAAGAGAGAGAGATGGAATTACAACGGTTTGGAGAGGTACTGATGGGTTTTGTAGGTGGGGAGTTTTGGCAAATTGATCCGAAGTTGAAGGATTTTATATCTTGCCAGATTTACAAATACATACTGGGATCGACGAACTGATCCGAGAAGGAGAAGACATTGTGAGTTCAATTGGAGGATTTTGGAGATCTTTAGGGTGATAATTTAGGCTTGGACAAAATTTGTGAAAACTGGTTTCGTCCATGTAACACCCATACTTTTTCAACGATACTATATGTATATAGAGGAAGTATTGTAAAAAACAAGAACAAGAAAACAAGGACATAAATTCTAATTGTCGAGAAAACCAGCGAGGACCCTCCATCCCCCTCGCGATGCATGCCTCCCATCCCTTGCACGCATCGCGAGGGGATGGAGGGTCGCTGGTTTCCTCGCCAGTTAGCTTATCTCAAACAAGGAAGTAAAAAAAAGAAAGTAAAAACTAACTAACAGTACTTGAAATTGATAACCAATTTTTGCAAAACACTTTCTCTCAATGCTCGCTGAATATATATATATTGTACATAAAGTTTTAATTTATTATTTTAATTTCTTGTTAAAATAATTTAAATATGTGTTGTACAACCTTGTATCTATGCATGTTTGGTGTGTTGCTTTGTATGATGTGGAATTGTTCTATCAGTATAAGATTTGTATAATCATCTAAAAATGTATTTATAAAATCTCATTTCGCTACCAAGTTGTATTTTTTTTTCAAAAATTCACATGACTATCACTCCTTCCGAATCTCGGGACGAGATTCTTTTGTGGTGTATATATTGTAATACCTGCCTAATTATATGAATATAAATATTATTTATTTATTAATTTGTAATGTATTATAATTATATAAAATGTGTAAAATCGTGTTTTATTTATAGTAGATAAAGAAAGTAGAAAGTGTGGGCGTGTTTAGCAAATTATTAATGAAACTCAATCTGGGTTCTATTTGATTATAACATGGTTTTGGGCCTTGTTTGATTAGAATGTGATTTTGGACTTTAGCCATTGGGAATGAGAGTCTAATACATTATCGCATTACCTCTCTTTCATTAAAACCCTACTTTTAACGGGTCTTCACTTTTTTTGGTTGGCGGCTAAGAGATTGAAAGAGAGAAAGAGATGAGAGCTTGAGAGGGTTTCAAGCTTATCAGAGATAAATCGAAAAAAATTCGAAGGCATAGCTGGTGAGTATTGCAAAGAGGAACATATACTTGGCTCAAGCGTCGATTTGGAGTGTTGCGTTTTGTTAATTGTGAGTAAGGTCTACCTAAATTTTTAATTTGGATTAATTTGAATAAGATGTGATTATTTGACTATTTTTGCTTTGGTTTGGGATGTTGAGGTGAGTATGTTTCAATATGATTTAGGATTTACAGTTCTTTCTAGTTTTGATTTTAAAAATAGAAATTGAATATGTAAGCTTTCCATAGGTATGTAGATCACTATTTTTGGTGTAAAAGTGTATTAATTACAATTGAGCAAAAACTGCTCTGTATACAAAATTTACTGTAAAACAGAGGTATACATGGTGGTTTGGGTTTGTTCATCGACGAATATCTGTCTTTATGATGAATTATATTTTTAAATGAAAATACCATTGGCTTGTTTGATATGGGAAGTTTCAAATGATGGGTTGAATGTTCGATTTGGATGAGAATTGAGAAAGATATACTATATTGAGAATTGTAGGTTGAGTATAATTCTAGTTCTGTTTTGGCATAGTGGAGAAGATGATGGTACCATTGCTTGACTTCAACCGAATTTAAAATTGTAAGTGTAACTTTGTTTTTTGACGCCTTTTTCATCGTTACGATCGTTGTGTCGAGATTTAATTTTGGAATAAATTTTTTTTGCATTATGAAATATTTCAATTTTAACATTTTAATACATTATGCATCGAGATGCGTGTTTTAAGTAAATGTTTCTAATTAGGTCAGTGTGCATCATTTGTGCTTATATGAAATATGAAAGGTCAATGGTGACCTAAATGAGGTTTTGGAAATAACAATATCTATATTTGGAACTAAACCATTGAAATATTTATTATGTGAAAATTAGGTGGGTACATTATGTGAATATTACATGAATATAATATCAAATATTTATTATTCTGAAATTAGATTTCTACATGATAAAATGTGATAACCTTTTCAAATGGTAGATTTTGCTACGTGTTCACCGTAGAGGTGAAGTTGTTATTAGTATGTTGAAATTAATTGTGAGGATTTATCTCTTGATGAGATGAATTTGAGTATTTATGTTGTTATGTAATTGGTATTTGTATATTATGAATTAAATTTGATTGTTATTTAATTTGATTGGAAGATTTTATAGTGATCATTGATATGTTATGGGTTAGATAATGTATGTTAATGCGTTATGGTGTATATGAGTATTTGATTATGATGCAACTAGACTTACTAAGCTGCATTTGAGATTTAGTTGATTTTTATGCTCTTTTCCACATCTTCGAAAAAAGTGATTTGAAAAAAAAAAATGATTTTAGTATACATACTTGCTTGCATACTTGGTATATGATTAGTATGCAAACTTACTTGCATGTGGGGTGCATCGTTCCATGTGAGTTCGAATGTACGTACGTATAGTGATATATACTTGCCCTGGAGCGAACTTCGGGTGAGATGATGTGTCCCTTGATGTGGCATCCCACTTTGGACATGTACGCTTCGAGTGGTTTCGAGGGAAAGGAAAACACACTTGGGTGAGGTGTGTTCGACACAGGAGGGTAGTGCGATTGTGAAAAAGAAGTGGATTTTTTAATATATAATGCAAAATTATTTTAAGGGGGAATTTAAATGCACATTCGATTATTGAATGAAAACTACATGTCTTCTTTAAGGTAAAATGTGTATTTATTGATATTTCAATAAGGGTGCATTATGACTATGATTTGTGTTATGTTGAAAGTAAATTACAATTTGAAATTACACCCATTTGTTTCTAACCATTTCGTGCAGGTTGACAAGTCTACTAACGTTTATGCAGGTTAGACTTTCCATAGTCAACCCTCACGACATAAGTATTGGTAATTATAAATTTACTTCAAGTATGATATAACTTATTAGAGGAATACGTTTGCCTCGTTGAGGAACTACATGCCTTTCATGCGTGGTTTATTTGTGTATGTATTTTATGTAACTTGTTTTATTTAATAGAGATAAAAATTACTCATACTAGCTACCTCGCTGACCCAAGTAAGTTTATGCTTCTTGGGTATGTTCTTATTAAAATAGAGCCAATCAGTTTTTATCAGGTTAGAGAGTTTTGGGGGCGGCGTTGTTGGAGGTTTACTTGTGAGGCGAACATCTCCAAAGAGTTTCCTAATTAGAATTTTTTTATTATAAATGTTTCTATTGTTAAATTTTCACGTCTCGAATTTGGGAAAAATGAATAATCCTATGTGGATATAAGGATTTCGTTTTCTCAAAAAATCAGGGCGTGACAGTCTTGTTTTCAACCGGTTCGAGACTGGGATAAAAAAAAACATGAATAGATTGGTCTAGGTTTGAATAGATTCAAGACCACTAGTCCGGGTCGGATCGGTTCAGAACCAAGATTCTTGCCCACCCCTAATTGCAATGATACATAAAATAATTTCACATTTTTTTTAACGGAAGTACAACATAAAAAATATGTGCATTACTACTCAAGAGATGTAGTCATTTATATATGACAATCTATTGCATCCAAATGGGTGCAATGCCGCTCAAGATATGTATGACATTAATATATGTCAATCTATTGGGGTTATATGATTTATTGCATCTAAAATGCAACAATACTCGTCAAGGATTCATAAGAAAGATGCTTTTGGATGCAATTTTTCAAAAAAGTGTAGGGAAATCTGTTTGATACAACAAAGAAGATAAATAAAAAGTAAGAAGAAATCAAACCACATTCTTTTCATGGTCAAATTATCCAGAGAAAATTCAAACATTTCATCAATCACATTGTATACAGTATGTAATGCAACTTCGATATTTAGAAAAAGTGGGTTTAACTACTGACAATTTAAAGATTCAAAGAAGAACACATAGTGATTAACTTAGGTCACATATCAAAAAGGATTTTGATAATGAAGTAGAAGTAGAAATAAAAAACTTTTTGAGTTTTATAAGTAATGTAGGAGATCGATTGAACCAAATAAGAAGCTTCAAAAAACCCAATCAAATAAAAAATCCTTAATTGAAGTGAGAACCTTAGATAAAGTTAACAAGAGTGGAGATGAACCCTTACTCGGTAAAGTCGATGGAGAAATCAAAAGTGAGAATAAGAAGTTTCATGGTGGATATGTTGGAGTTGAGAGAATCGAACAAGAATGGGAGAGGGTTTGGAATCTATCGAGAGAGGGTTTGGTTTAATTTGGAGATACGTGAAGTAAAAGGGTAATTTTTCATTTCGCTTAAAATTTAAACTTTGGATCTATGAAATAAAATTTGTTGACCTTATCGTTTTAAAGTATTCTTTTGGCATGCATGGGCTTCTAGGTGGTTGCCCCATTTCAAAATACCCAAAAGTAACTTTTCCAATTTCTCATAATTTATACTAATATGTTGAAACATGCGAGCATAAAATCAACCTATTGATAATATCATAGAGTTAATTTTCAATTATGAATTGCTTCTGAAAACTATGTCACAAAAACTGACTGTGCATGGATATATTATCACTGTTACGTGAGGTGATCCATCATACTTGGAAAAACTAATATTATTGCTCTTCCTTTAGAACTTTGATTCTCAACATTTTTTATGTCGTAGTGGATGCTCATAGTTATTGCTTGGAAATAATAATAATGATAAAGTGATTATTAGCAACACCCACTTTTTATATGAGAGCCACCACGATTTGAGTTTTATTGTATTAAATGGCATTATTAACTTTAAAGATATACAACCACCAAAGTTCTAGTCGACCAGGCTGAACATGTTTAAACTACATTATGTTACTATTGATTAGCCTTGTCAAGTCAAGATGCTGAAATTTGTTTGATTTGATCGAATGTGATTTGCAGGCGATTAAGGAGAGATCAATCAACATCGAAGGGGAGTACTTGACTGAAAGAGAACAAACAATTGATTGATCTAACGAGAATAGTCGGTTGAATGAAAGTTTTTTCACAAGTTGATCTGAAGGAGAGAATACGGCTGATTGATCAAATCGTAGCAATCAAAGAAGAGTATCAATTTAAGGAGATAGATAATTGAAAAAGAAGGGAAATACAATCAATGAAGAACATACTTTGAGTAGATACTTTGATTTCTACTCTCGATATCTCATTCTTGACCTTTGCTACACTTTGATTTGTGAAGAAAATGTTGATAAAACTCTCTGCACACGTCGTCTAGTTTTGTCTTTTTGAAGCACACAACATATCCATACTATATGATTTTTATTTTTCATAAAACGCATTAATAGAGAAAATGAGTGGATTGAAGCGTAGGGGAGCTGAAAATCCTCCATAGTCGATTTGGGGAGGGGCTAGTGTTTTGTGTGTTGACTAGGTTTGTTGTGGTGGGTGCTGCCAATTGGTGGTGGCTGCCATTGAAATGGTGGGTGACATTAACAACAATCACAAAATGCAGTGAGAGAGAAATCGATTCGTTTTATTGTATCAAAGAGAGAGAGAGAGAGAGAGAGAGGAGAGAATGGCGGGTGGCGATGAAGAGAAGAATGGAGGAGGAGGAGGAGAGTTCTACCTCCGTTACTACGTAGGTCACAAAGGGAAGTTCGGTCACGAGTTCTTAGAGTTCGAGTTCAGACCGGACGGAAAGCTACGCTATGCCAACAACTCAAACTACAAGAACGACACCATGATTCGCAAGGAAGTCTTCCTCACCCCTGCTGTTCTCAAAGAGTGCCGTCGTATCATCTCCGAAAGTGAGGTACCTCCAATCTCTTTTTTGCTCTGCTTTTATTCAGTTTTTTCTTTCTTTCTTAGGGTTTATGTTTTGTAATACATCAGATTATGAAGGAAGACGATAACAATTGGCCGGAACCCGATCGCGTTGGGAGGCAGGAGCTTGAGATTGTAATGGGGAATGAGCACATTTCCTTTACCACTTCAAAGATTGGATCGCTTGTTGATGTCCAGAGTAGCAAGGATCCTGAAGGCCTTCGCATTTTCTATTACCTAGTTCAGGTTCAGTTTACTTTGAAATTTTTTTTTTGCTTCTATGTTATACAAAGGGTGTGTTTGGTTGCATGAAATCCTATGCCATGGGAATCCATGATGGACCCCTACATTTTAGGTTAAATTGATATATGATTCCACATCTACCATTTGATTCTGTGATCAACGGTGGGAAATGGAAGTCCCGTGCCCCAAGGCATGTGATTCTCATGTTCATGGGAATTCCATTCCCACTGTTGATCACAAAATCAAATGGTGGATGTGGAGTGATACATCAATTTAGCCTAAAATAAAGGGGTTCCCTCATGGATTCACATGACATAGGATTCCATGCAACCAAACACACCCTGAGTCATCTCTTGTGGACACTACATTCCTAGCTGCTAAATAAAATCTTTTTCTAATTATCTTGTCCCATTTGTCAAAAAATGCTGTCTAGTATAAAATTTACTGCAGTGACCTGTTATATATCAACACTTTCTTGCTTAATGGTATGGTTGGCCAAGGTATGTTTTGTAATACAAGTCTGACCTTGATTTCAAAAGCATTAGCCTCGGCCCTCATGAATACCTTTGTAGGGATACTTGCTCTAGGGATCATGGAGAAAGAGTTGAGTTTATGGTGCAGATTTCAATCATGTAGCGGGGTTGGTTATTGAATTGATATGCCCTTAGACACAACATACATATCAATGAAACCACACTTATAAAGGACAGAGCATTAGTAAGAGATGAACATATTTTAGAGAAAACTTTGCCTATTGATACACAAGGGAACTTGCTATGGCTGCCACTTGACTTATTTGACCTGAGAAGGAAACCTAGCCACTGATGAATGTTGTTCTCTGGAATCTGCAATGCTTTACACTTAAAATTTACTCTTGTTATACGAGAAAGGTGGTAGATGGGACAAATTTGACCTAGTATATATTGCAGAATCTTTGATTAAAGTAGAAGATAATGAGGTGAATAAAATGAAATTACATGGCACATTGAAGGAGTTTTTCAACTATGATTTAGATTAGACAACATTTGGTTCTGAGCAAAAGACACACACACTTAAGTTGTGTGAGTGAATCAGAAAAATAGAATACAATCCAAATGGGGTGAGGAAGGTGTGATTTCCATCTAAGTGTCTATGAAGGCTATTAACGCGAGTGATGGCATTAGTTGCAACAAGAGTGGAGCATGGTGGAAGAACTGATTGTTTTGAGTGGTGTAACACCAAATTATCATCTATAGAAAAGAGAGGAAGAGTTGCTTGTAAGTTGGTTATGAGAACTTTCTGAAATTCCATAAATTGATGTGCGTCGAAGGTTGCTAATTGTTCAAGACGGCTAACGTTTGCCATGAAGAGAATAAAATTCAAAGTAGAGTTATGTTTTGTCCACTACTGTGAAGTAAATCGTCGAAATCTAGTAGCACCTAGGCAACCTTGCGTCCTTAAGACATGCAGTAATGGGCAATATTTTAAATTATAGCAGTTCACTCAAGTGTTAAGACACACACCACCTGGTCCTAGCTGACTTGCAAACTTTGGAATTTAACCTTAGGTCACCTGTATCGAAATCATTGCATAGTCACTGGTAGCGTATCTGAACAACATTGGGGGGGGGGGGGGGGGGAGCGGGCGCAGAAGGGCATTTGATTGCATGAAAAACTTGTTGGCAGCAATGCTGAGATCCTTTAATTGTTACAGTATACAATGAATCAGTTGCGACGGCTCTTCAGATCAACCACTTTCAGGCGAGCATCAATACTTTGAATCAGTTTCGACAACATATTCCTCATTCTTCACCATTTTTTTGTTTCTCTAGAACTGTTGAGGTGCTCTAAGTGAATAGGGGGTATAGTTGTTGCAGTGATTGGTGTACTCAATGTTTTAAAAAACGTTTTTCAGCCCTCAAAGCGGTCAAGCATTTTCGAGGCAAAGCAGTGCCTTGAGGCGTAGCGAAGTGTTCTTTCATAATAAGTGATGAAAAAATATAAAAAAATTACAAAATAAAATAAAATGCAAGATTAAAATGGATTTTTATATTTGAAACCGTGTTACTAAATCGCCGAAAAATCGGAATGCGGGACTAGACCGATCCGAGTTGAGTTAAAATTGCCAGGGTTTCACGGACTCAGCTAAATCGGCAAGTCACCCGCATAATCGGCCGAGTTGACTCGCTGATTTATCGTCTGTATAAGATTAAAAACAAAACCTAATCTTCGATTCTCGTTTGCAGAGAAGAAGAAGAACGAAAGAACTGAAGGAGAGGAACGAACAACAAGAAGAAGAACTGAAGATTGAGAAGAAGAAGATACCTTGCAAGAAGAAGAATCGAATGAACTGAAGAAGAACACGAACTGCGTGTTGATTTCGGAGCTGAACATGAACTGATTCCTCCCTCCTTCCAGGTAAGATCCTTCTTCTTCTTTAGATCTCCTCTTCTTTTTCTTCGTTCAGATCTCCTTTTTTCTTCTTCTTTCAGATCTGACCTGATTCCTCTTTTTTTTTTTTTTTTCGGCAAAATAGAACACGAACAGTTTTTTCTTCGTTCAGATCCTTTTTCTTCTTTCGATGAAATTATGCATTTTTGAAAAAAAAAATTAGATAATGTCTATACAAGATCGAAATTGGAAGTTTGATGTAATGTCTCCCAATATTAAGAAATGAAAACCTACTGTATCGATCTGTTGTTCAATGTTGATGAGGAGTCGACTAATGACTTTGTGGCTAGGAGAGGTATTCTTCAAGATTGTCGTCGGTATCATGTGGAAGCTTTTCCCAATTTTTATGGGAGAGGAGGTACCAACAATAAAAAAAATTATTAAACAAAAAAATAAATAAATCCAGAAAACCATGCTCTTTGAATTGGTTTGAGGTTGTGTTACAGTTGGGTTTACACAACAAACATGTTCAAACAATTCTTGGGTCGTATACAAGTGTTCCAAACAGATTTAGTTGCTATTACTTGCTGAGTTGCTGTAGCTTTTGTTGTGTTGTTCCTAAACATCTCCAGGTAACTATAATTGTTCCAACCCTCAAAATTAAGTTTATTTGATGACTTAGTAAAGTAATATAATTACAAATTTATAGTATTTTGATTAATTATTTAATTTTGTATATAACTATGATTAAATTTTAAAAACATATGATTTAAAAAAATACCGATTAAATCTGATTATTCTCGATTATTCCCGATTAATCGTAATTCGGTCCTGGACCGCGAAGCGATTTAACTACCCAGATTTTGAAATTGATCTTTTTTTGCCCAAGGCCCAAGGTAAAGGATCCAAGGCTTTGGCTCGAAATTCAAGTATTTAAGAGTATGGTGGTGCAATTGAGTCCTGTATCTCTTTCTTTTTTTACCAATACCCAAGACAAATTCAGAATCTATCTACTGCATTTGCATGAAGTGATGTGCGCATTGGACAATGTGTTGAATTTCTAGCTATGATGTGTGCATGCCTAGCCTAGTTTCTGATTGAAGTGATGTGTGCATTGGACAATGTGTTGAATTTCTAGCTATGGTGTACTATTGTGTGTGTACTAATACTGCTACAGAGAGAAGATTTTGGAAGAAAAGATGACTGTTTGAGGAAATAGTAAAAGAACCTCATCATTTCATCAACTGTTCTGTTCACTTTTTCCCATTTCTACCACCCTGTCAGATACAAGTCATAATACAAGCCTTTCCTAGCTTGTGACTGCTAGCAGCATGCTTTATAGATTCATCAACATTAGCTGGTGGAGCTTCTTGTTGTGTTCATGGACATATTGGGTAATGGAGATGCCAAAACTTTTAGAACTGAGATTGAATTTTTAGAGGAGATCTATAATCATGAAGGGGAAGTTGAGCCAATTGTGTTTGTGCGCAATCGAAGAGAAAGGCTTCGACAGAGTCGACGAGAGATTCAGCCGTGTGGGAAGAAAGAACAAATCGAAGAGAAGAAAGCCGAAGGAGAGGTGTCACAGTGAGTAAGTTCTTTTATACTCATTCTTCCTTTTCTCCTTCTTCCCCTTCTTCTTCTTCTTCTCTGAAACGAGCCGCACGAACTGCAACACAACACAAATAGGTCTTGATTAGGTATTAATTTTTGGGGATTTTATTTCAGCCATCAGATCGTTTTCAAGATCTAAAAAGAAGCAAAAATGATTCAGATTGACTTGTACGAATCAACTTGAGTCGACTCATACTAGTTGACTCGTACGAATTAGTATGACAAAGCATTCGAGTTGAATTCCCCCTTTGAAGCGTACGAGCTGAATCGTTTTGTTGGCGAGTCGAGGCGACTCGCGAGACAAAATCACCTTTTATAACACTGGGTGTACTGTACCGAAGTATATGGAAAATATAATAAATGTGGTGGAATTTTGAGTGTGCGTGTCTTTATTGGTGTTCAAGGTGTTGATAAGAGTAGGGGTGGACACGGTCTGGATAGGTTCCAAATTTTGAGGAACCTAACTCGAACCGTTTAAATTTAATGAATTTGCTCCGGTCCAGATTCCCTCATTTTGAACATTGAGATCGAACCTAACTTGAATCGTTTGGAA
This sequence comes from Berberis vulgaris, assembly GCA_963556465.1. NCBI lineage: Eukaryota > Viridiplantae > Streptophyta > Magnoliopsida > Ranunculales > Berberidaceae > Berberis > Berberis vulgaris. The sequence goes on from OY747132.1 coordinate 55,825,677, forward strand.
TGGTCCGGTTCCTGAACAGTCAAGAAACCTCCCAATTTCTCATGTCAACTCCCAAATTTCAAGAACAATTTCTAGTGACTCATCTTCTTCCCTAGACCTTCCTCCTCCTTTACTGCATAAGTAAAGGAAAATACACGCTTGTTCCCTGTGAAGGCATCTCGAAGATTTTGCCGAGCCGTCATGCCCCAAAAATCTATACCATCAAAACACCCAATTTTTTCTTTTCTTTTTATCCTAGAGAAAATCCAACTGCAAAACAACAAGAAGAATGTACAAATTCAATCAATTAGATGTCACAAACAACACATTCACTTAGATCAACAAATTTGATTATTGACATCCAAATTAGATCTTCAATTTAAGAAAAAAAACTTAGTGATGATTTGAACTTGTTCGATGTATGTTGGATCGAAAAAATAGAGGATTCCAGTTCATGTAGAAAATGTTTGAGTTAAAGCATATGAATGTAACCCAGTGGACCAAATTCAATGAATGTGGAATTTGAGAATAAGTGACAAACAAAGGCAAAGGGAATGAGTGGTTGGATGTCCAAAAAAGGTGGAAATCCAAACACAAATTAAGAAACAGAGATTCAGGTGTTGAACCACAAAACAAGGATCTGAAAAACGAGAGACATAGAGAGAGAGAGATTTTCCAATAATAATACCGCCACTGCCGAGAATTGGAAGTGGGTTTGAAGTGTTGGTGTAGGTAGTAGTGAGTAAAAGAGAGTTGGGATCATGGAGCACTACACCTCCACCTCTTCCAACCCCAACCTCATGGTGGCGGTGTTGATGAAAATGACGCTGATGACCAAGAGTACCACTAATATCTCCTTCATCGACTTGGTAACGATGATTAGCTGTAGTATTTAGATTTAGGTTTGGGTTTAGGAGGGTGGTGGTGACTCTCAGCTTATCTCTTCTACTTTGTTGTGGGACGTGAAACGCTTCAAAACACTCTTCTTCTGCCATCACTTCACTACTAAGTTCAGCTCACAGCTAGTTCCTCTTTTTCTTCTACTTTTGTTACTTTTTATTCTACTTTTGCTGTTGTTGCTATTGTTGTTTCAAACAAACAACTTAGATTAGATTCAATTCTCTCAAGAAACAAAGAAGAGAACTAAGAGTAAGAAGCGCAAATGATGTAAAGGAGAAAGAGGTTGAGATTGTGACGAGAAAGGGAGGTTGTGTCTGAGCTGCAGAAGAGAAGAAAAGGAAGAAGAGAATAGATTAGGTATTAGGGTTCACATGGATCAAAACTGATAAAATAAAAAATATAAAAATAATAAATCTTTGTAATCAAATGGGTTGGAACCGAACCGTTTGAATACAAAGTTTTGGAAGGACTCGATCCGTTCTACTACGTATCCGGACCGTTTCTTAATTTACATTTTAAAAACCGGACCGTTTTGCTACAAACGGTTCGTTTTGGATCCGCAGTTCTTCGACCCATTTGCCCACCCCTAAATAAGAGGTCTTTTAAGTGAGTACTTAAACAAGCAAAAGGGTGCAGCAAGTATGTTATCAATCATTTCTCAGGAATAGGACTTTGATATCAAACAAATCCAGAGGCCAGCAGTGGATTCATGAAAAGAAGCATAGCTTTGAAGGGCTTCAAAGATCTTTACAAACAGGCCTGAGATAATTATGATGTAGGTATGCAATAAGAAATGGAACTGATCGTGGTTTTTAGAGATAGTGGAAGCAAGGGATGTGGTTTTGAACAGAATGATAAGACACGGTACATGGGATCAGAATAGTGATGGTAGCTGAAATTACAATTTTCTCTTCTTTTATCGTTTTTGAAGTGCACTTCTACCTCCTTTCTTTTGCGTTAGGGATTGGCGAAAATAAAAAACAAGATTCTGTTTCGGTTGGGTGTACGGTGAACATGTTGGTGTGATTTAACCGCTTTGATACAAATTGTTACCAACGTGGCTGCAAACACGAATGGGAAATAGCTGTGGGACCAGTCTTTAATTGCTCTAATGGTAGCCATTTGGGTGGAGAGAACTTTTGAGAAAGGGTTTCACATCATCACCAAGTTTATCAAACAAATGGCTACTGTGTCAAGGGGGGGTTCCTGACAAAACTCTAGGTCTTAGTTATGGGGTCCACAACAATCCACCACACTTTGTTCTTTACGAGTTTACTTTTGCAAGTATTACAATATTTGTATTTGGCTCAAGAGAACATCCTTCACGTCTTTTCATATTTTGCATCACATTAGATATATTAGACTTTGGGTTTCATCCACAAGCAACCTCCTATCTCATGTGTCCTAGTCTTGTAATCTTGATTGTCTTGAGGTTCGTGTGTATCATTAACTTCTCCACTCCTAAAATTTCCATACCACTACTCCCTATTTCTTTGTGCTACCTCATATTTAGCCTTGCCACATCACCATTTATGGGTGATCTCCACAACTGCTCCATGCTGAATCGCTACTGACAATAATATGAAACCTCTCCAAGCTCCTTTCTTACTTTCTTTGTTGCTTTGATCCATTTCTCTACTTCCTTTTTTAATCTCCAAATGATCGAACAACTATATTCATCCATGGGATAACTGTGATTGGAGCTCCCTAAAGAGTAAGAGAACAAGAATGAGACAATTTAACCAAGCATTATTGTCCAAGTAGATAAGAAGGTTTGAACATGAAGAGAGCACTTTATGGATTGCAGTTATGCTTGGTGGAGGGCTTGTATTTAATCTCAAATTGTAGTCTGAGAAGGGGGTGTCTGTCTCCCTTGGACATGGGAAATTTGGGAAATTGGAGGATTCAATTTTGGAAGGACGCATGGATTGGAATTTGCATTTTTTTTGTAAAACAAGTATTATATTCATAGTTATCAAGACATTTCATATCGTATCTCGGAAATTCAAATTTAAGATATATATCGTATCGTAATGTACATCATAAGATGTAAGAAATAATAAAAAATATAATTTATTTATATTTAAGCATATAAACAATACAAACAAAAAAGTCCAAAAAAATCTTTCATTCATATATTGTGACAAAAAAAACTAAAAAATATGAGTATGACCCTAGGCACCCAAAAGGCCCAAAACATGTCCAACGCCCACTATATACAAAGTGGATAAATGTTCATTTAAATACTAAATAGATGCTAATAATAATCATTAGTAGCCAAATATTGCATGAAGTCATCCCGACCTCATTGCCAACATCATCATCGTTACTTTGAGTTTCAACATCTTCCTCTTTTATTTCCTTATCTTGTTCTTCATCATTTTCTTCCTCAAATTCTTCATCTATAAGGTTTCGGGTGGATGCCACCTTTCGTTCCTTTGCAATTGCCGTCTTCTTTGCTTTATTATCCTTGTATCTTGTATCCTTTGGACCTAAAAAGAAAATTCAATTTGATAAGTTGATTCTCATTCATCAATTTTCACCATCTCCATAGTTTAAACATAAACATATATAATCTAAATATGTAGAGAAATAACTTGAAATAGTTGCCTTTCCTTCTCTTCCTTGATGTAGATGTTAGCATTGCATCGAACATTCATCCATTGAGTGTTGACCCTCCCTCTCTACAAGCCATTCATCTTTCGGATTCAACTCTTCCAAAATTATCAGATCATAGGTATCCCCTTCTTGGATTTTCTTGAGATGCCTTGGTTCCAATGCAAAGTTATACTTAATAAATACCAAAAGCATTGAGCTTATTTTGTTTCAAGCAAAATTTTTTTTGGGTGTGTATTTATTAATCATAAAAAAAAAAATTACTTGGAAAATATCACATTCGATCACAACAATAATTGAAAAAATGAGGAATTTTCTTTGGGGCAATACTCCCACCTTAGGGTCGGCAGTGGGGCGGATTTTCACAGATATCCGCCCTGCCTACCCCGAATGGAGCAAATTTGGATGTGCCTAAACATATATCGGAGCAGATTCGGGGCTCCAAATGGCATCCTACACAAATTCGGGTTGGATACGAATTTGGCTATATCCGCCCCGTGGATATCCATTTATATATGCTATTTTACTCGATGCCCTTACAATATAAAACCTAAGTCTTTCTCTGCTAAACCTAATTTTCACTCTCTGTCGCCTCACACACAAACATAAAATAGAACTCTCTCAAGAAAGAAACTTGAACGTTGTCAACCAACCCTCTCTTTCGGCGACCAGTGCCATAGAGTTGCAAATCGATCATCGCCAGAGTGAGAAGCAGAGTTGCAGAGTCACAAATCTGTGTCTCTATGTCTCATCAGAAGCGCAGAGTCATAAATTTGTCTCTCTATGTCTCATCAGAAGCTCTCTTTCGCCATTCGCAAATCTGTCTCTCATCAGAAGCTCTGTTTTGAGCCCAAATTCTCAACGATCGATCTTCTCTGTTATCTGTTGTGAGCTTGAATTATGCTCCTGCCCCAAAGATTTGATCTTTTTGAGCACGGATGATGAGGATTGAGATGATTCGTATGAGTAGCGAGACGCCATGTCTCTTGGGATCTTCACTTGCAGAGAAACCTCAACGATTAGGAACTCCCCCAAATTGCCAAACTCTTTCACATTACAATGGATTTGGGGTTTCATGAATTGAGAATGCACAAACTCCATTAGTTGGTGTGGATGAACGAAGTGCCACCAAGGGCATGTTTCCTTCCATGGACTGTTTTGAATGGGACCCCACGGTGAATAACATTAACATAAAGGGTTTACAATTGCCCAACAAATGTGTGTTATGTGGGCAAGTGCAAGAAACGATTGAACACATTTTGCTGTCATGTGTCTTGATAGCAAGACTGTTTTTCCGAGTTCAGAATCAATGCTCATAGTCATTCCTCTTTCTTCGAGTGACATGATGCAAAAGGGGTAAAACTGTAAAAGCCATTTTGTCTTTGCGCGGAACTTGGGTTTGGAATAGAATTCTTCACCCTTTTGTGTGGGTTTTGGCGGGAATGAATCAATAGGATTTTTAAAGGAGTTGAAAATATGTAAATAGTTTGTGGATAGATGTTGAAACTACCTTGTGGGTATGGGGATTCACTTGGGTCATTTTCAAGGATTCACATTTCTCCTAGTGCATATTTGATTGGGGAGACATTGTGATAAATACAAATACATGATACATACATTTATTTTTGTTTTGCTAATCAAAACAAAAAAAGTTACTAAACTAAATTATTTTACAAACTAAAAAAGTATAAAGTACCCAAATATAACTTGAAAAGAAAAAAAATACAACATCAAATACATTCCAATTTCAGTCACATCTAGCACTACATGTTAGGGTTAGGACACAAATTGCCATTGCCTTGAGTTCGGGACATTGATCTTCAAAATCAACTCACCACAATGCTAAATATGAAATAAATAAAATAGGACTTTGAAGAAACTAATAAGGCAATGAACTAATTTAGCATTTTCACAACCTCACCTGGATGTTTTTTATCTTTCAAAAGTATGACGGTTTTTTTTATACAAACATCCCATTCACATTTTTTAACTTGACTTTTTGCTTATGTATCTTGATCCTCGTTTCTTCATCATCATACATTCTCTCAATACATTGAGTAAATCCTTTCTTGATTTCAAGGTCGGCATAAAAGCCGTCATTATAATAAAACTTAAAAATAACATTGAGTTTATAAATTGGCAGATGGGAAATTGGCAAGTAAACCTTTTTTTTAAAGGCGAGCAAGTTTTTTATTGGATCAGACCGTTAAACGCTTGCGGTAGATTTCGAATCCTAGACTTGTGATACCATCCAATTGTTAACTTTAAAGAACTTAGAGTTTTATCATAAATTGTTAATTTACGCTAAGACTTGTAGTGGATGGTAAATTGTTAACTTTAAAGAACTTAGAACTTAGAGTAAATTGTGATACTAGTTAATTTTTAGTAATCCATTGGCAAGTAAATTGTTAACTTTAAAGAATCTAGAGTCTTAGCGTAGGCTTTTAGTAAATACCTTAGATAGAGATAGTATTTCGCCGCATGGAGTGGCCTACATAATTGCTTATTCCACCTTTCATCAACTATTTTCCATATAGGTTTATAGTGTTTCTTTATATTGCGAAAGTTAGTAGCAATTCTTTTTTTAGCCGAAATCTATAGCTTCATAAACATATCCCATTGCCGGCTTCACATCTCCATTTACAAGCCTTAGAACCTTTACCAAAGGAATCACAATCATTAGGCAATACCTGATGGCATTCCAAAATTCTTCATTCCCACCTATGCAGTTAAAATGGATAATGGACCCATAACGGTTTAGGAGCGTTATAGGTTATAACGAGATATAACTGTATATAATGAAATATTTTTAAAATATATATTTTATACCCTCACTAACTATTAATGTGTTATAGACTATATATTTTTATAACCCTTCTATAGTGTCATTTTGTTTGCAAGAAAAGGAAATATACACAGAATATACAACTATCATTCTCATGATTTTATACTCATAAATCATTCAAAGCTAAACTTCAATTTTGCCTCTCTTTCGTTGCAACCACATTAGAAACAATCTCTCTTGAAGGGTTTATAACTTTTGATGTTTGATGTGAAGATATGCCACAGTTAATTGATTATACAAACAAATATAATATTTCCAATAGATAATCTCATGTTCAGTAACTCAAACAATAGATTATATAATATTGACCAATTAATGTTAAAATAAGGACAAAGTTGTATTATAGGTTTAAAGAACTCCCAACCCAAACCAGACAGAACTGGTGACACATGCTTAAACCATTATTAGCTCAGGGGTAACCTCTCTATTATAAATACATCTAGTCAATGCCTTTATTAGATGTCCTCGATATGGAAATTATTTGCATCCATAATCAATCAAGTTTGCTCATAAGTCTCCACATAAACAATCAATTTTTACAACATAATCCAAGTGTTTCTTGTAAGAAACTAAACTAAGAATCACAGAGATCCTAGCAAAGATCCAACTTCATCACCATCTTTGCTAAACTTCATCATTTACAAGCTAAACTTCTCAACTCTCTGTTAAAAGAAAGGTTTAAAGAAGAAGGAAACCTTACAAGATCGCAAGTACTGCTTCCAATCCAAGCAAATCCGAGCAGTAGATCCAAGTACTGTTTCTTCATCAGCAGCAGCAAAGATCCAAGTACTGCTTCTTCCCCTTTCCTCTTCTTCTTCTCTTTCCCTTCTCTTCCCCGTTCTCTTCTTCCCTCCTTCTCTTTCCCTTTTCTTCTCTTCAAAGAGATCATAGCCGCACGTCTTCTGTTCTTCTTATTTTCTTCTCTACTTCTTCCCTCTTCTGTTCTTTGGGTAGTTAGGGTTCTGTGAGGTTGATTTTTTTTTAATGTATCACGAGGAAAGATATAACGTCGTCACTACAAAAAATGTTATCCCGTTAAAATGGCGTTATATCACCGACCGTTATAGCCTAATGTTAAAGTGGAAAATCTAACGATTCAACCTCGTTAAACGATTATAACACTGTTATAACGGTGTTATATCGCCGTTTTAACTGCACAAATTCCCACATGATGGAAACCACTTCAATTGCTTCCGGCTTCGTAGCATATGAACACCTTTTCCATTTGGGAGAACCAAACATTGCTCTCAAAGCAATCTTATGCTTGTGCATGCTCTTCAAGGTAAGATAAGCCATAGCAAATCTAGTCACTCCAGCTCTAACCAAATCGGCTCCTTTAATATATTTCCTCCTCATCAATGCCAAAAACCATTCATGCTTATATATGTAAACAATCACCTTCCTTATACTTTGGATCATTGCTAAGTGGGTAGGCAACTTGGTGCCTGTCTTGAAGCATGAGATTGATGCAATGGGCAGCACATGGAGACCAAAATAAGTGAGGTTTCCTATCGATCAACTTTTGCCTTGCCGCCTATGCAGTTCAATCGGAAAGCGGTCACAGCGCGGTCCAAGACCGAATTACGATTAAGCAGGATAAATTGAGATTAATCAAATTTAATCAGTCTACTTTAAATATTAATATATAATTTAATTTTTACTAATTTACAGCTGAATTTAATTTTGTAGGTACCTAGACTTGTTTAAGAACAACCAGCAAAACACAACACAAGTAACAACAAGTGATAGCAAGTTAGCACTTAGCAACATCACTCTACCAGTAAATAGCATTATGTAAACTCTAAAACTAACATTCAATCATTAAAATAAAAAATAAATTGATATAAGTTATATCGGTAAAAATAATTTGCATTCAATCATTTATAAATAAATCGATATAAGTTATAACCGTAAAAATAAGTTATAGCAATACATCGGTGAGTCGACTGGGTCGATTAATCGGTGACTCGTTGATTGCTGATTTTTCAGAGTCCGCAGAATCCCAACCAATTTCCCCAATTCGGTTCGCCGATTTTTCACCGCATTTAATAACATAGCCTGCCGCAACATAAGCAGATGCACTATCCGTGACAACTTGCACAACATATTCTTCCCCAACATCTACTACAATGAAATCAAGCAACTCACAAAGCATCGACATTACAATTTATTGCTTGGTGTTTACACTTTTTAAAAACACGATCCCCATAGGACTATTCACAAAAAAATTTGTGATTGGCCTTTGTTTTCCATCCGTCCACCCATCTACCCTTTATTGTACGTGTTTATTTTCTACTTTATTCTTCAATAACTTCTCCCTCACCTCATAGTATAAAGGGGGTTTCAAGCCTTTCTCAAAGTTGCCAATTCACACATTTGTTTGAAATAATAGCTATTAACCAAGTTAAAAGGAAGAGCATTTACATACAAGCACCTAGCAATAGATTGACAAACCGCATTTCTAGTAAGCCCACCCTTCAACATAACAGTAACCAACTTGCTTTATACCACTTTGAATGAAAGCGCCCATCATAAATATCTTTGGTTGAGACAAAGGACCACTTCTACCCACATCATTCTCAACATCAACCACAACTTTAGTTTCTTGTTTTTTAACCAATTAATTAAGCATCTTAAAAAAGTATGCCTTAATCTCTTTGGATACCTTACTACATGCGACAACATCTTTATTTGTTCCAGTAAGATTATGTTTCATTTTTGTTATGCCTCCAATCAACTGTGTTGTACAATGTTTAAGTTCCTACCATTAAGAGCTCTTTCGCAATATTGTCTTGTTGCTTCATCATCACCACTACTAGGAGGTATTAATAAGCCCACACAAACACGAATGGTGGAGAAGAAATTATTTTGGGAAAAAGAAAAAAGTATACCTACAATGGCCACCGATGGACATTTTACGTGGAAGCTTCAAATCTTCGATCAAAGACACGCACTAGGTGCTCCTTGAAAAAGAAAACTATCCACGAAGAAAGATCGTGATAAGCAAAAAATAGGTTCAAAAGTGGAAAAAAACAAAAAACAAAAAACAAAATCAGAATGTATTTTTTTTTTTTTTAAAGAAATGGGTCTCGACTAGTACACGATACTTTAGTTTATGTGCAAAACTTACTTATTATAGTGGAACAAGTATTAATAATTTAATAACTATGATTATATTAAATCAAAAGGATGATGGACAATGGAAAAATAACATTGCCTTTTACAAAAAGTATACATTTTGTATGAGATCTATGCCTTGCTATGAACGATACGATGTACGATATATCATATATAAGCCTCATCAATACAATACATAATATCTTATGATACAGTGATATAGGACGATGCAGGGTGTACCGTCCATGTATGACATAAATGAATGGATGAATCATAGTCAATACCTAGCTAATGTGTCACACCAGTCGTATATTAATTATTGTTTTGAATATATAGTATATACTTTTAAACAAATATATTTATTTGTACCATATCTTATAGTACACGATATATTAAAATACACATATCTTTAAACTATGGATCTATGTTGTATGCTATTCCCGTCAAACATACAAAAGGATAACTTAATGTCTTTGAATTTATCTCAGCTAGTACTCCACGGCCAAAGGGTAACTTTGATACCTTTCCATATACCCTTTAATACTTGTCCATAAGCTGTCCACAAACTTGTTGATCCGTTTGAATGTCCTTTTGTTTCTCTTCCTCCAAATCACCCAAACGAGGCATGAATGCATCTATTCCATGCCCAAAGAACGAAGTCTGAGAAGTTCAGGAGTTTAGAAGAGGACTCATTCCAACCTTCCACCCGAGTCAAGAGAGAAGAAGAGGCAAGAAGGTGAATATTGAACTTGGACAAAGCTTTGCTTCAAAGATCAGTCACCAAGGGACATCACAAAACTAGGTGATCAATGAACTTTTCAGCTGAATTGGATAATATGCATTGGTTGAGGATGATGAGGCCCCTCTTGCCAATGTTGTTCACTGTGAGAAACCTTCCATGGAGGACAGTCCAAAGGAGGAAAGAGGCTGTAGGGGCCGGGTGGATTTCAATCATCCAAAGGAAACACTGGAGCTTACTAAGTCTCAACTGTACTTTTGAGTCCAATTCCCAAGAATATACATTCTCTCTCTAAAGAAAAGTAGCTCAGTGACAGACTTATTTCAGCTTCATAATGGAAACAATGGAGGGTGGAATATTGGGCCGAGAAGGGCTATCTCTGACGTATAGATTTCCCACCCTACTTTTAGATACTCTCTTGAGATCCTTGGAGATGGGATGACAAATAAGTAAGTTTTCAGTTGAAAACAGTCATTTCAAGCATATTTAGATTGCTAACAAAGATGCCAATGAAGCAATTTTCCCTTGCCAATTCGGGCGTAAATTACCTTGGATGCAAGAAATCTCTTCTAGAGTAAATTTCTTTATCTGGACTCTGGGTTATGGCAGTGTTGACCATTGATAACCTTCAGAGGAACTTGTTTCTCCCAAATAAATGCACCATTTGCGAGTCCAGTGAGGAGACCATCAACTGCCTATTCAGTACTTGTCCATTTTCCATGCAAGTTTGGATTTCCACTTGCAATGACTCCACTATGCTCCTTTGTCTGATACTTCGCTTCATATGAGATGGATGATCCCTGAAAAGGGAAATGGCTTTGGGATCGAGTTCTTTTGGCTATTATCTGGTGCATCTGGATATAGAGAAATAATATAGTTTTCAAGGGGATCAGGAAGGATTGACACTTTTATGCATTGAGGTGAAGGCTTTGGTTTGGCATTGAGGCGATATTTGGGGTACCATTGAAAATGTTGATTTTCATGTTTGTGTGTTCGATTAGGAGAGTTTGTTCTCAGTGTAAGATCTATTATGCAATTCAATTCTTTTTTTCCTTCTTTGCTTGGTGACTGTTTGATCGATTGAAATTTTTTTTTTAATTATTATTATTTTTATTGATTTGAAGTATCAAATAATGTGTTAGAAGTTATAACTCTGCAGGTGTCCCAGTCCTCAGCTAGTTAACTTACCTCTCTTCATCTTTTCTCCCACATTAAAACAAAATTAATGATGCACGGACACGGAGACATGCATCGTGTCAACACGAACATGCCGACTTGACAATTTTCGAAAAATTAGGACTCGGCGACACGTCTATGTTTTTTTCAATCAAATCATATGAAGATAAACAATAATGCAATAAAAAGAGTTTAAATAAAAAAGAATAATAAGAAGAGTGAAAATGAAAATGAACACAAACAATGCATTCGTCTCTCTATTACAGTAGAAAAAAATAGAAAAAACCATGAAAGAACAATAGACAAAAAAGATGTATAAAAGTGGAGAAGATCACACTCTGTCGTAAGAAAAAGAACAAAGTAAAGAAGTAGAGGGCAGAAGAAGCAAACGAAAGAAAAATAAACAAAGATTAAGAATAAGCATAAACTTCCTCTATGCTTCAGTGGCCTTTTGTCGCCCTATCTTGACTAGTAAATCATAATTTAAAGTTTTTCACTTGAGATTAACAACCTTCAAATCAGGCGGTTATTGGAGGCCACCTAAAAATAAAAAAATAAAAAAAAGTTGGTTGTTGAGTATTGACTGTGTCCTGATCATGTTTTCGGTGTCTCGGAGGTGTGTATGACATGTTGACCGCATTGACGATATGTTTGACCTACTGACATGTTGACTTAGGTGTTCGACGTGTCGAACGTGTGTCGAGTGAGTGTCGTCGGATATGTGTAGACACGGATACACGTTTTTCGAAGTGTCCATGCATCCTTGAACAAAACCCAACAAACTCGTCACATAGCATTGTTCATTCCCAAAAAAACGATGCTAATGAAAGTTTATGTTTTTTTTTGTTTTTTCTTAGCTACCTAAAATTTTTTGAATATAAATGATGAGGCGATGACTATAAATGAAATTTAATGCTAATATTGATGGATAGTAGGACTGGGCGTTTCAGACCGAAAACTCAGATCGATTAAGTAATTTAATGTTAGGTCCTAGAACCCGGACTAGACCAAAATTTTTGGTTTGGTTCTCTATTTTCCAAAACCCGTCAGTTTATCGATGCGGCTTGAGTTACCACCCTTTAATAATTTTATATTCATTTTACATCTGATGCTCTACATTGCATTCATCTTTGAAGTGGACGGTGAGGATAATATTTTTAGACTCTTCACTTCTCTTTTCTTCAAATAGAGAAAGAAAACTTCTAGTTTTGGTACAGCCGGCGAAAGAAAATGAAGCCTTGCAGAAGCTCGTCGAGCAAATGGGTGACGATCGCAAGGATACTGTCCGGTCGCACTGACAGTGCGATCAAGAACGACTGAAATTTCTGATTCTACTTGACGTTGAGGTATGGGTCATCGTAGTTAAGGTTTAATTGTTGTTCTTGATTGAGAAGTAGACGGAGAAGATTTGTTGCTCGGTTGGGTACAATCGGGTGGAAGAAGTGGCGATTTGGGGTCCTCCATGGATCAGATGAGTTTTTTTTTTGGGTTTCCTCGAAATATGTTCTTCATTTTCTATTTGTGTTGTTAAGTTTGGGTGGGTGGGGGGGGGGGGGGGGGGGGGGGGGGGGAGGTTCTCTCGAATTCTGTTCTTATCTTCAATCTGTGATGTTTGAATTGGGCTGAAAAAAATGGGTCGAAAAAGGTGGATTGAAAAATGGATTGGACCAAGACTGGCCCAGCCAAAGTGTCGGTTAACTGGGACCTGGTTAACTTGCCCAAAGTGTTGGTTTAACCGGTCTCTGTAAATCAAATTTTTTTTTTTATCCCCGTCCGGTTTTTGGTTTTGGCTAATCAGGCCGGTTACCTGGACTGGCCCAGCCCTAATGGACAGGAAGCCAATCAGTTTCCACTTTACAATGATTATGAATTGTTTAGGGCAATGGGTTTCGGTTAGATGAAATAGTTGGTTTTTTAGATTTGTTCAATGAAATTGGGTGAAAGTCAAAGTGTTGGAAATGAGGAATCTATAGGGTTGTTACCAAGGTCCGTACTGAATGAATTCATGAAGGCACAAAATTGTCATTGGTGGAAGAATTTTGCAGTTAAGATTATTTTGGGAAGGCTATCTTAGTTACTAATGGAGCTTGAGATTTTCCTAATTAAGGAACAACAGTTCACACTTCTAAGCAAGAGGATGAAGACAATAGATTTCACTGAAGCAGAATGCATTTGCAAACTGTGAACCAAGGGGAGACTAAGGCTGTGTTTGGTTGCTTAAGAAAATTTTTATTTGACAAATCCTGAAAACTTTGCGTTGCTAGAAATGGAAGTTCTTGTCAAATTCAACTGTAATGCAACTTTTACTAGTGACAATAGTTAAGCTGACATTTAACGATTTTCCCCTGAAAATTCTCAAATTGATTCAGAAACAGTCAATATGATTAATGTTGAATTTTGCATGCATAGTGACAGTTTCTCACAATGTTCTATTGTGTCAATTTTTTCTTATTGCAGGACTTGAAGTGTTTTGTGTTCTCTCTCATCTCACTGCATTTCAAGATCAAGCCCATATAAACCAAGATGCCTGGTTAGGTTTTTGCTGCATAACAGTGTGAACAATTTGTATGGGGCACGCAAACTGCATGCATCAGCTCTTTTCTACCTCCTGCTTCTCTAATTGATATTTCCCTAACCTTGGTTTTGGCGGTTATGATTTGAATCAAATTCAACTGAATTTCTTTTAAAATGTGATTGTTGCATATTTACATGTTCTTAGTGAATCTGTAGAAACAAGGATACAGTAAATTGCTTTATCAATTCTATGTGCATCGTGGTTTGGTTCAGTTCCCTTAATTGCATTCTTGACTTTAATAGATTGAAAGTAGTCTTAAAGCATATGGAAGTGGCTGCTCTAAATGCCTTTAATGTAATCATCAGATCAGATTATAGCTAAATCGTTGTATTTATATGTGATACAATTCTATCCTAAGCACTGATTAAAGCCTTATTAGGGTAAGCAATCCTTTTACAAAGAAGGGGGAAAAGGGTATGCACTCTGGTATTGGAAAGGCAATAGATTCATGACATTTTCAAGGATTGGGAGAGAATTTCCATCACTTATAGAAGATTGGAAAAAACAGACTTGTTTCATTTTTTGCAAGAGTTTGTTTGTTTCACATTAGACTCGGATGATATGCTGATAAGATTAAAAGACGCTGTCCATTGCACTTGGTCTCTAAATTGAGCAATTTAAGGATACACAGATATGGTTCTGTATTTGTTTGAAAATTTGAAAATCATATAAGATGAGAATGCTCTCATGAAGATTCAGGTAAATGTGGATATCTTACATTTTTGCATGGCCTGTGACTTTGAGCCATTTTTTGTTTTTTTTTTTTTCAATTTTTTTATGTTTACTGAAAGTGTTGTGCTTTAAAAAAAAGAAAAAAAGAAAAAAAAGGTAAAAACTGATTTTCTGGTGTATGGGTATTCTGTTCAAATATGGTGTCTAAAGTTTCTTAATAAATTTCAAATGTACATTTCCACTGGCTAAAACTATTGAGGAACACCATTCAAAAACACCAAATTCATCAGAACTTTTGTGCTTATTTTCGAGTGAGATGTAGCATTGAGAACTCGAGCTTAGGCTGAATTTCACGAATATTGATTTTCCTTGGTTTATTCAACTTCCCTTTCCTATCTCGACCCCCTCTCTTTACCATACACTTACTTTCTTTCTCCATTTTCAAGGAGTTATTCATTTTAAAAGAGTTATCGAATGGCAATAGAAGTGGCGATGAGGAAGAAGAAAGGCAATAGATTCATGACATTTTTTTTTTTAAATTTCTCCGCTTTTATTTGTTTAAACTGTGCGTGGTCCAAGCGTAGCATAGAGGGCTGTGGAATTGTGCTCCACCTTGCCATGCACAATTCAGCAAGGGTTTCTTTTATTTATTTGTTATCATTTTTAAGGGACACTATGAATTTAGGCAAAAAATGGTTTTCACTTACTGCACACCACCCATTATATATTTTTTTTGTTTACAGTAATGACCCTGCACGTGATCTCCTTCATGTAGTTTTCATTTTCATCCTGCTTCTCCTTCAACGGATTTTCCTTCTAATAATCACTTTTCTTTCAACTGCTCTTAGATCTTCTCCTCTTCCTCCTTCAATTGTTGTTCATCCTCCACATTTGCAACGCCATCTCTATGTATTAGTAGGCACAATTGGTAGGCATATGCTATGTTATCTTGGGTCTCTCTGTTCCCCTTCAATGTTTATCTATGCTCTCCATATGAGCTTTAAACATGTGCCAACCATATTGTCAGTATGTTAGGCAAATGCACTCTATAATGGGTGTTATCCATCTCTGAGGTTTTAGGGGCTCTGTGCGAAGACTAAAAATAAGGGCTTTTTTTTTTTTTTTATGTAAAAAAGAAAGTAAATAATATTTTTATGTTTTAATACTATATACATCTGATTTTACACATGAAAATCTAATACGCGTCCTTTTAATATACTTAAAAAAAAAAGAAATCAAATACATATTCTAAAAAAAAAGAAGCAATTAGGTGGGTAAGACTTGAACACAAGACCTTCCATGAGGTTGGTAAAATGAAAATAGTTCTTGACTATTGAAGCAACAGATATTATAAAAAAAAAATAGTGAATCCAAATTAATTTTATCAATTAAAATTTATCCTTATTAAAAATATATATATATATATATAAATAAAAATAAATTTGGGGGCCATTCTAACCCAAGGGCATGCGCGGTTGCATTGCTTGCACCTAGCAAGAACTGGTCTAAGCATGTGGTTTGTGTTAAGAACTATTTTAAGATCATTCACACGGTGAAAATAGATTTTATCATTGATTACCATAGAATATGCATGATATGCATAGGTTTGAATCAATTTTTCAGACTATAATAATCTATTTGAACTACTCTTTACCATCCAAGTTCATGGTAGACATTGGTTTAAGACTATCTTACAGGGTATGACACCAATTCAAAATATTCTTTAAGCAATCCCTAAAATTGATTTGGATGGTAGGCAATGTTTCAAACACGTGTCTACCATATGTGGTAGACAATTAGTAAATGCACTCTGAATTATGGCAGGCACTCACAAAATATATGTGGAATCAATTCATTGCCTACTGTAACATAGATATGTGCTATTAGATACACGACCCACTTGCAGGTTTTAGATTGTTTAAAAAAAAAGATTGTTTTAAACACGTGCCTACTATATTGGTAACATGGTAGGAAAATCATAGAATGCACAATGCACACAATCCCAACAAAAGTTGTACATATTAAACAACCATCCCTATAGTGTGAACTCCTTACTTATACATGGAAATAGAAAAAAGAGAGAGATGTTGATTAGTTGTTGTAGATTTGGAGTAGGAGGACCCAATGAAGGGGAAAGAGATATGAAAAGGAGAGAGATTAGGATTTAAACGTGCGAGATATGTGGGAGGAGTTGTTGAAGCGTTGATGGATATAACACGTGAGAGTGTCCTTAATTGTGAACCGGAACTCAATGGGTCCTAACCGGTAATCCAAAAGTGAAATTTGGTAAGACAAAAAAGAATTTAAAGGAAGCTGCTATGCACACCCATGTTTTCCTCCAATTCGACCACATTTCCCCTCTAAAACTAGCGAAAGTTTTACTAGGAGCCACCAAGCAATTAAAACTCTCTCTCCGACCATTTTTGCAGGAAAATCACGAGGCTCTCTAGGGTAGATGCGCAAGAACCTCTGTCATGCGCTTCTCCGTCCATTTTCAATTATAATTGACCCACATTCCTCCCATTTGATGTTGTTTGCCTCCCATTGCTCAATTCATTTGAGCTTGATTTCAAAAGAGAAAGCTTGAAGATGGAGGAAGGAGAGTTTATAGGCTTTTCCAAATGTTCAAACAACTTTGAGGGAGATGTTAGTTGCTTGCTTATGACTATGGAAAAACCCATTTGAGGTGTATTTCTTGCTTATTTTGTAGCTTTTAGGTTTTTGTTTGTAATAGCTTAATGTTGTTTGATAATGAAGTATTCCAAGTGTTTTTTTATAGCAACTAGCATGTTGTGTAAATAATGAATTCATTTTTTCTTTCTTTCTTTTTAGCGTTTCATGTAAATGTCGCATTGAGTTTGTAATCTATCATGACTTTATTTTGACAATGGTAATTCTTATTCATATTATGATATGCATTGAAATGTTGAATTTTTTGATATTTTGTTAATTTGAGTTTTACTAGGATGGTTATACAATTTATTATTGGTATGTATTGTTCGGGTTTTTGTGATTACTAATAGGTTGACTCAGTACTCAATCCTTGACCGAGTTGTTACCGGGAACAGAGTAAACAACTCAGCAAGATTGAAGAAAAAATGTGACAATAACAATGGCAAAAGTCATGATTGAAACAGATTAAATTATTGGAGGTTCTATAATTCCAATAAATATCGAATAATGCATGCATGTTACATGACATAGTCCATGTTTTTGATGGTTTTTAGTTTGTACTTGTTGCCACAATAATTTCACTTTTGCACTTTAAAATGAGATTCAACTAATGAAAAATTTATGTGGTTGTGAATGACTGACTTTTTTCAATCTTTTCGACTTTGGTTCCGTAGGAGCAAGTTAGAAAGATTGAGAAATAGAATTATCTGACTTGATTCGTTCTCAATAGCCATGAGAGGATCATCTTAGGTTGGTCCCATTGTCGACTAATGCTCTTCAAACAACCTAGACCCATTAAGTACTGATTACGTTGAATGAGTTTTGTTAAGTTAACCCTTTAATTATTAAACAAGTTCATGTTGAACAAATTGGGGGAATTTTGTTTTCTTAATCTAAATATGATGAACTTGTAAAATGCAATGTTAAACAATGCGGTTAGTAGAAATGTGTTTGTTAGCCCACATTGAAAATACAAGATAAACGCACACATAGACAAAAAAGAGTTACACTAAAGCCAATATCTTCAAAACAACAAAAACACCAACAAAACAACACTACTCACCTATTGTTGAGGCATTCCACCATCTTGGCTTGGTTTTCAAATAGATTGCAACAATCCCAACATTTAATATCAAGTCGGTTAGAATCGCATGTGAGTATTTCGGTTTGTCAAGGTAAAGACCGGTAGAATGCTTCTTTCGGCATAAGAATCACTTGTTGTGACTGGTAGAAATACTTCTTTTCGGCATAGGAATCACTTTGATAGTTCCAACATCTCATCACGAGTGGAGGTAGACAACTGCACGTCTAACAATTTCTTCTTGAAGCCATGGTTGAAACATGAATTGAGTCGACTAAATCTCTAGTTAAATGCCAATAACATTAGTCAAATGCCATGGTTGAAACATGTATAAAAAAAAGGATACAAAACAACGGTATGTCATTCGAGGAGAACCAATAACATTCAATGCGAGTAGAGAATGCCAAAACATCAGAAGAGCAACAATCAAAATTTGTGATAGAGTTTTTTTTTGAAATCCTTGAAATTCTACTTTTTCTCATCAACTCTTTGCTATTTATAGACTCAAAGATGTAAGAGTTGTGTTTTGGCACCCTATTGCCCATACACCTACTGTTGTGGTCCCCAAACGATAAAGCTCTGATGACAAATATAGGGATTGTCTTTGCATATAGGGAATGACATGGCATGCCTAATATTGTTATTCATTTTTTAACCCGTCAAACCACATGATATATTGCCCATCTCTTTTGAATATAAAAAAGCAAACGAACAATGACTAGTTTAGCAATAGGTGCAAAAGTATCATGATAATCTTGTCCTTCAATCTGACTATACCCTTTAGCAACCAAATGGGCCATGCAGTGTTCTTGATCTTGAAAACTCACTTACAGCCTACAAGCTTGTGATTCGACTGTAATGGAACAACGATCCATGTATGATTTTGTTCTAATGCTTCAATTTTAGCAACCATTGCATCTCTTCATTGTGGAATTTGGTATTTGTTTTTGTTCTCCTAACTTATTTGGGATTCCATGAATGAGTGTGTGCTTTTGGTATTCGTTTTTCTGCAATTCAAATTGAATACCTGTCAGACTCCACAATGATAACTCAATTTCAAGTCTTTGAAATACCCATTCGACTTTATTGAGTTTCCCCATATCACTTCAGAATTTGGCTGAAAGACATCCTCTGCACTAGAAGGTTCAAATTGGCGGTACTTTTTTGCTTGTGGATGTATACATTTGCTCTACCTCATTCCCCAACACCCCATCCCCAACAGCGTTGTGCTTTATATCAGTCAGTTTTGAATTTCTTTGTGTGTCTGTTGACATGCTAGAATATATACCAGAATTTTTTGCATACAATTTGAGCGTTTGCATTTCTATCTGTGTATCCAGAGCTGTGACCTGGCCCCTTCGGTGACAATATTAAAAAGGTTTATGTATTCATTTACAAGTTCATAGGAGGAAAAATTCCAATGACATAAACAACAAGGTACTTTGAAAGCTTAAGCCACAATTAGGAAGGAGAAATCGTGTACCATACTAAAATGTTTCATACCATAGCAGTTATAGGTTTCTTAGATTTCAAATGCAAAAAGCCTTCATAGAGCCTAGATTCAATTACACTAGGTTTCTTTTCTAAGTTAATCCTCGTTTTCCTTACTTTCATCATCATCATTCTTGCCAGTTTTATCATCACTACTTTCATTGCTACCATCATTACTAGCTAACACCATTACTATCTAGCCTTATCTTCACTACCACTAAATTTATTATTTCTTCATCTAAAGCAACTCATTCTAAAATATCTAGAACCTTTTCCCTATATTTCATAGGAGTTTCCTTTATCAGTCTTGTTTATTACTTGTTATTGTTGTTATCAATAATATGCAAATACACCAACACAATAAAAACAGCAGCACGCACAGAACACAACGATATTACGTGGTTCGACAACTTGCCTACTCTATGGGTGATGATGGCACTACTTCTTATTAATTCCAAAAATACGATAAGAAGATACAAAGTTTCACTAACGAAGAGTTTACTAACATAAAAAACAGATGCCTCACTAACACAACAGCTGCACACAAACTCAACAGCACACAAAATGCTACATAAACGCAGCAGACGCGAAGCACAAAATGCAACAATCATGTAGCACACGACGCAACTGAAATGCAACACAAAATGCAGAAATGCAATACAGAAAATCAGCACGGTTGCAGCAGAAATGCAACACAGAAAATCAACATCAACTCGTGCCCCGTTCTCTTTCAATCACCAATGCTTTTATGAAAAAACACGAGACCTGAATTAGGAACTCTTGTCCACCCCCCCCCCCCCCCCCCCCTCCCCCCCCCAAAAAAAAAAAACTCTTTCCACCATCCAAAACAAACAAGGGAAGAGTTATCCACCTCAAACTAAAAAAGGAGAGTCCAAACAATTAGAAACTCATTTCACTGTCCAAAACAAACAAAGGAAGAATCTCAATTTGAGAACTCTTGTTTATTACTAAAAAATCAATATAAGCCAAAATTTTACAATCTCCACTTTGGCTCATATTTCAGGCCACTACCATATATCTCCACCTTGGCATGAAATGGACACTTCACCAAGACTCAAACCATCACACCACACAATGCCCTAAATGCATAATGCCTCAAAGGGCCTTAACAATAGTAAATGTTGGTCAAGTTGAGAAAATGCTTAAACTTGACCAAACCATCACCAAATCTGCAAAAATACATGTAGTGATCACACTCACTTTGTGTATACTTTAGTGATAACTTAAATGTGTCAAACTTCTTATACCACTATCGTGGTGACTGTTTCAAGCCATACAAAGGCTTCTTCAATTTGCACACAAAGCCAGCAATTACAAATCCAACAGGCTGATGCTCTTCCAAACTCAATGCAAGAACCTAAATTTAAAATCTAATTGCTTGAGTTCCAAGTCAAACTGTGTAACTAAACCTAAAAGGACTCGTATTGAGGTGTATTTCATTACGGGAGAGAAAGCTGCATCATATACAATACCCTCAACCTGTGCATATCCTTTTACTACTAATTTTGTCTCATAACGTACACCATTACCTTCGAAGTTTGGAGAACCTTCCACAACTAAGGATGACTCAATTTGTTGCTAACCTTGTTCCACAATAGAAAGTTCTTCATCCGCTACACCTGACACATCATTAATTTCTATTTCATCAGTAGCAACATTATCATCTATAGTAGAATTCCTTGGAGTAATAATAAACTCCACCTGTTCCATATCATCATTAAGGAAATACAGATTCTCATGTCCCTTTCATAATCCCACATTCACCTGTAAACTTGTACCCACCAGATTCTAAAGTACTCAAAGAAATCAAACTCTTACACAAATCATGAACATGTCTAACCTCAGTCAAAACTATAACAACTCCATCAAACATCTGAACCCGAACTGTACCAACTCCAATAATTTTGCAGGTAACGTCATTACCCATCAAAACATTTCCACATTCTACGGATTTGTAAGAAGTGAACAATCCCTATATTGGCACATATGTTATGTGGCTCTTGAGTCCAATAACCATCTATCTGATAGATAACTACTAGAAGTAACACTCAACACCTCATCAACGTTGGAAAAATTGGATGCTTGAGCCACAAACGTCACTCCATTTTCTAACAATTTCTTCTTCCATTCCTCTTTATCTTTATGCTTAGGACAAACCTTCGTTATGTGACCAATCTCATGACAACAATAGCATTCAGAGTCATCATAGTTTTCATATTTGGGGCGATTCATATTTTCCCCATAACCTTTATACTCTGTCCTTCCCCTTGCAACAAAGCCTTCAGCTTGAACCTCATCAGTCACATCCTGCTTTTTAGCAGCCTTAGACATCAAGGTTGAAGTAACCTCATCAAATGTAAACTCTTGTTTACCATACAAGACATTATCAACTATTGTATCATATGAATTAGGAAGAGTACAAAGTAAAACAATAGATTTATCATGATCATCAAACTTTTTTTTTTTTTTTAAATAATTTGGGTCATTGACCCTTTTTTATTTATTTTTTAATCCATGCCCGAAGGCTACATGAATGACCCTATAGGGCTAACCAAACCAGACCCGAAGACTACAATATTGTTGTCACTTAATATCCTTGTCGTCTCCATCTCGCATGGAGACTTATGTTCACTCCGGTCCATCACCTCCACTTCGCATGAAGACTTGCTTTTGCTTCACTCCGATCCAGTCCATCTAAGCAATTACATTCAATACTTAAAGGCTTATCAACGTGAACACACGTGCTCATAATAATCAGACGAAAACTCACAAAATCCTAACTTGTGAGTCTCGAACCCGCGACCTCTCACAATAAGAGTAGATATCCGACCAACTGAGCTACAATTGGTGGAATGATCATCAACTTCATCTCCCAAGTTAGGCAAATGAGTAGCAATTTTTCAAAAGTCATTAATATGTTCGTTCATATACTTACCCGGATCCATCTTGAACTTGTAAAGTTTTTTTTTCTTAAGATAAAACACCGTAGTGAGACATTTCTATAAATACACGTTCTCCAACTTTTCCCAAAGATCCTTTGCCGAGGTTTCCTTCTGGTAGTGTAGATCACATCTTTCGACAAACACAAACGAATTGTGCTACAAGCACTCAAATCAAGTTCTTCCCATTCATCATCATCCATCTTTTCAGGTTTACCTTTCAACGCTTTGTACAACTTCTCTTTGATGAGAACATCCTTCACTTGGTTTTGCCATAAACTAAAATTATTATAGCCATTAAACTTCTCGATTCCACAAATCAAAGCCCCCTTATAAAATTTGAATCCGAAAAACTCGAACTTTCACCCATCTTCAACCTCCAAAGATAAAAACAATGGCTTTAATACCACTTGTTATCAATAATACGCAAATACACCAACACAATAATAAAAATAACATACAAAGAACATAACGATATTACGTGGTTCGACAATTTTTCTATTCCATGGGTGATGATGTGACAACTTCTTATTAATTCCAAAAATATGATAAGAAGATATAAAATTTCACTAACGAAGAGTTTACTAACAGAAAAACGGTTGCCTCACAAACGCAGCAACTGCACACAAACTCAGCGTCACACAAAACGCAGCAAACATGAAACACAAAAAGCAGCAGTCACGCAGCTCAAATGCAGAAATGCAACACAAAAAATAAGCACAGTTGCAACAGAAACACAACACAGAAAATCAGCATCAACTCCTACCCCGTTCTTCTTTAATCACCAAGGCTTTTATGGGAAAGCAAGAGTCCTGAATTAGGAACTCTTGTTCTTCGCCTCAAATTAGGAAATGTGAGTTTTGTTCTCCACCCCAAATTAAGAAAAGAGAGTCCAAACAATTAAAACTAGGAAAAGTGAGTCTTGTTATCTATACCAAACTAGGAAAGGATAGTCCAAATAGTTAGAAACTCTTTCTACCGTCCAAAACAAACAAGGGAAGAGTTCTCCACCTCAAGCTAAGAAATGAGAGTCCAAACAATTAGAAACTCCTTTCATTGTCTAAACAAACAAGAGAAGAGTCCCAATTTGAGAACTCTTTTTTGTTACTAAAAACTTAAAATGAGCAAAAATTCTACACTTGTTGCCTACATCATACACAAATATTTCTCGAATTCTCATTATTCTCTTGTTTAATTTCTGCCACCTTATACTCTTCTTTTCCTCTACACCAAGAACATTTTGCAATGCTTCAAATAATTTGAAGCAAAAAAAAAAAAAAATTCTTGGTTCCACACACTACAAGAAAACTGTATTTTAGCGACGGTCGCCAAAGGTATACAGCGACGGTCGCCAAAGGTATACAGCGACGGTTATGACTGTCGCTAAATAAAACAGCGACGGTTACAAAACCGCCGCTAATAAAGGCGTCACTAGGTCATTCAGCGACGGTTTTAAGCAACCGCTGGCATAACCGTCGCTAAATACTATATAGCGACGGTTTAATGTAGTGACGTTTATAATCGTCGACGAAATTCAATGAACAATCCAACTTTTTGCCTTTTAGCGACGCTTTGCAACCGCCGCTAAATTCCCTTTGATAATTCAAATTTTTTTACCATATAAAAATCACATTTTTCAACCTGTAGTGTTTTCTTTTCATTGGGTGCAGATAATTTATCCAACATATGCACTACAACTTTTAGACTCAAATAAAAAATCAAATATAAACAACGACACTAAACTAAACTCATATGATATCCTCATCATACATTAAGAGGAACTCTAATTTCATTTCAAAATCAATATTATACATTGTCTAGAAGAAAATTACAAATTAAAATTGTTACAAATTGTCAATGGACATAATCAAATTTTCAAAAAAACAATATTACAATCACAACAAAGCCAGCCCGATCTCACTATGTTTCTGTTCCACCTTCCCCGTCTTTGAGGTGCTCTTTAAGTGTACGAACTTTGATTTCCCATTATTCACCATCCCATGCTGGATCCATTTCTGGCAAATTGTAGTCCTCAGGTCTCAATGACAACTCGAAATCTGGGAGGTCAGGCAATGAATTGAGAGCCCTGCAGAAAACCATGCAATTGAGAGTCCAGTTACTTGTCAAATTTGGTCGACAATATGAAATATCCATGCATTTTCAAGTAGGAGAAAACAAAGTCTGCTTACTTCTCTTGCTCTAACAGGTAACCATACTTCTGAGATTTCTTCGATGCAATGTCTGAAATTTTGTGATACAAGTGCTTCATAACACCCCAAATCCCTGTTTGAGGGTAGATATCACGAGGACACTAAAATATGAGCTCACACCTAGTTTACTTTCTAATAATAACTAGTGTCACCATCTGTAACCCATTTAGCCCCAGCCCTGGTGGATCTATAGGTCAGATATATGGCAAGGGTTTCAGCGTGCAGAATAATTTGCTAATATACTGATCATCACAGAATCAAAAAGAAAAATAGCATACCTCAGATACCATCCTATCACGAGCAACTAAATCATCAGAAAAAGGGCGCAATCTATCATATGATATCCTTGGTCTACCATTCCTTTCATTGCTATGCCATCCTAATGAAGAATGCCTGGAAGTATAAGCTTCTGGAACCGACTGCAGACCATTCTCAGAAGACGTCACGTCCCACGCGTGGGTAGCTTGATATGGTCCTATAGCTGGGTGTTGCTCTTTGAGCATAGCTGCTGCGACCTCCCCTAGCAAAATGAGGGGCAGGACCATGAAAAGTTTGCACAGGAGCAATGGAGTTTCTGCTGGAATTGTGGTTGTGACTGTGTCCATTAAACTCCGCAGACCCACTGGCACTACTGCACCCTACAAAGAATTGTCCCGGCCCTCGACTTAGACCACTGGTATCTGTAATTTCCGACAAATTATCTTGTCAATAACGCAAAAATGGAATTAAGTGATCAATATTAATAATGTCTTATACTAACCTGAAGGCAGAATTCTCCCTTGAGCAGGAGGAGATATGATGACTTGTTGCAGGGAAATGACCATATGGATAATTTGATAGATGGGTCCTAGCAAGATTCATTAGGGAACACTTACAATAAGCATTGAGTCTAACTTTTGAAGGGCTGGAAGATTATCATTGATGTCAGAATGAGCTTTTGCTGTCATTATCTGAACCAAAAAGAAAATACATCACATTGTCACATACCTTGATGTAATATAAGCTTTTATGCACGTCATCCTCACTGTAGGATTTGATCACAAAGGATTTGATGATATACTTACACAAAAAAACACAAATTATGAAAGGAAAAGAAATGCAGAAAACAATTCTTTCTAAAGGAGAATTGCTTTGATCATCTTACTTTATCAAGTCTTTGTTCTCTTGTGTGTACTAAGTACCAGTCAGCATTAAAGCGGGCACAAGAAACTGCAGCTTCATGATGTTCAGCCCACATTCTAGCTAAATTCCCGCAGCTCTTTTAACAGCTAATATAACAAAAAAACAGGATACTTTGTAGAAACTGACAGAAGAATATTGCATAATCGTATTTATTGGTTTGATTCATGACATAAGAGCTAATTGAAGTATCCATTATGTTACTCAATTTCTGATTCATTTTCCTTCAAAGGAAAACTACTACTGCTTGATATGATTGAATCACAATATGTCTAAATATGATTTCACTAATATGTCTAAATATGATTGAAACACAATGGAGTACACATATATGTCTATATGGGTGTGTCATTACAGAACTTGGAGTGCTACTGTATAGAAGATTGCAGTTTGTACTGCAGGTCAGTTTATGTTGTGCTCTGTTTTTGGCTTGAAAAGTCCCCTGTTTTTGGAGCATTTTTGGGGACAGCATGCACAATTTCGAATTGAGACAACACTCACAGATGTTCAAACTTACCAACCTACAAACTAATAGACTAATAATACTGTCATTTACATTAAACATGAAATAAAAGGGATACAAACACAAAAGAAGAAAGAGACCAAGAAAAATAAACAGGCTTACGATAATTACTATTAATCAAAATGTCTTATAATCCGAGTTGACATTGAGCTAGGATAGAGTTCAAAAAGGGAAAAAAAAAACAAAACAAAACAAAACAAAAAAAAGAAGACAATCCTACATTATGATGAAATTACCATTAATTCAATTTCCCTCCTTACCACCATTTTCAAATGCTTTCTTTAGTATACATCAAGGCCGAAATTGCTGTAAATTATGTCTAATGGCACTGAGTGTCGTAATCCACCGGAGTATAGATCGCAGCAAGATTGACCATTTACACCACAAAAAAACACCAAAACCAAGAAATTTTAAATTTATTTGAAAGGAATGCTTCTTTTCTTTAAATATCTGTAAAATACGAACAAATTAATGAATTATTATGAAACAAATCAACTTATAAAGATACAGATACACATACCTCCAAAACAAGATATCCTCCTGTCCATTTGCAACAAATCGGCAACAAGATAGAGGTTGTACCTTCAACAATTCACCCAGTTTAGCCAATTCTTCTCTTGCCCGCATGTAATCTCTTTCTAAACGTTCCTATGCACAAAAAGATAAAAAGTATGAAGCAAACTAGAACATAGATAGCTTCGTTACACACCGCATTCTTACAAAGTCGTGAGATGGAGCAAAGGAAAAAGAAGTATTTACTTTGGCTTCGCTTGCAGCATAATGCTGGCCAAGAGCAGTTTGAATATTCAAAAGTTCAACACTTTTAGCATCAATTGTATTCATACAGCTTGTAAGTTTCTTTTTGAGATCATCAATGATTTCTTTTGACTTTTGAAGTTCACTTCCATTCATCTTCTTAGCATCCTCCTGACTTGCTATTACCTTATGTAGAGCTTTCTCCAACACTGCAAAACTGCCCACTTGCATTAACCTGCATCCGAGAACACTGTTTCAGCCAAAAGGAACACAAAGGGAAATGTGGTACATAAAAATACATCATGCAAAGCAGGGCATTAAAACGAGCAGGTCAGTATCTGATCACGCTGCTTAGAACAGCCAGTATAGTCTGCCTGTTTACTACCATAACATTGAAGGACACAAAACATATCACATGACCATGAAAGTCAATAACTGAAATTTCTACACGCAATTGGAAAAGCAAGATACTCACAGAGAAAAACAAGAAAATATGGCAGCCTCTTGGTTTCCCAGAAGCTATTTGCTACTTGTTAAATCTAAAGAATAACATTTTATATTGCATTTATATCATAAAATACAGGTAATATAGGCATTCAAAAAAAGAGGAAATCTCAGTCTAGTGTGCAAGCAACACAGCAAAACAAATCACAAACCTCATAAGCCTTTTGAACTTCTTGAAACTTTCTTTCAGCATCAGCATCATCTTTATTTGTATCTGGATGGAGCTTTTTTGCAAGCTAGCAAAAGAAAATGAAGAATAAAAATATGATAGTGAAGAGGTCTACAAGGAGTTAAAAGTAAAAACCAATGTCAAAACCAGACTTTTTGTCATGTATAAAGCATAGACAACTATTACAATACTGAAACATAAAATAAATTATGCAACAGTGTTTATGACCATCTTTCCATGCAAAATTCGTTTGCAAATGTGTTTGTGAGAGTTAAAATGAACTTACTCCATAATAGGCTTTCTTGATTTCAGATTGACTGGCATTTTTGCTTACTCCAAGAATATCATAATAATCTTTTGATAGCATAGATTTGGAACCTGAAAGAGCCAATCCAAAGTTACTACATGAAGTGAGCCAAATAATATACAAAAATGGTTAAAGCAAACGATATCAAACCAATGAATAAAACACATGCACCAAAACGCATACAAGTACTGAATCACAAAATAACATGATGACACTAAAATTACTTTTCCAATAAAAGAGAAAACACTGATTTAGCCTGGCTATGAAAATATACAAAAGGGAGCGAAGAATAAACAACGCCCATACCAGTTGCGTGAAAGAACCCAACTTTTCGCGTAAAGCTCTACTCCATGCCCCACTCGCTGAGCATCACCAACAAAGCAAAAAATCAGTCACTGCAGAATGAAAAAAAAAATCCCTTGTCTTGAACAAACTTTAAATACCATTGTTTAAATTTCCATGGTTACTGAAGATTCCAGTAACAAATCCTCAACGTAAGGAAGTATCCCACTGCAATAACGCAAGAAAAAATGAACTTTTACATAAATACATCAATTCCTATATTGAAGAGAGAATTTTTTTGAAAAGAATAAGAAAGAAGATATCTTACTGTATAGAGAGCACTGTTACGAAGAGTTGACACAAGAGACCTTCGAGCTAACAAGCAGATGAGTTTTGCACCATTAGAGCGAACCATTTGGAATTGCAGCTTGATAACCGAAGCACTCAGCGAGCAAGAGAAATCTGCTTTAGTAAAATTGCACCAGTAAATCTTATAGAGCAGAACCCATTACTATAATTCTACAGTAAACTCTGTTTAGCAGCTTGCTCAAACAATTGTAGATTCAGATAATGCGACCAGCAAAAAGGGGTTTAACCTTCCACCACCAAAAACAAAGTCTTGGCTTACTAGTTCTATTATGCATAACATATAACAAGTTTATATCTTTCGCTGATAATAATCACAAAAAAGTTGGCTTTTTTTCTTTCTTTCAATTTATTGCTACCAACAATGGCTTTCACCTATGAGATAATCAAAATCAGAGATTTTTACGAAGAAATTGGAAAAGTATAAATAAAGATGTCACCTTTGAAATCTGGGTCTATCTAATTCTTCGAAACTTCAAGTTGATTGTTGGTCGAATTTGTGGTTGAGGATTGCAACTTGCGAAACCCTTGGAAAACCCTAAAATTGGTGAAGGATTGAGGAGGAGAGAAGAGCGAGCTTAGTTGGGTCGCCCCCTACCGCAAGTTAAGTGCTTTGGAAGGCTCCAGAGAGAGAGGAGACGAGTTTTATTTTCCCCTTTGTTGCTAAATCTGCTAATCTCACTCATCGTCATCGGTGGGGAGTTAGGGTTTGGGGAGGGGAGAGGATATGGTGAAGGGGTTGAGAAGGTGGGGAGGGGAGAGGATATGGTGAAGCGAGCGAATTTTCCCATTTGCTTTAAAGAAATTGAAGATTTATTTATAACGACGGTTTAAAACGTCGCACTTAATTATAACTGTCGTTAAACAACAATATTCTGCGACGGTTGAATAACCGTCGTTAAATAAAGTATTTAGCGGCGGTTTTTTGAGACCGTCACTAAATAGTCGCCGCTAAATTGCCCTTTTCTTGTAGTGACATTTGAATCAATTCCAGTCTCGGGTTCTCGTGAGAAGTCCCTTTTTTTTTCACTCTGTATCGTTTTAGTGCATAGAGAGCTATTTCACAGCTAATTTGAAGTATTATCCAGTTCCAATAGCTACTTTTCTTCTCATTGCTAAGAGCATGCTTTAAGGTGCAACTCTAGGTTTACCATTACCATCAAAAAGAAAAAAAAAAATACTGCATCAAATTGTTGTTAGATAAAGTCTGTTTTCTATAAGGTTTCGTATTTATGTTCCAGATATGTAAATTCAGATTGACAACTAGTTAATTAGGAGTAAATATACATTGCAGTATGGAAATTTTATATCAGTAAGTCATATGGATATTTACTGTTCCCTACATAATCATGAAAATAATGCATGTTTTCTATTCTTAACATTTTCTTAACTAGATATTCAATTGAATTGGAATGTCAGATGATAATAATAGCCAGTAAGCATGCTATTAAAAGTCATCCACCTAATTATGCAGTACAGTATTCTTAAAAATTTCTTTGATTAATCTCAATAGAAATACATGCAACTTACAGATTGAGGGAAAATAGAAGTGAATTTGCGAATATTAATAACATAAAAATTGTTATACAACTAGACAAGAACATATCAAATAATTTACAACATACATAACGATCTCACCATCAATGAAGTCATCTACCTAAAAGATAATCAACCATACTCTCATGATTATCTAGATTAGCATTCACAAAGTATTGGGACTTTATTTTGAAGAATGTTTGCAAAGTGAGCAAACTGTCGGATCCATATTGATGTGTTTTTCCACAAAAATTCTAACTGTCGAGGGAATGGGCGAGGAAACCAACGAGGGAGGGTCCCTCCCTCCCCCTCGCGATGCGTGCTTTCCCTTCTCTGCACGCATCACGAGGGGGATGGAGGGTCCTCCCCCTCCCCTCGCTGTTTTCCTCACTGGTTTCCTCGCCATTTAGACTGACTCGTTTTCCCAACTACTCTTTGAATGCCTGACTCACTGGCTACGCGATCCAGTCCTCCATGTGAAGCCCCACTGCTGCAGTGTTTGATAATTTGTTTTACGTCGTAAACTTGGTTGCCAAAATACTTGTTTAGTTTCTTGACAAATTCACCCACACTGTAGGCAATTTCTCACCTTCTAATATCTTTACAAGGTAGGCATAGTCATAGATGTCATGAAAGGTAATCCAGGTCACACTGGGGCAGTTCACAATTCCTAAAGATTGAATCCCTTCCCTCCTGTTCTTTTCAAAATCAATGCCCCGAGTATTCAATAACTCCACTGAGTCTTTGGAGTACTTATCAGTATCCATGCTAAAATCACAGAAATTGAGTTCGAACACCAAACCCACAAACCTCACCATGGTGATAGGAAAGACTGATGGTCAGTTGAATCAAGTTCAATTCATTGGCATTCTTGATAACATACTCGTATATTTCAAACAGTTGAAGGAGTAAATAGTGCTTTGGTGGGTGATGAATATGGTACTTGGAAAATCAGTATCCATCTTAACAGTGAGAAACTTGGGGACGAAGATATTACTGAGTTCAAACTTTTTGTGGAGGTTTCTCACCCTGATTTGTGCTCTTGACCTCACTCGGCGTTTGCATCAGCGGTGTCTTGATGAACTACTGGCTTGGTGGTGGTCTGAAGCATTGTTGTGGTGGAAGATAATAGTAATGAGGCGGCTGAGGTGGAATCCTATAATGGTGGGGCATCAATGAAAGCGAAGGAGCACTCATCGCCATGATTGCTATTGAAAAACAACAAAAAAAAAAAAAAAAAAGGCAAAAAATCTAACTGTCGAGGGAAATGGCGAGAAAAACAGCGAGGGGGAGGGGGGGGGGGGGGGGCGAGCGAGCGTCCATCCTCCTCGGGATGCATGCGGTGACTTTTCTTACGAGCATCTCGGGGGTGATGGACGCCCCCCCCTTCGCTATTTTCCTCGTTGTTTTCCTCGACAGTTAGACGGGTTCAAAAAAAGGAATTTTGGAGATGATAGTCTGAATATTAGAGGAGTCATTCTAGGGAGCTGGGTAGCCGACCTAGATTTCATGTTTGGTTGACATTTTTACACTTTTGCCTCTGCCTCTTTAAACACTCTTTAAATATAATCACAATAAATGAAGGGCAAAAGGGTAATTTCACCCGGCCAGGCGTGAAAACCAGGTCGGCTACCCAGGCTCCCTAGAATTTCTGATATTAGAGTTATCATTCCATTTGTGCGTCTCAAGTTTCTATTTTCTGTTTATACACTGTAGGACAACATTCTATTTTGGATAGGGGTGGGCATCCCATTCCACGATTTCGATTCCGTTTCATCTCATCCCAATATTTTTCGGGTCCTTTTGGGATTGATCAAAAACCCATCCCAATCTAGAGTGGGATGAGATCGGGATGGAGATTTTCAATCCCGTCCCGTTTCAAATTTATTTATTTAACATTTATTATTATTAATTTTAATCAAAACTACTCTTCTAAAGGAAAGTTTAAGATATGTTGAAATTAAATCAAAACATCTACTGTTTAAAAATTATTTGCTTGATTTGGTACTCTTTGTTAGATAAGACAATTATTCTTGTAGAAAATGAAGACAAATGATGGTTTGAATTAGTTTTGCACTATGAGTTATGTAATTGGAGATTCGGTAAATGAGAAATATTTTTCATTTTCGAACTTACGTTAGGACAACTTGAGTGTATGAATGATATTTTAACTCTTACATAAATATGCAAGAAGGATCTATCGAGAGGCTCATTTCATCTACCATCATTCAATTAACAAACTTAATTCCATTATAAGATAATGTTTCATAAATTGTAACATTTAATATTGTTATGATGAAAGTTATATGTATATAAATTTGACATTATTGATGAGTGAGCAATGTGAGATAAAATGTTTTTTGTTATTCTTCATTAGAATACCATTTAGTACATGCTCATCCCATTTCATCTCGTCCCGAACCCATTTAGGATGGGACGAAGTCTATCACATCCTAATCCCGAGTGAACGGGATGGGATAGGGATGAGGTCCATCACGTTTCGTGCCCACCGTAATTTTGGACATCTAAAACTAAGGACTTTCTATTTGCGAATTTTGATTGGATTGAGAGGCAAGCTTTGTACGGAGTTTCGTTATCAGCTTAATCAGATTATTTGCATCAAAAAAGAAAAGAGTTGAGTTTATGAAAAGATACAAATTTGGGTTGTTTAATTTTTACCGCCTAGCATTACAACTAGTCTAGCGTTTAGACTCTAACTTTGTCTAGCCTTGTTTTTAGACTCATCTTTATCCCCACTTCCTCGTCATTGCA
Organism: Berberis vulgaris; assembly: GCA_963556465.1. Lineage (NCBI taxonomy): Eukaryota > Viridiplantae > Streptophyta > Magnoliopsida > Ranunculales > Berberidaceae > Berberis > Berberis vulgaris. Next base: position 55,859,105 of record OY747132.1, read on the forward strand.
CAAGCCTGATAACCGGCCCAGACCGACCCGAATTCTTGGTTACCCGGAACCTAGGTTAACCGGTCTCACTAGTCCGGGCTCGGTCCATAGAAATCCAGTTTTTAAAATTTTTGTCCGATCCTCGGTTTTGAAAAATCGGGCCGGTTAACCGGACTTGCCCAGCCCTAGTTTATATGGACCATTCATTTTATCTCAATATGTACGCAAGTAATTTTCAAACCAATTTACAATGTTTTTTTTTAATTTGGCCAATGTATTTGCCTCGATATATGTAAGTTAAAAAATAATTTTAAGAAATGGGACTTGATTTTAGTCTAGACCAATAATTTTGCCTCGAGATCCATTTTTTACATTTATCCATTTATTTAAGAAAATTAAAATGAATTAAAAATTAATATATAATTGGGACATGTTTTCAAATCTCATGGTAAATGAGGGCAGCAACCTAATTTGTATAAATTTGAGGAGGCAATCTGAGAATTTGCATTAGAGATCGGAAAAGAATAATGTGGTATTTTCGCATGTTGGTTAAAGTCACTATTCATCCATAAACGAAGTTGGGGTCTAAAAACAAAGTTCGAGTCTAAAAGCTAAACTGGTCATAATACTAAAAAACCAAATTTAAATAACCTAAGATTTTTCTACCATATTAATTTTATCTCCCAAAGCTATGGTAACTAGCATTCGTGATGTCCTAAGCACCATTGGAAAAAAACTAATATGGATCACGAAAACAATCGAGAGAAACATCTTAACTAGATATATGGCTTTATTTAGTTGAAATATATTGTACATGCAAGGACATTAAAAACTAAATAAACAATAAGGTGTTTTCGGTTGCCTGGAAAAAGAAAATTTTTCGAATTAATTTTCTAGGACGTTTGTTTGCAGAATTTGAGCAGAAACATTTTGAAAAATCATGTATTTTTTTTTCCCATTGGTAGCACAAAATTTTTGCTTATCTCCCTCAAGCAAACTTTTTTCTTGAAAGATTTTGCTTCATCTGCAACCAAAGACACCTAAAAAGAGGGGAGGAGAGGTGGAGAGGTAATGGGGTGGTGGTAGTGATTGAAGAAGAAGAAGAATAAGAAGAAGAAGAAGATGAAGGAAGGAGAGGTGGCAGTGGCGAGGTGGTGGTGGTGATTTATGGAGAAGAAAGGGAGAGATGAGAAGAGAGGGAGAGAGGAGAAGGGAGGTGTGGTACAATTTTTTTTTTTTGTCTATATTGGTAGTGTTATCCAATAGGTGGTTGTGTCCTTAAAAAAATAGGGCATTAATGATGTCGTTAAGCAGAAATGATGATGTCATTTAGCAAATGCCATGGTTATTTCGCCTAGGGCCTCAATCTCTGGTGCTGACAATTCTTATGGTTACATCCTCTATTCTCTTGGTCTGTGTGTTTTGTCAGATCTTAAGATCACATCCACCATAACACTCTTATTGGAAATTTTTTCCAATGGCTCAATGCCTCAATCCAAACTCCAAAACAGAACTTTGGATCGAATATACCACAAAACTGTCTGCTTTAATTTGATTTGGCCCAGTACAACCATCGCAACAAAATTATACCAAGAAAGCCGAAATAACGATGAGAAATAATTGCTACAAAGAGTTCTCTGATTTAGGTTCTTAACTTATTACATCAAAATCTTTCTGTATTACACAAGAATTCAATCCAGATGATAGCTGCAAAATCATCTCTATAAACTACACAAGAAGGAAACCATATTAACTGATTCACATCTTATACAATAAAAAAAAAACATATAGAACACTAAGAACAAAAATAAATGACCACCCGGTGACACATACCATCAATCAAGACTTCCTTTTACCATTTGTCGAGTTACTGGACTTAGCAGATTTTCCAAAAAGACTCCACAATCCGCACCCACGAACCTTAGGAGATGGCGGATCAAAGTTGGACGACACCTTGGAACTACGATTAGCACCAACAGCGAGGGATCCATTGCGCTTCATCATCCCAATATTTCCAACACTATGACATCCTCTCATCTCTTGAAACTCACCTCCTGCTGCCTTCTCTTGTTGCCTATTCAAGTGACTCAAGTCACCTGATAAGTACCTATCTTCCCATATCAACCCCGAAGAGCCTGACCTTCTATAAGAATTGCATGATCTTGGAAGACCATCCATGATGGTATAAGGAACCCCTTTTGATGCTCCCTTTTGTGAGGTTTATGAACCAATATGGAGTTCTTCAAGTATCCACATGTGTCTTGCATTGTTTCTATGTCTCTATATATAGCTTGTAGAAGGGAAGATACTGCTAAGTATGGAATGGATAATAGAAGACAGAAAATGGCATATTTTTTCTTCTTTATGGAAGTTTTTTGAGAGGAGGCTTTTGTTGATTGACCAACAATAATTGTATTTTAATTATGATGAATTATGTGTTGTTACCATTTTAGGTCAAATTTATTTGACTCACCTCTATTTTGAAATTAAATTCATTTGTATTAATGATTTTATTGGTTTTTTAAGTGAAATTATGATGTATATCTTGAATAATCAATAAAAAAAAAAAAAAAAAAAAGGTAGATGGGAACAAACATGAGTGTCTTAATAATGTGTATGAACTAATAGACCAAAAGAGTGTTATTGACAGCCCTTTGTGACCAGCAGACCTCAGGTTCCTCAATTATAGTATGCTTCTATTTTGGATTTGTTTATGGTATACTCTTAATTGTTGGATTTGTTTATATTTGATCTTGTTAGCATGAATTTGACTCATCGGACTTTCAATTGTGCCACTGAAAATATCATTATTGCTGATTATAAACAGATTTTGCCTTGAAAAGTCTGACAAAATGTTTATAGCGTGAACAATACAATAATATTAAGAACCTTGTGTTTTGTTGGAGGTGGGGATTAAATAAATGCATCAAGTAGACTGTAAATATGATGCAACTTTGGGAATTCCATGAAAAATCTCATTTAAAATTGTATAAAAATTAAATGACACGAAATAATGTAGTTTTGCTAACCCTTATGGTCAATACTACATTTATTATCATCTTATTGCCTAAATAAAAGTATCCAAAATATTAAACCATAAATGTAGCATTTTATTTATTTATTTAAAGCTTTAAGCAATTGGAAAAAAAAAACTAGGTCTGAGTTCACATCATCCGGCAAGCTAAAGCTGCCAAGTCATGAGCTTCTATATTGAGGTCTCTACTAATATAGTTACAATGCCAATTAAATGACAAAAATAAGAGACATTTAATATTACATATAAGCAAACACCAAACCCCAATCAACAACAAAAGAGTGGTTTGAGTCCTCTGCATGAAGCGCCTCAATCAAAAGTGTTGAATCACCAAAAAAGATCCTTGTCTTCCATCTTTGAGCCTGGATTAGAAGCATCATCGCTTGCATCGCGTAGCATTCAACCATGGTGTTGTCCAAAACTTTTCAGATGATCAAGCCAGCAACAGTAGCAAGCACATGTCTCTGAAGATCCAACGCTATGACTCTTAAAGCTCCCTGATTAGAATGGACAAAAAAGCAGGCATAAAAAAATGACAAGATTGTGGCAGGGTAATATGATGCAATGCGTCCGAAATCCGGTTCCAAGTGGGGGCCCAATAAATGGGTTTGGGATGTCGTCGTGTTAGAGGTAGTCTGAATATCTGTTTTGGCTGTGCAAAGAATACGTAAAACAGAGGTGAAACATAGACAAGGAAATGGAAGTCCATACTCCCACAGATAAAATGTCCATTCATACCTGAAAACTGAAAAGTAACATCCAACCCCTGTAAGGAAAATGGGTTGGATGCATAGTGTTTCTGAGAGTGTGCTAACACATTTTTTAATATCCAATTTTGTCCCCGTATCAAAGGAATGACTTTACTTAATATTAGGGTAAATATGTAACTACATTTATAATAGGCTTAATCTCATTTGGATAAAGGTTTTTTGGTGTACAGAAAATTCAACTACTTCAAGCTGTAATATTATAGATTGCACCAAATTGTTTGCATTTTTTTTTTTTTTTTTTTTTTTTTTTGGAAGGTGAGCCGGTGTTTGATAGGATCCGTAACCTATCCCCCGAGGTGCCGCCTATAGGCCAACATCACCCCGAAAGAAATAATGCCGCCGGAGGGTCTCGAAGCAAGGACTTGGGGATAAATCCCACAAGGCCTTAACCACTCGACCATTACTCCTTTGGCAAAAATAATGCCGCCGGAGGGTCTCTATATACTGAATAACTTAATTTGTTACACCTTATAAATATGAAAATTTATTTGCAAATTATTATGTAATAAGTTCATCCTATTTTAAAAATAAAATCTATTTTTATATTTTCATCATTTATCACTAAATTAAAATTTTGAAAAAGTGTGTGCTATATTTTTTGGCTAATTTACACTTTACTCCCTATTATACATAGCTAATTAATAAGTAGATCCATCATCAATCACTATTACAATTACCCCCTTGACTAGCGGTCAATGTCCATTGACTGACAATTTTCAAGCAGATTACCAAAATGCTCCTCAGAAGTCAAAGGCTGTTATTGAATCTTTCGTATCTCTAACATTTCATCTCGAAAAAAAACCTAAGGCCCAACTAAAATCATAATCGTATCTTGAGAAAAATCTAACAGTTGATTTTTAAAAAAATCTTTCATCTTAAATAACTCATCTCGAGGAAATCTTATGGTCCAAATTTAATAGTATACACATCTTTAGGTAAATCTAGCGGTCCAAAATTAATTATACAAGCATCTCGAGAAAATCAGACGGTTTAGCATGCATCTCTAACCAAATTCCTACATTACGACGATGAAAGTGGTTGAAAACAGGTACAGAAAGACCTAATGGAGCTTGAAAGTAATGAACAGTTGTGGGTTGGAATGTGGCACGAGTAAGGGTTCAAGGTTCTCAAAGATGTTTTGCTAATTCTAGAACGCCAGGTGCGGATAGACAACAAAAATTGGTTTATGGACTCCGATTTGTTAGAGTTTGCAGCGAACTGTTAATAGTGTGTCTTTGTTTTATATGGAAACCAAAACACGACCTGTTTTCCATATCTTTACCTGGCATCACAGTTTGACGAATTAGGAGTTTGTTTCATGGCACACCTTGTGCAGAGTAGTCACTATATCTTGCTTCATATGGAACCCAAACTACTATTGCCTCCGATAGTACCAACTTGGTCGTGTCGCATATTTCCTGAAACAATCTCATTGAAGAGTAGTTTCGATGCCTAGCTGGGGATTGGTGTTGTAATTAGGGGTGGGCACGGGACGGGATGGGACGAGATATACACATCCCTATCCCATCCCGTTCATACGGGATCGGGACGGGACGGGATGGGAAAAACCCCATCCCGACCTCGTCCCATCCCAAACGGGTTCGGAACGGGACGGGACGGGATCAGCAGGTACCCCATTTCAATTCAAAGGTACCCCATTTCATCTTTTTTTTTTTTGGTTAACTTTTATCAATAGACATTCTCAATTAAATAAATAGCCAAATGACAATAGAAATGAACGAGAAGCTCAGAAGACAGAAGAGAAAAAAAAGAAAAAACTACAAAACAATACAACAGTAGTGTAACTTCTATCTTTCCCTGTAAAAGAAAGGAAATAAAAAAAATTTAATTTAGTAATGGAAAACTTCATAGAAAAACGTGTACAATATAGTAGTCCTCTCAACTTAACGAATCAAAACATGGGTATTACTCTAAACTGAGATGTTGGAGCATAAAAATGCAAAGATATCAACTACATCAACATTCAATAAACAATTAAGAATAATAGCAAGATTCCTTTCTCAGATAATTCTTTGTAATTCAGATTCAGATATGTCTTCATCCTATTCAAATTGTATCCATTGACTTACTGATCGGGTTTCTCTACTATAACAAGGATTTGGGGTGTAGTTGAGAGAAAAGCGTGCCTGTCAAATTTTGTAGTGGGCCAAATGAACTTTTCAATTTCCCTCTAACAAAATCCTTTCAATCAAGTCACCACACCTACAAATAAGTTTTAACACCACCCTCAGCCACTGAAGGCATCATCCATATATGCAATCATCATCATCATCATCAAAGCCCATATATGCAATATTCTAAATAAAAATAAATAATTAAATAAAAATAAATAATTAAATAAAAATATTAATAATTAATATTAATAAATTAGTTCGGGACGGGATGAGATTGGCGGGATTGAAAATCTTCATCCCATCCCATCCCATTCTAGATCGGGACGGGATCGGGATGAAATTATTCAATCCCATTAAGACCCGAAAAAATCGGGACGGGACGGGACGAGACGACATCGAGACGGAAACGGGATCGCGGGATGGTATGCCCACCCCTAGCTGTAATGGTGAAGAAGTTCAATGAGAAGAATCAGAAAAATGTCAACAAGTCGAACGAGATCGTAACCATCTTGGATAGATGCCCATATTGTATTTTTGGTGATATAGGAACCATTCTTTTGTTAAAAAAGTCATCGTTTTTTGTAATTACGAAAGACTTGTATCATTTGAGTTTTTGTTAACACATTATATATTATTGACTCCATTTAGTTCGAGTTTTTGTTTATGTTTATGTTTATGTTTGATGCGACAATGCGACTAAACTTCAAAAAAAATCCCAAATCTCAAATACTTGTAAAAAACTTCAGAAACTAGAGTTGCAAATTTTTTTTCAAAAAATGGACTTGTTCGCTTGAGACAATGCAATATTTTTCAAAAATCTCACCCGGTACAATGTGAGCTTTTTCAAAATTCTCGCATTGGTCTAGGCGAATAAAAAAAAAATTGGAAATTTTTTACTGTTCGCTTGGAACAATGCAAGGTTTCGCAAAACTCTCGCACTGTTCAAGGCAAGAGTTTTTAAAAAGCTCGCCTGAATCAATGCAAGTTTTTTTTAAAAGCTCACCTTGAAAATTCTTGCATTATCTTCGGCGAACAGAGTCAATTTCTGAAAAATTTTCTTGCGAGTTTAGTTTCTGGAGTTTTTTCTGCAAGTTTTTGAGATTTGCAAGTTTTTCTGAAGTTTAGTCGCATTAAACATTTTTCTGCAAATTTTTTTCAACATTTATTTGATTTCTCCCAAGTTTTTCAAACATTTTTTCTGAAGTTTCAATAATTTATTGCCTCACATTCAATTCATTGTAAAAATCTTAAAATATGAAAGTTTGTTAACAAATGGAACAATCAATGTTGAAGAGAACTAAAAACTTCTAGCTTGTTAACAAATATTTCTGAAGTATAAAAAAATTGAACAATTAATTTTGCAAATAGAACAAACAACACATTTATCTTTACCTCCGAACTTATAGTGACATTGTTCATGCCGATTTGCTTCTACGTTCACTTCCTCCACCACCACTTTCACCACTGTCAGCAATGGGGCGTACGACATGCTCTTCTTCCTCTTGTTCCAAGGTAACGGGCATAAACATTTCTTTTAGCAAATCCTGTACTCTATTTTGTCGTGCGAGTAACGTAACCCCTTCAACATTCCCCCCTTTTTCAATAGAGGTGTTGACCATCTTAAGAGCCTGAGCAACCACAATATTCTGCAGGGAAACATTTGATGTTAGTGCAAACCATGTAAGTTTTAGATCTTTCATAAGTGTAAAATGTTTATAACTACCCTCTTGTTTGAAAAAAAACATGTCTTCTTAGGGGATGGGTTCTCCTCTTGTTCGGTGGTTGTACGAAAGGATGGATAATGTCGTGAAACCAGTCTAAGTAATAGTGCCACCTCTCACCGAACGAAGCACGAGATGATACCGCCACCTTTCACCGAACGAAGACAAAAACCCGTACTTCACGGAATAGTGTTTGCCAGATCGAGTTCTATTCTTGAATTTGGTTCAGATTGGGGGATTTGAGATGACTTGTACCTTTCCCATTTGTCTCATAACTCTATCAGGGTGATAGGGTTCTTCTATGTCGAGGCATAACAAACATCCTATGAACCATGTGATGCCATGAAAGAGAGTGTTTCGCTTGGACTCCACATATGGGTCCCAAAGTACCTGCGAGTTATAAAATTTAAACTTATTAATAAATGACACATCATACAAATTTTTTTATTGAACTTAATGATGCATATTTACATCTTCAGGAGACATGTCATCAAGATGCTCTCTAAGAGTGATGATTTGTTCGTCCAAAATCCCCTACAATGTGTGGGGGTTCCCACTTAGCCATGGTGAGGAGTCTAGCATCCCAATTCAGTTTTGCATTACCCCAAAGTCTGAAGTGATCATATATCCATGCCTATAAACGAAAACAACATACATAAATATTAAAAAATTCTTATATATTATGAGCGTAATTAACAAAAAATAAGTTTTGAGACATACCTCCAAAAGAGGCACATATCCTAAAATTTGCTTCGTACCCTCTCTGCTAGCACCGCCAACTGACGAAATAAGAATGCCAAAGCTCTTGCGCCCCATGCATACTTTTGAACATCATCCACCTTCATCAGCATCTTCAAATGTTCAATCCGAACCTTTGTTCCAGTTTTATTGGCAAATATAGTCATACCCAGAAAAAATAACAAGTAACCCCATATACTTGTTATTTCCTTTGAAGATAATCAATTTCTGTAGCTTTTCTACAACAGTTGTTATGAATAAACTTCATTTCCACAGATCTGTCATTATTCTTGACATGGTCATTTGCTTATTTATTTTCAATGCTCAAACCATTCATCAATAATGTAACACATTCATCTGCCTTCATCTTCATCGACATTCTTACCGGCTTACCAACAATCAGTAAATGAGTTATACGATAGACATCGTCCAGGGTGATGTTCATCTCTCCAAAAGGTAGGTGAAATATGTTTGTCTGAGGTTGCCAACGCTCCACGAAATCACAAATGGTCACCTTATCAAGACGATTCTTACAATATTGAATCAAGGGATACATGTCACTATTATAAATCATTGTCTTTACTTGTTTCGGCTCATGTTTCAACTTCCAATCTAATAAGTTCCTATATTGATGCCGACATCGCAATGCACCTCATTCCTAAATAAAAATAACATATACATTAAGTAATTCAATGTCCAAATATATATAAATAACACGTTTATATAATTTAACCAACTAAAAATATTAACTTATCTACTCACCATCCCAAATGGCACGAGAAATATGTCCATGGCAATCGTCTAATGTGGAATAATCCTTCGAACCATCGGGATAAGAATCTCTACCATCTCTTTTTTCTTTACCCTCCTCTACCGTTGTTTCCTCATCATCCACAGGCACATTGTCACCCTCTTCTAATTCCTCATCTTCATGTCCAACACCCTCACAACTCCGGCTTGCTTGCCTTTCTGATTGGGGTTGACTTTGCGATACAATTACCAGTCTACCTGCTTTTTGAGCATCTATTTGAATCCCAATTTGATCCTCTCTCATCTTCTTCTTCACTTATTTCTCCCTATTTTTTCCATTTTTTTCGTTCTTATGCCTATTCTTTGCCCTTTTCTGTTCTTGCCTTTCAGTGAGACGCCGTCATGGGTCGACGTTTTCCTCTATCACCTCGATCATCCCCACCACCATCACCAATGCCAACAGAAGACATAATAAACATTCAAATTAAAGGAAAAAAATAAATTACATTCAAACAAATACTTCAAGTCAATTTATTTATACTATAAACTCTACTAATTTTTAAGAAATATTTTAGCCAATGCGAGGGTTACCAAGTTGGAGCCCTAGTGACCACCAAATCCGCCTACGCAATTGCTTTCACTATCAAGAGACGAACTAAACGATAAATGCACAAAAAACATAACAAATATACAAATATCGAAGAAAGCAAACAGTGGATGACTCACTTACAATCCAAACCCTAAACCCAAAATTTTGTTCAACTCTAAAATTTGGAATCAAATATAGAATGGATGACTCACTTACAGAAGAGTTGGAGTCAAAATTTGAGACCTGAGTTGCATTTTGCGTTTCGACTTTGAGAGATTGCGTTTTGCGTTTCGACTTTTTAGAGATTGCGTTTTGCGTTTCGACTTTTTAGAGTTTGCGTTTCGATTTTGAGAGATTTTTTAGAGTTGGTTTTGCGTTTTGCAAGAGATTTAAATGTGGGTAGAGGGAAGATTTGAATGGGGGAGGGAGACTTGCGTTTCGATTTTGAATGGGGAGGAGAAAAATGATATTTCCTTATTTATATAGGTGGTGTGGTAAAGAGTGGTGGTGTGGGAAATAAAGTAGGCGGTGTGGGAGATTTAAATGGTGTGAGACAATACTTTTGGTGGTGTGGAGTAGTCGTTGCCAAAAAATAATTACCAAGACCAGAATGAAACCCACGTCTCTCCTGTGGAAGACTAGTATTCAAACAACATTCAAACTCAGTACAATTGTTTCACATGGTGCAAAGAAACATTCGAACCAGGGTTAGAATCCAGAACACCTCATCACAAATTGAAAATTTACCTTTGAAATTGACTCTCTGGGTTCAAACCTGCATTTGAACTTTCCAAGTCAAATCAGTCAAACTTTGTCAAAATCAAGATTTTTTTTAACAAATGCTGTAAATGCAAGCATATATAATTTTAAAAAATATAAACCTAATACACAATAATATGACATTATAATAAATTCGCATGATGAATTTCATAACCCATACAAATATATCCTTGAGTAATGTTTTTTTGATAAAAAAAAACCGAAATTGCATTATTCAAAAGGAAAAACTATTTAGGTTCAAAGTACAATCCATCTCAAAAGCCTCATTACTACTATTATCACTACTATCTCTAACATAAACTGATGTAGCCAGTCGGTAAGTCCGATGCTTAAGTCCGTAACTCAGTTGGAGATGGAGATAAATCTGGACAAAACTCAATTAAAATTACATACCTTAGTCGAATGTTCCATTTACTTTATATAGTGACCGTTATTAATTCTGTGTGACTTAAGCATGTGAGGCGCAACGATGGGAGACGTTCTCTGTAACTGTCTCATCTTTTATAAATATATGCCCTCCGGAGCATAATTCCCTCCACGACTTTTTTCTCTGTAATGTTCATCCTCTTCAAGGGATAACTCTATTGAGCCTGGATTTAAGTATCTGATTATGATTTATTCTGATGGTCTCTATTTGGGCTTTTATGACTGGATCTACCCTTTTTGGGTTTATGAATTGGCCTGGTCTTGGAATATTTGATCCTCATAATGGACGATCTCTGTCATGTTTATGGTTGTGACACAGTCTTATTTGATGTATCTCAGCTACTACCCCTAGTTAGTGGGTATGTCAACGTAACCACTAACTGTACGATGGTTGGATTCTTGATTTCACCATCGTGGCACATTTAATGTCGTTACTAGTTGTTACTGCATTTGTTTTTTCGATGTCTCATCTGCCTATTCATTTTGGCGCGATTGTGGGATTTTGCACGGCCATCATTTCCAGCACATTTTCCTATGAGTAGTCCTTTCATTGTTCAACCCTATAAAAGGAGGAGGTGAATACATTATTTTCTTCTTTACGTTCTCTTCATTTTCAGGCTTTGATTTCTCTCTTTCATTTTTATCTCATAACGATGTCTAGCTTCAAGGTTCTAAGGGGTGATGTGCTTGCTACTTGCGAAGCTTACTTCTCGCTTAAGCAAGTGATGCAGGCGACTCTGGATAGTGTTCGTTACGGCTATTCATTGCAATCTGACCTCGAGATCATCATGCCTATAGAGGGTCACAATTCTTGTCGTTCAAGGCCTGGCTACATTGCGTTGTACCCTGGCATGTTTCAAGCGGGTCTTAGGCTTTCGGCTCCATAAATCTTCTAGGAGTATCTAGATTTCTTGGGCATTGCTCCCGCACAGATGGTTCCTAACAACTGGAGAGTAATGATCACGACCTTAGCGAGGGTTGTTTTATTTGGGATTCTAATGAACATCAAGGTTCTGCGCTTCGTGGTAGGGTTTAGTGTAAATGCGAACCACACTTGGTATCTCCTTGGTCCATCATATTTTGAGAATCTTAGGGACAAATATAGGGGTTGGTCGAGGCCTTGGTTTTACGCGTCCATCTCTTTTGATTATTTCAAGTTATACAATGTACATATTATGCAATCGTTCCGAGAACCCAAGAGGAATAAATGGTTTTTGTCTATGGAGGAACAAGAGTTCCGTAATCGATTTAATAAGCTTCCCGATCCCCATTAGAATTTTTCCTTACTACGGATATCATCGATCGTTGTGGTCTGTACAGTATGAGTGAGGCGGATCGTGCAACGCTTACGACAGCTTGTGCTTCAGAAGTTATTGTTGCGCGCACCGATAATGATGTCATTTCTGACAAGGGGCAGGAACGTACTCCCCCAACTTTCATTGGCGATGCGAGCATTGATTGGCAAGTGAGCTCCGTTAAAAAGCCTACGGATCGCAATGCTCCTGTTATTGCTAGAGGTGTTGTTAATGCTAGCTCGAGCATTAGAAATAGAAAAGTTCCCAGGCCTTCTAATCCATCTAAACTGTTGGCAATTAGTCTTGGTCATGTCCCGAAGAAGAAGAAGTTTGTTACTTCGATTCATGGTATTACCAAGGCTTCCCCTCCTTCGATATCTTCTAGGAAGGGTGGTGGTGATGATGTTGATCCTACTGCTTGAGAAGAGCAAAAAAGAGGTTTCTCATCCTTTGGATAATCATGAAAAGAGTCTTGTCTCCTGGTATGGAGTGCCCAATTTCACTGAATTGTTCGTTGATGATTCACGTGTTATCGACAACAAGATGTTCTAGCTTGGTGTCGAACTATCTAAGAATCTGAGCAACACGGAGACTTTGGCTGATTTCGAGTTTGACTCCTCGTTGAAAAATCAAGTCGTTGCTCGTGGTCGGAGTTATAAGATTCATGTTTCTCCTGTCGTCGCGAGTACCTTAGAGTTGCTTGTACTCTCCATGCTACCCGTCCTACTATTGTTGCTCTTAAGAAGTTCAACTAGTCTTCTGAGGCTGACGTGCAAGATAGTGTTTGTAATCTCATCGTTGATGGTCATGGGTGGTTGGTTGAGAAGGCTCCTATGCTCGTGCATCCGCCAAGTAATCTCCTTGATGAAGGTCACGAGCATCTCATGGAGGGGATGAGTTACCTCGTTTATGCTGGTGTTATGGGGTTAGATTATAAGGCTGCACGCGATCAGCTGCCGCTCATTGAGCGAAAGATAGAGGGGCAAGCCTTGGTTCTTTCTCATGTTCTCCGTAGATTTGATCCGCTGAGAGAGCAGTGTATGGAGTGTGCGAAAATGTTGCTAAAATTGCTCGGACTTCGCTGAAGGAAGTTGAGGTCATTCGGAATAAGTTTGCTTCCTAACTTGAGACCTTCGAGATGGAGTTGAATAAGCTACATTCTCAGTTGAGTATTGCTGAGAATGAGTTGTCCAAAGGAAGGGCTGATCGTGATGATGCCAAGCATTCAGCTGTCGAGTACTTCGCCAGTTTGAAAGTTTCTTTGGCGCGAGTTGCTCAGTTGAATACCGAGTTTGATATTGCCGAATTGGCAGCTTCTACTAGGCTTACTGTTGTTGAGAGCGAACTCGCATCAACTCGGGTTGAGCTTGTTTCAATTACTGATAAGTTGAAGGCTGCAAAGCAGCGGACTGGAAAAGAGTAGTCAATGGTCGTCATGACTTCCTAGACTTTATTGAGTCGCAAGGTTTGGATTTATTGAAGTATCGTTGTTTTGCTGAGCAGGTATTCGAGGACGAAGAAGAACCCATTTCGGATTCTCTGAGTAATCTCATTGACGAGGAACAATCACTCTTCGTCTGTTCGAACCTGTGCCATCGAGTGATATTGTTGCTGATACAAATGCTCAACTTCCCCCGCATGCCTCTTCTTGAATACTCTTATTGTCCATCAAACTCATGTAACCTTTTCTGATATAATGAATCAGAAAATCAATGAGAATCTCATTCTATTTATTTTTATCGTCTGTACGCAATATGTTTTTCCATCTAACTTGTTAGACTTAGTTTTTTTGCTTTTGACATTTCTAGTTGAATTTTGACTTGTTTGTCCGAATTTTTACAAGTGTGCTTTGATGTTAGACATATTAGTCGTATAGAAGTTTTTTATGAAACCCGACTTTACATGTCTGGATTTTGATGTCATACATTATAGTCGACAAAAGAAAAAGTACAGCTCATGTGTCCAAGTATTTTATTACTTCATGGTTGATCAGACCAAAAGTTTTATGTTTATATCCGGCTTGCTTGTTCTGACACATATATTTAGGCTTTACTCGTAGCCCGATACTTTGGTCGTGTTGTGTGTTTTCTCGAGTAAAGTCTCTAGTCTGACTTCGTCCCAACTAGACTTTATTGCTTGAACGCGAGATGAAGGGTGTAAAGGAGTTTTATTGATAATATTTTTTTAAATGCTCTACATTCCACGATCGTGGTAGTTGTTCGCCTTCCGTATTTTCTAACCAATATGTCCCTGGTCTGTTGATTGTTCTCACTTTGTATGGTCCTTTCCAATTTGGATTCAGTTTGCCCGCGCCTTGTTCCTTTGTGTTGAGTTGAAATTTTCAGAGTACCCAATCACCGACACTGAACTTGCGAGACTTTACTTTTTTGTTATAGTAGTTGACCATCAGTTATTGGTAGGCTGCCTATTTTGATAAAAGCCTTTTTTAGCTTTTCTTCGAGGATATTCAATCCAACTCTCAGTGCTTTATTGTTGTCCTCTGCTCGAAACTCTTCGGTTCTGAAGGTCGGCATACCAATTTCTACGGGTATCATTGCTTCAGACCCATATGCAAAGGCAAAAGGAGTCACCCCTGTTGGAATCCTTTTCGTTGTTCTGTAAGCCCAAAGGATTCCTGACAGTTCGGATGTCCACAATCCCTATGATGCTTCAAGCTTCCTTTTGATCACCTCTACGATCGTTCTGTTGGTGACCTCGGCTTGCCCATTTGCCTGTGGATGGACGGGTGCTGAGAAGTGTTGTTGGATGCTCAAGTTTTCGCACAACTTCTTAACCTTATTGCCTTCGAATTTCTTTCCGTTGTCTGTGACAATCACTCTTGGGACTTCGAATATGCATATTATGTCTTTTCAGAGAAACTTTTTGACTTGAGCTTCTCATACATTTGCTAACGGCTCCATTTCTACCCACTTAGCGAAGTAATCTACCGCTACAAGGAGAAATTTGTTTTTGTCAGACATTGGGAGCGGTCCTACGATGTCAATCCTCCATTGTGTAAATGGCCATGGACTGCTCATTGGGATTAGAGTATATGGAGAAAATCTCTGGAATTTGTCACAAGTGCGAATGAGTTTATTTGCATCCGGTTGCATTGTTGGCCAATAGTATCCCAGTGTCAGAGCATTGTGGGCTAGTGTTCTTCCTCCTGGATGGTTTCCACATGTACCATGATAGTCAACATCATCGGTTGAGAGGCATTTTAGTAGCGGGTTAGTGGCAGATCACCTGAAGAGTTTGTCGTTAATTACCGTGTACCGCAGTGCTCGGTTTCGCAGTTTTTGGGCTTCCGTCTTGTCCGTTGGAAGCTCTTTGTTCATTATATACGCGAGGATTGGAATCATCCAATTGTTTTCTTGGCCCGCTGCACATGCTTCTTGCACTTGAATTTCCATTATGGAACTTTCCTGTATCGCGACGAGCGGATTATTATTTTCTTTTGCCCGTGATGCTTCCTTGGCTAGCTCATCAACTCTTTCATTCTCTGCCTTTACACATCACCGAATGGTTGCAGCCTGGAAACTTTCCATCAACTCGGTAGTCTTTTGGTGGTAGGCTTTCATTCGATCATCTTTGACTTGAAATTCGCCGTTCAACTGATTAACCACCAATCTGGAGTTAGTGAAGACACTGATTTCTTGTATTCCCAAGTATTTTGCCAATTGCAACCCGGCTATTATTGCTCCCTACTCGGCTTTGTTGTTTGAGGCTTTGAAGCTGAATTTTATCACTTTTTCTAACGTTACGCCTTCTGAGTTGTACTAGATCATTCCAGCTCCACTTTCTGACTCATTGGATGCTCCGTCGCAATGAAGGATCAATACATGGACAATTTTTTTGGTTTGTTCATCTTCGTGGTTATTGTCTGGTTGGCGGTCATTGCTGCCTATGAATTCACCGATGAAATATGCCAATGCTTGAGCATTTATTGCAATTCTGGGGGCGTAGCTGATGTCGAACTGCCTGAGTTCTATTGCCCATTTCACCATTATTCCCAATGTTTCCCCCATGCTCAATTTTTATAGCATTTCTGTGCTCCCCATGTATGCTTTCAAGCTTTGGAAAGCCTTCTCGCATTCTTCGTTCCATTTGAATGTCCTATTTCTTTTCAAGATTTTGAAGAAAGGTAAACATTTGTCCGAGGACTTTGAAATGAATCTGTTCACAGCTGCTATCCTGCCATTGAGAATTTGCATGCCCTTTATGTTCGTTGGTGACTGAATGTTGAGAAATGCTTGTATCTATTTCGGATTAGCTTCAATTCCTGTTTGGTTGACCATGTATACAAGGAATTTTCTTGATTCTACTCCAAATGTGCATTTCTCTGAGTTCACCTTCTTTTTGTATCTTCAGAGCTGGGAGAAGGCCTATTCGAGGTCTTTGATATGGTTTGTTTGGCGTAAGCTTTTGACCAACATGTCATCGATGTACACATCCATTGTCTTACCAATCTGGTGTCTGAACATTCTGTTGACCAATCGCTGGTACGTGGCTCCCGTGTTCCTTAGTTCGAATGGCACTACTAGGTAACAATATGTACCTTTTATGTTATGAAAGACATTTTTATTGGTCAGGAGGGTGCATCTGTATTTGATTGTAGCCAGAGTATGCATCCATGAAGCTCAGGAGTCCGTGTCGACAATGGCATCCACTATTTGGTCTATGCATGGGAGTGGTAAATTGTCTTTTGGGTAGGCTTTGTTCAGATCGGTGTAATCTAAACATACTCTCCATTTTCCATTCTTCCTCTTTATCAACACCATGTTAGCAAACCAGTCCGGGTAGTGAGATTACCTGATCATTCCTGCAGTTATCAGACAATGCACTTCCTTGTTTATTGTTTTGTTATGTTCTGTGGTAACCGACCTTTTTTCGGACTGACTTCTTGTCCGAAATTACTTGCAGTTTCTGAGTAATGACAGACGGATCTATTCCGACCATATCTTTCATTGTTCAGGCAAAATCATCATGGTTATCCTTTAGCAGTTGGAACAGTTTCAGGGCGAGTTTCAGGTGGATTTTCGTGCCAATCCGAACTATTTTTTCTCATTCTCCATCGTCCAAGTAGACTACTGTCGTTTCTTCTTCAGGTTGTCCAGTGTTTGGTCGATCTCTTGGACTAGTTGGAGTCGTATTGTCATCCGAAAGGTTGGGCTCTGTTTAACCAGGTTGCTACATCGGCTCCTTTGGTCGTTGCAGTAATTGCTATCTGTGCGGATCTTTCATCGCTGCATAGTCATTCGCGTGCAACTGGCTGATCTCCTTTGAATGTCATCATCGGTATGGTACTTCAGGCATTGATGCATGGTTGATGACACCATACCCATCTCATGTATCCATGGCCTTAAAAAAAGCATGTTGTATGCGGATGGAACATCGACAACAAGGAAATTTGTCAACAAGACTCGCTGTCTCCCTGGTTTTCCCGCTTTAAATGTCAATTGAATCATTCCGAGCTGATGACATTGTTCTCCACTGAAAGCTACCATTGGTTAATCATTGGGCGAGAACATTTCTTTAGTGAATTGCATTTTTCGGAAGCTATTAGGTACAGAAGGTTGGCCGAGCTGCCCGTATCGACCAGTACCCTTTTGATCTCCCATCTAGCTATTAGTACTGAAATTACCAGGGCGTCATTATGAGGGAATTGGACTCCTTTTGCGTCCTAGTTGGAGAAGGTCAGAGTTCGCTGCGTCGTTCTGGCACATTATGTAAAAGGCTCTGGGTATCTGATCCTTGTTTGTAAATCCCGGATCGATCGCTTCCAAGATCGATTGGATAACTCTTTTTATCCGGTTGCGCCATGCAATACGTATATCAATTCCCTTGATTGTTCATCTGATCTGGCTTATCTCCCTTTGGACTCTCTCTGCCTAATGAACTCTTTGAGTCGTCCTTTTTGATATGGCGTTCGATCTCATCTTTTAATTGTAGCAGTCTTCGTGTCGTGCCCGTAGTCATAGCGAAAAGAGCAATACTTGTTTTACTTCACCCAACTAGATCTCCTCTCATTTTTGGTGGCCAATTAACGTCCTCCCACTTCGCCATAGTCTTCAGGACCTTGCTCGACTTGTTTTCAGAGTCATGAATGGTTTGCTTGTCGATCGTTCATATTTGGATCTTCCGGATTGCAGCCTTCCAAGTTCTTGTTGGTTGAACTCGAATCCGCAACTGGTTCGATGTCTTTTCGACTAGCCACTTTCCTCTCGAGGCATGTCGTTCCTCCGTCCTTCTCTCATCTCTTGGTTGGCTGAAGCGTGTCTCTTTTCATATTCATTCTTTTTCCTAGCTGTCTTTAATAGAGTCACCATGTTCTTTGGGGGGTCTAGATTCAGAGAATTATAGAATGGTTCCCTTTTTAGTCCGGAGGTGAAGTTGGCAATGGTCGAGTCATTGCTACATCCATCAATCATGGTTCGTTAGTACAACGAGTGGCGTATTACCTTATGGTTTCCTCAGGCTTCTGTCTAATGTAAAACAAACAGTGTGGGCTATTTATCATTCATTGACTGCCGATGAGCCTCGTGATGAAGGCAGTGGCTAGCTCTTAGAAGAAGTCTATCGACCTCGGGGGCAACCTGTTGAACCAACTCATCACTATGGAGGTGAGACTAGATGGAAATGTTCGACATAGGATGAATTGTGTTCTCTTTCAATGCCATCATGTGGTGGAAGTGTCACAGATGGTCTGTGGGATTGGTGGTGCCATCGTATGCCTAGAATTTTAGTGCAGTGAAATTTTTGGTAGAGAAGTTATCATGAACGCGTTAGAGAACGATGGTTTGGGCATCTCGTACAACATGTTAGGACTCTGATCTTGAATAAAATTTGTGCAGGGGTCCCATTGTTCTGAACGGGACCATCTGTTGGTGGTTCACTACTTTCGAGATTTACTTGCTGAGATTCTACAAGAATTACATTAGTCTCTCGAACATGGTTGGCAGATTGAGCGCGCTTTTGAGTGAGTTTGTCTACCATTTTGATCAGAAAATCCATCTGGCTCATGAGTTGATCTACGCGAGGATCCGTGGCAGTGCCACCAGATGTTTGGATGATTGGGCTATCGCTTCATGTTATGGCTCTCTGTTGTCGGGCATGGTTCGGTTGAGAGTTGTCACTGAGTTTGAAGCATGCATTGTAGGTAATATGGCTTTACCAGTCAGTGGAGGGATTGCTTTGATTGTTGCTAGGTTGAGGGTCTGTAGAGTGTTCCATCTGTTCTAAAAATTTTTAATCGCTGATCAAAACTGAGGAAGTTTTCTACTTTAAACTCTCCTCTTGAAAGGAAACTGTCGTTTCCCACGGACGACGCCAAACTTATGCGTCCAAAATCTGGTCTCCTATAAGTCTGACATGCAAAAGAAATGTTAGATTGCCAAAAACCACATTTTTGGTGGCCAAAGACACTCTGATGCTTAAGTCAGTAACTCTGTTGGAGATGGAGATAAATCTGGACAGAACTTAGTTAAAATTGCACACCTTAGTCGAATGTTCCCTTTGCCTTATATAATGGTCGTTATTAATTCTCTGTGTGACTTAAGCATATGAGACGCAACGACAGGATACATTCTCTGTAACGGTCACCTCCTTTATGAAGATACGTCATCGGGGGCATAACTACCTCCACGACTTTTTTTCTCTGTAACGTTCATCCTTTTTAAGGGAGAACTCTATTGGGTCTGGATTTGGGCTTCTGACTATGATTTATTCTGATGGACCCTATTTGGGCTTTTATGACTGGATCTGCCCTTTTGGGTTTTGTGAATATGCCTGGTCTTGGAAGATTCGATCCTCGTGATAGACGATCTCTACCACGTGAATGGTTGTGACGACAGTCTTATTTGATGTATCATCAAAAATAATTTTTATTTATACTCAACAAATACCAAAATGCATAAAAATACTCAAATACAAGCATAAGGTGTGCACACATGCAAAAGAGGTTAATGCTTGATTGAAAGTTTGTGAGCATACTAGAAATTTTAAAGGAAACCCACCCATAGAATAATTTCTCAAGCTCACATAGAATTAGTCATTGGCAATAAGCATGACCCTTTCTTGTAAATGATATTTTATTGAATGAACTCCCCCTAATTGAGATTTTAATAGATAATTGGAGATTTTGAAGTTTAGGTGAAATTGGGTTTGAAATCTAGTGTGAAATGAGCGTTGAGATATAATACAATTTACTGAATTTTGAAATAAATGGCCTTCCAGAGCAAACTATGAACATTTAAGCGTATCACTCGAAAACCCATCAAGGCAAACTGAAATGTCCTAACATCATCACTGAAAGCTATACAAGGAGCCAAAAGAGGCTTCTCCTTGTCTTGTAGGTGTTTAGTGTACCTAAGCACGAAAAATGCTAGGAAACCATGTTTTGTAAACATGTTTTGCAACCATGATGACGTGTCATGATCTGGAAAGAATGATGAAATCCCTGAGCACACATTCTCATAAAACTAAGCACACATTCTCATAAAACTACATGTAACATGCATTAAGTATGAAAGAACTTGGCCAAACGTATGTTGACGAATCAATAAAAATAGGTTGAAAAAATCCCACAGAAATAAAGGCAAATATGAACAATCAACCTATACCAGCATTGAACAGTTTTTTCCCACAAAATAGCATCATCTTGTCAAAAAATAAAATTTATCCATCATGTCATGCAAGTGTAAAACAATATGAATACATGTAATTGTATGATTTATGAACAAAATGATACAAATAAATTAAAATGCTAAAAAATTATGTCAAAGGCACAACATATTCCCATAATATAACTAATGAACCAACATGACCAAAAAAAAATTGAAGAAAAAACACTAGAACCCAGTAGATCGAAAAAATTAAAATATGGGGTGAAACAAAAAATCAAGTAAATGAACTAACACTAACAGACTTCCTTCGAAAATCTATTGGTTAAAAGATCATCTTTCCGAACCCAAATAACCCCAGTTCTCACAAATTGAATAGGCTTCGAATGTTGCTTTTGTGTATGTGTGTGTGTGATTACTATAAGAATATGAGTTGTTTATTTTTTTATCTTAGTCCACACGAAATTACATTGATTTCTATAATGACTTCTCACACCCCCAAGAAAAACAAGTCAGGATAAACATATGAGAAGTATTGAGCTTAGAAATTTTTTTAACATTTTTAACTTGAGGAATCAGAGGTGGATAAGAAGTTTTCACAAATTTTGTAACACTCATATAAATCAAGGAAGAAGATGACTCACAGTTAAAACTATGACCGTGTTTGTGTTTGTTGGGTTTGTCGAATTGTAACATCTTATCAAGCTTATCTGAACCATGAGAATAAACATGAATTTTCTCCTTAAGGTAGCATTCTCATCTTCCAAGATTTTCTTACCTTTAAAGACTATCAAACTCATTTCTAAAAATCTAAGCTTATCTAAAACATTAGACTTTTCAACATTGTACTCCCCAACTTAAGTTTTAAAGATTTAGATTTAACTTTCAGCTTCTCATTCTCCTTAGCATGTGTCAAACTTATCCTACAATTGAGAATATATTGCTTCAATGTCGAACTTTACATCATCTTCACTATCACTACAACAACAATCATTGTTGTCCAAATCATGTAAAAGAAAAGGGTTAACCCTAGCAATGAAGGCTCCATGAATAACAAGAGAAACATTATTCAACTCTAACAAAATCGTCCACCAATTGTAGCTCAATTGGTCGGACATCCACTCTCCTTGTGAGATGTCGCGGGTTTGAGACCACCAATTAGGATTTTGTGAGTTTTCACTCGATTATTAGGAGCACACGTGCTCCGTCGTTGATAAGCCTTCAGGTATTGAATGCGTCTGCTTAGATGAACTAGACTTGAAGAAAGCGAAAACAAATCTTCATGCAAGATGGAGACGATGGACCGGAGCGAAAGCAAGTCTCCAGTGAGTTGGAAGCGATGAGGATATTAAGTGCAACAATATTATAGCCTTCAGGCCTGGTTTGGTTAGCCCTATAAGGTCTTAGTCATGTTTCCTTTGGGCATGGATTAATAAATAAATAAAAAGGGTCAACGACCCAATTTTTTTTTAAAAAAAAACTCTAACAAAATCATTTTTATAAATTTTTTGGGTTTTTCAAAATCCAAAAGATTTTCATCGCCTCTTTTTTCTCCCAAAATCTTTTACTTTTTACCTTTTAATACTTCAAAAACTTTTTGAACTGTTTCGTAAAAAAATCTATGTCATCATCAAGGAATTTTTCAATTTCACTAAAATTCCTAAGAGGTAGGTTTTTTTTTCCTTATTTTTTTGCATCTCTCCCAAGTCTATCTCAATAGTTTTATGGTTTTCAACATTCGTCCATAAAAAAAAAATTAATCTTAGAGTACTTGGATCAACACTAGGGTTTAAATCCTTTACACGATACCAATTGAAATTTCTGAGATTGATTTTTAATAAATATTATACTAATTAACTATGTTATCAATCACAAAGTGCGAAAAATAAAGATTAATTCATAGATTTACGTGGAAATCTCTTAAAGAGGAAAAAACTAGGGAGAGCAAAAATTACTAATGAGCAAAGTTACATGTAAGTTTAATACCTTACCCACAACCTAGATCGAACCTCACGATCCTTCTCATTGTCGTCTTCAGCTATCTAGCCCTTGCACCACCAAGAATCCTCAAGGCCTTGACTCAATTTTGCTCCTCCATGATCACGGATCCGAAATCCACCGAATCCACACTTTGGAAGCCAACAAAGCAAACACTTTGGAATCCACCGAAGCCAGATCGACAAGTTATAGAGTTTGTATTGAAAGGCTTAGTCAAAACATAAACTTTGAAGAAGGAAGATATAAAAAGTTTAAGAGCTTTTCTTCTTCTTTAAAGGGTTTCTCTAACCATGGAAAATTATATCTCATAATAGTTTTTGGTAATCAACTTTCAATCATTAAAAAAGAACTGTTTCTCTTTTTGTTTTCCAAAAGACTTGAACTTATATTTACATTGTAAAAATTGAAAACTAATTACAGCAATTTTAGAAACTCAAACTATCATTTTATTAAAATACCAAAAACATTTCTTGTAAAATTCTTGAGTTTCCATTGCTTTCTTGATATGCGCAATCTACTTGATATCTTTATTTGAAAGCTTTGACTTGCATCAATCCGCTCCATCAATTCTTTCGAGTCTTTTAATCGTGGACATTTCAATTTTATATTGACACATGTCACCATCACAAAATTGACAATATAAAATATGGAGTAACAATAGAATAATATAACAACCATTTAAACAGCAACCTTCTGCAGGAACCAGTCCTATAAGAGGAAACAAAAACTCATAATGTACAAATCCCACTATTTATTTACTTGAAATCCTAACTGCTTTCTGAGTTTGATGACAATTTTGACTCAGAAAAGATTGCCTACTTTCCTTGGATAAAATTGGTTATCGGTTGTAGCATACAAACCTAACAATATGTTTCTTCCTAGATGTGTAAACTAAACAGAATGACCTGGACTGCCAATGTTTTTTCTGAAAAAAAACCCACAGAGGAAAAGTTTATAACGTGGGTAAAGTTTACGTGTATTTTCAAATTCAGAAATTCAAAAAAGCTTCTAACCTGCTTGAGTTTATAAGAATAACCTGTAGAAAAGCTCCAAAATGTATTCAGTAATTGTTCTCATCATCCGAGTCGTTGAAAAAGGTTAAACTGACATGTTGACGGGTAAGTCTGTTAGCTGAATCGCAGTCTATGTCCTGCAGATGCCCATCACTGCCTGTGTACAATTCTATGCTTGTAACAGGCTTAAGACCAGAATCTAGTCCCCATATACTCGGGGCCACATTGAGCCTAACCAACTTAGGCACCATTTGATAACACAGATAATAAGCGAATATTCAAATTGAGGGGAAAAAATTGAAGACATGAAAAGGAGAGGAATTTTTTTTTTTTTTAATCTTTGAAGCAAATTCATCTCATAGCTGCAGTACGAAGTGCATTTCATATGCAAACTCACACAAGAACTCATAAAACACAATGAAAACAGAGGAACTTGCTAAGCTCTGTACAGGGCAAGAAAACATGCTGTCACATTAGCGATGGTATTAACTATCAAAAGCATTCAGTCTATTTGCAGGTGCCAAACTAATGCCTGATCTAGGTCCAAATACTACTTGTAAATTGTAATTGAATATGATGGGTTCCATAAGAAACCCATCTGGGATAATCAACCCATTATACCAGCTAACTTCTTTTCGAGTACATCTTCATTGTCATCATCTTCATCTACAAAGCCATTTGTGTCCTTGTCAAAGTTAACATGGTTCATCTCAGGTTCAGTATGATCATGCATGTGTCTGCCATCAGTGTTGTCATCACTCATTGAACCAAACCGTCTTTTCTCCTTCAAAATTTCGCTGAGAGGCTTAGGACCTTCAAAGTTTTTTGATGCAGTTCTGCCATAATCAGCTTTGCTCATTAAGCTGTTTTCATTTTCCTTGGCTTGTCTTTTCTTTTCTTTAATCTGGGCAAGGGTCTTCGGCCCAGTGAATTTCATCAACTCCTGAGTTGGTCGCATCTCCTGTGAACTCATAACATCCATTGAAATTTCAGAGAATATATGCTTTGGTCTAGCTTGTCTTCGCCTTTCCCTCTCTTGATGTCTAGACCCCATGCGCCTAGGCTGTGAATGCCTTGGCCAGCCTTGCCGATAGTTGTCATGTACCCTAGCGTCATCGTCACTGTGAGCTCCATTCATATTGCTTCCCACTTCCAATGCCGATCTTCTGTATGGCGGTCGGCGACCATTATGTCTTCCGGGTTGTTCTTGCCAACCATCATTCAGATGGGGCAACCTCTGCCTTCTTGGACGACCTGGGATCTTCCTACGTTTTTTCAGATGGTCCCGGAGGTCTAAATCCTTCCTGTCGTTGAGTTCAACCTCCCTCGACAAACAATTTCCCTTCTGAAACATCATAGGATCCAGCAACATCTCCCTGGAACGCTTAGGAACTCTTTGGACGTATTCAGAGATATGATCCTTTTCCAGAGCATCATATGAATCATACATCCCATGCTCATAGAAAATTGTGGAATCTGGATATTCAAGATGATCATACCCGACTGCTTCATCATAATCATACGGCATCAAGTGATCATGGAGCCTACCAGCCTCTGTATCTTGGGCCTGTAAATATTCTGCAACATCCTCATAACCCAAATTCTTTGAGCCATCATCCACAAGCACGTCGAAACCAGGAGATGATTCCCATCTCTCCTCTGGTTCAATATGGTCATCAACCTGATCCTCTGAACTCTCTTCCCCACACAGAATGGACCTACCATCAACAAAGTTTTCTGCTGGAAGTGGGGTCTCGGACTTGACTACTGCCTCTTCACATTTGGGGACAGACATATGAAGAAAAGCACTTTGCTGCATAGCATAGCTAGACACAGGTGGTTGCAAATCAACTTTAGACTGAACTTGCACATTCTCTGCTTCCATCACTCTGGTCTCTGATAGCTTAGGAGGTTCTTCCACTGATGTTGGCACCCTATTGCTTTTTGCAAGTGTTTTGTTGTCCAAATGAGCACTGACAACTGCTGAAGTTGATTTTGAGGTTTTCCAAGCCGGTGTAACACCATGGGGACCATGCATGAAAGAGCAAGTATCGCCTTTGCCGCAAAAGCCACTGAAATAAAAATAGCAAGGGACATTCGTCTTGCTCACAGGCACAGATGCCTGGTTCGGTAACAAAGCAGGCTCCAACGAAGTTTCAGGCCGCCCGTCCAATGGCTGCAGGAATTTCAGTTAGCTTAAAAGATTTACACAACTAAAAACTTGATGAATATAAGCATAATGCAAGGAACAAAATATTAATTCATTGGTTTTTGTGGTACGTGTCATCTCACATGAGGATGAGGGTGTCTTTTTTGTTTTTGAATTAGAATTATTGCAAAACTCATAAATTATATTTACTGATATTTTATGTTTATCCTAAGTAATTATACCCAACTTTCGGTCATGTTTAGTACCACATCTCTGCCACTAACTTTTTTTATCGAGTGCTCAAGAAATAGCACTGTCATTCATGTCTTGATATCCACTGTCATTGCTGTCCGCTAAAAAGTGTCTGGCTTAACATGTAGGCCAATTTTATCATATTAGATTCCTATTTTTACTACTTGACCTTGAAGTCTTAACATCCTCATCTTTGTCATGCATTTCTCGAGCACTGGTAACAGTTAGCACACCATAATGCAAGTATTGCATTCTAACAGCGTATCTTCAGTGGTATACTGGTATATCCATCTTCAAAGGCTATTCAACCCTAGTATTAGAAGCAATCTTCAAGAAACTCCATTGAAATTTTTAGGATATTTCTCTCTGAAACAAAACAATGCAAGTATTCTGTTTTACTTTACAATCACTCTCTCTTTTGAGGACTGATACAAAAAAATGCAAGTATTCTGTTTTACTTTACAATCACTCTCTCTTTTGAGGACTGATACAAAAAAATGCAAGTATTCTGTTTTACTTTCCAATCACTCTCTCTTTTTTAGCTTACTATTTTCTTTTCTTGTGACTCTTTGTAAATGATCTTATGTGCTGCAAACTTGCAAATTACATTAATAATTCAAAATTTTCAAAGGATATGAGTAAAAGGAGAGTTGGCAGTGGGACAAATTTCATTAAGAAAAAGAATCTAGAGAGAGTGAGAAACTCGTGGAGATCAAAGAAAGTACAAACTTATTACATGCTTAGAAAGCTATTGAACATACAAGTAACAAATCTCTTCCCCTTTACCATGGATTGTAAAAAACTTATCTTTTCTCAAAATAATTCACACAACCCAATCAACATGCATTCTCAAACTTATACAAATCATAGCAATTAAAGCATAAAGTTAATGTGTTGACCTATAATTAAAGCTGATCAATAAATGACAGTCTCCTATATGAATAAACTAAAAGTAGTAAATACTGCAACAAATCAACTAAATAGTTCACATTTAAAAACTGTTTTGCTCATAATTTATCCTTTAAATTAAGGATGGATTAGTCTAACTTGTAAAAGTATCCACAATCTTTTTTTTCCTCGATACCTAAAACACAACCCACAACTGGTTTAGACGCAGTAGATGCACAAGCACGTTCTTATGCATGAATTATGCAGAATCCATCCAGTATTGGATCATAATTTTAGTAATCAAAGAGCACCTAAACACCTCCTTTGAAGCAAAAGATAAACCTTGTGATATAGTTTAAACAATGTGTGACTTGGAACTTAATAAGTCAATGGAAGTATTTAGTTAAATGACTCATAAGGGATAGCATCCAAACCATCATGTGATTTTGTACAAGAAAAGACTATATCGTCATCATCAAAGCCCATTCCCGATACTTTCGTGGTCGGCTACACCGATTTTAGTTCTCCAAGCAATGCGGTATTCCCACATATCCTCACCTAATCCTTCACCGCCTTCATCCAAGTTTTCAATGGTCGTCTCCTCCGTCTACACCCTTCATTAACTTGCCAATCTAGACATTTTCTAATTGGCACCGTTCTTGGTCTCCTCCGCATGTGACCAAACCACGTTAAATGCATTTCTCTAATTTTGTCCTCTATGAACGCTACACCTAAGTATCTCCTAATTCTTTCATTCCTAATTTTATACTTACAGGTTTTACCACACATCCATCTTAACATACGCATTTCTGCTACCGCCATCCTATGCTTATGTTGTCCCGCAGAAGCCCAACATTCTGAACAGTATAGCATGGTTGGTCAAACAATTGTCTTGTAACATTTTCCTTTTAACCTTACAAGCATCATTCTATTGCATAATACTCCTGACGTCATTTTCCATTTCTTCCAACCATCTTTAGTCCTATGGTCTACATCTTCTCTAATAGCATTAGCCACATTCTTTTGAATTATAGATCCTAGATATCGAAAAGTCTCACACTCTGGACCTCCACGCCTTCGATCTCAATTGCATTACTCCTCCCTCGTGATTCACAACCAAAGTTACACACTAGATATTCTGTAGTTCGAAGACCCCTTTCTTTCTAAAACCTCCCTCCTGTCTAATTTTTTACCTAAACCTTCACCAGTCTCATCAATTAAGACAATATCATCTGCAAATAATATGCACCAAGGTACATCTTCTTGCAGATGCTTGTAAACTCATCCATGACCAAAGCAAAGAGGTATAGACTTAAGGCTGACCCTTGATGTAGTCCTACTGACACTGAGAATTCACTAGATAACCCACCTACCGAGCGAACACTTGTTACAGCCTCTTTATACATATCCTTAATGACATCGACATAACATTGAGAGACTTTCCCTCTTCCAAGCACCCACCAAATTAACTCCATGGGTACCCTATCGTAGGCTTTCTCCAAATCAATAAAAACTATATGCAAGCTCTTACGTTCCTCTCGATATTTTTCTATAATTTGCCTAAGCAAGAAGATAGCCTCTGTAGTAGACCTACCAGGCATAAATCCAAATTGATTCTCCGAAACAGTGGTTAAACTTCTAAAAGATCAACATGTGGACCTCATACACAAAAATCAGCATGTGGACCCATCTTTAAGGAGTGACTTGCAACGACCCTATCACAGGTTGTCAAAAATCAAAGTGTTATTATTATAAATATATATATATAAAAGTGAAAAATGAACATGTGGACCATCATAGATAATGCAACGACCCTTAAAAAATCATATTAACCTCTACCCATCTTTAGGGAGTGACTTGTAAGAAAACCACCTTTCGTCAGGCGTGATATTGACCCAAATTTAGCCACCGCATCCACAGTACTAGGTTTTACAGAAACTTCCATGATAATAAACCCACTGCAACGGTCACCTATCAAGTTTTACATATCAGACAAACAGCATTTTCAAGGTTTCCTGCGATCGAGTCACTGGAAAATTATAAGGTTTGAGGTATTGGCCTCTTCAGCTGGAGTGTTTGCTTCCCTAAACCTCCAAATTCCCCAAAAAATAAGGTTTCAGTCACACATTATTGTATTAAGGCCTAAGCGATTGTTTTAAGGATCATAATGTAGAGAAAATATTTTACATGTGTTTGTTCCACACTTCCACTTTTGACAATTTCTTTGTCACTTTGATCTCCTATACATTCACATGTTTACTATCGCCCACAAGTTGTTTAGCTGGATCCCTAGCACCCAAGTGGCACAACATTTGCTTATTGATATCAGAAGTTGTCACTCCATCTTCTGCATCCAAAGAGGAACTGCGAAAGGCTATCTAATTCCCTTGACTAGTTGATCATATTTTTTGAGTTGTATATATATGTACCCATTGCAGCTGCAGGTTTTCTTATTTAGGGATACAGATTTATATTCTAACAAAAAAAAGTAACATTATAGTGGATCAAGGAAGAACAAACTCTTCGAAAACTTGTCGTATCCATGTCCGACACACGACACTCGCTCGACACGCGTCAGACACTTGGTCAACGTGTCGACAGGTGTCAGACACATGGTCAATGTAGTCAACGTGTCGGGCACGCCTCCAATACACCCGAAACTTGGTTAGGACACGGTCAAGACTCGAAAACCAACTTTCTTTTATTTTTTACTTTTAGATGTTTGCAAATAATCACGTAATATAATGGTTGTTGATCCATCTGAAGTGAATGACTACTTCAATTGCGATTTAAGACAAATAAGGTAAAAAATTACTAAAGGATAGACTTCCTCTATGCTTCTTCTTAATCGTTGTTTCTTATTTTTCTCTCATTTGCTTCTTTTCTCCTCTACTATACTTTTTCTCTACTTTAATTTGTTTTTGCAACAATATCATCTTCTTCAAGACACTCTAGGAAGACACTTTATTAGATTATTATTTATATTTATATGACTTATTAAAAAAAATAGTATGACGTGTCCCCGAGTCCTAGTTTTTGAAAAATTGCCGAGTCGGCGTGTTGTGTCAGTATCCGAAACGACGCGCGTATCCGTATCCGTGCATCCTTGTAGTGGATGCTCTTATGCCTTCTAGTATGCCACTTTTGGCTCCCTGTTTTAGGAATTTTTGATGCTTCAGATCATCCATTGTGTATGCTCCAAGGCCTCCTTATAATATCCCTCTTAGTATATGTAGAGTCCATGACAATACTAATTAATGAAAATTATGATTTGTAAATCCCTTATTGGCACTTTAGAATGTTTTAAAATATTATAGAAAACGCCATGCACTCTCATGTGCATTGTAATCCTCTTTCGACTTTTCTTTTTTAATTTTCAAATATTAAACAAAAAATCCACAGAATATCGCTCAAAATTTACTCAAAAGGGAGCAAAATAGGGAAATTCAAAATATTAAATCAATCTTGTATAACGACACTCTATTTATCAAGAAGGGGGGGGGGGGGGACTCTTGGACAATGGAGACGTTTTCATAGCCTTCTCATAAAAAAACACCAATAGTTACCTTTATTTATTCATATCCACAAAGAAGCCTTCTTAGAGAATGGGGGTCAACCAATACTATATCCAGGCTCCTTTGTTGAAAACACTATGCAATAATAATTTAACTTTTACTCAATTGGGACCAACTAGCACAATAATAAGTTTCCTATATTGACCAAAAACACTATAGAATCCTTTATTAGGTGTTGTCGCCTTATGATGTTTAGACTCTTTAAATATTATTTGTTTGTATATATATATATATATAGCAAAGTAAAAACTATAAATAAAAAAGTTCAAAAATATTAAAAATAAAATAAGTTAAAATAAAATTTATATAAGCAACGAATCTGTATCCGTGTTTTCTTAGGTCACCATATGTTATATCACGTACGCATGTCGTTACATGGACTCAAATTAATATTTCAGCCAAGTAAAAGATGTAGATTTTGATCCATGATCTAAGACAGCCTTTGCCCATTAACTCAATAAGGATATCCCTAAAAGATGAATATATTCCTTAGTTTCGGTTAGGTTATGCTCCAAAAGGATGGAGAATTGGTGTTGGGTTGAGGTCCTTCTGAGTTTTCAACTAAATATAAGAGACTTGAAAAAATTGGAATCTTGAGAATAGAAATTGACACACTAGGGACAAAAAAAAAATTGAGTGTCCATTTAGGATCCACTTAGTTTTCATATCCAATTAAAGACACTCCATACATATAATTAAATGAAAACTACATCATTTGAGCTCCGATTTGAGCTAAAATTTTAAGAAAAATTACAAATTCACATATGAAACAATGTGTTAAAATTTCAACCCATTTCGCACACGAACCTTGAGATAAGCATTAAAATGTGAAATAGTGGATTTCTCCATCATAACCACTTAACGAGCGAGGGCCCACTTTGGATTCAACATAGGTCGGCTAGCGCCTATTGTCCAAGATTGCTCGAAAGGCCGGTCCTTAAACACCCACAAAAACCATTTATCAATGTATTTAATGCGGACCTAAACACATATTTCAATGAATGATGTCGAAATCGGCTGAAACTTTGCAACGTTGTTTCTGGTGTTAATTCGTAATTTTCTTCTAATTTTCAGCTCATCTAAATGCCCATCTTGAGAAAGATAGGAGACACTTTAGGGATCACGTTTGAAAGCTTGGGGCAACAATGGAAAATCTTTCACTAAATAGGACTGTTAGTCATTAAGGCACAAACCTCTTTCTCAAATCTTGAACTCAGAAACCCAAAGCCTGCTTCCTGCTCTAGTCCTTCATCAACGGCAAAGCCCTCACGGTTGAAAACCTCATTAGAAGGGGAATGACCCTTCCCAAATCACTGTGTTCTCTGTGGGGCAGTAGAAGAAACCATAGATCATCTCCTCATCAATTGTGAGGCCACTTCTACCATTTGGAGAAAATGCCAAGCTGTTTTCCACATTAGTTGCCCTGCTCCTATTACCTTCCAGGACCTGATTGAAGAGTAGACTTCAATTGATTCTAGGAACATAAATCGTTCAACAATTGGAATCTGGATTTTGGAGAAAACTATCCATCTAGTATGGGTCATTTGGAAGGAGAGGAAAAACAAAATTTTCAAAGATAAAATGAAGAATGTTGATAACTTGTGGCTAGATATCAAAGCTCATCTCTAGGTTTGGGGTTTCACTCGGGAAATTCTACAAGAATCACACTTCACTTCTTATTTGATTGGAGGGATACTGTGCATATAATTGTAATTTTTGCCTAGCATTAGTGGCCTTCATTAATGGCTAGTTTACATTAATGAAATATTGAAATATGCTTCTATCTTGCTGAAAAAAAATAAATGCTCTTAAGTGAGGATTTGTGTCGCATGAGGGGTTACTTGATGGCCAAGAGTTTTGGTGTCCATGTAGTGGCGTAGCTGGTAGGCACCTTTTTTAAGCGTTAAAAAAATCATATTGTAAAAAATAAACAAAGGATACATGGGTGTGTGAGAGATTCAAACGATAAGAGAAGAAAAATAACAAAAAATTAAAATATAAATATAAAAAAATAAAAAATTAAGCATTACAAACTAGATGGCACCAATTAAACATACAAAAGTAGACAAAGGCATATCCTGATCTGGTTCCAAGTGCTCCCAAGACACCACATTGTCTCCTTTAAAATGATGAGGACCATTTGATCGTCCTTACGAGCCCCTTCGAAAATTCTGAGACTCCGCTCCTTCCAAATACACCATAAAATCTTATGCGACTTGTGTCCATAGCCATCTACCCAAACTAGTAAGATTGTCGCATTTCGACCAGCCAGTTATTGAGAGGCCTCCTAATTGGTTTGTACATCCCAAATTAAGCCATGATTTTCAAAAATAGTGAGAAAATACAATGCACAAAAGGTGATCAATGCTCTTCTCTGCCTGTTTACAAAAGCAACTATCTTTATCAAGATTCATTCCCCTTCTCTTGAGGTTCTCTGTTCTATTCAGTGAGTTTCCCCTTCCTTTAGGTTCTACTCGGTGAGAATTCTACCAAAGCCAAGTGGCCACGGAAAGACATTCACGCGAAGATGCATGCATATCAACCACACTATTTTTTTATGGGCAGCCACATGACTGTTAAGTGTTAATGTGAGGAGTATAGAAGGCTCTTGGATACCACTTGTTCTTTTGGGCTTAAGGTATTTTCCTCCTTCCCACCATGGCTATATCTCCAAAACTGATCCCCAATAGTCTCAAATAGTAATTTACAGCAAAGTTTATTAGTTTTGACATAGAGAGAGCATATGTTTCTCAAATTCATTTTCTCTAACCCCGGTCCTATTTCCAAATCATTCAATGAGAGACCTCCCTCCTCCCCTTTAAATCCTTCTTGGTCAAATGTATTTTGCATCAAATTTAGCATGGCCACCTCCGATGTACTCAGCTCCTCACATTCCTTCCCACAAGGTATGTACAACGCCTCAGTTTGTATTTTCCCTAAACAACATGAATCTACCTTTACCATTGAATAAATCTTTAAAAATCACCCAACTATATCACTTCAACCTCTCCTAATCTTTCCTTCTCAACACCTTCAACCATTATAAAGAAAATGTTATAAAAAATAAAATAAAATAAAATAATAATAAAAAAATAAAAAGATAACATCAAATTAGGATTATAATTGACGCTATCCCTTCTAGCATTGGGGCATAATCAGAATAGGTATGACTATTCTTAACAATTGGCCCTGGAGACTTTTTGCTTCCACCAAAGGGGATGAAGTTTACGATTTGAGGCCATGTGAGGAGCCTCGTCTTCAATGAATCCAACAGACAAGATGGACCTTTTTCCCCTTCTTCAAAGTATAACACTTAAAGGCCAAACCTCACAATATATGAATTTTATCATCCATAGACCACATCATCTTATGCTTTTGTTAGGTTCGATTTTGTTCTATGAACGTATGAAGCCATGGGCCATATTATGTTATGACCTTGTGCTAATGTGCTTTTTGGGTTTTTTTTATACGATAAGTAACATATGCTTTTGTTATAAATTTATTAATTTACGACATATTGATGCTTGTGGTAGCTTATAGTTGAGGTAAGATCCAGAGTCTCATTTACTTTTAGGGATCAATGTATTATATTTTCCTTGATTTGTTCATATTTTTTAAAATATTGTCCATCACGTTTTTTTTTCATGTCCTTAAATTGAGGTCCAACTGAGGCTAGCCTTGCCTCTTGAAGCCCCAAAAGGCTTAAAATTTCCGAATCATCCTTTTAAACATTGCTTCCAAGAGTCTTGTAATCATTCAACCAATATATCCTTTTTGCCAAATACTTTGGCTCCAATCTTGTATCCTGTTTTTGTGACGGCCAATCTATTTACACCCCCCGCCACAACAAAAGCATATTTCTCAACCTTTGCTTATAGCTATCAGCAGACTCTCCAGCTATAGACCAACTGAAATGCCATACAAGTATACAGCTGACTCGTCCTTCAAAGAATTCAGGACGAGAGGCGCTAAGGAGAGCTAACTACACCATCCCCCCCCCCTCCCCCCTCCCCCACCAAATTCTCCTAGAGCTTTGGATAAGACATGAAAAATCGTTCGCTTGACATGATGATATTTCTTAAGCTTCCAATGTGCTTTTTGGTGTTTTAATTAGCTCTGGATAAGGGTTTGTTGTATGGTCAAGGTCCTGGCTACCACATATTGAGGAACGCAATAGTTAAGGTTACTGTCCTACACAATCTAACTACAAGTACTCGAACCCAAAACTTTCTTCAACCAAAGGGCCATATAATCCTAAACAGTCCCTTTCTCATCCTGGAAAGGGACAAGGGGCGCAAGTTCTAAAGGGCTAGCAACATACTTTCCCCGAACTTTGTATAGTCTCCCGTGCCCCCTTATTCATGTTGTGAACAGACATCTCCAGATTACTATAAAAGTTCATTCCATCCCATGCTGCTGAATGGAATAACCTTCTCAGCTTTTTAGAAACCACACTACATAATAAACCGCAGTTAGTTTGTTTTTCACTGTACCCTCAAGATTACCTTTGTAGCTCACCCTGCCAACTTCCTACGAGTTATCTGATGTCAACGATAGATTAGTCACAGAAAATCCAAACTCCATCTAGAATGAAGATAGAGGGAAAATATAGGTTACACAAAAGAAATTGAACATAGAGGGAAAATGGAAAGCTCAAATTAGAATTATAGTTTTCAAGTACAGTGAAGTCATCTAAGCACACTAATGAAGATAGAGGTCTTGACGACTTTTCTGGCAAAAATGTAATGACAAACAGATGTACATAAGGGGTTAATCCGAATGAATGATGTCTTCAATCAGTGGCAAGTATGCTAAGTTTACGATGGTCAAACTCCTCCACGGAATCAGAAGATCCCCTAACAACCAATACTGATATGTTGTTGGTGTGGGAGACAAAACACAAGGTATCCAATCCAATATATGCGGAAATTCCTATACATTGCCATATAGGAACAAGTCAGCCTTTGCGCACAATATCTTATATGGAGTAGTTGTTTACCTCTGATTGAACTTTCCAATTATTGCAGTCTGTGGCTCACAAGTTTGATCATTCGATGGCAGACCCAATCATATGTCTCATCATTATCACAAAAAGAAAAATGAGTTACACTTTTACCCATTTGTCTACTGAAGTCTGCAATCCAAATATGTATCCTATGCATTTTTTTTAATGGAAAACTGATGTCAAATAAGAACATTTGCTGCTCTCATTCAATATTTAGATTGAACGTCCTCTAAGATTTGTTTTAGCCTTGATAGCCTCCTACAAAAGCTGCCTCTCAAGTATGATATATCTATTTCTATTAACCCACTTCATGAATAATCGGTCCAAAAAGATAAACCACCTAATATATGTCAAGAATAACACGTTTCTAACTTTCTTACTCCCATTCACTTCGCTTATGTGCAGATTCCTTTTTTATAACATTAAAGATCAAGCATTTGTGATTGTCAAAGCCAAGTTATCAATTATGGACATTACACCTACAGGAGATACTCCAGTATCTATCTAGGGCATCAAAACACTAGGTATTTATGTCAAATGCAGGATAAGTTTGCACCAAAAAATAAGTACACTACACTGAGCCCTTTTGAGATACCCATTCTAAAATCAGATCTACTCATCCAGATATCTACCCAAGTAATTGAAGAAGAACTGACCGGGTGTCGAAAAACGCAAGTTGGATTGATGCAGCTTCCAGACAACCAGTACCAGCAATCCCTAGGGTTGAGCCTTGCAGTCTCACTGTGTCTATACTCACATTCTACACCCTGCAAATACAAATGATTCAATCATATAAAAAAAAAATGAGAAGAAAAATTCGGCGAAATTCATCCATATACATGCTTCGGCAGGAATCAAGAATGCTCAGCGACCACCAAATTACCCAATCTAACACCAAAATGTACAATCTACACAATGCCAAACATTACCAACCCAGTATAACATGTTCAAAGTAACTAACAAAGAGAACACTCTGATCCAAATAAAAACACATGCATGGTTTCCCAGGGTTTCCAGACCGATGTTTGTAATTAAGATCCTGAATCAAACGGACCATAGAGAAATCACAAAATCAAAATGCAGCCCCACATTGTGAACAATAAGCAAGTGATAAAAAAAACCAAGAATCTTCAAATTCGGAACAAAAACACATGAAAACGACCGACGTGGAAACCTAATTGAATCACAAAAAGACGTAAATCAAAGATGGGGGCAGGGCATGATCGAAGAGAGAAGATGGGTTGGAACGAGGGAGCGAACCTTGTTGCATGTGAGAGGCGAGGCCAGGAAATAGACGCAATCGGTGTTTCTCTTGAAAATCTCATCCTCCATTATTTCTTGTTGTCTGAGACAGAGAAGCCAAGAAGAGATGGGTTTTATGAAGAAGAATAGGAGGAGCTCGAATTTGTAATCATGGCGAAGGTAGGGATGATATGGAAGAGAAGAAAAGAGGTTTTCGACAGAGTTGTTGTTGGTTCATTCTTCTTCTTGTTGTTTTGGTGGGTTTTATACGTCGGGGTTTTTGAAGTGGGTACACTATCTGACTGCGCGCTTTTCAGAGAAGAGAATGGCTCCGCTATTTGCTAATTGGGTTTGGCCAACTGTCGAGGGAAACAGCGAGGGAGGGGGGTTGAAGCCGTTCACCCCTCGAGATGCGTGAAAGCGCCTCGAGATACACACATCTCGAGGGGGTGAACGGCTTCACCCCCTCCCTCGTTGTTTCCCTCGCCATTTAGAATTTCCCTTGCTAATTTGTAGTACTAAGAGGAGAAATCGGTGATTCTAAATGGCGAGGAAACGGGCGAGGGAGGGGGTGTGACCCTCCATCCCCTTCGAGATGCGCACCCATGTGAATCTCGAGGGGGATGGGGGGTCAAACCCCCCTCCCTCGCCCGTTTCCTCGCCGCCTAGCATCACTCGAGGAGAAATTGATGAAGCTGGTTGATTGTGTTGTTTTTGGCAAGAGTGAAGCAATGTTTGTTAGCCTTATATATATATATATATATATATATATATATATATATATATATATATATTATTTTTTTTTATTTTATTTACAATTTTTACCCATTTTCTTTAAAACACAACCACAAACAATATTTATAGAACACGTAGAAGTGTAAAAAATCCCAAAAATGCTAGCAAACATGGTTGGCTAGAATTGTTGTTTTGGCAAAACCCTGCAAGCAAAACAATAAGCAAACCATGACAATTACGCTTCACATTTACTTCACTCCATCTTCTGAGCAGTGAGGTGCATTGTTCCCCATTTTACAACAAACAACCCCCATTCAAAAAAATGTTTAAACATGCAAGACTAGATCATTTACAATCCCCCTCAAAAAAATATATTCAGTAGCAATGTATCTCAATGCTTACTAACATTTGGCCAACTCAACAGCATTAGACTAACCTCCATCCCTGACCTTTGGACGGTCTCTCCTGGATAACACTATTAGCTGGAATGTCGAGCTCATCCAATCCATTTTTCCTTCTCCTATGGTGAAGGATATTGTCGACATCTATCTCAGGAGAACTCATTATCTGAATAGATTCATTTGGCTTTGTGACAAGAAAGGCATTTTCTCAGTCAAAAGTGTCACCCCAGCTTTTACAAAGGAACAAACTAAAAGTTCCTCCTCGGTTCCCCCCTCCTTCCTTGGGGCACAAGCAACTTCGTCAGCTATGGAGGATCAAGGCCCCTCCCAACACTCTCCTTTTTCTTTGGAAGACTAGTCAAAATATTCTTCCCACCATGTCAAACTTGATGAGAGTTCACATGCCTATTGAAAACTGTTGTATTTTCTGCCACAGTCACACCGAAGATGTTCTACACCTTTTCTTTCTGTGTCCAATTACTAGTAGACTCTAGATCCTCTCTTTTCTCCCCATTAATTGGCATAATTCTTATCTTCACCTGCCAACTATTCCGATCTTCCTCAAATTCTTGTGGGATTCTGCCAATGGTTATTCTTCTTTGGCAAATGAGATGCTCTCTCGGTTTACAGCCATTTTACTATCCATTTGGCGCATCCGCAATAATATTGTCTTCAACAAGGCCAAGTTCCATGCACAAGAGTTCACCTCCTCCTTCTACAACACTTGGTCTACCTGGTCTAAACAATGGTTCACCTCTACTCAAAGGGGAACAAATCTCACTTTGACTTTTGTCCCCCTTATTATCAACTCTGCAAAAAGGGACGCTCAATCCACCCCTACTAGCTACTCTTCACACTCTAACCGCTTATTTGGTCCCCTCACAGAACCTGTAGCTGGCAGAATTGATTTGATTAAGGCTCAAATCCAGTTTGCAAGAGTCCATAGACTTGATCTCAAACTCACTATGTTAATTCCTTTCCCCATGGATTTAGATCCAGGGACAGTCATTGTTAACTATGATGTTTGCTTCCTTGGCCACACCAAACATGGTGTTGTTGGAGTTATTGCGATGGATCTGAATGAAAATGGCATTGCCTCTGTTGCTAGCCCGATTCAGGAAAAGGTTTTGGACAGCACGATGGCGGAGTGCTTTGCAGGGGAGGCGACCCTTCTTCTGATCCGGGCTCAAAGGTGGAAAACTGGACTTATTCTCGATGATTCTGCGAACTTGCTTGAGGCATTGTTTTCTAAGGACACAAGCTCAACTTTTGCTTTGGATTGGGTTTGGCGTCCACTTTTATGTAATATTAGGCGCTTTTTCTTTTTGCTTTCTAAGTGGCGATGTAATTATATCAGTAGAGACCTCAATTCTGAGGCTCACAATTTGACAGCAACTGTTGGTCGTACGATGTATGACTTATCCTAGTATATATGCATAATGTTTTAACAAAAAAAAAAGTATTGGACTAACTATTAAAAAATTTTGGTCCATTCACCAATTAGTTGTTCATAATGCATTTCTATAAGGGGATTTACATGACTTTACCTCCAAGATTTGCCAAACAGGGGCAACAGAAAAGTATGTAAACTCATCAACTCCTTGTATGGATTCAAACAAACCACAACTTTCTGCTACTTTCACCAAAACAGGGTACACTCACTCTAACTCTAATTATTCATTATTTACTCAGATTCGTAATCCTAATTCTACATGTGTCCTTGCTTGTTTATGTCGATGACATTCTTATCACAAGGAATAATCCTCTCATTATTCAGAAATTGAAGCAATTTTTAGAACAAAAGTTCTACATCAAAGACTTGGGGCAGCTCAAATATTGTATTGGAATCAAAGTAACACCTTCTAAGAAATGCCATTTTCCATAACATAAATACACCGCGGATATCTTATCTGATTTAGGTATCACAAGTAGTCGTATTTCAGAGTTTTTTATGGAGCAAAATATTAATCTCGCTATCAGTACAAACACCTTGTCACCAATTCTTACTACCTATTGTCATCTTGTTGGTCGCCTTATATACCTCATTGTCACACGACCTGATATTACCTACGCCGTTCAATCTCTTAGTCTGTTAACCCAGAAGCCTTGTACTACACACATGGATGTTGTTACTCGCATAGTTCAACATCTCAAACATTCTATTGGCAAAGGCATCTCGTTATTAGTTTCTAGTTCCCTTCAAATCTAGTTTTTGTGGCTCTGATTGGGTTGATTGCCCCGTCACTCACCAGTCCACTAGTAGTTATTGCACCTTCATTGGTTCTAGCTATTATCTTTTGGAAGATACAGAAGCAAGACACGGTATCTCGTTCTTCTGCGAAAGCTGGGTATAAATCAACAACAAGTTTTCATGTGAACTTCAATGGTTGAATTATTTGGTGATTTTGGTATTCCACGCCCTTATCCTATGAGCATGTTTTGTGATAATCAAGCAACTATTCACATTTCTCAAAATCTAGTTTTTCGTGAACGACAAAACATATTGAGTCTGAGTCATTTTGTGTGAGAAAAGATTCAAAAGAAGTTATTGCTTCCTCGGTGCGTCCCATCACCATGTCAAGTTGTTGATTCGTTCACCGTCACTCCGAAAGTATGTTTTTTACGACTTATTCGCAAGTTGGGTATTCTTGACATCCCACACTCCAATTTGAGGGGGAGTGTCGGGATTCCAAAGTATCCAAATATACACAACCACAACAAACAGTCATTTAGTTGTACATAATCAAACTATTGAACAGTTATGTAGATGTGCACAAAGACACCAATAGCACTGGTTGTATACCTTTTTTTTTTTACTTGGACTCTTGTTTTCTAGGATTAAGGACATACTTGAGTGTTTCACTACTGTAAGACACTATTTAACCTCTATATAAGTTAGCTTCCAGCAAGCGTAATATACATACGAAGGAACAAAACCCTTCTTCCCTTATTCAGTTCTTTATTTATTACTTCCCAAAAGAAAAAAAATTCTTGGCTACGTTGGTAGAATTTGCAGTTGCACCAACAACAACTATATATGTCGATCACCCAAGATTCATGTACAATTCCCTTATTATTTCAGTCCAACAATAATTGACAATAAATGCATTGCAATTCAAAGGTTCCAACTGATGGTGATGTTTTATGGGGGACAACTTATGTGGATGAGAGCATGTTTGCCAATTATGTCAAAATAATGTAAAAATATACGATTAAATTATAAGATTGAAGTCAACTCATGAAAAAATTCAAAGATATGAAGACCAAGACTAGCCAAAATAGCTTATAGATGACTAAAATTCAAATGAGGTGCCAAAAGCTCCCTAAATGCAAAAATGTATGAGAACCAAAATTTAAAGTTTGAGTTTGGTTATCCTCTCACATGAGAATGGGATTCCCTTGAAGATATTCCCTATTGAGACATACCCATGTGCCAAAAAAAGATGTTCATGTCAACTACAAAAAAACATGTGACCAAGGAGGAAACTTTTATTTTAAAAACATTGTCAGGCAAAGTCGACTTCACTCTATGAGAAATCAACTTTAGCATTTGACCATTCTGAAAACGCAAAGAGTTGTTATGAAAAGTAGTAGATGAAGCAGGCGAAGTCAACTTCATCCTCTCCAGTTGAGTATATAAATAGGGTTCAAGTTCATTCTCTTGGAGATATCCCTATTATTCTAAAATTTATTGAAGTCGCCTTCTATCCCTTTTTGGCTTTCCTTTTGAGAGATCCATTCATCCACTCAAAATTCATATCCCTTGTTAGAGATCCATGGTGTTTTAGCAATAGACTCTCTCTGGTTAGAGATTCATGTGCAATAGGAGATCCAGCGAAAACTTATTAGAATACGATTCAGAACCTGAGAAAACATTTAGAAGATGAATGAGAGAAACAAAAAAGTCACACACATCTAGCTATGAATCTGAATATGAAGAGTTCGACATGGGAGATAATAGATCTATTAAAGAACTTTCAGCATCCACTTTGGACAATGCCGCACCTCTGTGCATTCAGTATCCAACAGCCGTGCAGGGCAAGACATAGTCATTTGAGCTGAAATCTAGCTTACTTCATCATATTCCAAAGTATCATGGTCTTTCTATGGAGGATCCAAATAAACATTTAAAGGAATTTGAAGTTGTATGCTCTAGTATGACGCCAATGATTGTGGATGAGAACATCTTGAAGCTGAGAGCATTTCCCTTTTCTCTACTGATAGGGCTAAGGATTGGCTTTATGAACTACCTTCCAGATTAGTATATTCTTCGGATAGCATGAAGAAGGTGTTTCTAGAGAAATTCTTCCCAACTTCAAAAATTATCTTGTTGAGGAAAAAAATCAGTGGTATACAACAAGGTCTAGGAGAATCATATCCAGCTTACTATGAGCGCTTCAAAATTCTCATAGCATCATGTCCGCAGCATCAGGTGAAGAAGGAGCTCCTGATTCAATACTTTTATGAGGGATTTCTTCCTCTTGAGCGACAGATGTTAGATGCAGTGGCATGAGGAGCTTTGGTTGATAAAACTCCAGCAGCGGCAAAGATTTTGATTTCAAATCAAGCCTTAAATGCCCAACAGTATGAAGGAATTAGATAGCCTTCACGCCAAGTCAATGAGGTAAGTACTAATTCTAATTTGGAAGCTCAAATGGCTAATCTTACTTTACTTGTGACTCAGACTCTAGAGAAGCCGAATGTGCTAGGAGTTGCACAAGTTTGTGGCATGTGTACTAAGCCATAATATCCATCTGATCAATGTTCTCAACTGATTGAGA
Organism: Berberis vulgaris; assembly: GCA_963556465.1. NCBI lineage: Eukaryota > Viridiplantae > Streptophyta > Magnoliopsida > Ranunculales > Berberidaceae > Berberis > Berberis vulgaris. The sequence goes on from OY747132.1 coordinate 55,901,982, forward strand.
ATGGCGGTTGGGATAATGTCAATGCAGTAGGTTTTCAGGGGCAAAATCACTATAGGAATAACCCTTATTTGAACACTTACAATGAAGGTTCGAGAAATCATCCCAGCTTTGGATGGAGAAATTCAGAACAACCTCAACAACAAACTCCGAATCGGTCACCCCCTGGTTTCGTCCAAAGGCAACCATAACTACCTCAGCACAATTCAGGTATGCCCCTTAATTATGATGAGATTTTGAAATCGTTTACTATTTCTCAACAGAACCAATCAAAAGATATAACAGATTTGAAACTACAAATGGGACATATAGCTGAGTTTATTGGATAAATTCGCGAGCAAGGAAAGCTTCCTAGTTCTACCATTCCAAATCTGAAAGGCGGATTTGAAACTGCAAAAGCAATTACATTGAGGAGTGGTAGGCAAATTGAGAATGAGCCATAGTCCCTAAACAAAGTTGAAATAGGGAAGCTAAGTTACAGAAGGATGATCCAAGCATCGTTAAAACACCAGAGCTCCAAGGTAAGAAGGTGAGCATTCCAAATTCAGTTTCTGCTAATCTTTCTCCACCTTTTGTGCCTTTTCCAGGTAGGTTTGTCAAATCTAGGAAAGATGAACAGGATAGGGAAATTTTGGAAACCTTCCGAAAAGTCCAAGTCAATATTTCGCTTCTTGAAAATATTAAGCAAGTGCCTAAGTATGCAAAAAAGTTTAAGGAGTTTTGCACAACAAAGAGACGACTTCAAGAGGAAGAGGTAGTTAAGGTAAGTGAAATGTCTCCGCAGTTCTTCAAAGAAAATTGCCACCGAAGTGTAACGATCCTGGTAGTTTTACTATCCCTTATGTTATCGGTAATACTAAAATTGAAAATGCAATGTTAGGCATAGGTGCTTCAATTAATGTTATGCGGTATTCTGTTTATCGTTCTATGAATCTCGGGGAGCTAAAAAATGATGGTGTAATTATTCAATTGGCTGATCGTTCTAATGCATATCCTCGAGGTTTGTTGGAAGATGTGTTGGTGCAGGTTAATCATTTGATATTCCCAGCAGATTTCTATGTGCTTGAAATGGAAGATTCGACATTGTCAGCACCTTTGCCTCTTATTTTATGGCGCCCCTTCATGAAAACCGCAAGAACAAATATTGATGTGTATGCGAGAAAACTGACCATGAAATTTGATGGTGATGTGATTGGCTTCAACATCTTTGAAGCCATGAGGTATCATGTTGATAATCATTCTTGTTTTTCTATTGACGTGGGGATATTTTGTCTCGAGAATTTCTTGACGTCGTGAACGAGGATGAACTTGAAATCACCATTACTACTGTCGCCGGATATGAGAGAAATGAAGTTCTTTGTGACAATAAGAAGATCTCGACCGATAACATGAGGGAGGATATCATTGAGACAGTGGCAACTTGGAGTCATTGTCACGAATTGTTAGTGAGTTACCTCCCCTAATTATTATTCCCTCATCTACTAATAAACTTTTACCTTCTGTGATTCAGGCACTTACACTTGAGTTTAAATCGTTACCGGATCACTTGAAGTACGTGTATTTGGGAGATGATGAGACATTGTCTGTCATCATATCATCATCACTCACACATTAGAGGTGGAAAAACTTATTCGAGTTTTGAAGGAATACAAGACTACAATTGGGTGGACATTGGCAGACATTAAGGGTATTAGCCCTACCACTTGTATGCACCGTATACTTCTTGAAGAAGGTGCAAAACCCACTAGAGAAGCTCAGCGCCGCCTAAAACCCCCTATGATGGAAGTTGTGAAGAAAGAAATCATTAAACTCCTTGATTGTGGCGTGATCTATCCTATTTCAGATAGCAAATGGGTTTCACCAGTGCAAGTAGTGCCGAAGAAGTCTGGCATAACTGTGGTAAAAAACAAGGAAAATGAGTTGGTTCCCACGCGAATGCAAACTGGGTGGCAGGTTTGTATTGACTATAGAAAGCTGAATGCAACTACCAGGAAAGATCATTTTCCTCTTCCCTTTATTGATCAATTGCTTAAAAGGTTGGTCGGTCGTGTTTTTTATTGTTTTCTTGATGGCTATTCAGGATATAATCAGATTGTCATCGCTCCAGAGGATTAAGAAAAGACAACCTTTACATGTCCATTCGGCACTTTCATATATAGAAGAATGCCATTCGGTTTGTGTAATGCCCCGACTACCTTTCAGAGATGCATGGTAAGTATATTTTCAGACTTTATTGAAAAAATCATTGAGGTTTTTATGGATGATTTTAGTGTTTTTGATGATTCTTTTGACCATTGTCTGGATAATCTTGCATTAATTCTGAAGCGATGCATTGAGGTTAACCTTGTATTAAATTGGGAAAAATGTCACTTTATGGTTAATCAAGGTATTGTTTTAGGTCATGTGATTTCAGCTAGGGGTACTGAGGTTGATAAAGCTAAAATAAATCTTATACGTTACTTACCCTCTCATACTTCGGTGAGAGAGGTTCGTTCTTTTCTTGTACATGCAGAATTCTATCGGAGATTTATCAAAGATTTTTCTAAGATTTCTGAACCACTATGTCGACTCCTACAAAAAAGATGTGTCATTTGAGTTCAATAATGACTGTCAGACAGCGTTTGACAAGCTTAAGGAGTTGTTGACATCAGCATCTATCATTGCACCATCGGATTGGAGTGTTTCATTTGAGCTTATGTGTGACGCATCAGATTATGCCTTAGGAGAAGTTCTAGGCCAATGGAGGGACAAACGTCTTCACGTCATCTACTATGCCTCCCGAACTTTGAATGATGCTCAATTGAAATATTCCACGACTAAAAAAGAACTTTTAGTTGTTATATTTGCTTTAGAGAAATTCCAATCTTATTTAATTGGAACTAAAGTTATAATTTTCTCTGATCATGCAGCTTTAAAATACTTGCTTACGAAGAAAGAGGCGAAACCGAGACTTATACGGTGGATACTTCTTCTTCAAGAATTTGATGTGGAGATCAGGGATAAAAAAGGGAGTGAAAATGTGGTAGCTGACCACGAGTTGTTTGGTGCGAAATGAGGAACCCCTGCCAATTCTTGAGACTTTTCCTAATGAGCAACTATTTTTGGTCGAGGTAAGTGAACCATGGTATGCTGATATATATTGTGAATTACCTTGTATCCAAACAGATTCTGAACACCTTGACTCGAGTTCAGAAGGATAAGCTCAAGAAAGTGGCGAAACAGTTTGTATGGGATGATCCCTATCTATGGAAGCATTGTACCGATCAGTTGATTAGAAGGTGCATGCCCCATTCTGAATTTAATTCGATATTGACATATTGTCATTCTTATGCTTGTGGAGGACACTTTGGAACTCAAAGAACAGCTCGTAAGGTTTTAGAATGTGGATTTTATTGGCCCACTTTATTTAAGAATGCCAAATTATTTTGCATGACTTGTGACCGATGTCAAAGAACAGGTAACTTAGGCCCTAGAGATCAAATGCCACAACATCCTATATATAGTGTGGAAATTTTTGATGTATGGGGTATTGATTTCATGGGTCCATTTCCTTATTCTAATGGTTTCATTTATATATTACTTGATGTGGATTATGTTTCAAAGTGGGTGCAAGCAAAAGCCACCCGTACTGATGATTCCAAAGTTGTTGCAGAGTTTATTCATTTTAACATTTTTGTAAGGTTTGGAATGCCGAGAGTGATTCTAAGTGATGGAGGTTCCCACTTTTGCAACCGTACAATTGAAGCTTTGCTTAAGAAATACAATGTCACACATAAGGTTTCGACACGTTATCATCCCCAAACAAGTGGACAAGCCGAAGTTTCAAATCATGAAATCAAGGGAATACTTGAGAAGACAGTAAAGCCCACCCGCAAAGACTGAAGCATGCGACTTGATGATGCTTTATGGGTATATTGGACAGCGTATAAGACACCTATAGGGATGTCTCCCTTTCAGATTGTATATGGGAAACCGTGTCATTTACCGGTTGAGCTAGAACATAGGGCGCATTGGGCAATTAAGACTTTCAATATGAACATTGATGATGTTGGCCTTCATAGAAAATTGCAGCTGAACAAGCTTGAAGAGATTCAAAATGACGCATATGAGAGTGCCAGGATTTATAAGGAGAAAACTAAACCTTTTCATGATCGCATGATCCTTGGAAAGACTTGTTGTGGGCCAGAAAATCTTACTTTTTCAATCACGCCTTAAACTTTTTCCCGGTAAGTTATGTTCTAGATGGGTTGGCCCTTTCATTGTTACTAATGTGTTTCCTCATGGTGCTATACAGGTGAAAAATGTCACAACTGGAAAATAGTTCAAGGTGAATGGGCATCGACTTAAGCCCTATTATGAATCATTTGTGGAGCATGACGTGGAGGACGTATCACTCCATGTTCCCACTTATTCTGAGGATTAATTGCAGATATCGTCAGGCTGCACGACGTTACAACAAGCGCTTCTTGGGAAGCAACCCAATCATATTTGCTTTCTCTATCCCTTTATTTTCTTTTCGCTATTTTTGTTTTTGTTTGTTAGTAGTTTGTTTTTCCGTTTTTAAATCTTTCATTGCATGTGCTATAATCTATTAACATTGAGGACAATGTTAAGTTTAAGTGTGGGGGGAACAACGTTGTTTTTATTTTGAAAAAAAAATTTAAAAAATAAAAAGTGTCAGTCCATTAAAAAAATGTTGGTTTATATTTTCATTGTTGGTATTAGTGTCATAAAAAAATCTATAGTTATTTTGAGTCTTAGGATACTTTCCAACACAATGATGAGATTTGGTTTTTAATTGCATGACTTTAAGGTGATTTATAAGCATGATTTAAGATCTAATATTATTCTTTAGTTAATACTTATTCATGGCTATCATATGTAAATTCACATGTAATAAACTGAGTAATTGGTATTCGTAGCATGCTTAATTGAATTTAACTCATTATAACCCATATGTGAGTTTTGAGCCTATTGTTAATTTGATTTTGAAAGTTTTTAGTTAGGTCATCTTTCATTTCTTTTGTCAATAATAATTCGTTGCATGATCTCAATTTTGTTTGTTTTTGTTGCTATTTGGATTGCTTTCATAATTAAGGATTAAACACTAAAGCTTATATTAATTTTGTTCAAAGCATTATATTGAATTGCATGACATGCTTGACATGATAAAGGCATCTAGTTTCCACCATTGCCAAATAAGCATGGTTCATGATATATTTCCTTTAGCTTAACCCCATTGAGCCTGTTATTAAGCCTTTTGTTTCATTACCCTTATTTTCTATCCATAACCTAATTAGAAGAGTGGAGCATAATTTGATTTGCAGAGACTTTATTGTAGTTCAAGAAGGTATGTTGAAAAACAAGTGTAGGGAAAGACCCTTGTGGTAGATAGTTCAAGAAGAAATAGTTGAAAAATAATAATAAAAGTAAAAAATTAAAAATAAAAAAAAGGTACAAAATTACAGAAGGGACACAAGTCCTTGTCTATATTCATTCAATATTTCAATATCATACAGATAGTTCAGTTCTTTTCATTCAGTGGATATAAAATAATACTCTTCATTATCAGTGGGCCACCTCTTCATTTTCCTACTTATGTGAACCATATGATTCTCTGCTAATGTCTCTAATATTATTGCACGTTTTCACCATTTCTTTACGCCCTTTGAAAATTTACTATCCATTCTTTCTCTTCTCTTGACCCATTGGCCTCATTACAACCTGAATTAAGACCTTTTGGTTGAGTGTGTATTGCAATGTCACGTTGAAGAGATTCGAATAAGGTATAAGCATATGGTGTCACTAGTTCTTGCATTCAAGTAGTAGCATTCCTTCCATGAGATCATATATCTGAAAAGAAAAAAAATGTTAGAAAATGCATTTCTTTCTTGTTATATCATATGTGAGCTATTTGTTTTCCTTTTACATCAATCATCTCACATATAACTAGAATAAGAAGAGTGATTTTACAAAACAATCAGTGAAAAAGAAAATAGTGCACCCAATGAGATTTTTGGGTTAATTCTTCTTGGCACGCACTTGAGTTTCACAATCACGTGGATTGATTTAATTGTGAATTTTTATATTATTGCTATGAACGTGTATTAATTTTCGAATAATGTAGAATTAATCTTGTGTTTACAAAGAATCTTAACATGTCATGATCCGTTGAAAATCTCTGAGACAAATGTTGGAAAGTATAGATTGAATCATTTGAGTCTTTTATTTTTGTTTCTTGGATTTGCTCGAGGACTTGCAAAAGATAAGTATGGGGAATTTGATAGGAGCATAATTAGGCTATTTTTAGTACCATATTTCTATATATATATTTTGGCTATTATTTGTTAATTATGGTACTAATTGTTATTTTCGTGTTTGTGTAGGTTTTCAATTACAATATTCCAAAATAGAAGCTAAGTGAAGCAAATTGACAATTTAGAAATATTGACTGCAAAAGGAAACCACGCAAAGAAGGAAACCGATAAGAAAACAATTATAAAAGGGAAGATACCTTGCTTTGGAGAAATCACCCATCCATAGCCTCCTCATCCACAGTCACAACACACACCCCTTATCGCAACCACAACCTTATCTTCCATCCATCCACAGCCATAGCAAGCACCCATCCTCGCAACATCAGTTACACCACCGCCAACATCCATTTCTTCCACTGTTCATTGCAATCACACAACCCTAAACCCAATCGAGACCCATCGTCCTCCACATCCATCACCGCCAGCAACCCAACACCGCCAGCAGCCCAACACTGCCCCTCAATCTCGTCGTCTTTTCTCTGTTGCGAACCCATCCTCACAGATCCCTCATTTTCGCAATAGTCCATCAAGCAACCACAACCACCGTCGAGCACCCTCACAATTGCCAGCTGCCTGCAATCGCCGTCGTTCCATCACTTTCTCGCACCACCATCGATAGACCCTATTTTCTTAACCCAACTTCCCATCGTCCCCATTCCTTTCGTCACCTCCATCAGCCACAGCCACAACCACGCACACAAAGAGAAGTTAAGCAGATCAGTGAAGGAATAGGGCAGATCGCAAAGAGAAAAGGGAAGAGTTTTTATTCTATTCAGTCCGCTATTCGCACCACCACTTTCATTCTCTACCACCACGCACGACAACAATGTTTTGCTTCTTTTCATCTCTTTACTTATTTTAGTTTGATATTTGATTATGGATTACTGTTTGAACATAATTAATATGTCTAGCTAAACTCCTCTTAGTTAGGGGTGAATTCGAAACCCCGAATATGTGTTTTATAAATTAATTGAATTTAATCTTCCTTGCTATTAGTGATCGTGTTTTGCTTAACTGCTTTATAGAGAACTTTTCTTTGTATGTTTGTTAAAGTGGCCAACTTAGTAAGCATGCTAGGATCTGGGGCTGGAGTATAAGAGAGTTTCACCTAATCGTTATAATCTTATACTAATAAGTAGTAAATACCAAGGAACGTTGGTAAGGTTAAGTAAAAACTTAGGTAAGAACAAAATGTTGATCATACTTGTAATTGCCTAGTCAGTGTTCATATTTTTCACAAAACTTAATGATCTTGGATTGTTTATCTAACTTGCGATTCTTGATTAGATAGCATGATAAAAATAGTTTGAAAGCGACGCTAAGTTTAATTCAACGAACTTGAGAAAATAATAAGATTAATGCAGTGCTGATCACGGTTAATCTTGAGCATTGTCTCTCATGAGTTAGCAAGTGATTATTGAAGATTGATTTATGAGTATGTGTTTGGTGTGTGGAGATAAACCCTTAGCTAATTTCTCATCTTCGCCATCCCTTTAGTTTTATCATCTTTATTGTAATTTTCGTAGTTATTTTCATAGTTTAACTTAGAAAATCCAATCCCCCATTATTTACTTAATTAAATTGTTAGTTGTCTTTTAGTTATTCTTAGTGTTAATTGACAAGTCCTCTAATCCCCGGTCTAGAACGATCCCTATTTATTCTATACTACAATCATAAAGCAGGATATTAAGTTGTGTGCTACTAAAATAGCGCATCAACGGACGAAGTTTTAATTCTTGATGCAAAGTCAATAATTAATTATGATGTTTAATTGAGAATTGCGTTTTTATAACGTATCATTTTCATAGATGGTAAATCCTTTTCTTCCACTTAAAAGTTGATGCCCTACTTGTAAAAAATATTGATTTATCAATTTCATTACAAATCAATATTTATTTCTCTCATACCCAAACTTGAAAAAAAAATTCCGACTCTGCCCCTGGTTATTTGAATGGAATGTGATAGAATGAAAATAATGTCCATATCCTCTTTCTCACACCACCATTAAGTTGTTATTTTTTTTTACTTTCTCACACCACCTATATAAACAAAAATCATCCATTTTTCCCTCACCATTCAAATCGACAATGATTTCTCTCTCTCCCATTCGAAATCTCATCTTCCAAATCTCTTCAAAATCTCTCATCACACTAAAATCACTTGCAAATCTCCCCACTCTCCCTCGAAAACTCTCAAAATCCCTTCAAAGTCGAAATCCTTAAACCCAAACTCAGTAAATATGCATAACTTAACATAACAAAGAAACTCAAAATGAAAATTGAAAAAAATGCAAAACAGGGTAATTTTAGACTAATTTAAATCCTCAATTGAGACCAATTCTCAAGCTCATCAAAACAAAAAAATTGCAGTACTGTTCGTTATCTAATAAACATAACTTGAATCACTTGAAAATGTTTTGAAATGAGCACGTTATGATCATTTTACTAAAGTCGCACAAATCTGTCCGAAAAATGAAAATGTGATAGTGTTCCTGACTTTCGGCCAACTTATGCGCTCGATCGAGACCGACTCTCAAGTTGATCAAAACACAAAAGTTGTAGTACTCTCAATTATAATAATAAAAACAACTTGAATCACTTCAAAATGTTATGAAATGAACAAGTTATGGTCATTTTACTAAAGTCGTGCAGGAAAATAATTTCTTGTTCGCATTGCACTTTGCAAACATATTTTTTTTTCCTGTTCCGTGCGACTTTAGTAAAGTAATCATAACTTTCTCATTTCAAAACATTTTCAAGTGATTCAAGTTGTGTTTATTAGATAAATTAGAGTACTACAACCTTTATGTTTTGGTGAACTTGAGAATCGGTCTCGATCGAGCACATAAGTTGGCCGAAAATCAGAAACACTATCCCGTTTTCATTTTTCGAAAAGATTTGCCCGACTTTAGTAAAATGACCATAACTTGTTCATTTCAAAACATTTTCAAATGATTCAAGTTGTATTTATTAGATAACTCAGAGTACTATAACTTTAGTATTTTGATGACCTTGAGAATCAGTTTCAATTGAGGGTTTAAATTGGTTCAAAAGTTACCCTGTTTTCGTTTTTTCGTTTTGAGTTTGGATTTGTCTGTTATGTTAAGTTATACATATTTATTGAGTTTTGGGATAAGGGTTTCAACTTTAAGGGGATTTTGAGAGTTTTCGAGGGACATAGAGAAGATTTGCAAGAGATTTGAGTGTGGGGAGAGATTTGGAAGAGATTTTCAAGAAATTTCGAATGGGAGAGGGAAAAACCATTGTCGATTTGAATGGTGAGAGGAAAAAAAATGAATGGTTTTTGTTTATATAGATGGTCTGAAAAAGTATGGTGGTGTGAGAAAGAAAGTAGGTGGTGAAAAAGAATAAAATGGTGTGAAAGAAAAGAAATGGTAGTGCGAGGTAGTCGTTGCCATAAACAAATGGCTCTGAAGATAGCAACGTTTACCTTACCCCACATTGTGATTTGCGAAGGAAGGAAGGAAGAATCACCTCTGCTCTCATTCTATCAATTATGAGCGCCTCTTCTGCTGTCTCTGCAAAACCCAAACCCCATGAGAAAGCTAAGTCCGTTTTGTTCACTTGTACTTCTGTGTTGTCTGTTATTTTGTAGGAATCTCGTAAATGGAGAAGGTTTCAATTCAATCATTCAGCTCCCCAAGTCTCAGGGATTTAGAAATCGACTTCTTTCGAAAAGGGTGGTTTATGTGGACGATTTTGGAGCTAAAGGAGAGGGTAAAACTGATGATACTAAGGTATTATTGCTTCTGTACAAACTACAAGTTTGAGAGCGTTGTTTCATTGCTAATCTTTATATCTTTGAATTTGATGTAAATTTGGAATACCCATGTTTTAAATCTTCATCAGTAGGATTCAGAGTCAATAATATAGAAATTTTGGATTATGTACAGATGGGGGATCTAGGGTCACAATGTGTATCTTAATTGCATTTTTTAATTTTTAATAATTTTTAATTTTTAATTTTTAATTTTTATTTTTAATTTTTTTTATTTTTCAGTTTGGGGTTTCATTGGTTGCATCTTGTATAGTTTGCATTGCAAACCCCATACATGTATATATATCTATGTGGCCATTGCCATTCGTAAAAATGTCTGATTTGTTTCACTTGTTCTCTCATCCCCATACCAAAATCATTTTATATGAGAGGGGCTAGATATGGTTTTACCATCTTGATTGTGAAAATGAATAACATGATTTGTAAGTATCCCACCCAATGTTTATAAATGACAAAGACTGCAAGTCTGCAATCAAGATAAACTTTAAATAATTTCAAAAGAATTCTCCAAGGTAGTTATGCAGCCAAATGCAACCTTAGGGATGACCGTTCGTTGTATGTCTTATGCTGAATGGTTAGGCGTCATTATACACAGTGCTTTATCTAATGTACTTGTTGAAAATGTGTTGTGGTTTCTTTCGTTGCCTTTTTAGGCTTAGAATAGGAACAACATTAGATAACTAAGTTTTCATATTTTCAGCTACTTGTGTGTGTATGTTATTGGACCCTCAATGAAATAGTGTTAAATGAGAAAATTTTGGTGCCACTAACAAAAACTCATATAGAGATGGTAGATTGCATGAACATGTTTTGCATACTTGCAGTATATTGTGGTCATAGAAACCGAGTTTCTGAAAATAGTACCTGTTACATATATTGTTAGGTAGGGTGTGTAAAACTGAATGTAATATACCAAAGTGGTTTAGAAAACATGATTCTTTGTATATAGACATCAACATGTACTAAAGCGTAATGGAGTAGTGCTGTGTTTTAACACAAAAATAAGAATCTTATTGATGAAAGTTGAGGTTTATAAACATATTCCCAAATGGATTAAGTTTCCTCACACTTTTGTGCTGCTGATGTAAACTTTGGACGTCTTCTCCCAGGATATTTATAGCAGGGATATGCTATTGCTACTTTGCTAGTATACTAAGATATCTTGCTCTGGCAAAAGTATTCTCCTTTTTTATACGTTTCTCCTTTTTCTGGCTGCTTCTCTTCGTTTTTCCGCTGCTGCTATCTGTATGTATGTAGGTAGTATGATATGTCCTGCTTTCTGCTAATATTATTTCTGGTTGCTTGCTGTCTATACACTCAAATATATTCTTTCTGTTAACAAGCAAACATAATACATGTGTAACAGGGTTTATCTCTTATTTTCAGGCTTTCGTAAATGCTTGGGAGGTGGCGTGTTCATTGCCAAAACGATCTAGAATTGAGGTTCCATATGGAAAAACTTATCAAGTTGGGCCTGCTAATTTTACTGGGCCTTGTCAATCAAAAGTAACTTTGAGGGTAGGTGTCCTATATCAACTTAGTATTTTTCTGTTTTCCTCGTATTTGTTGGATGGGAATTGTGGCTTCCATCAGACAAGTTTTGTTATATTGCACTTTTTGATATTCACATTTCCATTTAACAGGTTTCAGGTACAATAGTTGCTCCTAGAAGCCCTGATGTTTGGCATGGCTTAAATCCACGTAAATGGCTTTATTTCCATGCTCTGAAGCATTTCACCATAGAAGGGGGAGGAATTATCAATGGCATGGGGGAAGAATGGTGGAGCCGATCTTGCAAGGTCAACAAAACAAATGTAAAGACGCATTTCATTGAGATCTTGATTTATATATATATATACATATATATAATCTCATTTATATTTCATCTGACTTTCGCATGAAATTTATTTTTGCAGCCATGCAGACATGCTCCAACGGTTGGTTCATCTTTATTCTCTGAACAAATCTTATGAATTCATGATTTAGTTTTCCCCCACGTTTTGTGTGCATACTTCTGCAATGGTGACTGTTGTCCTGCAGGCAATTACCTTCCATAAATGTAAGGATTTGACAGTGAGGAACTTCATGATGCTTGATAGTCAACAAATGCACATGGCCTTCTCTAGCTGCATTCGTGTCAAGGCATCTCATCTAAAAGTGAATGCACCTGTTTTTAGTCCTAATACTGATGGGATCCACATAAGTGCATCTTCCAGGGTTGAGCTCAGAAAGAGCATAATTCAAACAGGTTACCATCTTTGATCTCTAACTCGATCTTAACTTATGAATCATAAAACGATATATCCTGTAAAACAAGGGGAATACTTGAGTTGGTGGGATCTTAAATATTGATGTGTCCGGGTTAAAGTCATTCTTATAGTGGGATTGCAATCCAAACTTCCCAATTTTTCACTAGTAATTGGCTTTGCATAAGTGAAGTGACGAACTTCCCTTACATTGTGGACACACTTTTCTTTTAGTGGGTCGTTGACCCTTTTAATTCAAAAAATTAATATTATAAATCAGATCTAGTGATGGACTTCCCTTAAAATTATTGAACTCTTTTAGAAACACTGAAAAAAAAAACATATATCCCATAATTTCTACATGATCCTTGGGTTGAAATCCCACTTCTATTAGTTCTTGAGCTTTCTGAACATATCTGCGAGGATCTAATTGTCACAGAGGTGTAATATTCCAGTTGAAACCACTGAAGGGTCAAGTATCAAACAACTAGAGATAGCTCAGACGTTATGAATGAGAACAAGTGATTGATGAACTTATTAAGTTTGAGTGAACTTTGTAAAGCCCCATTTCAGTTTCTACAAGACAAACTTCATAAGATTGTTCCAATTCTAGATACTATAAACAGTACTATTCACTTGCTAGTAGTTGACAATTCAGGTAAAACTTGATCTTTTCCACTGAGGTCTCCTTTAATTCATTCTAGGAGATGACTGCATTTCCATCGTCAACAATTCTTCTAGGATCCATATTAGAGACATCATTTGCACAGCTGGCCATGGTATAAGGTAAGGGAATTTGATATAGTCATATAGACGTTCAGTGCTTCTGTACCTAAAATTAATTGACTACATATCTAACAGCATTGGTAGCTTGGGAAAATCACATTCATGGGCACAAGTATCTGATGTGTTAGTCAAGGGATGTTTCCTATCCAATACTGATAATGGAGTGAGAATCAAGACATGGCAGGTACATTTTTATAGCCACTCCTTTACAGGTTAACGAGGAATTTCTTAGTTCACTAATTTCTTCAATACTTTGAATTTGCATCAGGGAGGTTCTGGTTTTACTCAGAAGATCACCTTCCAAGATATAGTAATGGAAAACGTCTCCAACCCGATAATTATTGACCAATACTATTGTGATTCTCCCCTACCATGTTCTAATCAGGTACGGAAACACTTTTTTTTTTTTCTTTCTGTTTGTTGAAATGAAGAGACTCTACATTTTCCTTGTTATCATAAACATGGTCCTCGTGAATCAAAACTTTCTCAAAACTAATCAGATTTACATCATGCCTTGTCCCTGACAAGCTCCATTAAACTAAGATTGGTAAGGCAAACATATCTATTGTCTGATATTGTATCACTCAATGCAATGTAGACTTTAGCTGTTAAGGTGGAAGACATTTCCTTCGTTAATATTAGAGGAACTTCAGCTACAGAAGAAGCAATACGGATCGCTTGCAGTGATAGCTACCCATGTAATAGAATATATTTAGAAGATATTGAACTGCTACCATCATGTTCAGAGGGGACCATCACAACTTTTTCTTGGAAAGCTATGGGATCTAGTCAAGGCCTCGTGTATCCCCCTTTCCATTTTTCATGCAATGAAAGCCTCATTGAGCAGAAGGCTCCTAGCATTTATCATGTTTCATTCTAAGTTCCATTATACTTGTGGGTGTCACCGGATAGAGTTCCAGTTAAGACATCATAGCTTACCTCAGATGTTTTTACTTAGCAAGAGGAAGTGGAATTACTAATGTATACCCAAGTATTGTGAATAGTATTTGTATATAATTATTCAACTGCTATCGACATTATTGTAACCTTATTATTTTCTGTGTTATAGATTGAAGTAACTATAAAGAATTGAACTGGTATTATGCAGTTCTTTTGTGGGATTTCGAACTGTCTTCATTAAAACTCTTGTAAAACTCTTTTGTAGGATACGTGATCATATGTTTACCTGTAAACAGATAGGGCTTTTCTAAACATCGAGGAAATGTGCGAGGGAGAAGAGTGAGGGATGCGCATCTCGAGGGGGATAGGTGGTTACACCCATCCCTCGCTCGTTATCATCAACAGTAGTCATTTTCTGTACGATTCAGTTGGAAAGCATGCATAAAGCAGTGGTCATGTTTACCTGTGAACAGATACCGTGAACAATAGTCATTTGCTGTACTATTCCGTTGGAAAGCCTGCATAAAGCAGTAATTATGATGGTTTCTAGGATAATTATTATTAAAGAAAGTAGTAAATAGCTCATTCCCCGTTTCATACTCACCCAAGTAGTAAATAGCTACATTTACAAGTGTTCTTTCTCGACGGTAAGATGTCTCTGTGAGATGTGACTCGAGTTTTGCTTGGCACTGCAACCAACTGAAGGATTTCAAACAAATTTGCATCAAACAAAATTCCAGAGTCTACCAGACCTATTTAAAAAGCTCCTAATAAGCTAACTCTACAAAGATTCGAAATTATATTGGAATTCTTTAGGCCGTCAGATTGACATGATGATACGTAAAAAAATAGACTGATCATTGTGGCTGTACATGTGGCATAGAGACCCATCACAAGGATACAACGAGCAACCTGTTGGACCAGCTCATGAAACCCAATAGGAATAAAGTCAATTACAGAGGCCCAGGTAAGGCCCGCCAATGAGGAAACATAAACATAGCTCAAATCTAGGCTTAAACAAATCAAAGTCCGGATCCAGGCCCGACGCGAGTTCTCTTATAAAGAAGAGAAACGTTGCACCGAAAAAAAGCTGTGGAGGGAGTTATGCCTCCCCGAACGCATCTCCATAAAGGAGTAGACTATACAAGAAACATCGCCTTCCATTGCGCCTCACATGCTTAAGTCGCGCAGAGAGTTAACCACGACAATTATAAAAGGTAAATGGAACATTTGACAAAGGTATGCAATTTTAACTGAGTTTTGTCCAGATTTACATGTTTCTTTCAATAGAGTTACTGACTTAAGCATCGGAGTGCCTTCGGTCACCAAAAAAGTGGTCTTTGACAGTCTAACAGTTGTTTTGCAGGTCAAACTCACAGAAGGATGATTTTTGGACAGATCAGTTTGGCGCCATTCGTAGGAAACGAGATTCCTCTTTCTAAAAAAAAACAAAACACACAATGACAAGGTTCCCTGACAAGCTCCTCTTTCTACGGAGTCGATCTTATGTGGAACATTCCCAATTAGCCTCACTTCTACAGTGATGAACCGGTTCAATAGCCTACCACTGAGGTCAATAGATTCATTTCAAGCTCTGGCCACCGCTTTCATCACCAGATTCTTTGGAAGCTAGCAGATGAGGAAATGGCCACTCTACCCCCTATACATTAGACAGAAGCCTGAAAAAACAATATGAGAATGTGTCACCCGTTTTACCAATGAATTGACAATGATTGACGGATGTAGCGATGACACAACCGCTGCAACTTTCATGGCCGGATTGAAGAGAGGAACCTTCTTTGACGCTCTTAACCTGGAGACTCCAAAAGACATGACAATCCTACTAAAAATAGCACAAAAGCATGTATCCCTAGAGAAAATGAAAACAGCCAGGAAGAAAAATGACCAAGAAAGAGAAATGTTTTCAAGAAAACGGGAAAAAAATGAAGAAAGAAGATAGGACGACGGACAACTTGAAGGAGACAACCCGTCAAAGAAGCATCAAAGTGGCGAAATGAGCGATTCGTGACGATAGGAATCCGGGGGGTTACAACCGATGTGAACTCGACACGAACAAGTAATGAGCGTAATGAAAACCACATACAAGTCATACACAACCTTGAAGACAAGTCGAGCAAATATACTGAAACACATAGCGAAGTGGGATAACGTCAACTAGCCGTTTCGGATGAGAGGGGATCCGGAATGGAGAGACAAAAACAAATATTGTTCATTTCATAAGGATCATGGGCATGATACCGAATAATGCTACAACTTAAAAGATGAAATCAAGCACTAGGATCAGAAAGGACTACTCGACGAGTTCATCAGAATGCCAGACAAACAAATCGCATGGAAGGAGAAAACATACAATGTTGTAGGATCAAAAAAACAGTCTAGAGAGTTGATATGCACTACACAGTGCATAGCTGAAGGAAGCAGAGCACGCGAAGCATCTAGGCAAACTCCTCAAGGGTACTAACGAAACACTTCATGAATGCACAAAATATGAAGAAGTTTGCATCAGCCAAATCGTACAAGTCAAAGGGCCTCATCAGCAGCTGCAAGCTTTACTCGAACCACTAATACAAGTCAAAGGGCCTCAGCTGCAAAGAAAAATAAAGCGACAAAAACACCAGCCCCAATACAAAGACCAGTGTTCTAAAAAGCACTAGGTGGGCGGCGAGCATGTGCCTAGCGCTCAGGGGCCTAGGCGGGCACCTAGGCGGTCTTAGGTTTTGTATTATGACTTTAATAATTTACAAAATTTAAACATAATACCTTATAAATTACATCCAATTTAATGCCAAGATACATATGCAAAATTTAAAAACATGAAAAATTAACAATCATGAACAAAATTTATTAAAACTCAAATGACCGAAGTTAGTCATGATAGGTACTTTATATAAAATTGAATTTGTGGACAAATATCCAAACCTACTCTTTTATTTTTCTTCAAATTGCATGAATAACCTCAGTCATGTTTGATAAAATCTACATTAGTAAAATTGGTATTGGCAAATCCTTTGAAAATTTCATTAAGTAATCATCATTTGCTACAACTAGACATATACTGAATAAAAAACAATTAAATAGTTTATTTCTAAAAAAGAGGAAAGAAAAATAAAATTAAAACACAATCAGCCTTATTAAAAAAAATAAAAATCGCCGAGACCGCCTAGACCCCGCCTAGGCCGCCCAGACCCGCCTAGGCCGCCCAGCCATTAATCTGGGCGGTTTTCTACCTTCTAGCGCCTAGGCTGATTTTTAGAACACTGACAAAGACTGACAACAAGCAAAGGAAGATGAAACAAATCATACTCCGAACCAGCATAAACGCCTTAACGGCCAAGGCCGATAAAAAATCAAGGAAATATCATTAAAGATTACGAATTCATAAACTCCAAATTTTCGCGCGGACAACATTAGATACATCAGCCGTACAAAGCAATCAAACAATAAAAGTCAGACATACACAACTTCTGTTCTAATCAACCAAGAAGTAAAGGTTGGACACCCGAGTCAACTAAACACAAAAACTTTGAATCGACCGAGAAGTTAAGTTAACGAAGTAAAGGTTGGACACCAGAGTCAACTAAACACAAAAACTTTGAATCGACCGAGATGTCGAGTTAACGAAGTAAAGGTTGGACACTCGAGTCGACTAAAACACAAAAAACTTCGAATCGACCGAGATGTCGAGTTAACGAAGTAAAGGTTGGAAACCCGAGTTGACTAAACACAAAAACATCGAATCGATCGAGATATCGAGTTAACGAAGTAAATGTTGGACACACGAGTCGACTAAACACAAAAACTTTGAATCGACCAAGATGTCAAGTTAACAAAGTAAAGGTTGGACACTCGAGTCGACTAAACACAAAAACTCTGAATCGACCGAGATGTCAAGTTAACGAAGTAAAGGTTGACACCCAAGTCGACTAAACGCAAAAACTCCGAATCGACCAAGATATCGAGTTGACGAAGTAAATGCTCAACAAATATTTTAACAAAAGGTCTTCGAATTGACAGTACCAAAATCAGAGTTAATAGAACAAATCAGGATGGCCGAGTAGTCTAAGGCACCAGACTAAAGTTCTGGTCCTCTAACAAGGGAGTGGATTCAAATCCCACTTCTTTACAGCAAATCAGGAAGGAAAACAGTGACCAACCATTAGACAAGCAGTGAACCTAAGCACAAAAGCAGTTATAAAATAATACGACGCAAAAGTCACGATAGTTACAACAAAACCAAAAAGAAGAAGACGAAAAACAACAAAATTCAATTTTTATTGAAAACACTACTCTGTTACATCCAGAGAAGGAGATAATGAAGTGGGAGAAGAAACAGAAGCAATGGCAAGATCAGTACTCACTGGAATAGGAGAAGAACTCTTTTTAGGAGAGGAGAGTGTTAATGGCTTTGGAGTGCTCAATGGTAAAATAAGCAATGGCTCCTCTGCTGCTGAAATAGATTCTTCGACATCATCATCCTCAAAAGCTTCACCACCCAGGTGACGATACTTAGACAAATCATCACCGAGCCCTTCAAAATAATCAAGAAGCTCAACTCGCCCGTCAACAACTCACTTCCAATCTTCGGCTTCAACCACACGAAGCTTATCCTTAGCAGCATCGATTTCATTTTTGGTCGTGACAAGCTGTCATTCAGCAGTGGAGAGCATACAAGAAGCATCTGCCTTGACATCATTAAGCGCAACTGTTATCTATTCCACCCGCTTCTCAGCGGCATCACACATAACAGACTGCTCCAACTCAGAACAAGAAGCTTCATGGAAAGCCGTTTTCTCAGCGGATTACTCTTTTTCAACATCACGTAGACGGGTGCAAACCTCATCTAACTTGGCTTTCAAAGAGTCAAGCTCAGTAGCAAACTTATCCCGCATATTCTTCACCCCCGTCAAAGACTTCCGAGCAGCCACTGCAGCTTTCTCCGAATACGCACATTTTGCATTTTCAACACATCAAATTGAGAAAGAACATGAGAAAACACCAACAATAACACTGCCAGCCTCCTCTCCAAAAGAGCCACTTGATCACGACCAGCTCGATAAACCGAGCTCATTACACATGCATAAGCGAAATGATTCATCTCGTCCATTATCTGCTTAAGACCATGGTCAATATGATTAAACGGGTCAAGCACGGGCATCAAAGACCTTCACCAACAGCTTGTACCATTCATCTACCAATATACGTGCACCGTCCCACCCATCGAGCTGAGTAAACCAACAAAACTTGTCATCAGACATGATACGAATATCCTTCGGCCCAGGCTCAATGCAATTAATCCGTGGATGAAGGACGCGAGGATCCGGAAGCACCAAAGAACCACTTTTGACAGTAGGGAGAACAGAAGGAGTAGCAGTAACAACGAAAAAACTACGTTTACCCTCCCGTCAAGAAGTGCCCGCGACAAAGGAATGACTGACGGTAACAGCTGGAGTAGGAGAAACCTGACGAACATGAGAGGAAACTAGGAACCCGACTGCTTCTCTGACATCAATAAAAGGAGAAGGAGATTGATCCTTGAAACTCTAACTGCCAACAATGTCTCTAGACTGCTTCACCGCCAACTGGAGCATTTTCTCATTAATGACTCGAGGATCACCATTAGACAATTCAGCAGTGTCCAAAATGACAAAAGCAGAAAGGAGCTTCACTTCATCATCAACTAGTTGACGAATAGTCTTATTCTCGTTCATTTTCGACACGAGCCTTAGCTCCTCAGCCTCCTCAAAAGACTCACGATCTTCTTTTGTAGCATCGTTGTGGGAAAGACTTGGCCGAGAAGCAATATCCCGAACAGAGCTCTAACGAGTCACAAACTGAAAAGAACTGCGATTCGAGAGTTGTTTCTTCCTCGGAACTTGACAAGGATCCACCAAAAATTCCCTTGATGGAGTCGTAGACCTCACAAGTTTCCTTTTTCATGAAGCAGGAGCTAAAGCAATAACAGGAGCATCGAGATCCATAATGTCTCAGACCGAGCTCATTTCCTAATCAATGCTAGCATTTTTAACGTCAGCACGAGCGACATATGCCTTAGCAGAAGACTCAGTAATTAAAGCTCGTTTCGTTTCACTCATAGAATATAAACCACTACACTCCAGGATGCCCTCGGAAAGAAATGCCTCCACAGGAAAATGGTGATGCTTAGAGAATCATTCACTAATCTTTTGTTCCTCAGTGGATAAGAGAAGATTCTTCCACCTGTTGGGGACTTGGAATGATCAAAAAATCAAACGATCTATCAATCGGAAATAGCCTTAAAACCAAGGTTGCGACCAATCATGAATGTCATCACTGAGTTTCTCGAAACAATCAGGAGAACGAAGGAAGCATATATCCCTGTTTACCAACAGACAGATGTTGCGGATTTTACTAACCTAAATAAATAGGTTAATTTAACCCACTTGTAATAACCGCAAGTGCACGGTGCCTAACTGGTAGAGAACGGCAAGTACGGGTCGATCCCACGAGGAAAGTGGATGCAATTGAATTTTAGAAATTATCTAAACTAATTTAGAGAAAAATGGGGTTACAGTGTTTTTAAAACTAAACTAAAAATAAATTAAAAATAGGAAAAATAAAATAAAAAGATGGAAAAAAATGGATTTTTGTGGGCTTGGACTCACCAATGAGTTAACAAAAATATTTAAATCTAAATTACTGAAAATTTAAACGAGAAGCTTTAGGGATGAGAATCCATTGCTTACACCGAATATGTGATCGTTAAAATTCAATTCAAATTATATTATGTTTCTATCAAACATTAACAAATTATTTCAAGCAAATACGCTCTTACCAAGTATTAGGTGTCTTTTTAGGGCACACTTAATCAAAGTTTAAGCTTAATATTTTTAGCACATGCTTTGAATATTGATAAAAGGTAATTCTAACTACCAAACATATCAAGTTTAATTTCTCGAACATGCAAGGTGAAAGCAATTTATCAAAAATTCAGAAATAAATTGTAATTAACAATTAAGCACACAATTCAGTAAAATAAATCAAAATGAATTATGCAACCCCTTTGGTTTGTCGCAAACTCGATGTGGTGGTACTCAGCAGATCAGCAGGTGGTCCGAACATGAATCCCGAGGAAAATGTTCCCAAAACGCTCTGTGGTGGTACAGAACAGAAATCAGGGTGCCAATAGCCAAAAGGAAATTTGACTCAGTCTCCCGCCAGACGCACAGTCGCGCACCTCTGCTCCGCCTTCCTCCGTGCTCCTCGCGAGGGTCCTCGTCCTCCAAATGATTCTAAAACCTGCAAAAGAGAGAGAAAGTGAGGAAACAATCGAGAGAGAGATGCGAAAAAAACAGAGAGAAATCGGTAGGGGACTCCCGTATTTTCGCTGTCGCGATGGTTGTGCGCCGCGGACGAGCCGCTCTGTGATGGTGGCCGTGAGGTATGGAGACAGGAAGGAGGTCGATGCTAAGAGAGGGCGGTGAAGGCGGCTCGCGAGGTGCTGGCTCTGTCGCGAGGCGGAACAGAGTCGGCGGTGAAGGAGGTGGCTATGTTTCGCGGTGGTTGTGGTGGCTCACGATGTTCGGAGGTGGTGGCGGTTATCGGATGATGGTGGTTGATGGATGATGGACAGGGAGAGGGGCAGGGACGGTGGCGGAGTGAAGGGTTGACGCGAAACAGGGTTGTCACGCCCCTGTTTCGTGGTGGTGGCGGTTGTGCTGTCCGGAGGTGGTGGTGGTGCTCGGATGATGGTGGTGGCGAGGTGACTGTGGCGGTGATTGCTGAGTGAGTGAGAGATGGATGAGTGGCGATGAGAATCACTTGTGAGGAAGAGGTTTTGATTTTTGGGTAATCCTTTTTTTCCCTTCTCTTCCTCCCCTTTTCTCACCCTATTCTCTTCTATTTATAGAGAAAGATCAAAGTGAATAGGGATGAGATAAAGAGAACATTCATCAAGGTATAAATGAGAGAATATTCTTTAGGGGTAGGATTGGGTTTGGGTTTATGGGTAGGTTTTGGGTTTAGGTTTGTGACCATCTGCTTTGTACCGCCGCTAGAATCGACCAATTGTCATTCCTTAAATTGTCGTTTTAATACGATTTCATCGTTCACGCTCAAATTCCTACAAAGACATGAAAACAAAATAATTACTATAAAATATAATAATCGAAACACTAACATGTATAAATTAAGGGATATATTATGTAATAATTATGTGAATATCAAATACCCCCAAACCTATATTTTGCTAGTCCTCGAGCAAAACAATAAAAATAAAATTCTAACTCACTTTCGCAGGAATCATCGGTTGCACTTACCTTAAACGTGCAACAAGGCTTTGAACCCCTAGATTACATCTAGTGGACGAGTTATAGTCTCGTGAGGGTTTCCAGAAATGTTATCCACAAACATTATTGACTCAACAAAACTTGGTCAAACAGTGTTCATTTTAAAACTTCAAGAAATGCAAGAAACCAACAGTGTCATTTTAGTGTATCAACAAATCTCCAAATAATTTAATATTTTCCAAAGGTTAGAAAAAAATTCATAATCATCCTCAACTTAATGTGTGTGTGTGGATAGCACTATCAACATAACTTTTCATTTCAGAGTAAAACAATGACTAAATCTCCTGTAGAAAGTTTGTTTTGACTTCAAACCTCTCATGTCACTCACAATAAAACACTCAGAGATTTGGTATTTCACTCAGTTTATATCTGAGGAAAGAGTAAATAATGGAAAACAATCATCTCACATATAGTATTGTGAAGAACAAACTTTTCAATAATGGAATGAACATGATCTCATGGACAGGAATATCAATTACTTTTGGGAATGTTGAATCAAACACCATAGGTCTTGGTTATTAAATCTCCACATCTGTGAAACCAACCTTTACCTAAGATCAACTAGGACTTTGTTGGGTTGTAACGGGGCTTGGGTAATGGTTAATAAGGAATGTCAAAGGATTCTAACAAAAATTTCTAGGAATGTATACACCCATTATACGAACAATTAGGGCTGTCAAGAATAAATCAATGTTGCGCACCATCAATTTTTTCTTCATTCTCACATCTTTATCCTCATTGACATTCTTCTTCTGCTTTTTTTTTTTTTTTTTTTTTTTTTTTTCATAGAGGATTTATGAAATATCTCATATTTTCCTCTTTCATGCCCTTTTTACACCAAGTATATCCATCCGTACACATTCCCAGAAAAGTTGGGTAAAGGTTAAAGGGTTAACAAGTAAAACTTATTCTAAGGCTCAAAAGGCTACAAAAAGGTTAATGTTATGGGTAAGTTAAAAGGCTAGTTAATGGTCTAAAGAAAGAAAAGAAAAAAATGCCTAGATCATTTCCTAAGTTCGGGTCAGTATTATGACATCTCAATTGAATAAGCCAAGAAGTTCTAGTGTAATAATTCAATTTTGATGTCATTCCCAAAGCAATTGATAAGAAAAATGAGAATAATGAGATCATCAACGAGATAATATGGACTAAAGAAAAATCAGAGTTTATGTATAACCCTCGAAAAAATAGAAAGGCTCAAAACTTTCAGGGTTAAGTCTCCACTATTATTCTCTAAGGTTTTCTAGTGCATATTTCACTCATCAACTTCAAGTTATGCTAATATGGCTCATGGTGCAAAGATAATCGAGTTGAAATATCTTATGAACTAGATCTAACTTAAAGATCATACTAAACTTTCAGTCTTTATCAATATACCAATATGTCAAGTTGGCTTGCATTTTCTTGAGCATAAAACATTTACAATCCATTTTCATAATCGCAAAAGACCAAGTTTTCTTGACAGAAAAACATTTTTTTTTAAAGAACTAGAAAAGAAGAAAACACTACGAAGAATTCACCGACTCATAAACCCTACCCCCAAACCTAATCCAAACATTGTCCTCAATGTTTAACAAAATAATTCTGATAAATGAATGAAATAAGTACATGAGAGGAGGTTAGAACAGTATTACCGCGGTGAAGATTTTACCAATTTCCAAGAAGTCATCCATCAATGAGGCTCACAAACATAAGAATCATGGAGTTTTCATTAGAAATCGATAAAATGTAGACTCGACACTAACAAAAAAAACTAAAAAAAAAAGGCAAGTTGTAAGTCAAAACTGTTATGGAGCTAACGAGTATGAGTGAAACACAACTAAATAGGGTACTCGAAAATCAATCCAGACTAACAGCAAAGACACACAACTAAAGCTAGGCTGCCTCCTAGGAGCGCTTGGTTTACCGTCATCAGCCCGACAAATATTCTTCCTAAAAAAATGGTGTATCGAAAAGTAGAAAGGAAGAACATTACAAACACTTAGTCCATGGTCGTATATCAACAACCTGAACAGTTGAGGATCAGTCCACCAAAATATAGCAATCACATGGGGCACCAAATACATTAGACATTCCAAAAGTGACCAGTAGTCATACACAACAGATGATCCTTGCGTGCTCCAAAAAGGGAACATTCTATGTCTGGTTCCAAATAAGAAGATTGGATAATTTTCACAACAGGATGGTGAAAACTGAAACCCTCACTACAACACAAGGGATCGGTGAAAGTAGCCTTAGTAAATGGGAATGTGATGCAAGTAGATGAGACGATGGATATATCAGGTGGTACAGGCTCATCACATGAATCATATAGAGATATTGGTCTAGACAACTCATCACCTGAAAATGCATACCTGAGGGTGTCAGGTAATTGTTTAAGGTCAAGCTCAGGTGGCTCAACTGATGGGACTAGTTTTGACTCACTGAGTGGAAGAGGATTCACTTTAGACATCCATTTATAACTAGGATCCACAATGGGGACTGAGTCAAGCAAATCATTGACTTCCCTAATGAAATCATCAACATAAAAGTCTAAACTAAATTAAGTCAAACAAGCCTCTAAACAGTCAAGGGGAGACTCTAAAGAATGTTCACGGTTTGATTCGATGCATGAGTCACTAGGAAGGCATGAGTCAACATGGGAAGGAGATGTCTGTAGTGTCTTTGAATCTTCAGGTTCATCAATAAATAAGGCTTTATCAGCCTTCTTATGAGAGGAGGATGCAACCTGTGTAAAATTGGGTGAGGATATAATAACACTTATATCAGGCATTCCTACCTGATTGTCAACCAGTTTTTCATTTTTAAGGGTAGTAATGCATTGAACATCTTCATCATCTGGCTCAGATGTGCCACTAATTTCGAATGGACCCTTTTGATTAAAAATAGGTTGATTAGGAAATTTTTCTGACTCTATCTCAGGAAGTGACTCAGCTATCTAACTCACAGTCATCTCAAGTTTCCGGATAGCTTGGGAGTTTTGTTGATAAATAGCTGTCAATTCTGTGATATCCTGAAAATTTTGCTCAAGTATTTCTCCTGTTCGCTCTATAAAAATGTTCATGATATCCTCCAACTCATTATCAGGAATGAAAGCTTGAGGAGTCTGAGGAGTGTCTAGAGGTCCTTCATGGTACTGACCATGAGCCCATGAGAAGTCAGGATGATAGGCTAGACCTAGGTTGTAATAATCAAAATATGGATCATAATCAGGTCGTCGCATGTCATAAAATGAATTGACTTTCTCGGAAAAATAGGCTGGATAATCCCTTGTGTTCATGGTTTTTTTTTTTTGAAAGCACTAACTCTAAAAATATACACAGGCTCACACGCAATCAGCAACCAATAAATGCACAAGAAACATGCCTCCCTAAGCAATCAACGTTTTTGAGATCAATTATCTTTTTATCTTTGGGGGACAATTATTTCTTATGTAATCTTTATGACAGAGCAATGGGTGCTACAAGTTGATCCTAAGAGTGTATACTTTACACCACAAAGTTCAAAATCAGTAGGCTAGAGTTTTGTTTCAAAGAAACCGAATTATTGCACAAGAGAAGGAGGTCACAATGGTCCAATTAAGTACTTCCTTGTGCTACCGCTCTGTAAGCCAATAGATGTGAGAACGATGTGATGTTAAGTGTACACTTGAGGCTTGTGTTCCTAACCCAAAACTGTTAGTTACACCAATTCTTCTTGTGGATCGTAGCTTACTTATGACTCGGTGTATCAGGTAAATTACCCTTGTGGCAGTGGCCTCTCGGAGTTCATTGAATTATTAAACCCATCGTCACTTTTAGCTTGAGTCAACACAAAAATTATTGGATTCACCTTGGTCTAGGTTGTCCTATGAACACCGCACCTAAAAGATGACTCTATCTAACTTGCTAATTGATTTTAATTATGTTTGGCTATTGGTTGCACACAGCTGGAGTGATGAGGTGGGGATATCAAGTCCCACCAGTTTCTATTTAGAAGCTGGGTCTGCTTATTATGAATTACTAAAGTTTAGCATCCACAATTACAGAAATTAAACAACCAGTCACACAATTTCAAACAATTACACAAAGCACCCGGGTCACTAATACGTTGTGTGAGATAGAAGTACTTACAGTGTGCGTATTCCGTTCTGCACAAAAAGTTAGCACAATTCAAAAAAAAGTCCGACTTCTTTTTATCTGTTGCACTCAACACACAAGCACAAGCAAATAAATTTACTGGTCTTGGTCTTAGAAGTCGGATTTCTAAATCGCAAGAAATTATTGGGTAACAATTAAAATTGTTTCCCTATATTTTCTTTTGGCTTAGAGAATTTAGGGTTTTTTTTTGGTTATTAAACAAAATGAAAAACAGTAGAGTTCTCAAAAATTATTACACCACACACTCGTAAAACGAGGTGAAAATAAAATTAAAACTCTCACAAAATAAAAAATAAAAATAATAAAAAATAAAAAAAACTTTGCTTGATGTTTTGCAAGATCGTCCAATTTCCTCGAGAAGCGTGTAATCTGCAAAACCAAACACAAAATGATTGTAAAAAGAACTTAAAAAATTAATAAATTTTTTTTTGAATTTTTAAATTTTTTTTTAAATTAGTGAAATAAATCTTAAATTCAATTACACCGCTACCTTCCCCGGCAACGGCGCCAAAAACTTGTTGCGGATTTTACTAACCTAAATAAATAGGTTAATTTAACCCACTTGTAATAACCGCAAGTGCACGGTGCCTAACTGGTAGACAACGACAAGTACGGGTCGATCCCACGAGGAAAGTGGATGCAATTGAATTTTAGAAGTTATCTAAACTAATTTAGAGAAAAATGGGGTTACACTGTTTTTAAAACTAAACTAAAAATAAATTAAAAATAAGAAAAATAAAATAAAATAAAAAGATGGAAAAAATGAATTTTTGTGGGCTTGGACTCACCAATGAGTTAACAAAAATATTTAAATCTAAATTACTGAAAATTTAAACGAGAAGCTTTAGGGATGAGAATCCATTGCTTACACCGATATGTGATCGTTAAAATCCAATTCAAATTATATTATGTTTCTATCAAACATTAACAAATTATTTCAAGCAAATACGCTCTTACCAAGTATTCAGTGTCTTTTTAGGGCACACTTAATTAAAGCTTAAGCTTAATATTTCTAGCACATGCTTTGAATATTGATAAAAGGTAATTCTAAGTACCAAACATATCAAGTTTAATTTCTCGAACATGCAAGGTGAAAGCAATTTATCAAAAATTCAGAAATAAATTGTAATTAACAATTAAGCACACAATTCAGTAAAATAAATCAAAATGAATTATGCAACCCCTTTGGTTTGTCGCAAACTCGATGTGGTGGTACTCAGCAGATCAGCAGGTGGTCCGAACATGAATCCCGAGGAAAATGTTCCCAAAACGCTCTGTGGTGGTACAGAACAGAAATCAGGGTGCCAATAGCCGAAAGGAAATTTGACTTAGTCTCCCGCCAGACGCACAGTCACGCGCCTCTGCTTCGCCTTCCTCCGTGCTCCTCGCGAGGGTCCTCGTCCTCCAAATGATTCTAAAACCTGCAAAAGAGAGAGAAAGTGAGGAAACAATCGAGAGAGATGCGGAAAAAATAGAGAGAAATCGGGAGGGGACTCCCCTGTTTTCGCTGTCGCGATGGTTGTGCGCCGCGGACGAGCCACTCTGTGATGGTGGCCGTGAGGTATGGAGACAGGAAGGAGGTCGATGCTAAGAGAGGGCGGTGAAGGCGGCTCGCGAGGTGCTGGCTCTGTCGCGAGGCGGAACAGAGTCGGCGGTGAAGGAGGTGGCTATGTTTCGCGGTGGTTGTGGTGGCTCGCGATGTTCAGAGGTGGTGGTGGTTATCGGATGATGGTGGTTGATGGATGATGGACAGGGAGAGGGGCAGGGACGGTGGCGGAGTGAAGGGTTGACGCAAAACAGGGTTGTCACGCCCCTGTTTCGTGGTGGTGGCGGTTGTGCTGTCCGGAGGTGGTGGTGGTGCTCGGGTGATGGTGGTGGCGAGGTGACTGTGGCGGTGATTGCTGAGTGAGTGAGAGATGGATGAGTGGCGATGAGAATCACTTGTGAGGAAGAGGTTTTGATTTTTGTGTAATCCTTATTTTCCCTTCTCTTCCTCCCCTTTTTTCACCCTATTCTCTTCTATTTATAGAGAAAGATCAAAGTGAATAGGGATGAGATAAAGAGAACATTCATCAAGGTATAAATGAGAGAATATTCTTTAGGAGTAGGATTGGGTTTGGGTTTATGGGTAGGTTTTGGGTTTAGGTTTGTGACCATCTGCTTTGTACCACCGCTAGAATCAACCAATTGTCATTCCTTAAATTGTCGTTTTAATACGATTTCATCGTTCACGCTCAAATTCCTACAAAGACATGAAAACGAAATAATTACTATAAAATAAAATAATCGAAACACTAACATGTATAAATTAAGGGATATATTATGTAATAATTATGTGAATATCAACCGACCACCGAATGCCAAATCCTAGCAGTTAAAGGAATACCAGAAAGAGTAGCCCTCGCGTGAAAAAAAATCATCGCCTTCCAACCATTAGAGCCCATTTGGGTTGGAGGAATGCCTAGGAAATTCAGATACTCCTAGAATAGCTCCAAAACTTTAAATGAAAGCCAGAAAAGAACATGCACGAATATAGTGCAATGTATCGAACCTTTGGGATACAAGGGCTATCGTCTTGTCCAGGCAGAAAAATCTTGAGGTCGGGCGGGAGATTATAATCAGAACGAAGAGTCTCCAGAGTCGATTGAGAAGCTCTATTAGGAGAGTAATGAGCCTCGCACAGAGTTAGCGATTTACCACTTAATTTGTCACCAACAGACATTGTTGAAGAGCGAAGAAGTAATGAAAATGAAGAAGATGAAAGAACAAACAAACCCTAAATTCAAAGATAGTGTGAAGAGGGAAAACGTAATCGTCACATTTCCTTTTATAGAGTCGAGCAATAAAGATGTGGCTCATGGGACAACGTGCGGGATATGATGGCTATGCAAAATTTAAAAAATGTGCGCAAAAAAACAAATGATCAAGACATCAACTCGCGAAAAGCAACTGACAACATTAAATACAAGGTAATGATGAAATCGAAAGATAAACCATCACCAAAGTTAGTGGCCACGTCAACATGCCCATTAACTAAGGGGGGAGTAGCTGATGATACATCAAAATAGAATGATCATCACAGTCGTACACATGGCATAGAGACCCATCACGAGGATACAATGAGCAACCTGTTGGGCCAGCTCATGAAGCCCAATAGGGATAAAGCCAATTACAGAGGCCCAGAGCCCGCCAATGAAGAAACGAAAATAAATCCCTAAATCCATACCCAAAAAAATCAAAGCCCGAATCCAGACCCGACACGAGTTCTATTATAAAGAAGAGAAACGTTGCACCAAAAAAAGCCGTGGAGGGAGTTATGCCTCCCCGAACGCATCTCTATAAAAAATGAGACTGTTACAAGAAACATCTCCTTCCGTTGCGCCTCACATGCTTAAGTCACGTAAAGAGTTAACCACGGTCAATATAAAAGGTAAAGGGAACATTCGACAAATGTATGCAACTTTAATTGAGTTTTGTTTAGATTTACATCATTCGTCCAACAGAGCTACTAACTTAAGCATCAGAGTATCTTCGGCCACCAAAAAATGTGGTCTTTGGCAGTCTAACATTTATTTTGCTGGTCAAACTCACAGGAAGGCGATTTTCGGTCGCATCAGACACCATGCATGTTTTCACAGGCTTCACCTGGTCTCACCAATAACCCCTTTCTTGAGTATTTGTGCCTTAACTTTGATATTTCATTTGACATATTGCCAACTTGACTGAAAAATGTCCATGGAGTTATTCTCCTTTGAAACTTTTTATAGCCACGCTGCTACTTTCCTTACACTTTGTCACGCCCCGATTTAAAAAAAACGAAAATCCCAAAACTCGGGATGTGAAATTCAATAACAATAAAAACATTTAGCAGCAACAACAACTTAAACATGATTTAATTACTGAAACAAATAAAAACTCTAACCAGGAAAGACTCTGGCGTTGCTAGCCCCACTAGCGAAACTCCAGTAACGCTGCTCAAAAGTCTCTAAACTTGAAAGGCTAATCGGCTACATTCCCAAAGGAATGTACCCAAGAAGCAAAAGCTGACTTGGGTCAGCAATAAAGCTAGTGTGAGAAATCTTCATCCAAAAATCAATAAATTTGCACGTGATAACATCAAACTAAACACAAACAATAAACAACCACACCAACAGGTAGTTTCCCAATAACGCAAAGGTGTCATGCAAGAAAAACATAGTTCAAAGAATTTAATTCCTCAACGAGGCAATCATGTCACCCTAATAAGTAAATAAATATGTATTGACTTGTACTTACACTGTAGATGTTGTCTATGGCAAGTCAGATCTGTAAAAATATTAGTGGACTTGTCATTTTGCATGAAAAGGGTTATAAACAATATAAATGTAATTTATTAATTAAAAAAAATTATCTTCATACATTATTTGACTTAAGCATATTATTCATTTTTAACGAATTGATCACTTAGGCGATACCACATTCGCACCACCTCCATGCCGAACATACATGCTCGTATGTCTCTCTCATATAAAGGAGGATTTTTCCGTCATCCATGCCAAAGTGGGGACACATCACATACAGGCATGCATCACCGAATACTCCTAACTATATGAGTAACAAAAGCCACTCTTGGGCTATCAATGCGCATAAGGTCACGTCACATTCTTTACTGAAAAATATCAAAGCCTATCTTAGGCATAAAAATTCACCTCGTTTCCGCTAGATTAACCCAAAGGTTATTTTAGTTTCTCTATAAGTAATAGGCGCCCCACCTCCGCAAGACGACCCGCAGGGTATATAGTTTCTCTATAAGAGAGGGGAAAAAATAAACAAGAAGAGGTGAGGTAGTTCTAAGTGATACAAATCCAAGTGATTAAATTTTCAGGAATTAAAATTTATCAATATCATTTATTTTTGATATTTCAGAATTCCTCCACAATGACATTTTGTCATTCATAAGTAAATCAATCCACCCATTATTTTGGGGAAATGTAACCATTTCAGATGCATAGATTCAGTGTTGGCAACAACATGAGCCACACACTCACCATCCTATAATAGCATAACTAAAATATTAACCGATAGATTAGGATGACTTAACAAAACAATAGATTTAGGTGTACAATGGTAATTTTAAACAAGACAGCGGTATGCAATGAAATCTACATACAAAAGATGACAGAATTAACACAAACCCAAGCACAAGCACAAGTAAGAGTCCAATAGAAATGAGCATAAAGTCAAACAACATATTCACAGCTAATCACAACCACCATTGAACCAATTTTCTGAACTAATACAACACGATCATACCACAGTAAACATCAAAACCCACCATATAATATAAAAATTTAACCAAACCCATTACTCAGAATGACACTGACAAATTCTATATCTAATCAACAAACCCAACATTGTTAAATTCATACAAAATGTATATAAAAGGGAGAATGAAGAAAACTCACAATATGACTCCTGACCACGCTCACCCATCACAGTGAAGAAGATTATGTGTCATTGTTTTCAGAAAACCAATCACAGAAGGATCAACTTACATCCAAGTCCATACCTCTATTCACCAGCTCCACCTTGGATGGAAGCTTATTCAATACCACTTTCGGCATTAAGAAAGAAAAACCTAGGAGGAACCATTTCTTCCAAATCCATTTCGAAGGAAAATTCACACGAGCACTAAGAGGTAACTCATCCAATGCTTCAAGCAACATAAATACACTAAGTCTCTATATTGCCATAAGGTCTAAATTAGTTGATCGCCAATAACAAGACTTAGATTGAAGATCAATTTGTTGACACTTGATTCATACATATAAAGTAATCAATAATTGCAATTGATCTCCTCGGCAACAGCCTGTTGAGTCTAAACAATGTCTCATGTCCAAATGGTTCCTTGGGTTCTCATTTGAAAGTCCAATCTCAAAACTAATTACAATCCTAACATATTGGATGGTTATCAATAGAAAAGATCAATCCTGCATCACAATCCAGCCCACATTTAATTATTTATCTCATACTAACTATCCACAGTTGAACTTCGATGCTTTCACAAATAGTGAGTGGGTACAAATGAGGATTCTTAATAATATAACTCATGCAAATGAAGGCAATGACAAACACAACAAACAAAACATATAACTCCAAATGTCATATATTTTCATTGTCAACAAATCAAATGGGTATGCACTTAACTACTTTGAGCTGTTTTCCAAGTCTCATTCGGGATGATTTTAGATGCCATGACAAGGTCAGTGTATAGATTTGTATGGAGTATGGGGTGGTTACACATCCTCACCCGGGAACCCTAAATCCATAGTGGGGTAAGTGAAATACAGAAATTGAAAACTCACAGATAAAACCCATTATCTTTTTGTAAATCGAGATTATTCTATTTTCAAGAACATGAACTAAATCAATCCGCCCATTTCATAGACAAACCCCAAAAACCCAAATCATGCCAACATCCATATTACAATTATATTTTCAAATATGCAAACACACCTAAAAAAAAAAAAGAACTCAGGAAAGAAAATGGTGAATGAAGAAGATTACGTACTAAAAATCTAACTATGATTCATAAAATAATTTAAAACAAAAATATGGAATAGTATGAAGAAAACTCACCAAAATCGCAAAGGATTTGCGCAGCCAACACAATCGTCCCATCATTCTCTCACCTGCGATCTCTCCCACGCCATTCACAATCCAAGGATGCAAGTCAAAACATACGACCATG
Source organism: Berberis vulgaris (assembly GCA_963556465.1). NCBI lineage: Eukaryota > Viridiplantae > Streptophyta > Magnoliopsida > Ranunculales > Berberidaceae > Berberis > Berberis vulgaris. Next base: position 55,935,240 of record OY747132.1, read on the forward strand.
TAGAACATCAAATACCTAGTACTAAAAAAAACCACCTGCTGAGTTCTTGCCAAAGCTTCATCCTCATTCATTTTTCGTTTCCTCTTCAGAGTTAGTTCTTCATTTTCAACAAGCTTTTTTTCTTTTACTACAGCACTATCATGAGTTTCTCCTGCTGAAGATTTATGCTCCCCACCATTCAATGTCACATATATGAAAAATAAGGATACCCTGGAATCATTTTTATAACATCACCATTACGAATTCGAACTTTCTCAAGTGAACACAATTTCTTCCTTTGGTTCCCTGAACGAATAACAATTGGGTTCGTACCCACCACAATTGTCATGGAGGATCCTTCGACGGAAGCATTCAAACTCATATGCATTCGGCTCACTCGCTTATCAGAAATTGAGATTTCGTTGCGACCGACTAAATTAAGGCCTTGGAAAATTGGTAATTTGGGGATTGAATCATCTTCCACCAGATTACTATTGAGGGGAACCAAATAGCCAATCTTCACCCGAGAGTCGTCCATTGAAGATGATGAAATCTGTTTTTCAGACAAGGATTGACGAGCTGGTGGTGAGATGGGAAGGGGAGGGAAGATAGTGGAAGGAGACAGGAAGAAATTTTGGGCGGTAGGATCGACTGCGAAGCTCGATCAGAGACTGCTTGCCGCTGAAGAATAGAAAAAAAACGCATAGAAGAGAAGAAGGAAGAAGAAAAAAAAAGGTTTTCTCATGTGATTGGGTGGCTAATTGCTTCCACTAAAATTCTAAGGCACCCACCCTTTAACTTCACAAAATAAAACCCTAAAATTTTGAAATTTAAATTCAATTAAATGTAACTCTATTTTATTTAATTCAAAATAAAATAAATTAACTTTATGAAATTTAGGAGTGTTACATTATACACACGTTAAATGGAATCTCGTCCCGAGATTCGGAAGGAAAGAAAGTTAAGCGAATTTCGAAAAATACAACTTGTTAAATGAAAGAAGATTTTAAAATACAAATTTCAATTGAATTTTAGCTGCATAAATTTTTATTGCCATTGGAAAAGTAGGGGTGTTACAATATATGCAACTCAAAAGGAATCTCTTCCCGAGATTCGTGAAAAGTGCTAATTGAAACAGAACCACTAAAAGAAAAACTAGATAGAATAATGCCACTCAAATATTGACATTATAAATAAATAAATATGATTACTCGCGCACACACAAGTCAATGAAGCCTCATCATGAGATTCGCGAAGAAAATGAAACAATACTAAAGTTTCAAGGTTCACCCTTGTCACTTCATTTTTAAGACTTCTACACTACACACCCATATCCACATTCCGAGGATCACCTAAACTCTACCCCAGCCTAGGCTAACCAAATGCTCTGATACCAAACTGTCACGCCCTAATTTTCAAAGAAAACGAAAATCCAAAAACTTGGGACGTGAAATTCAAAAACAATAGAAACATTTAACAACAACAACTTAAACATGATTTAATTACTGAAACAAATAAAAACTCTAACCAGGAAAGACTCTGACGTTGCTAACCACACTAGCGAAACTCCTGTAAAGCTGCTCAAAAGTCTCTAAACCTGAAAGGCTAATCGGCTACATTCCCAAAGGATGTACCTAAGAAGCAAAAGCTCACTTGGATCAGCAATAAAGCTGGTGTGAGAAATTTTCATCCCAAAATCAATAACCGAACACAAACAATAAACAACCACACCAACAGGTAGTTCCTTAATGAAGCAAATGTGTCATGTAAGAAAAACATAGTTCAAAGAATTTAGTTCCTCAACGAGGCAATCATGTCACCCTAATAAGTAAATAAATATGTATTGACTTGTACTTACACTGTAGATGTTGCCTATGGCAAGTCAGACCTGCAAAAATATTAGTGGACTTGCCATTCTGCATGAAAAGGGTTATAAACAATATAAATGTAATTTATTAAATATAACATTTATCTTCGTACATTATTTGACTTAAGCATATTATTCATTTTTAACGGATTGATCACTTAGACGATACCACTTCGCACCACCTCCGACATCCATGCCCAAGTGCGGACACATCACATACATGCATGCATCACTGGATACTCCTAACTATATGAGTAACAAAAGCTACTCTTAGGTTATCAACGCGCATAAAGCAACGTCACATTTTTTACGGATAAATATCAAAGCCTATTTTAGGCATAAAAATTCACCTCATTTCTGCAAGATTTACCCGAAAGTTATTTTAGTTTCGCTATAAGAAATAGGCACCCCACCTCCGCAAGATTAACCCGAAGGTTGATTAGTTTCTCTATAAGAGAGGGGAAATAATAAACAAAAAGAGGTGTGGTAGTTCTAAGTGATACAATTCCAGGAGATTAAATTTTCAGGAATCAAAATTTATCAATATCATTTATTTTTGATATTTCATAATTCCTCAACAATGACATTTTGTCATTCATAAATAAATCAATCCACCGATTATTTTGGGGAAATGTAACCTTTTCAGATGCATACATTCAGTCTTGGCAACAACATGAGCCACGCACTCACCATCCTATAATAGCATAACTAAAATATTAACCGATAGATTAGGATGACTTAACAAAACAATAGATTAGGGTGTACAATGGTAATTTTAAACGAGACAGTGGTATGCAATGAAATCTACATACAAAAGATGACAGAATTCACACAAACACATGCACAAGTAAGAGTCCAACATAAATGAGCATAAAGTCAAACAACAGATTCACAGCTAATCACAACCACCATTGAACCAATTTTATGAACTAATCAAAATTAGAGCTAAAACTACACCTTCTATTAAGCTACTATAAAACCACAACACGATCATACCATAGTAAACATCAAAACCCACCATATAATATAAAATTTTAACCAAACCCATTACTATAAAAGACACTCACAAATTCTATATCTAATCAACAAACCCAACATTGTTAAATTCATACAAAATGTATATAAAATGGAGAATGAAGAAAACTCACAATATGACTCCCGACCACGCTCACCCATTACAGTGAAGAAGATTATGTGTCGTTGTTTTTAGAAAACCAATCACATAAGGATCAACTGACATCCAAGTCCATACCTTTGTTCACCAGCTCCACCTTGGATGGAAGCTTATTCAATACCACTTTCGGCATTAAGAAAGAAAACCCTAGGTGGAACAATTTCTTCCAAATCCATTTCGAAGGAAAATTCACACGAGCTCTAAGAGGTAACTCATCCAATGCTTCAAGCAACATAAATACACTAAGTCTCTATATTGCCATAAGGTCTAAATTAGTTGATCGCCAATAACAAGACTTAGGTCGAGGATCAATCTGTTTGCACACTTGATGAATTTTTTATTTATTTTTTGTTTTTTGGCAACAGCTTGTTGAGTCTAACCAATGTCTCGTGTCCAAATGGTTCCTTGGGTTCAAATTGAAAGTCCAATCTCAAAACCAATTACAATCCTAACATACTGGATGGTTATCAATAGAAAAGATCAATCATGTATCACAATCCAGTCCTACAAACATGCATGGAACCAATCCCTTATCTATGATCTTTATCTAACTTGTCAAGTTAATCAATTATATCTTAACATCTCATCAAGTAAGCTAATAAAATTGGCATTTCAACATCAAGTTGTGGTAAGGCCCTCCTTGGCAACAAGTTCATTGAAGAAACCAAGTCCAATAGCCAAATCCGAGCCTGTTGTCCCTAAACCTTTTCGTTTATGTATCCACATTTAATTATTTATATCATACTAACTATCCACGGTTGAACTTCGATGCTTTCACAAATAATGAGTGGGTACGAATGAGGATTCTTAATAGTATAACTCATGCAAATGAAGGCAATGACAGACACAACAAACAAAACATATAACTCCAAATGTCATATATTTTCATTGTCAACAAATCAAATGAGTATGCACTTAACTACTTTGAGCTGCTTTCCAAGTCTCATTTGGGATGATTTTAGATGCCATGACAAGGTCAGTGTATAGATTTGTATGGAGTATGGGGTGGTTACACATCCTCACCCAGGAACCCTAAATCCATAGTGGGGTAAGTGAAATACAAAAATTGAAAACTCACAAATAAAACCCATTATCTTTTTGTAAATCGAGATTATTCTATTTTCAAGAACATGAACTAAATCAATCCGTCCATTTCATAGACAAACCCCATAAACCCAAATCATGCCAACATCCATCTTACAATTATATTTGGAAATATGCAAACACACCCAAAATTCAAAAAATGGTGAATGAAGAAGATTACGTACTAAAAATCTAACTATGATTCCTAAAATAAATTAAAACAAAAATATGGAATATTATGAAGAAAACTCACCAAAATCGCAAATCGCAAAGATTTGCGCGCAATCGTCCCATCGTTCTGTCACCTGCTATATCTCCCACGCCATTCACAGTCCAAGGATGCAAGTCAAAACATACGACCATGTAGAACATCAAATATCTAGTACTAAAAAAAACCACCTGCAGTGTTCTTGCCAAAGCTTCATCCTCATTGATTTGTCGTTTCCTCTTCAAAGTTAGTTCCTCATTTTCAACAAGCTTCTTTTCTTTTACTACACCACTATCATGAGTTTCTCTTGCTTAAGATTTCTGCTCCCCACCATTCAATGTCACATATTTGAAAAAAAAATGATACCTTGGAACTACCTATATAACATCACCATTACGAATTCAAACTTTCTCATGTGAACACAGTTTCTTCCTTTGGTTCCCTGAACGAATAACAATTGGGTTCGTACCCACCACAGTTGTCAAGGAGGAGCCTTCGACGGAAGCATTCAAACTCATATGCATTCGGCTCACTCGCTTATAAGAAATTGAGATTTCGTTGCGACCGACTAAATTAATGCCTTGGAAAATTGGTAATTTTGGGATTGAATCATCTTCCACTAGATTACTATTGAAGGGAACCAAATAGCCAATCTTCACCCTAGAGTCGTCCATTGAAGATGATGAAAATTTGGTTTTCAGATAAGGATTGACGAGCTGGTGGTGAGATGGGAAGGGGAGGGAAGATAGTGGAAGGAGATAGGAAGAAGTTTTGGGCGGTGGGATCGACGGCGAAGCTCGATCAGAGAGCGTGTTTGCCGCTAAATAATACAAAAAAAATGCATAGAATAGAAGAAGGGAGAAGAAGAAGAAAAAGGGTTTTCTCTTGTATTGGGTGGCTAATTGCTCCCACAAAAGTTTTGAGGGCACCCACCCTTTAACTTCACAAAATAAAACCCTAAAATTTTGAAATTTAAATTCAATTAAATGTAACTCTATTTTATTTAATTCAAAATAAAATAAATTAACTTTATGAAATTTAGGGGTGTTACATTATACACACGTTAAATGGAATCTCGTCCCGAGATTCGGAAGGAAGGAAAGTTAAGCAAATTTTGAAAAATACAACTTATCAAACGAAAGAAGATTTTAAAATACAAAATTCAATTGAATTTTAGGTGCATAACTTTTTATTGCCATTGGAAAAGTAGGGGTGTTACAATATATACAACTCAAAAGGAATCTCGTCCCGAGATTCGCGAAAAGTGCTAATTGAAACAAAACCACTAAAAGGAAAACTAGACAGAATAACGCCACTCAAATATTGACATAATAAATAAATAAATAAATAAATAAATAAATAAATAAATAAATAAATAAATAAATATATATATATACTCGCGCACACACAAGTCAATGAAGCCTCATCATGAGATTAACGAAGAAAATGAAACAATACTAAAGTTTCAAGGTTCACCCTTGTCACTTCATCTTTAAGACTTCTAACTACTACACACCCATATCCACATTCTTAGGATTACCTAAACTCTACCCCAGCCTAGGCTAACCAAATGCTCTGATACCAAACTGTCACGCCCCAATTTTCAAAGAAAACGAAAATCCCAAAACCCAGGACGTGAAATTCAATAACAATAGAAACATTTAACAACAACAACAACTTAAACATGATTTAATTACTAAAACAAATAAAAACTCTAACTAGGAAAGACTCTGACGTTGCTAGCCCCACTAGCGGAACTTCGGTAACGCTGCTCAAAAGTCTCTAAGACTGAAAGGCTAATCGACTACATTCCCAAAGGATGTACCTAAGAAGCAAAAGCTCACTTGGGTCAGCAATAAAGCTGGTGTGAGAAATTTTCATCCCAAAATCAATAACTAAACACAAACAATAAACAACAACACCAATAGGTAGTTCCTCAATGAGGTAAATGTGTCATGGAAGAAAAACATAGTTCAAAGAATTTAGTTCCTCAACGAGGCAATCATATCACCCTAATAAGTAAATAAATTTGTATTGACTTGTACTTACACTGTAGATGTTGCCTAAGGCAAGTCAGACTTGCAAAAATATTAGCGGACTTGCCATTCTGCAAGAAAAGGGTTATAAACAATATAAATGTAATTTATTAATTAAAACAATTATCTTCGTACATTATTTGACTTAAGCATATTATTCATTTTTAACGGATTGATCACTTAGACGATACCACTTCGCACCACCTATGTGCCGAACATACATGCCCGTATGCCTCTCTCATATAAAGGAGGACTTCTCCGTCATCCATGCCCAAGTAGGGACACATCAAAGCCTATTTTAGGCATAAAAATTTACCTCATTTCCGCAAGATTAACCCGAAGGTTATTTTAGTTACTCTTTAAGAAATAGGCGCCCCATCTCCGTAAGACGACCCGCAGGTTATTTAGTTTCTCTATAAGAAAGGGGAAATAATAAACAAAAAGAGGTGTGGTAGTTCTAAGTGATACAATTCCAGGTGATTAACTTTTCAGAAATCAAAATTTATCAATATCATTTATTTTTGATATTTTAGAATTCCTCCACAATGACATTTTGTCATTCATAAGTAAATCAATCCACCCATTATTTTGGGGAAATGTAGCCATTTCAGATGCATACATTCAGTATTGGCAACAACATGGGCCACAGACTCACCATCCTATAATAGCATAACCAAAATATTAACCGATAGATTAGGATGACTTAACAAAACAATAGATTAGGGTGTACAATGGTAATTTTAAACAAGACAGGGTATGCAATGAAATCTACATACAAAAGATGACAAAATTCACACAAACACATGCACAAGTAAGAGTCCAACAGAAATGAGCATACAGTCAAACAACAAATTCACAGCTAATCACAACAATTGAACCAATTTTCTGAACTAATCAAAATTAGAGCTAAGACTATACCTTCAATTAAGCTACTATAAAAACACAACACGATCATACCACAGTAAACATCAAAACCCACCATATAATATAAAAATTAAACCAAACCCATTACTTAGAAAGACACTCACAAATTCTATATCTAATCAACAAACTCAACATTGTTAAATTCATACAAAGTGTATATAAAAGGGAGAATGAAGAAAACTCACAATATGACTCCCGACCACGCTCACCCATCACAGTGAAGAAGATTATGTGTCAATGTTTTTAGAAAACCAATCACATAAGAATCAACTTACATCCAAGTCCATACCTCTGTTCACCAGCTCCATCTTGGATGGAAACTTATTCAATACCACTTTCGACATTAAGAAAGAAAACCCTAGGTGGAACCATTTCTTCCAAATCCATTTCGAAGGAAAATTCACACGAGCACTAAAAGGCAACTCCTCCAATGCTTCAAGCAACATAAATACACTAAGTCCCTATATTGCCATAAGGTCTAAATTAGTTGATCGCCAATAACAAGACTTAGGTCGAGGATCAATCTGTTTGCACACTTGATTCATGCATATAAAGTAATCAATAACTACCATTGATCTCCTCGGCATGGTTCCTTAGGTTCTCATTTGAAAGTCCAATCTCAAAACCAATTACAATCCTAACATACTGGATGGTTATCAATAGAAAAGATCAATCCTGCATCAAAATCCAGTCCTACAAACATGCATGGAACCAATCTCTTATCTGTGATCTCATCTAACTTGGTAAGTTAATCAATTATATCTTAACATCTCATCAAGTTAGCTAATAAAATTGGCATTTCAACATCAAGTTGTGGTAAGGTCCCCCCTTGGCAGCAAGTTCATTGAAGAAACCAAGTCCAATAGCCAAATCCGAGCCTGCTGTCCCTAAACCTTTTTCGTTTATGTATCCACATTTAATTATTTATCTCATACTAGCTATCCACAATTGAACTCTTATGCTTTAACAAATAATGATTGGGTACGAATGAGGATTCTTAATAGTATAAATCATGCAAATAAAGGCAATGACAAACACAACAAACAAAACATATAACTCCAAATGTCGTATATTTTCATTGTCAACAAATCAAATGGGTATGCACTTAACTACTTTGAGCTGCTTTCCAAGTCTCATTTGGGATGATTTTAGATGCCATGACAAGGTCAGTGTATAGATTTGTATGGAGTATGGGGTGGTTACACATCCTCGCCCAAGAACCCTAAATCCATAATGGGGTAAGAGAAATAAAGAAATTGAAAACTCACAGATAAAACCCATTATCTTTTTGTAAATCGAGGTTATTTTATTTTCAAGAACATGAACTAAATCAATCCTCCATTTCATAGACAAACCCCATAAACCCAAATCATGCCAACATCCATCTTACAATTATATTTGCAAATATGTAAACACACCCAAAATTCAAAAAATAAAAAAGAACTCGGGACAAAAAATAGTGAATGAAGAAGATTACGTACTAAAAATCTAACTATGATTCCTAAAATAATTTAAAACAAAAATATGGAATAGTATGAAGAAAACTCACCAAAATCGCAAATCGCAAAGGATTTGCGCAGCCAACGCAATCGTCCCACGCCATTCACAGTCCAAGGATGCAAATCAAAATATACGACCATGTACAACATCAAATATCTAGTACTAAAAAAACCACCTGCAGTGTTCTTGCCAAAGCTTCATCCTCATTGATTTGTCGTTTCCTCTTCACAGTTAGTTCCTCATTTGCAACAAGCTTCTTTTCTTTTACTACAGCACTATCATGAGTTTCTCCTGCTGAAGATTTCTGCTCCCCAACATTCAATGTCACATAATTGAAAAAAAAATGATACCCTGGAATCAACTCTATAACATCACCATTACGAATTCAAACTTTCTCAAGTGAACACAGTTTCTTCCTTTGGTTCCCTGAACGAATAACAATTGGGTTCATACCCACCACAGTTGTTAAGGAGGAGCCTCTGACAGAAGCATTCAAACTCATATGCATTTGGCTCACTCGCTTATCAGAAATTGAGATTTCGTTGCGACCGACTAAATTAACGCCTTGGAAAATTGGTAATTTGGGGATTGAATCATCTTCCACCGGATTACTATTGAAAGGAACCAAATAGCCAATCTTCACCCAAGAGTCGTCCATTGAAGATGATGAAAATCTGGTTTTCAGACAAGGATTGACGAGCTGGTGGTGAGATGGGAAGGGGAGGGAAGAAAGTGGAAGGAGATAGGAAGAAGTTTTGGGCGGTGGGATCGACTGCGAAGGTTGATCAGAGAGCGTGCTTGCTGCTGAAGAATAGAAAAAAATGCATAGAAGAGAATAATGAAGAAGAAGAAGAAAAAGGGTTTTCTCTTGTGATTGGGTGGCTAATTGCTCCCACTAAAATTCTTAGGGCACCCACCCTTTAACTTCACAAAATAAAATTCTAAAATTTTGAAATTTAAATTCAATTAAATGTAACTCTATTTTATTTAATTCAAAATAAAATAAATTAACTTTATGAAATTTAGGGGTGTTACATTATACACACGTTAAATGGAATCTCGTCCCGAGATTCTGAAGGAAAAAAAGTTAAGCGAATTTCGAAAAATACAACTTGTCAAACGAAAGAAGATTTTAAAATACAAATTTCAATTGAATTTTAGGTGCATAAATTTTTATTGCCATTGGAAAAGTAGGGGTGTTACAATATATACAACTCAAAAGGAATCTCGTCCCGAGATTCGCGAAAAGTGCTAATTGAAACAGAACGACTAAAAGGAAAACTAGACAGAATAACGCCACTCAAATATTGACATTATAAATAAATAAATATGATTACTCGCGTATACACAAGTCAATGAAGCTTCATCATGAGATTCACGAAGAAACTGAAACAATACTAAAGTTTCAAGGTTCACCCTTGTCACTTCATCTTTAATACTTCTACACTACTACACACCCATATCCACATTCCGAGGATTACCTAAACTCTACCCCAGCCTAGGCTAACCAAATGCTCTGATACCAAACTGTCAGACCCTAATTTTCAAAGAAAAAAAATCCCAAAACCCGGGACGTGAAATTCAATAACAATAAAAACAATTTACAACAACAACAACTTAAACATAATTTAATAACTGAAACAAATAAAAACTCTAACCAGGAAATACTCCGACGTTGCTAGCCCCACTAGCTAAACTTTGGTAACGCTGCTCAAAAGTCTCTAAACCTGAACGGCTAATCGGATACATTCCCAAAGGATGTACCCAAGAAGCAAAAGCTCACTTGGGTCAACAATAAAGCTGGTGTGAGAAATTTACATCCCAAAATCAATAACTAAACACAAACAATAAACAACCACACCCACAGGTAGTTCCTCAATGAGGCAAATGTATCATGCAAGAAAAACCTAGTTCAAAGAATTTAGTTCCTCAACGAGACAATCATGTCACCCTAATATGTAAATAAATATGTATTGACTTGTACTTACACTATAGATGTTGAAAAATATGTATTGAATCGTCCATTGAAGATGATGAAAATCTGGTTTTTAGACAAGGATTGACGAGCTGGTGGTGAGATGGGAAGGGGAGGGAAGATAGTAGAAGGAGATAGGAAGAAGTTTTGGGCGGTGGGATCGGCTGCGAAGCTCGATCAGAGAGCGTGCTTGCCGCCGAAGAATAGAAAAAAAAATGCATAGAAGAGAATAAGGAAGAAGAAGAAAAAGGGTTTTCTCTTGTGATTCGGTGGCTAATTGCTCCCACTAAAATTCTGAGGGCACCCATCCTTTAACTTCACAAAATAAAATTCTAAAATTTTGAAATTTAAATTTAATTAAATATAACTCTATTTTATTTAATTCAAAATAAAATAAATTAACTTTATGAAATTTAGGGGTGATACACACTACTTGTTAGGCATGGTCAAGATAGAATCTCTCAGCTGCTGAAGACTAAATAGCTTTAACTTGTGCCATTTTGATTTAGTTCTATTATATTCGTGAGCCTTTTCAAGTTCTCTAAATATGCCTAACTACTAAACAATTTCGTCAGAGATTGTCCTTATGATAGAAGACGCTCATGTCTATCTATCTACTCTTATCCGATAGTCCCCATACTCGGATCAAATCTGTGTTTTAATGCTCGTCCTTGATTCCATGCATTTGATCATATAATCCACATTTGAATTATTCCCTGCGAGGAGATAAGGGATGCTTCGTCACCCCACAGCATGACATTTGACCTGTTTATTATACAGCCTCCAAATGCCATGGAGTATGGAGATGAAACACTTGCAGTTGCAGAGTCAAAGACGAATCTCACTTGCCTTCTTTAATTATATCTTAAGCACCCATGCTGTCTAATTAACAAAAACACGTGCAGCAGAGCTGACTAATCCCATTATTCAACATCTTCAGAATGAATCAAAGCTTTCACCTTCCTTCATCTACTTCACCTATCCTAATCTGCCATGTTGTACATGTTATTTAACCAAATTTTAAGTGTACGTCGTCCAATCAGGTGTGTCCATGTCATTGTAACTCAGATCTCTAAGTCACCGCGTGACCACTGCTCACCATGTTTGACTCACTGTCTTATTGTGTATATAAGGAGGAACTATATATGCATGAGCTTTGCATCAAATTTGTTGTCAGGAACTTATTCAGAGAGAAAAAAAAATATTTAAATTAATATGGCAATGAAGAAGAGCTCTTTGTCTTCCATGTCTCCTCTCCACAACAAGAGAGAAGTAGAAGAAGAAGAATCATATAGGGGTCAGAGGTTCATTAAAATTGATGATCATCGCAACAGACCTGTGAGGTCCACTAAGCCACAACCCAGTAAGGTTGAGGAACCACCCAAGGTCCAACACAATGAAGCGAATATAGATGAATGTGCTGAGGCGTTTATCAAGAGATTCAGACATCAACTTCTGATCCAGCGCCTTGACTCCATCGAAAATTACGAAAAGATGCTGGCCAGGGGGCTCTAACTAAGTTGATCCTACTTACTCTTTAAGTGTTTTTCATTTTATTTTATTTTTTGTAATATTGTATCTTAATTTCTCTGTTTGGTTGTTTTTCCTGTGTTGTGTATCGGGGTGTTAGCATAATTTCCTGAATATTGTGAGGACATCATGCTAATGTAATGATCCTCGAGATTCAGACAGTTTGTAATGAATTAATTTATTAAAATTTGATCCAAGAAAATAAAGTGAATTTTGCACTAAAAGTTCAATTACTTGCAGACTCTCTTGTTTGTTTATGTCAAGAGCCATATCAGAAGTTGTAAAAATTCACTACCAAATTATGTTTTATTTTTTACGACAATCTTCACTCCTGCATCATTCCATGCCCAGAAACATAAACCAGCCCAATTAAGACAACCCCCACTCTCTTTCACTAAATTTATAGGATAAACAAGATGATCGATTGCTCCGAGACTTGAATGAAGATTCACAGTTCCAAAAAGTACTTTTGGAAATTATAAAACACTAATTCCAATGTTATTTAGGGGTGGGCAAGAATCTCCCTCCTGACCCAGACCGATCCGATATGATCCCGACCCAGTTCAAACTGAGACCAATCGGTTCGTGCCCTTTTTATCCCCGTCGCAGAACCAAACCGGTTGGAATCGAAACTAGTTTCTAACAATTCAATCCCGAACCGTCCCAATTATTGTATCCCAGTTATAAAGTCCAAGCCTAATTCTAACCCAAAACCAAAAAAACCCCTTCCGTCACATCAAATCCCTCTACAGTCTACACACACTCTATTCATTCACTCTCAGAGCGAAAATTCTAGGGGTCGAGGGAGGGAGCGAGGGATGGGTGGTTACCACCCATCCGCCTCGAGATGAGCGCCATCACGCATCTCAAATCCGATGCGCTCATCTCGAGGCGGATGGGTGGTTACCACCCATCCCTCGCTCCCTCCCTCGACCCCTAGCAAAGCTCCTCTCAGAGACATAGACTAGTACCAAGAGAAGGGATTGGATGAAGTCATTCAATCATCACTTCGATCTGCAAAAAACTCTCCTTGTTCAAATCTGGTAACCATTCTTCCCCCTCCAAGTTTCTGTCGTGAAATGGCTTCAATTTGTTGCATTTGTTCAATTGGGAAAGTTTTGAATCGAAAACATCCTAATTAGATCAGATTTGGTTTTGGTTTTGTAGATTTGGTGGAGTTTGATCGAGATTCGTGTTGGTGGACGTTATTAGAATATGTAAGGCTTGCACTCAACATAGCCAAGTCCAAATCCAAGATTGATTCACCTCTACAAGAAGGAAAGTCAAAATATTTTCTTTATATATATATATATATATATATGTAAAGCTTGCAGCTCGCTGTCAAGATTGAGGATCAAGCTGCGTGAAGTTGCTGTTGTTTGAACTTGAGCTAACTGATTTAGTTTTGTTTGAAGAATTTCATGATTGAAACTGGGAAAGCGTGGTTGAGAATTAATTGTGATTTGGCTGAACTTGTTGTTCTTGAAGATGTTCCTGCTATTATCCTCCCTTCCCCACCTCTTGCGTCCACAGTCAAATTGCATAGTCGTCGAAGGCGGGGAAAAGTTTGAGTCCTCGGAGTCTTGCGTCACTAAAGAAAGTTGCTCTGATACCATGTAAAGAAAATATTTGTAAAATTGTATTATTGTTGTTTTGTGCAAATATTAGAATATGTAGGACTTGCACTCAACATAGCCAAACCCAAATCCAAGATTGATTAACCTCTACAAGAAGAAAAGTCATAATACTTTAAAAAAGAAAGTCAAAACAGGAAACTTAAAACTTGCTCTACAAAATAAAGTATTTTTCTATTCTAATTTTCTTATTTTGACTTTCCTTCTTTAAATTATTATGATTTTCCTTATTGTAGAGATGAATCAATTTGAATTTTGATAATCAATCTTGGATTTGGGTTTGGCTATGTAAAGTGCAATCCTACGTATTCTAATAGACGTGAATGTTTTACTCAATCTTCGATCGAAAATTCTAAATGTCGAGGAAGTGGGCGAGGAAAACAGCGAGGGAGGGAGAGAGGGGACCGTCCATCCCCTTCGAGATGCGCGCATGAAAAAGACGGCGCGCATCCCGAGGGGATGGACGACCCCCTCTCTCCCTCCCTCGCTGTTTTCCTCGCCCACTTCCTCGACAGGTAGAAGTGCTCATCTTCGATTTCTCCCTTTTCTATGAGTTTTAATTTGTCGATGTAGTATTCCTGTTGTTCGATGGGTCAGAAATGGAGTTGATTGCTACTACTTCCGAGAACCTTACTGGAGCAGTTATTCAAGTTTCTCCAAAGAGCTTTCCATTCAAGAAAATCTACGAAACCGTAGCATTCCTCGTTCGCTTGATCAGTTCCTTTTCTCGTAGTGGAAACACGTCTACATTGATTTCCATGAACTTGAATCCTCTCTCGCAGAAAAAACGATCGAACCGTGTTGCAGTCTCTGCAATTCGGTGGCGAGAAGAAACTGATCCGACCTTTGAAATCAAGCTATTTGTGGTTTTTGACTTGAACGATCACTTTGATTCTGGAGAGGTTGAACTATGTTACCTTTGGTGGTGCGTTGTTGTTGTTCTCTTTCAATGAGGAGATTCGCTTGACGATCGCTTCGGAGAAGTTATTGCTTCGATCGCAAATGAATTTCCCTATGCCTAGCATGTATATTAATAGGTTATCTGCTGTCAGGACTAGTACCGTTGGTCAGGAAAATCAAGGTCAGAGGCCTTTCAAGACTTTCCTAATGGTCTCAAAACTCAATGTTCCCTTTTGAAAAGTACCCAAATGCTTAGCATCTATATTATAGGGGGGAAATTTGAGCTCTTGACTGTGAGGACGTGTTGCCTCTATTGCATAGTCGGGCCAGACTGTACCGCTAGCATTTTTATTGTTTTCTTTGCATTGCTTTTCAACTTCAACCTTGTATTTCCATCGATCGATAGCATCGAACTAGTCTTGAGCAACGTCCTTCCGAACGTTCCTCCCCATTGTAATCTATTGAATGTTAATGAGAGCTTTTGCTGACTATTGTGCATTGTTATATTGTCTACAGATTGATATTGTGCATTCTCAAGTTAATATTTGTGCCCGTCAAAGTAACTACTCATAGGCTTACTAGTGAATTGGATAGCTAGTGCCGCACGGATTGCTAGTCGTGACAGTTGGTATCAGAGCCAGAGCTTGTTGAATGCAAACCAGGATGCAGGAACTTAATGAGCGCCTTAGCGCTATGGAGGAACGACAGGCTAGTCGAATGCATAGACTAGAAAGCAGAATGGACCAGTTGAACACTTTGGGAGAACAGATTAGTCGGTTAGGTGTACTCTTTTCACTTGCAGACAGAGTGGATTCGCTGGCTGAGCACGTTGATAATTTAGAGGGACGGACAGTCGCTATGGAAGAGTCGCCTCACCCCACAGCTCAGGTGATGAGTGACTTCCAATTACAGCTGGAGGACTTATTTGCAAGGGTTGACTTGTTGACCAAGGACACAGGGACGACTGATCACCCTAGGATGAAAGTGCCTGAGCCAAAGTCATATGCTGGGGTACGAGATGGGAAGGAGTTAGAGAACTTCTTGTTTGATTTGGAGCAGTATTTTCGCACGGTGAACCCCGAATCAGAAGAAGCCAAGGTCACCATGGCGACCATGTACTTAGCAGGTGATGCGAAACTATGGTGGAGAACCAAATATGCAGATATGGAAGAAGGTCGCATCCTTATTAGAACTTGGGCAGACCTCAAGAAGGAACTCAGAAATCAATTCTTGCCTGAGAACACTGATTTCTTAGCAAGGAGGAAGCTCCACACCATCAAACAGACAGGCAATATTCGAGACTATGTCCGACAATTCTCAACTTGCTTGCTAGATATTCGAGACATGTCTGAGAAGGACAAAGTTTTATGCTTCATGGAACAAGCTCAGCCGCTTCTACAAGCAGAATTGCAAAGGCAGAAGGTGACAGATATTACCAGTGCTATTGCGGCAGCAGAAAGGTTTAGCGATTATATGCCCATGGCTAGATCCACTTCGCTCAATCACTCCACAGCTAGAACTGGCAGTACCAATTCAAGCTCAGGGTCGAATGCTCGATCACCTCACCAAAACTGGGGAAACTCAAGTCAGAACCGAGGAAACTACAATTCTCGGTCGTCCAACCAGAATTGGAGTTCCAACAAAAATTGGAATGCCAGCTCTAGCAACTCAAATTACAACAACAAATGAGGGCAAAACTACTCTGGGCAGTGGAGACCATCTGCACCTGCCCCATGCATTCTTTGCAATAGCAGGGATCACCCAACAGGCAAATGTCCATCCAAACCAGTTCTACACTCATTAATGTCCTTGCTTCAAGCAGAACCTTCTAACTCAACCGCATCGAGCTCGAACCCCACCAACAGTGAGACCTCCCAGATGGGAGCTCTACGCAAGCTCAATGCTGTCAAAGGAGAAATGTATGAGCACCCACACAAGAAGGCTTTGCAATACATCGACATCACTATCAATGGGTTCCCTTCCCAAGCATTGTTGGATTCAAGAGCGACAGACAATTTTATTACCCCAGATGAAGCTAGACGTGTGGGTCTGAACTTAGAAGGAGATGTGGGTAAGTTGAAAGCTGTCAACTCTGAGGCAATCTCTATTCATGGTATGGCTAGAGCTGTGCCACTACAGGTTGGTCCATGGGAAGGAAGATCAAACTTCTTAGCCGTTCCACTTGATGATTTTAAGGTGATTCTTGGCCAAGAATTCTTCCGAGGAGCTGCAGCAGGACCATTACCTTTCATGGACTCCTTGGGGTTTTTCGGACCCAGACTACGCATTGTACCAACCTCAATTCGACTAACAACTCATGATAGAATATTGTCGGCGCTTCAAGTCAAGAGAGGCTTGGCCAAAGGAGAAGATACATACTTAGCTGTGGCAAAGCTAGAAATGGAAGATGATACTAGCAAAATCCCTGAGGAAGTTGCCCAAGTTATTGCTGACTTCAGCGAAGTGATGCCGAATGAATTGCCAAAGAATCTACCTCTCAGAAGGCTCATTGATCACGAAATTGAGTTAGTGCCTGGTGCCAAGCCCCCCGCACGTAGTCCACATCGCATGAGCCCTCCAGAGTTGACCGAATTGAGAACACAACTAGATGGCTTGTTGGAGTCGGGATTCATTCGGCCCTCTAAAGCACCTTATGGGGCACCTGTTCCTTTTCAGCGGAAACATGATGGCAGTCTTCGCCTTTGTGTTGATTATAGAGCCATGAACAAAGTCACTATAAAGAACAAATACCCGCTGCCGCTCATTGCAGACTTATTCGACCAACTTGGATCCGCCAGATACTTCACAAAACTCGACTTGAGATCAGGTTACCATCAGGTCCGCATTGCTGCTGGTGACGAACCCAAAACTGCTTGTTCTACTAGATATGGGTCATATGAGTTCCTAGTAATGCCCTTCGGCTTGACCAATGCTCCAGCTACATTTTGCACCCTTATGAATGGCCTGTTCCGTCACCTTCTGGACAAGTCTGTGCACTACAAAAAAAAAGCCCTTTAATAGCGGTTCAAAAACGCTATGGTAAGATACCATAGCGTTTTAGTAAACGCTATGTCTGCCGGCGCTATAATAGACCCTGGGTCTATTATAGCGGTTTAATAGAAAATTTGGCTTTTATAGCGTTTTAAAAACGCTATGGTAAATCCTTTTATAGCGTTTTTGAAATGTTATAGTAGTCTACCATAGCGTTTTAAAAACGCTATGGTAAGTATACATAGCAAATTTTTTTTTTTTTTTTTTTGCTATCAACTGTTAATTATTTTCAACTCAAAAGTATAAACATTCGCATTATAGAATCCAAATAGGATCACTAACAACAAAATTATAATTTTTTTGCTATCAACTCAAAATTATAAACATTCAAATCATCATATATATTGTACTATTGGTGGACATTGACATTATAGAATCCAAATAGGATCACTAACAACAATAACAGTTGTTTGCTTGCAGCACTTGTAACCCCAATTCCAGCTGCACATGTACAGTAGCTATTCCTAATTGTTTGCTTGCAGCACTTGTAACCCATTGATTATCTTTCCACCATGAACCCCAAACAGTTGTGTGGTTATTAATGTAAACATCTTCTTCATACTTCTTTCTGGGCAATAATGCACTCGCCTGCAAATACCAACAAAAACATTTGTCTTAAAATATGAAAACGGAAGCATATGAAATTTAGAGAAATACTTCTACCAATAAGCCCTATTAGATTGGCAACCGCCTTACCTGTCCTAGAAGAAGCTCTCTTAGAAGTTCTTCATCAGGAGTTGCATTACCATACTTCTCCATAATTGAGTCTTCTGTTTTAGACTTCAAGCTCTCCTTTATAACCTTGTCATTCTTCAACAAAAATTCATCTCCAATTTGTCCATTGCTATTTAGATGTAGGCCTGATTTATTAGGTAAAATGTTAAGTGAAGACAAGAAATTAACAACAAACTAATTGATGAAAATATGGATGTTCTAAAAGTGTCCAGAAACTCAAACAATGATACTAGGAAACTAATTAAATTTCAAGAATAGCAGTGCTAACCTTCCAACATGATGAAAATATGTATGGGACGTTTACAATGTAGTATGTATCTGTTTTTTCTGGATAGTTCAGGTCATCAACAGTAGATATGGCAGTCAATAACTGCATTAGCACAGAGACAAGCTATTAAACACAAATTCAAATAGACAATTTGTAAAAGGAAGAGGATGATATCATCAAATATCAAAATAGATCACGACATTATAAGAACCAGAAGAGGAAGCATACAAATCCAGTTTAAAATTCGTTCAGGTTCCAGATATCCAGATAATAATCCTAATAATATGCAAGGATGAGTTTTGAAATCTTACGCAACACGTGGACACTAACTTCTTGGCCAACCTTAAGTGCAGACACACTCTTTTTATAGGCAAACCCATCATCAGATTCCAATTGACACATTATGGAACCAAGGCTTTGAGTGATTATCAAGAAGTTCAAGGTTTGCATTTGTGAAACGGCTTTCTTGGCCAAAAGCCCGAATTGTTGCAGCTCCAGAAAGTGATTCGGAAAAGTGATGGAGGATAGGAGCCCTTTGAATCCTGTCTAAGCGCGCCAGTTCTCTAGCAGTTGGTATATAGTAGCGTTGTAGTGACCATTACCAAAAGTTAGCTTCAGATTCTGATTAATAACATACCCAATCATGGCTGTTATAAAAATGTGTCATCCAATCTCCTATAGTCCTATTTGATACAAGGAGCTGATAGAAGTAACTTGGTACCATATGCATACTGCAGTCACTGGAATGAATATGGCTATATTAATTAATTACTATATTTATAACAAATCCAATCCTTCCAAGTCATAACAGCGAAGTGCTTCCCGTTCGTCCCAGTCAAACCCCGAATTTTCCTGCTCAGCTAGCTTGTCTTGATCCACAGGCAATAAATCTTGACTTGTCGAACCTTTGTTTTATTTCTCAGAGTTTTAGACTCCAATATTGGCAAAGAATGAAATTCCAGTTTCAGTTGAAAGAAATGGTATAAATTGTTTCAATTAGGCACTCAATTAAATACAATTATGTTAGATAGCAGCAACGACCCAATACGAGTTTTAAATTGACCTGAGTCCCAAATAAATGTGCTAAGTAAGCCAAACCATCTCATACTGTGAACCACTCAAGTATCATAAGTTCATAACCAGTATTCGTATCATATGCTAGATTGACCTCAGCAAGCAAGTGGTCTCTTTACCATGTTAGATCATTCACGCAAAAAAAAAGAAAAATCAGCTTATTCAACAAAACACATAAAAAATAAGAATGTGCTACGTGGAGAATAAGATGAACAATTGAGTTTTGACAGGCATGTCAAACTCGAATTGAAGGGGAGTAAGTCTGTGCAAAAGGAGAGGGAATAAAATTAATTGTTGGCATGGTGCTTTAGTGTTTTGGTTATCAATGAAAAAGAACTATATAAGTCTTCTTTTAAAGTATAATTTTGGTAGGCCACTTTTAGTGAATTGATGCTGGAACGCAGCACAACTTGGGTAAAATTTTCTAGATCACAATCAAAAGGGAAGGTGGCAGGTGGAGATAGGTGATAAATATTCAAAATTTCTACATAAGTCAACAAGTTTGCACTAAGATGTTAGTCAAGCGATATAGATCACAAGTTGGCTAATTGATTTTCACAGCATTACGTTGACTTCAACTTATGGAAAATTGATCTATACCCACATGGTAAACAATCGAGATAAAAAAAAAGTAACATACACAGCCAAAATATAACACAGATCATTCTTGCTAACACAACATAAAAGATTCAATCATTGTGGTTAACATAACTGACATTTGCAGATAGTTAAGCAACAAGAATCCAACACAGAGTGGGAACATTAATTACGAGAACAAAACAAGATCTCAAGCACCAAGGCACAATTCTATTGTATTAAAATGGAGATTGAGATCTGGTCTAAAATACCTAAATTCTCATTAACCCATTAGTAGATTACTTTTTGGTAGTCTTCTTCCCAGCATCACCACCTCCTCCGGAGCCAGCCGCCACCGCCTCTTGTGCAGCCTTCTTCGCCATCTTCTCCTGAAGTGCCTTAGCATCCCTGCATTAGAAGAATTCATACAAAAAAAGCTATCAAAAAACCAAAGAGCAATGAATCAATCAAAAGGGAGGCCAATCAGAGAAATAAGATTGGAACCTCTCGCGACGCTGTTCGGGGGTCAATCCATCGTCCTTGCCCTTGCCCTTGGCGGCTCCCCTGGTTTGTGCCCTCTCTCTATCCTTCTCTCTCTGGTTTCCACGTTTGTTCGAATCAAGTCAAACAATAAAAACACCGTGGAAAAGTAATAAAATTCGAACAAAACTGATTGATATCAAGCAAAAGAATGAATTGAAGGATATGGGTCATGATGGCTGACGAAGAAGATCCACGTAGCAACGAGAAGAAACCCTAACCCTGCAAGAAAATCGTCAAGCAAATATGAACATCCACGTCAATGAAAAAGGGAGTTTTTGAGTTTTGAGAGAGGGAAAGAAGGGGAAAGAAAACTTGCCTGGTGTGTGCTGAAGACGGGAGGAAGCACTTCGCTGTTATGACTTGGAAGGATTGGATTTGTATAAGATATGCATACTGCAGTCACTTGGAGAATAAGATAATGATGTTATATGACTAGCATAATATCTATGTTCGAGAAGAGAAGCTAAACTACAACTGAGATATCTGTATGATTTAGTATATAGCTCAAATGGACCTTCATTGATAAAAGCAATTTGTTCTTGGCTTCAAATAAAAAAATAAAAACACCCTGAAATCCATTCGACATGGTGATCTCCAAACCCCCTAATTTCTAGACGATGAAGTCTCTCTGTGCTACGTAATGGGTATTCTTTTAACATATAGAACACAAAAATAACCTACAATAGTAGTAGCAAAGGAAGGTAGAATGAAAATTGAAATAATCTTTAGTAGTTACCTGGAAGGTTGGGTGAAAATTGAGATTGCATAAGTATCCTGCAACTAGAGTATGGTCAATGTCAGCGACAAACCAGTGGAAAGTAAATTAAACACAATGTCAGAATAAAAATAGGAATTTATGGAACTATGTAAATTGAAGAGCTAGAATACACAAAATACCTCACATCTTTACAAGTCATCTTTGGTAACTACCCGCCGCTATATCTGCCAGCTACTATGAGGCGCAACATGTTCATGAGCTGGAGAGTATTGCTGTAAAATTTTAACAGATCAGAGGTACTTTTAGGTGCTTAAATACGAAATAGTAGATTTTTTACCTCTATCTTTTCTAGCAATTCTCTCGCAGTTGGGGCGGAGATAACAATTTGCCTCGCAGCTGGAAGGATAAAACCATCCCAAACGCCATTGTCGAACAATGCAAGCAAAGGATTATAGTAGCCTTCAACATTTAGAAGACCAATCTGAGCAGAGACACCCATTACAACATAGCTCAATTATCATGAAATTCCATTTCAATTTTCGTAGCATGGAGACTGATGGATTACCGGTTTGTTGTGAATTCCATGCTGTGACCATGTTATTATCTCCAAAAGCTCTTCCATGGTCCCATATCCCCCTAAATCAAACAAATAATGATGCAAAAATCTAGTAATAAGACCAGATAGATGTATGCATGTTGGCCTGTGTTTAAAAGCTTACCAGGAAGAGCAATAAAGGCATCAGATTGTTGAGCCATTTCTGCTTTTCGCTCATGCATGTCTGCTACAATTTTAACATCACCCACACTTTCACCAGATATCTGGAATTTCAGATGATAGCTCAGCCAATTAGTAACTGGTCAGTGGTCACAATTTTTTTTTTTTTTCTAATAATTTCTTAGTCAGTAGATTAACAAAAGGAGCCTTCAAAATGTTTAGTATGTTATGTATTCCCAAATAACAGAGACAACTGCCGGTCCTTGAACATAAATATTCATGATAGATAACTAAATAGCTTTTGTAACCTCATGAGCAACAAAACACTCAAAACAACTTTTGAAGGAGCTTCTTTCTATAGAGAGAATCAATACTTGAGCATGGCTTCTCTTGGTATGAATTTATTTTCATATCATGTTTACATGATGAAAGATATGTAGGAACAAATGATAGTTACTTATACCAGGAATATTAGAAATGTCCTATTTTATAGATTTAGGCTTCTAAATTTGGTTAATAATGTTTCTATCAAAAACTGTTGTTTTGGTCTATATGAACCCTATAATGGGTAACTGTAATTTATCAGAGTTTCATCTATAATATTGTGTTGTTTCAGTTTGAATATTTTGTATGTAAGACTGTAAGGAGCCTCTGTGGACAATAATGCATATTCTGCTCCCCCTATGAAGAATTATTAAGAGGTTTATTACAAAAAAAAAAAAAAAAAAAAAAAAGTGGTTGTTGCTAAGAGACCGTAAAGACATTTAGCATATATAATTGAAACCCATGCCCAATGTGAGAGGTTATAAGAGCTTATCCTTCACGTGGTCTAATAAAGCTTCACCAGACACAAGTGACATTTTTCTATCAAGATAGCTTTGTGAAATTATAATGCCAACTCAGGATATCTGTTAGAAAGTTTTAAGAGTTTTCTTAGGTCATCTATCAAATGGCTATTTTGGGCGAACTATTAAAAGCTATAAAAGTACATGATGCACATATATTTTCATCCTTTTTTATCTACAAAAAATGTGAAGACACCAAAGCATTGTAATTGAAGATATAGTGAAGGCATACCGCATACCTCAATAGGCACAAAAGCTGTTGGAATGACCCTGAGTAGCAAAAACCAAGATAAGAACTCCATGAGACCAACAAGTAAATAGCTTAACAATAATGAATGATTTATGTCCCCCCCCCCCCCCCCCCCCCCCACCCCCCCACCCCCATCTTTCTTAATTACCCAAGAACATGGCAACCACCATCATATACCTTTTGAGATATCAAACCCATCAATCCAACACTTCCACCACCTTATAGTAAATCTATTCTTCTTCTTACCTGCAAAAATCAATAAAAACTAAGACACCAATCTATAAAAATCAGTACAACACAAGTAATCACTAAACCAATCTCTAATCCAGAAACCCAAAATGAATGAATAGAAGAAGAAAGAACTCAATATGATAACAAAAAACAATAAAAACCCATTATGAACCCTTAAAGATTGAGTTCAGAAGAACACAAACCAGTTCATTTCCCAAATCAAGAGCAGCATCACTGAAGGCTTTCTTGTTGCCAGATTTGCTCCCACAGAACCCTAGCTAATCATTGCCATTGCTAATCTACAGCGAAAAAATCAGTAAAAGAGATACCTGAGCTACTGAGCAAGAGTTACTAAAGCTCAGATTGCTAACCGATTCAAGCAAAAAATTGCAAAAACGAACGAAAACAAGCGCACGCTCACCTGCGTCTTTTAATGAAACAGAGATCAAATCTGTGAAGTCGCGAATCGGTGATATTCGATGTTGTTCTCAATGAAATTGAAGTTGCTCCGGGAGTTGACGAAGCTAAAGAATATCAGATCTCGGAGAAGGAGTGTGTTGAGAATGAGAGACCAGAAACGGAGAAGGAGATCACGGCGAGAAGTAGAGCACGTTGGAGAGGGAGAACACGGCGAAACAGGTTGGACGTTGACAACACAGGGTGATCAATAGGAGAGGGAGAGTGATCGAAGAGGGAGAGTAGAACGGTGAGGGAGATGAGAGCAGTCGGAGAGGGAGATACGGCTTCGACTTCTGCTTCCTTCCTTCCTTTTTTTTTTTTTTTTTTTTTTTGGTTTGGATTGAGCGGGCACTTTGGCGCCCCCAACGAAAATCGCTTTCATAGCGCTTTTTTAAAATCCCATTCATCAATTGACCAAAAACACTTTGGCGCCCCCAGCGAAAATCTCTTTCATAGCATTTTTTAAAAAAACGTTATTACCATGTGCTATCTATAACCATTTGTGTTGTAGTGGTGGTTGTCTATCTTGACGACATTGTGGTTTATAGTGGGACTATAGAAGAACACCTACATCATTTGCGAGAAGTGTTCCAAATCCTTAGGGATAATCATCTCTTTGTCAAGAAGGAGAAGTGTTCATTCGGCCAGACCCAGATCAATTTCTTGGGTCATGTTATTGGCAATGGCAAGATTCGGATGGACATGGAGAAAGTCAAGGCAATCCATGATTGGAACTCTCCTAAGAACGTGACTCAACTACGTTCTTTCCTTGGACTCGCAAACTATTATCGTCGCTTCATAAGGGACTACTCTAAGAGAGTTGTTGCCCTGACAAATTTGTTGAAACAAGACCGAACATGGGAATGGGATAGGCAGTGTGAAGCTTCATTCCAAGACTTGAAATTGGCCGTGATGAAAGATCCAGTATTGGCCTTGCCAGACATCACCAAGCCCTTTGAAGTACAAACAGATGCATCTGATTATGCCTTAGGGGGAGTTTTACTTCAAGATGGTCACCCGGTAGCATATGAGAGTCGAAAGTTGAATGATACAGAGTCTCGTTACTCAGCTCAGGAAAAGGAATTGCTAGCCATTGTACATTGTTTACGGGTGTGGAGACACTACCTCTTGGGATCTCAAGTCCTTGTTAAAACGGATAATGCTGCAGCAAGCCATTTCCTTACTCAGAAGATGCTAACCTCCAAGCAATCTCGATGGCAGGAAAAATTAGCAGAATTTGACTTAGTATTGGAATACAAGCCAGGGCGCACTAACAATGTAGCTGATGCACTCAGTAGAAGGGCAGACCTTGCAGTGCTAACCCATACTGGTCCGAGTCACACCATCTTGGAGAAGATCAAAGTAGGGCTACAGACAGATCCACAAGCGAAGGCGATTACAGAGTTGATCAAGCAGGGCAAAAACTCGATGGTTCTGGATAAAAGATGGAGCAATACTCACAACTGGTAATCGCCTCTATGTTCCAAGAACTTCTGGTTTGAGGAAAGAACTTTTGAGAGAATGCCATGACACCCATTGGGCGAGACATCCAGGTTGGAGACGAACACTTGCATTGCTAGAGAAGGGGTACTATTGGCCGCAGATACAGGAGGATGTAATGGCCTATGTTCGAACATGTCTTATTTGTCAGCAAGATAAGGTTGAAAGAGATCGACCAGTAGGCTTACTAGAGCCCCTGCCTGTTCCAACTCGTCCTTGGGAAAGTGTTTCCATGGACTTCATTACTGGGTTACCGAAAGTGGAGGATTTCAGGAGTATCCTTGTAGTTGTTGACCGATTCTCAAAGTATGTGACCTTTGTGCCGACCGGACTAACTTGCACAGCCGAAGATACGGCGCAATTGTTCCTCAAGCATGAAGTGAAGTATTGGGGACTGCCCGAAAACATTGTTAGCGACCGTGAAGCTCGATTCACAGGAAAGTTCTGGAAGGAGTTGTTCAAGCTCTTGGGATCCAAACTTAATATGTCGACAAGCCAACATCCCCAATCTGACGGACAGAGTGAGCGCTTTAACTCTATGCTTGAAGAATACCTTCGTCATTTTGTAAGTGCAAACCAGAAAAATTGGGTGGGACTACTTGATGTTGCACAATTCTGTTTCAACTTACAAAAGAGCTCAGCTACTCACTCCAGCCCCTTTCAGTTAGTCACTGGTCAGCAACCATTGACACCACATACAGTGCTGACCGGATACCAAGGACCCAGCCCAAGAGCTCTTGAATTTGTCAAAGCCTGGCAGAAAAACATTGAAGTTGCTCGAGCCTATCTTGAGAAAGCCTCCCGTCACATGAAGAAATGGGTCGACAAGAAACGACGGATCGATCCTTTTGAAGTCGGGGACTTGGTATTGGTGAAGCTAGATATGTTCAACAAGTATAAACGGACAGCTAGAGCACACAACAATCTGTTTCGCAAGTATGAGGGACCGGTACAGATTATTGAGAAAGTAGGCAAAGTCTCCTATCGCGTCAAGTTACCACATTGGCTCTGTTTCACCCATCCTGTCTTCCATGCAGGTAACTTGAAGTCCTACCATGCAGATGCCGATGATCCCACAAGAAATGTATCTACCCGAGCATTGCCTAAGCATCCTACTAAGCCAGATCGAGAAGTGGAAGAAATCTTAGCTGACCGCCTCAACAACAACACAGGCCCGGATAGAGAGTATTTGGTCAAGTGGCAGGATGAACCTCCTTCAGAGATCAGTTGGGAGCCAGTCGAGCATCTGATGCCATACCTCTCAAAGCTGGAAGAGTACTTGGAAAAGTTCGCTGTGAGGGCGTCAGCGAATTGAGTGTGGGAGAGTGTCAGGACTAGTACCGTTGGTCAGGAAAATCAAGGTCAGAGGCCTTTCAAGACTTTCCTAATGGTCTCAAAACTCAATGTTCCTTTTTGAAAAGTGCCCAAATGCTTAGCATCTATATTATAGGGGGAAGGTTTGAGCTCTTGACTGTGAGGACGTGTTGCCTCCATTGCATAGTCGGGCCAGACTGTACCGCTAGCATTTTTATTGTTTTCTTTGCATTGCTTTTCAACTTCAACCTTGTATTTCCATCGATCGATAGCATCGAACTAGTCTTGAGCAACGTCCTTCCGAACGTTCCTCCCCATTGTAATCTATTGAATGTTAATGAGAGCTTTTGCTGACTATTGTGCATTGTTATATTGTCTACAGATTGATATTGTGCATTCTCAAGTTAATATTTGTGCCCGTCAAAGTAACTACTCATAGGCTTACTAGTGAATTGGATAGCTAGTGCTGCACGGATTGCTAGTCCGTGACATCTGGAAATGAGGCAATGCAAGAGAAAGTTGAGCGAAGGAAATCGAAGGTTCCAGGAAAGGATAGAGGAAGATGTTTGAATTGGATTTGGGCCTTCTCCTGAATCCTGATCATTAAGCTGCAAATTGGGTGGGTTGGGCAATGGGAAACCCAACTTAATTTAATAAATATCAGGCTATTTAATATTGAGCTTGGACATTGCCAGTCAATATTTTGAATCGGGATGGCATGGTTCCGTCTCGATTCAAACCAGTCTGAGACCAACAGGTCATCTCCAAAAAAATTTGCAATCCCGAACCGTGCCCACCCCTGTATTATTGCAACTTCGTAAAAGAGTTTTTTGTATACATTTTTTATTTTTTATTTTGAGAAAAAAATCATTACAATTCATTGTTATTATATAAGTTTGTTGTTATTGATGATACACCAAAACGGTCTCAACTCTGTGTCGTACACGTGTCATGATGATCTCGAGGAAAGATAGGCCCTAGTGTCAGCGCAACACTGATCCGACCCATCAGGTTCTAAGCCCGCCCAATTCAGTCTGCCAAGCGGACCTGAATTCTTACAGCCTGGTAGGCCCACGTGTGTCACAGCCATCCTCAATACCTGTAAGCCCTGTTGAGGCAAGTATCTCGAGGATCATCTTCGAATGGGAAATTACAACGGCTATTTGCTTCTAACTATGAAGCATATTCCAGAGTATGCATCACATATGGAGACTTCTACCAATAGACTACTCGGAACAAGAACTATCTCCCGCGTATCTAGGAGCACAAGGCTAACATGGAAACTTTTCTCCACTACACGACTCCTAATTAGATAACGATCTCCACAAAGATCTTCTTTCCAAAACTATGCCATCGATGGCCTGGTCGAACCAGGACTCCTACACTATAAATAAGACATGAGATTGGTAAGCTAATGTACACTACAATTTTCCTGTTTACAGCATTACACCTTCCTCGGATCCCTGTCTAACTTTAGCATTAAAGTGCCATTGGCCACCACATCGGTGGTCCATGGCTCACATGCATTCCTTGTGTAGGTCAGCAAGTTTGCAGGTCAAGGTCAAAGCAAAGAGCGAAAAATGACTGTATCAGTTTGGCACCGTCCGTGGGGACGACAAAGTTCCTAACCTTTTACTAGCATCATCTCTCCTCACGCTACGAAGAAATGGTGACCACCTGATCACACAACAATGGAGAACAAGGGGACACGTCAAACGCTCATACTGGCGCCACGTCACCGTTCTCAATGATATCGGTGATGCACGGGCAACAGACTCACACCCTCACGCCAGTTACAGCAACGACGGAGCCCAGGATAGATTTTTTGTCGTCTCAGATACAACAAATCGTCAAAGCGGTGGAGGCTTTCGTACAACAAAACCCTCTACCCGCTAATGAAGATCAGGAGGAGCACAGGCCTCCATCTCCGAAAGGCGACAAAGAGAAAGCACAGGAGAGTCAATCCCCTGCTAGTTCCCATTGGACTAGAGAAGGCGACACAGCTAACGCATAACCGACTCTCAGGGAGGAGAGGGTCGGCCCTCAGAACCCCTTCCGCAGATAGGCGCGCGACCCAGACATGTTGTACCGTTTCTCTGTTCCGCCGGTGGACCGTATCATGAACAAAACTCTTCCAAAGAAGTTTACGCCTCCAAAACTTGACTTCTACGATGGGACCACTGACCCATTCGACCACCTACGCAATTACTAGAACGTAATGGCACTCAAATAAGAATCCGAGTCGATCATGTGCAGAACTTTCCCTACCAACATAAAGAAATCAGCACTGATGTGGTTCCACAGTCTCCTGCCAAAGTCAATCGCCTAATTCAAGACATTGGCGAAGGAGTTCCTGACACGGTTTGTCGGAAGCCAGTGCCTCCGAAAGGGCCCACACTACATACTCTCTCTGAAGCTGAGATCCAATGAGACATTCAGAGAGTATGTCACGCGCTTTAATGACGAGCTGATACTCATTGACGGTTGCAGCAACGACACAGCCGTGGCGGCTTTCACCGTGAGCCTAAAGGAGGGAAAGTTTTATGAATGTCTCACCTTGAAATCCCCTCTGGATATGACGGAGTTCTTCAAAAGTGCCCAGAGGTACATCACCTTAGATTAGTTGAGAACTGTGAATAGGGAAACAGAAGGTGAGAAGAAGCCATCTGCTCCTAAAGACAGGAAGGAGGGAAATATGAGTGAGGATGAAAAAAGGAACAAACAAAAGCGCAATGACAACCGGTCAGACCCTAGCCGGGCTAGGCCAGAGAAAACATCCAACTATGTTGAATCCAGAGCCGTGACCCCCTTCAATTCCAGCCTATCAGACGTCCTAAATTCCATGAAAAACTGGGAAGATCTGAATTGGCCTCCAAAGCAACGCGGAGACCCCTCCAAGCTTGACAACAACAAGTACTGCTCATATCACAAGGAGGGTGGCCATGATACCAACGACTACAAGAGTCTAAGGTATGAGATTGAGTACTGGATTCACAAGGGTAAGCTAAAGGAATTTCTGAGCTCTGAGAAGCGACCAGAACGATCCAGGGACCGGGGGGAGTCATTAAAGGAAATAGATAAGGAGACTCTGGGCATAATCTATGTCCTTCATGGGGTCAGATCGGATGAAAACCAGTCGAACAGGTCCAGCAAGCGGACTCTACTGGAGATGCAGACACAACCCTCAAATGAGGACAAACATGTTTGCTACTTGAGGGTGCAAAACTTCATTCCCACCTTAACCTTTACAGATAAAGACCTCGAAGGAGTCCGAGCGCCGCACAATGACACTCTAGTCATCTCGATCTCCATTGCAAGATGAGAGGTAAATAGAATTCTGGTAGATACGGGGAGTTTGTTCAACGTCCTATTCTACAACGCGTTCTGCAATATGGACTTCAAAGAGGAGAATTTGACGTCCTTAGACTACTCGCTAATCGGATTCAGCGAAGAAAAATGTTTCCCGATCGGGAAGATAAGGTTAGCAGTAGTAGCAGGAGAGCCACAACTCGGAAAGGTCATGTTTCTGGACTTCATAGTGATTGACGCGTCGTTCACCTACAACCTTATCTTGGGAAGACCATGGCTTCACCAGATGGGGGCAGTAGTTTCCACCCTTCACAAGTGCGTTAAGTACACTACTAACCACTCTTAAGGAATGATACGTGGAAACCAACCTATGGCGCGAGGCTGCCATTATGCCACATTAAAGCAAATAGAATGTTCCCAGATTTAACCGGATCCTACAACGCAACCTAAAATGGACTCAGATCCTGCGACCGTGGACGCACGACCCCGCTCAAATGAGATTCCAATAGAGGTAGCTAATTTCATAAATGGGGAACAATCACGTGGAACAAAAGCAATCCTCTCTTCAACCCAACAGAATGGAGAGATCAATGCAGACGGAAGTACAACCCCTTGACATTTCGTCAACGTGGAGATTAACTCCCCCACAAGGTTTACTCTTTAGTAGCCTCTGTGACATCAGCAAAGCTCAACAGTCCGCTGCAAGTATCAACGATCCAACAAGGGCCATGCGAATTCACTTAAGAGCCGGGTCAACTTCTCTCCGCCAACTGTTAGTTTATTTCAGTTGTTTATTTTCCTTTCCATAGTCAATGTAGAGTTTAGTTCTCATAAACTTATGTGATTTTCAATCATTTAAGAAATAAAGAAAGAATTACGCAAACACACTACTGATTACAGAAAAGATGTAACAACAGGAGCCGCCAGACAGATACAAAAGACTACATACTACAAGCATATGAATCTGCTATGACATAAGGACCCGCTTAAACAGTCTGACGTCAGAGAAAGCAAAAGTACCCAAAGTAGGCAATGCAGACTCTTCGATGCACGCTATCTGCGAACAACAACACAGCTCCTACGGACACAACCCTCAAATATGGTCAGAGGTGGTACAAAATCGGCAACCGGGAGCCACGCGACAAACCACTACCAGATACAGCCAACTCACACGCTCGATCCGATCGACCGAGTGAACTTGGGACAAGTATTAGGTTAACACAGATTAAGTGCACCTTCCCGCTGCAGGGATAAGAGGGGTGTCCATAAGTCAATGGCCCAATCCAGTGGACCATGTCCAACTCCTCTCTGTCCTGAGATATCGAATTCCAGTGCAAGACGAGACAACGGGGTTAATCGAGAAGTAGTGGAGGCAACAACTCCGGAGTTGGGCACTGGTGTTATTTCTGAGATTAAGCGCTCTAGGGCAACGACAAGGCACCAGCGCATAAACAACAGATTCATCCCTTGGGAGGGAGTCTGTACTTCTTCTCCGCAATATGAGAAGAAATTACAAGATCTTAACGAAACAACTAGGTACTAACCCCCAAAGCAGCTAACCACACATAACAACGATTCTCATCGTGACTCATCGGCGCAAAGGTCAGAACATTCGAAGACTCCGACCATGGAGATCTCCCTTCAGCCTTTGGAAAATTCAAAGCATTTTCTTCAAGTAAGAATATTACAAGAGATACGCTCTGCGGAATATAGTACCTACAACGATGGAAAAGTACCATTATATAAACATTAATAGTCAATATTTAATACCGTACGAGAAATAATGAGATGGAGGTTCCCAAGGATACTGCGCAGGTCCACGTTCGTCCAATCAACGGGATTACATCCAACCCCATTGATTGAAGGGGAGTAACCGATACTCAACCGTCTCACAATCCACGCCGTACACGTGCTACCATGTGATCTACGTCGTAAACGAAATATTAGAGCTGAAAACTTACCCGACGGTTCGGTTTCAGCCGGAAATCGCCAACCAAACCGACGAGGTCGGTTTCAAAGATATTCAAACCGAAACCGAACCACAATTTTCATGAATCGAGCCAAACCGAAGTGTTTCGATTTGTTCGATTTATCGGTTTATAAAACCATTTCATGAGAAACAGAAGAATAAAAAAATGAGGAAGAGGAAAGAGATCATCTGAGAAGAGAAAGAAAAAGATACTCTTACTTGCTTTTGTTTTTTGAAAAAAGAGGGGTGACCGAATCTCAAGACAATTAGGTAGGAAATGGATAATTGTGACCATTTATTGTAGGAGAGAGAGAAAGATAAGGAATAAAGTAAAGTAAATTTATTTGAAAGTGGGAATCCGGAGAGAGGTGTGGTTCTCAAGAAATATATAGTGAAAGTAATGTACTTTTTTTAATGTTTTTCTTGATAAAGTAGTTCTCAATGTAATGTAGTCCGAACCTACAATGTAATGTACTTTTATTGCTTTTATGAGAAAGTAAAGTAATTAGTATACTTATTGTATTTTCAAAGTCAAATTTATAATTTTTTAATATTATGTATTTCGGTTTGGTTCGATTGTTTCGGTTTTATTGAATTCAAAACCGAATCGTACTTATCGGTTTTGCGAATTTCTAAACCAAATCTAATCCGTAAAAAATCGAATCGAATTTATCGATTTGATCGGTTATTTGTTCAACCCTTATAATATATTGCGTACAGAGAACCCTAGCCCTCACTCTACAGGCCCATGGGCTTGGCCCATTATTCAAACAATATTCTACCATGTGTTTGACACGAACATGAGAAACCCTAGTCATTCATGACCCACGGATCACACTTGCATACCGCCAGATGATCCAAGATATTCTTGTCTCTTCATAACTCATCTGCACAACGCACTCCACTCGCGGATACAGGCTCGTTCGCCCGTAGTTGGCGGAGCCCCTACCTGGCCAGGCAAGCTTAGTCATCCT
This sequence comes from Berberis vulgaris, assembly GCA_963556465.1. Classification (NCBI taxonomy): domain Eukaryota; kingdom Viridiplantae; phylum Streptophyta; class Magnoliopsida; order Ranunculales; family Berberidaceae; genus Berberis; species Berberis vulgaris. Next base: position 55,968,581 of record OY747132.1, read on the forward strand.
TGGTTGACGACGACGACTTCCAGTTTACCCCGACACCTAGTCTGCCCAGAGCGGATGTCGACGGTTTAGGAAGTGGGAGTCCAATCAGCGCTATCACGCCTGGTGACAATGACTCGCCAAGGACCGTTGCTCCCTCGCCGATAACGGTCGCCGAACCCAATCATGTAAGCCTAGTTGGTGACAACTGGCAACGACAGCTTCTAATCAAAGTCCAGACTTGTAGCCCCCACTGCACGGGTGTAGATGGTCTGGAAGGTGGGAGCCTAGTCAGTCTTGAACTGATTTCGATGATTCGCCACGGGACCACTACTCTTTTACAAACCATGGTCGCCAAATTACCAACCCTGAACTTGTAGCCCTACTACGTGGGTGTAGATGGTTTAGAAGGTGGGAGCATAGTTCAATTCTGACGGCTCGCCATGGGACCACTGCTCTTTTAAAGACCATGATCGTCAAATTACCAACCCTGAACTTGTAGCCCCCACTGCGCGGGTGTAGATGGTTTAGAAGGTGGGAATCTAGTCAGTCCCGAACTGATTCCGACAGCTTGCCACGGGACCACTGCTCTTCTACAGACCACGGTCGCCAAAAATTTGATGCACACGGGTGTAAATGATTTGGAAGGTGGGAGTCTAGTTAGTCACGAACTGATTCCGATGGCTTGCTACGGGACCACTGCTCTTCAGCCTGGTCGCCGAACCCCTCATCTCAAACTTGTAGCCCGCTAAGTACGGATGTAGATGGTTTAAAAGGTGGGAGACTAGTCAGTCCCAAACTGATGTCGATGCCTCGCTACGGGATCATCGCTCTTTCAACATACCATGATCGCCGAATCCTTGCTCCACGAACCTGTAGTCCACCATGCTCGGACATAGATGGTACGGAAGGTGGGAGCCCTAAACGGCTCGCCACGCGATCGTCACTCTCTTTTGAAACACGACCCAAAAATAAATCACAGCTCAAGCAGTGTCTTCACGCTCACACGGACTGACGTTCTATTACCAGCAAAGGACATTCATACCAACCCATAAATCGTCCCGCCAACACGAGAAAGAGTGCTACATGGAATGCCAGCCCTAGCTTTTGAAACCTGACTCGGAACAAACGCTCTAACTACAATGCATGTGATCGACTACTACAGTTCACTCATGCCAGTAACCGCGACCGACAATCAGATAGACAAAATGAGCCCCCAGCAGCTTACCTTAAGAATGGGCCACAGCTGAGCAGCGCAGCTGACTCCTCAACCATTCGTGGAACGCCTATTATTGGACGTGACTATGCAACAGTGACTTTGAGTTACTCGCAACGCAAACGATCAAACTCTCAACATCGGAAAGACTACTCAACTCCCTATTGATCCAACCAACCTATGCCAAAGTAAAACGACAAGGCAAAACGAAAAACACATAATAGGGATAACGAGCACAAAACGGATATAGAATGTACTCAAGATAAACCTGTTTTCATTGAACAGTTGAAACAAAAAAGGTACAATCTTACAAAGTTCATTCCTTATCAAAAGAGGGTACAGAAACAAAAGAGTTGAGCTTAACGGATGAGCGAGTTGGAAGTGCGTTCGTATGGGCTGCAGCCTGAGCATCAGGATCTGAACCTCCCTCTTCGTTTGACGATGCAAAGGCCACTGATAATTCTACATACGACATCTTCTTATAGCGATCAAGGTCCCATTTTGGATGCTCCTCCTTCATCAACGCCAGCAGCTCCAATCTACCATGTATGACCTAGTGGAATTCACATTTGCTCTGCTCCTGGAAAAGCTCTTCCTCGCGAGCTTTTGCATCAGCAATTTCACTCCCCAACAGCTCCAACTTGCATGTCAGTGCATCAACCTGAGATTGCTCCGTGTTCAAACTATTCTTTACAGCACTAAGCTCCTGTTTCTCCAATTCGAGCTGCTCATCAGCCTTTTTTGCCTCCCGAACATTGAACTCCACATCGGACTCCAATTATTTTTTCGGAACAGTCCAATCAACCTGCTTCAAAGCATTCTCCTCAGCAAGGGACCGCAGTTCAAAACCCGCCTCAGCCGACTTCCTGTGCAACCTCCAGATCACGGCGGGTCAGGTCCAACTCCTGCTGGAATTTGTCTCTCACGAACCTTGCATCTGCTAAATCAGACTCAAGGGCGTCCAGACGAACCCTTTGAGCCTCAACAGTAACGACCAACCATTCCAGCCTCCCCTCTTCAGGCTGCTTCCTCAGTAGCTCAATCTCATAAAGCGCATCAGAATACATCTGCATGTGCGAGAAGACACGTTCCATGGTGTACACCCTCTCACGGGCCGCCTCGACTTTTGTCCCAGCAATGGCCACCTCGCTCAAGTGAGATATTTCCAACATAAGGTACTTTAAACCGTTATTCATACGCCCTTCTAGCGTATCCTCCTCGGGTTTTGGAGTGTGATCCATCAGCCAGTAATGTCGCCTGCTTATATGCTTCTTCGAAGCATAGTCCACATCTACCTCTTGATGCCAGACTTGAGTGCTCATCTTTACTAAGTCCGGGGCAAAAGACTTATTCGCGCATCCGGATGAAGGATGACGCCAACACCATCCTTTGTAGTCACCACTGCTCCCAAGCCTTCCTCCGCTGCCTTTCCTTTGTCACCAACAACCGACCCCTTAGTGCGAGACAGCTTAGCTATTTGGAGGAAGATAAGGAAGCGAGTTGTCCAACAGACCCTCCAACACCTTGAGATACGGCCTGGAGCGAGACGGGGAACAATGCAGACTATGAGAAACTTGGCTCGTGTCACCAAAGCAACTATTGGACAACCCACCAAGGCAACAATGGATGGAAAGATTAGTGAAATGGTTAACAACCTATATGTGAATGTTTGATGTGAGTTGATTGCGAATTGGTGTAGAGATAATACCTCCATACCACATGGGAGAGTAGGCTAATTGATAGAATTCTAAGTTGTGTTGCCTGTTGGCAAAGGCATCCCACCTTACATTTTTTTTTTTTTTTTGTAATCTGCCACTCACTTGAAGAATTGGGGGAAATGACTTTACTTTGGGGTCAACTTAATTAGATAATCAAAGAAGAGAAATGGAGAGGAAAGAAAATAAGAGAGTAGGTGTGTGACTATGGGTGATTGAGGGTTGATTCAGGTATGCTTGCAGGGTTGTTTCAGGGTCTGAATCGAGGTTGATTCAGGGTCTGATTTAGGTGCGTGTATGGGCTGAAACAGAAGCTTTCAGAGCTGGTTTCAGGGCTGAATCGAGGTTGGTTTCAGGGTTAAATCAAAGTCTGTTTCAGGTTGTTTCAAGGTCCCATTCAATGCCGATTCGAAGTTGTTTGAAGGGTGGTTCAATAGCATTTTCAAGGACTGAATCAGGGCGTGTTGCAGGGATGGTTTAGGGTCTGTTTCAGACTTGATTCGAAGTTGGTTCAGGGACTGATTGCGAGTAGGAGAGGAGACGATGTGGGATGATTGCGTTGGCTGCGCAATCCTTTGCGATTTGCTATTTTGGTGAGTTCTCTTTTACCCTTTCTTTATTAGGGTTTAAGTTGATTGGGATTTAGTGTTTCATCATTTTAATTTCTTGATTTTGACCTATTGGGTTTGTTCTGCCTGCTCTTTATTCTGTTTCTTCGAGGCTTCTCAGCCAAAACTAATACTACCTAAGAGGCACTTATCCAAATTGTCAAGTTTAAGTTTGCAAAGATTGTTATGTTCAAGCATCTTAATGCGTTGAGCTACCATTAAGTATTTGTTTAGGTCATAAACAATTTTTTTGTATTGTTTGTTTACTGTTGCTAAAGAATCCTGAGAATCCCAAACGTATTAGAATTTATTTTGTTGTTAAGAATTGCATCTTCGTACTGTTATTGCCTAGCTATGTGATAGTAGTTGCATGAACCAACACTGAAATTTGAGTTTGGATGTGTTAACAGCGCTAGTTGTGACCTGTGCATTTAAAAAATAAAATAAAATCTATAGTCTTAATTAGATAGTCTGATAGTAACTTTGAAGGAATGGGTCACTGGAAAAAACATTGCATTGACTAGTAAAGTCATTTGAAAATGTGAATGAGAACTTGTATTGATGCATGATGGTAGAACAATCACAAGTGTGTTTGTGTGAGCAATATGTATATGATGCAAGAGAGATGGCGGTGCCATGCCATCTTCATTTTCAGTTCATGTGCGTTTCATTGGTTGAGGTGAGGATTTATTACTATATTTTTAGCATTCCATAGGAGTCATTGTAGACTACGACATTTGAAATTTGTTGGTGAATGAAAATGAATTGAGTTGGTCTTGATTTTACAAAATAATCAATTTGCTCTCCTCTTATATTTAAGTTTGTGTTTGAGTTTATTCCTCTCTGCCACCTCAGTGACAGATTTGACTTGTGGTAGGTATGAATGAGATCGATTTCCTTTGTGAAATCACAAAATAGAGGGTTTAGGTTTGGTTTTGAAATAGAAAAAAGACCCAAATAAAAATTTTGAAGGACACAGATATCACCCTCCACTGAAGACACCTTGAAATTTATGCGATTGATCTTAAAAGATTATATTATTTTCTTTAAATCCTATTTTCATGTTTTTATCAAGTTTTGCAATGTTTAATGTATGAGATCTTTTCCTTATTGTTTGACTTCTCTTAATGAGAAATTTATGTTAATGCCTCATGTGGATTTCATTGCATATCAGTGTTTTTTTTTTTTGTAATGTACCATTTGCAACCTAATCTATTGGTTAATATTGTGGTTGATTATTTACGGTTGACAAGTGTCACCATAAGAGTTTGGAGTTTCAGTTGATTTTTTTTTATGCTCTTTTCCACAACTCCAAAAAAAAATGTGAAAAGAAAAGAAATATTTTGTATACAGACTTGCTTGTATACATGTCATAATATTTTGGGTATGCAGACTTGCTTGCATATCTGTGCACCGTTTCATGTGAGTTCAGTTGTACGTGTAGATTTATGAAATGTTTGACATGGATAGAACTTCGGGTGAGATGACATGTTCCTCGATGTGGCACCCCATTTGGAACATGTACGCTCCGAGTGGTTTTGAAGGCAAGGGATGCACACTTGAGTGAGGTGTGTTCGGCACAAGGAGAGTAGTGCGATTGTGGAAAATAAGCGAGATTTTTTTTGTATGTGCTCGACCATTGAATGAGAACTATATGTCTTCCTAAAGGTAGAAAATGTGTTTTGTTGATGTTTTAATAATAGTCTAATATGACTATGAATTGTATCGTTGTTTGAGAATGAATTGCATTTATGAGGATTGATAACTCATAAATTTTATCTGTTTGTTTCTAACTGTTTCGTGCAGGATGGTAAGTCTACTAACAATTTCTGCAGGTCAGACTTGCCATAGTCAACTTCTTCAGTGTAAGTATAAGTAAAATGCATATTCATTTAATTCTTTTCTTTTCAGTGGTTTGGGGAGCCCATTTATAACCCCACGCTTGCCTTTCAAAAAAAAAAAAAAAGTAAATGCATATTTACTTATTAGGATGATGACACATTTGCCTCATTGAGGAACTATCTGTTGGTGTGGTTGTTTATTATTTTTGTTTAGTTTGATGTTATCATGTGCGGATTCATTGATTTTGGAATGAAAATTTCTCACATCACCTTTATTGCTGATCCAAGTGAGCTTTTGCTTCTTGGGTATATTCCTTTGAGAATGTAGCTGATTAGCCTTTAAGGTTTAGAGATTTTTTAGCTGCGTTACTGGAGTTCCGCTAGTGGGCTAGCAACATCAGTTTTTCCGGGTTAGAGTTTTATTTGTTTTAGTAATTAAATCATATTTTAGTTGTTGCTGCTAATTATTTTTGTTGTTATTGAATTTTCACATCCCGAGTTTTGGGGAAAACGGATAATCCTTCGTGAATTTTGGGATTTTCGTTTTCTTCGAAAATCGGGGCGTGACAGCGTATCTAGGAGAACAAGGCTAACAGGAAAACTTCCTTCCACAGCACAGCTCCTAATTAGATAAGGATCTCCACGAAGATCTTCTATCCTAAACTACGTCGTTGATGGCCTGGTCGAACCACTCATGCACTATAAATAAGACATGAGGTTGGTAAGCTAAGGTACGCTACAAATTCTCTGTTTACAGCATTATACCTTCATATCCCTGTTTGACTTTAGCATCAGAGTGTCATCGGCCAACACAATGGTGATCTGTGATTCACGTGTATTCCTTGTGCAGGTCAACAGGTTTGTTGATCATGATCAAAGCAGAGAGCGGAACTAATTTCGCTAAAACTTGAAGTAAAATTTTGAATTTTATAATGGCTGTCTATTAGTTCGAATCCAAATATCCAATTGAGTTCGTAATTGCAAAACAAGAAAACGATATCAAGTCCATCTTATTGTCCACGTGATCTCGAGCGAAATACAAAAGTTTATCTGCCTTTCGTAGATTATCTTTTATGAGTCACCGTATCGAAACCAATGTTATTTATTTTCTTAAGCAGCTTCAACAACATGTTTTACAAGTGTAAAATAATGTAATTAAACTTATGAGACGTGCAGTCCATTATTTCCTTCTCATTGTTAGATCAATTAACAGTACGCAAGCCATATCAAATATCATGCCACCATGTTGAAGAGTTTTATCCAAGGAATTATTCTCTTTGTAATAGTGTTCATCTACAAATCCTGTGTAACAAACCAAAATCCTAATCAAGTTTTATCTCTTGTACAAACTCTAGTATAAATAGAGAACAACTCATGCTTGTTAAGCATTGAGAATTCAAATCAAAATAACAGAACTTACATGGTATCACAACTTTGGTTCGTAGAGGTTGGAGGTTCGATTCTCGTCCAACACAATTTCTAATGTAATTTCCAGCCATTGCGCTGAGCAAGAGTATTAAGACTAAAAGTCCACTCTCTAGCATCAAGAATTCAAATCAAAATAACCAACTTACATGGTATCAAAGCTTTTGTTTGTAAAAGAAGGTTCAATTCACAATTTCTAAAGTAATTTTCAGTCATTGCGCTGAGAAAGATTATTGAGACTAGAAGTTGATTCCACCTGTTCCGTAGGCCCTGACCTTAATATATGCTATATATACTCTCTAGTGTGGAGAATTCAAATCAAAATAACCAGAACTAACATTTTTTGGGTTAAAGCATCTAGTATAAAAACATGGTTTAGCCAAGATGAATGTAAACAAAAGAAAAGCAAAATTAGAAGAACAGCCTATAAAAGAAAAATGTTTATAAATTGCAAGCATCACTATGAATCATGCCCATGAAAACAAATGTGACGAGGTTTTAATAATCCTTGCATACATACAACATTGGTACAATAAGCAGCATTGCCTGATCCACGAGTTCATACACAATTAGGAAGGTTGATATCTTCTTTTACTTGCACAGGCACATACTTTGTCAATTGTTGTTGCTGCTGCTGCATCTTCTTGAAATTACTGACCCGTGAACAAGCTTGAACTGGTCCGCCACCACCAAGTGGAATAACAGGCAGATTATCGCAGTTGCAGATTTCGATCATGAAACCATCTGGATCATGGAAGAACAGTTGATCCACGGCAATCCCTCCTTCAACAACTGTCCTCTGCTCATATTTGATCCCCATTACCTGCAGCTTTTTCTCCACTGCAGCCATGCTCTCGCACTACAAAACCACCCAAGATTTAAACGCGCGTATTAGACTCCTTTATTTCTCCACAAATTTAAACTAACAAATTGGTTTTACCATTATTTTTTTATTGGAAGTAATAGGGGGGGAGGGAACTACTCTTTGAAACTAACCATGTATTTTAAGCAACACAATACATTACATTTTTATAGTCGCAATGAGCTGCATTTGACACATATTTGCTCTAAATACAAAGGGGGTGTGTGTGTTTGATTTCACAAGAATCATATTCAATAAAATCCAACTCCACCGCATTGTACATATTATATTAAGAAAATGATTGAAACGTACCTGGAAGGAGATGTGGTTGTCCTTTGGGTTAATCACAGTTTTCTTCACCATCTTATCTGGCTCCTCTGATTCAATTAGATGTATCCCAACACCATACTTGAAGAGCCTTCACAAAAATCAAATAACAACACATCCATGAACATTAACAACAATGAGGACGATGACCAAAAAAAAGGTTGAATATTATTGGGATATTTTATTAAAACTTACCATGCTCCATCAAAATCGAAAGAGCCTGGCCTCCTGATTGGGAAAAACCCAAGAATATTTTGATAAAAATCAAGTGACTTCTCTACCGATTTGCAGCAAATTGAGATGTGATTCAATGAAATCAAATTCAGAGCCATCTTCCCAAGCTACAATTAAGAAAACTGAACAAAATCAAAATGAGTTTATTACAAATAATGGTTGCGGTCTCTTTATATAGAGCTTTAGTGTGGGTCGCATTAGAGGGTGACAAGGTTGCTATGCTATTGTTTGTTACCTGTTTTTCTGCAAAACTTCCCATTCTTATCCACTTTATTATTAATTCTGTGGTTATTGTGTTTTGCTCAGGATTGCCTGTGTTAACCAAAATCCCGTGTTAATTTTCCATGTGTCAAATACATTTCACCATATGTTACCATACTTTCGACATGCCCCCGACTACTGCTCCTTCAAATTAGCTAAAAAATGTAAATGTAAATTTGCAATGTGCCAACCATCTATCTGTCCCCATAAATGTTGAACAAACAACGAGGATATCTTAAGTGTGGTCTTTTATGGAGGCGATTGTCAATATTGGGGATGACAAGTAATCTACCACTTCGTATCGGTTTCATGTTAGTAAACAAGTTGGATTTTACATTAGGATATGTTTGGTTGCATGGAAAATAGACATAAAAATTGAATATATTTTTTTTTTCCGTGAATTTGATCCAATGCCTCTCCCTCAGACTTGGATTTTCATGAGCAGCGAGAAAACAGTCTTATTAATAATCGATTTCCTGTCAGTAAATGAACAGCCAGATAGCAGAAATTTGCATAACAAGGTAAATTGATTTCATTTTCCAAGGAAAATACATGCCATGCATACCCTAAATTGTTGAGTCAAAGTTGACGTTGCCTTCCACTTTTATCGTGGAACACGAAGGATTAACTTTTTGGTAGTTTGTCGCATTTTTTTTTTTCAAATGTAAATTGTGAATATGTATATGTACTTTATTGATTATTATTATTATTATTGAATGCTTATTTTTATATGAACTTGAATGCACCTATATTTCAATGGTCATCTGACCAAGCATTAGCAAACAATTTGAAATAGGGGTGGGCAAAGTGTGGGATAGGATGGGATGGACCTCATCTTTATCTCATCTCATTCAATCGGGATTGAGACGAAATGGACCTCATCCCTATCCCATCTCGTTCAGGATGGGACAGGATGAATGATTGATGTCAAAAACCGACATTAATGTCTTTTGTTTTTATTTATTTTTTCCCTTCAACCTGCAATACACTTTAACAATGCATAGTGGAAGTAGAGGTTATCGACTACTTCACGTGGATTAGAAGACAAATCTGATTTTCAATTTAAAGAATAAAGAGAAAAGTAAAATAATGGATGGTGAAAATAAACTAAAAGTTAAAGGGAAAAAAGAAACAATTGAAAAAGATAAACAAAGATAAAACTTATTTCTTCAATCGAATTAAATTGTAGTACATGCATTTCTCTACCAAGTAAAAATATAAAGCCAAAAACTACAACTAAAAAAACTATCTAAAGAAAAACTATCAAAGAAAAAGTATCATTTATAAACTCCATATATGGGGTTTTTATAGGTAAAAAGGGTTTGAGTGAAATAAGAAAACATGGTTGAGTGAAACAAGAAAACATGGTTTGAGTTAAACAATGAAACATGGTTGAATGAAACAAGGAATGGTTGAGTGAAACAAGGAATGGTGTTGGAATTGAATAAGAAAACATGTCATGTAAAGAATTTTTTATGATAAAATTGGCCATGTGGATGTCCAAATCTTCATATTGATTTTCTCGAGATCCGTAGTTGTTGTTGCTTTGTGGGTTTGACTTCATGCGTCTTGGAATTGAAATTCTTTAATCCATTTGAATTCTCATTGGCCCTTCTAGTTGATGAATTTAGCCTTATTGTGACAATTTATGCATAATTTGATATTTGTGCTTGAATTCCTACAAAATGCACAAAATATACGTAATGAGATATTTTTATTTGATAATTGGACTTAACAATTGTATATTTAGGGGTGTAAAATCGATGTTTTGGGTGTTTATCACACCACCCCCAAACAACCTTTTGTTAATCCTTTAGCAAAGAACAATGAAAAGAAAGATAAAAATGCGAAACAAAATATTTTTATTCGTCCTAAACTTCTCAAAAAAGTCAATGTCACTTTTGCTGGTATGACTCGATTGCATTTACAATATGCAACAACGCGTTGAACCTCTTGCATGACACTAAAGGATGAGTTTTAGCCTCCTGAGGGTTATCTAGGATGACATCCACAAACACATTTTTTTTATATGAAACAAAATTGATATGTGTCTTATTTTTCTTAGAGAATGTCCTTGTTATTCAACCACATAGAAGACAAGAGATATATGTAACTTCTTACTAAAATGCACATTACAAGTGAGCAACTTTGGAACAAGGTGTGTGTGTGTGTGTGTGTGAATAACCAACAAATGCAACTTTTCGTGTCAAAGTAACATTCATCCTAATCCACCTTTAGAATAGCCGTTTTGATTTCAAAACTCACCAGTTAATCTCTCTGAAATGATCACTCTGAGTTTGGGTAAAATATTTTCTCTCTTTCATGTGAGGAAAAGAGGAAATGCGAAAATTCAAGAGAATAATAGCCTCATGGAAGGAATGTCGATCACTTGCAAGAATGTCGAGTTACCCACCATAACGTTTTCTCATCTACTCTCTACTACTTACCATATCTTACCATAGGATTAATAAGGACTTCTCTAAAATAAAAATGAATCTGGCTTTTTTTTATATGAGGAAGAGTGGGGTAGATTGTAAGTAAATATATGTTTCTGAAAATGTAGGGTCTTCAAATAGCTTAATAGGGAACTCATCAATCACTTCCTTTTATTCTCCTTTCTTCACAACCTTTTTTTTAGTACCTTGGACTTTGGATTTTCACTTTGCAATCCCTATTTTCTTCATAAATCTTCCTAACATTTTTCAAAAACATAAAAAGGAAAATGAAATTTTTTTTTTTTTTATATATCTAATAAACCAAGACAAAGGCTCACATTGGTATTGGATGAAATGTTTAGCAAGATGATTTTGAGAAGGTTCATATGGACAAGAGGTGCCTAATTTACCTTCTAAGGTTTGGTATTGGTTATAAGTCTCAAATAGACTACAAGACCTATGTTTCCCTTAACTCGAAAAAGATGTCATCCTCAGTGACCAACCAAAAAGAATAATAATGAGACTTCACAACAAGTTAATGTCCAATAAAATTTTAAGTCATCATATGACTCGGAGTTGTGTAAAAACACTATGAATAAAATGAAAGGTCAGATAGCTCACAAGGTTAAAGTCTCCACTATTATTCCTCTATATTCTCAGGAAGTAACTTACTTCTGTATTCAAAACTACATCTGTGGTCATTGTGAAAAACTTTATTTGTTCCTGAATGCTCAAATGCAATATTTACTCTAGTAATAACCTTCCAACATCTCTTTGCCTAAATGTAATGAATCAAGTAATTCAATCTCATCATAGCTAGGATACCATACCATTTTTTTATTTTTATTTTTTTAGAATTTTTTTTTCAAAAGATGTATGAATTTTGATAAATCTCCCCACCCCCAAACAAATAGAACATTGTCCCTAGTGTTAAACAAATGAAATGAAAAGTGAGAAATAAAAATTATAACTTATTACCTCAGGTGATTTGTTGAACATTTGTACCGCCCCTGCAATGAAAAAGAGTGAGTTCGTGGGGGTGATGTATTATTAAAATACATCATTCCCAAACAGAAATTGGCGGTATTATTAAAAAAAATTATTATTATTATTTTATGAATGAATGAATTCATAAACGGACTGGGGTGCCTCCCAGTAGCGCTAAGTTTAATGTCATTGCCGGACATAAAGGGGTGGTGGACACCACCCCCAAACACGCTTAGTAGAGTAGGAATTTGTGGGCGTGACTAATCCTCATAGTTAGGATCAATCAACTGAATGGTTTCCACTGACCTTGTGGTAAGTTCATGGTATGGCTTCGGTCGCTGTCCATTTACTTGAAAGGGAATACCATTTGTAGGGTTTTCTACGGTGATGGCACCGTAGTCTTTAACATCACGTACAATGAAAAGACCAGACTAACGAGTTTTTAGCTTACCTGAAAAGAGGTGAAGACAAGAGTTGTAGAGTAGGACTTTCTGAGCAAGATTGAACTTTTTTCTCATGATGTTTTTGTCATGTATCCACTTCATTTTATCTTTGTCGTTCTTGGATAAGTCATAAACATCATACCTCAATTTTTCTAGCTCATCGAGCTGAAGTTTCCATTTTTTACCAGTCATATCGAGGTTAAAGTTTAGACTCTTTGAAGCCCAATAAGCTCTATGTTGGAGTTTGACAGGAATGTGACAAAGTTTACCAAAGACCAATCTATAAGGAGGCATCCCTAAAGCAGTTTTGAATACAGTTCGATATGCCCATAAGGCATTCAAAAGACGTAAAGACCAATCTTTCCGAATTGGATTGATAGTCTTTTCGAGGATGTTCTTGATTTGACGATTTGAGACTTCAACTTGACCGCTTGTTTGAGGATGGTAGAAAATGGCAACTTTGTGAGTAACCCCATACTTTTTAACAAGATGCTCAAAGACGCGGTTACATAAATGCTAAGATAAACTCCCTTATGAATGAAATAACAATTTTGTGATCATTGGTCTTAGTGGCAATGGTCTCTATCTATTTAGAAATGTAATCCACTGCAAGAAGGATGTATTGATACCCACGGGATGATGTAAACGATCCCACAAAATCGATGCCTCAAACATCAAAAACTTCAACCACTAGAATAGGATTTAGAGGCATCATGTGTCAACGAGTTATTTGCCCAAGTTGTTGACATCGGTGACAAGTTTTACAATACTCATGGGCATCTCGAAAAATGGTAAGCCAATAAAAACCTGATTGGAGAACCTTCTCCGCGGTTTTCATAGAACTAAAATGCGCACCACAAGCTTAATCATGGCAAAATGAGAGAATGCTCAACTGTTCAACTTCTGGAACATATCTTTTGATAAGTTGGTCATGGTAGTATTTGTACAAATATGGCTCATCCCAAGAATAATACTTGACCCTAGACAAAAACTTGTCATGATCTGGCTTAGACCAGTGTGAATGGAGTTCCTCAGTTGCTAAAAAATTGACAACGTCGGCATACCAAGGAAGTTCTTGCTCTACCAAGAAAAGTTGTTCATCTGGGAAGTCCTCTTGAATGGGCAAGATACTAATAGATGATTGTGATGTTAGCCTAGAAAAGTGGTCGGCGACCGCATTTTCTGTACTTGACTTATCTCATATTTCAAGATCAAATTATTGAAGCAAAAGAACCCATCGGATCAGACGAGGTTTGGTGTCCTTGTTATTGAGAATGTATCTAAGGGCTGCATGGTCAGTGTACACAATGACTTTAGCTCCAATGAGATAGAAACAAAATTTATCTAATGCATAAACAATGGCTAACATCTCTTTTTCCATGGTCGAGTAATTGAGTTGAGCCTCTTTCAGAGTTTTGATAGCATAGTAGATAACATGAGGAAGTTTGTTAACTTTCTGACCCAAAACTGCACCTATAGCGTAGTTAGAGGCATCACACATAATCTCAAAAGGTAGCACCCAATCAGGAGCTCGAATAATAGAAGCTGAGACTAATTCAGATTTAAGATGCAGATATGCATTTGTCGTAAAAAAGAAATGGAACATCCTTAGCTAAGAGACTACTCAAAGGGCATGCAATCTTTGAAAAATCTTTAATGAAGCGGCGATAAAATTCAGCATGCCCCAAGAAAGATCGCACATCTTTAACAGATTTTGGAATCGGAAAAGATGAAATGACATCATTCTTAGCTTTGTCCACCTCAATGCCTTTTGGAGAGACAACGTGCCCAAGAACAATTCCCAGTTTCACCATGAAGTGACACTTTTCCCAATTTAGAACAAGACATTTTTCTTCGCAACGCTCTAAGACAAGTGAAAGGTGATGTAGGCATTGGTCAAAATATGAGCCGAATACTGAAAAATCATCCATAAAGATCTCAAGAAATTTGCCCACCATATCACTGAATATGGTAGACATGCATCTTTGAAATGTCGTGGGTGCATTGCATAACCCAAAAGGCATGCGACGATAAGCGTGGGTACCAAAAGGACAAGTAAATGTGGTTTTCTCTTGATCATCTTGTGCAATAGGGATTTGATTGTATCCAGAATATCCATCCAAGAAACAATAGTAAGAATGACCCGCTAACCTCTCAAGCATCTGATCAATAAAGGGAAGGGGAAAGTGATCCTTTCAAGTATTAGAGTTCAGCTTACGATAATCAATGCATACTCTCCATCCCTTTTTCACTCTTTGTGGCACAAGTTCCTTGTTCTCATTTTCAACGGCTGTAATTCTTGACTTCTTAGGAATCACATGGACTGGGCTAACCCATTGGCTATCAGAGATAACATAGATGATGTTTGCATCTAGGAGTTTCAATACTTCTTATTTTACGACATCTTTCAAAATGGGATTTAGACGTCACTGGGGCTCTCTGGATGTTTTGGTTTCATCTTCCAAATAAACATGATGCTCACAAACAATAGGGTCAACACCCTTGATGTCATGAATATTCCAAGCAATGGCTGATTGTGAGCTTTAAGGACCTCCAACAGCTTGTCACTGTGTTCCTCAGTGAAATCTGAGGCAATAATCACTGGATAACTCTCTGCTGGACCGAGAAATGCATATCTCAATTCATTTGGTAAAGGCTTAAGTTCTAGTGATTTTTGAGTGTTTGTGGATGAGTCACTCTCTTGTGACAGTTCTATAAAGGAAGAAGATAAATACAACTCTTCCTCATATTGATAACGTGATAATGGCTCAGATTCAGGTATATGCATTATGGGCACACTATCCAACATATTGTTGACCTCTTCAATAGCTTCGCCCATATCTAGGTTCATACCAAAGTGTGAGAGACAACGAAGCAATACGTCATTTTGTGACGATTGAACCATAGAATCAAAAGATCGAATAATACACACTTCTTCTTCTTCTTCTTCCTCAATCATATCTAGATCATCTCTCCTTTGCAAGTCTTTAAAAATATTCAATTCAGCTTTAAGCTTCCCAAAGAAAACAGACATGCTACCGCTTCTAAAGTTGATGTTAGCCTTCGCAGTTGCTAAGAAGGGTCGCCTTAAGATGACAAGAATTTAATTATTTGGGCTCAAGCTAGTGTTTAAGATGATGAAATCAACTGGATAATAGAAATCTACAACTTGAACAATCACATCTAGAACTATTCATCTAGGGTACCGTTTTGACTCATCTGCTAGCTTAAGAACTATCTTTGTTGGTTGCATCTCATTTAACCCAA
Organism: Berberis vulgaris; assembly: GCA_963556465.1. Lineage (NCBI taxonomy): Eukaryota > Viridiplantae > Streptophyta > Magnoliopsida > Ranunculales > Berberidaceae > Berberis > Berberis vulgaris. Next base: position 55,984,178 of record OY747132.1, read on the forward strand.
GTTCTAAATATATATGATAAGGTAAGATATTCACACTCGCTCCTAAGTCGATCAAGGCACGACTTTCAAAGTATTTTCCAATGAAACATGGTACAGTAGGGGTTCCTGGATCCCTGTAATTAACTACTCCAGTTTGTTGAATAAGCGATATGGCATCACTTGCAAGGCATGTAGTTTCAGGTACTTCCGTTTTTCTCTTTTTAGTACACATGTCCTTGAAATTTTTTGCATAGATTGGTACTTGCTGAATAACAGACAAAAGAGGGTTGTTGATGTGTACTCCTTTAAAAATCTCTAGTATTTTTTTAAATTGCTTCTTTTTTTGTTACCTAAAAGGGCTTTGGGAAAAGGTGCCTTAGGTATATAATTTTTTGGCTCTACGGGAAACTGAGAGAGTGAGTTTAAACTAGTTTGAGAAGAACCTTTAGCGTTCTCAATCGGTTTAGGAACGTTCTCATTGGAAATCACATCAGTTATCTTGGGTTGTTATATGTCATTATCAATTGCTCGGCTAGAACGAAGGGTGGTGACAATTTTAACTTCTCCATGTGAATCAACACTACTACCAATTTCATTTACATGGGATTGGGAACACCTTTTGGATTAGGGATGGGTTGACTGAGGAATGTTCATTTTTCCCTTCCCACTGTCAACTGTTGCAATTGTTGTTGAAGCTGGTAGATGGCTTGAGAATTAGCAGCATTGGTTGTCATTAATTGGTGCATCATATCCTCCAATGATGGTTTTGGAGGTGGTAAAGGAGCAACATATTGAGTTTGAGGTACCAAGTCCCGGAAGTTGCTAAGTTGAGGTTGACTATAAGAATTATGAGAGACAACTACCATAGGAAGGTTCACAGGCTAATTTTTCTGGAATGAAAAAGGTCCTCCCTGTGGTGGATATTGATTCTATTGCAACTGGTTAGATTGAGGTCCATATTGAACCTGTCTGGGATAAGTGTGTGAGTTGTGGGCTTGTCCACTAGGTTTCCTAGGGTATTGAAACCCAAAAGGATTCCCTGAACTTCTGGGTGGTTGTTCATAAAAGTCACCACCATAGGAAAGGTTAGAGTGATGTCAATTTGCTGATGTGTATGTTTGAATGAATGTGTTTGATTTACGTTCACTGTTAAATACACACACCTCCTCTGGAGGTTCATTGCCACCTAAAGTTAAAGAACAATCAAAATCTATATGATCTCTTTTGAGGAAAAGGTACAAAGGCTTGTAAGTCTGCTTTTTGGTTTCAGAAGTAGACTTTGTCACAATATATTTCATTTCCTTAGCAAAAGTCCTTTAGGAAGGTTTTGATGTCTGGTTCGGAATCTTCCATTGGTACAAATAGACGTAATTTTCTAGAATAACTAGGTTTCAAGTCTCTATGGCAGTCCATTGTCGAGAATCATCAGCAAGTTCACTTAAAAAGGTATAAGCATCAGTACCAGTTTTACGCATGAATTTCCCTTGATGCATGGATTCGATCATATTTCTAGATTCGAAAATCAATCCATTATAGAAACTTTGCACTAACACTCATTTTTCAAAGCCATGATGGGGGCACTTGATGAGTAAATCTTGAAAGCGATCTCATCTTCATAAAAAAAGTTCATCATGTTTTTGAGTAAACTCCTAAATTTCTCTTCTAACTTTTAGGGTCTTTCTCATGAAGAAGTACTTCGCTAGAAACTTTCTAACTAAATCCTCCCATGATTTAATGGAACTGGCAGGGAGGGAATTTAGCCATGAGGTGGCCCAATCATCAAGAGAGAAATGAAACAAGTGAAGTCTGAAATTTTCTTCATCTATGTTTTGGTTCTTAAAAGTACTACAAAATTAATGAAACTTTCCAAGATGGACACATGGGCTTTCTCGATCATGCCCATGAAACTTCGGCAACATATTAATAATAGCTAGTCTAATCTCAAATTGTGCTGTCGTGATAGGGGGCAGCTCAATGAATCCGTACACATTAGCAGCAAGGGGAACATTGTATTCCCAAATTGGATGTTCTTCCATTTCAGTGTTGATTGGAGAGTGAGGGGGGGTAGATGGAGATGAGTGTGGTGCAGAAGCAAAGAGTGAATTAGGGTGGCTAGGAAAATTTTGGGTACGAATCAAGCGTTTGTTGGGTCGTTCCCAAAATTTCATATAAGGAAAAAAATGGATTGGAAAGATGACAGTGACAAAGCACAAGATCAAGTATCCCTAGTGGGTGTGTTCAATTATCCACTAATTGTGTGGCGGTTTTGCTTTTTTATTGCAACATTACGACTTGGTTAGTGTTCTTGCTATCTGTCGTTGTTGTTTTCTCTCCGTTGTTCCATCTGCTTGTTCATTTTTTTGTGATTTTTGGGATTTCGCGCGATTTTCACACCTTGCACGTTCTCCAAGGGTGGTATTTTCGTTGCCCATGCCTATAAAAAAAAAGCTCTATATATGCTCTTCTTTTTTCTGCATGTTCTCGTTTTCTGATTGTTAACCTCTTGATTCTTCACATTCAGTCATGTCAAACTCCAGAGTTTTGGCTGGCGATTCTTTTGATGTTTGCGAAGCTTTCTTCATGCCCAAGAGGGCGACATGCGCGACTCTGGACAACATCATCATGACTACTCATTGCTAAACGATCTAGAGATTGTTCTCCCCTGAGATGGCGACAGTCATTGTCGTCTTAGGCATGGATACATTGTTTTGTATCCAGGTATATTCCATTCTAGTTTCAGACTTTCGGCTCCTCCTATCGTCTGGGAGTACTTGGATTTGGTTGGAATTGCTCCGGCTCAACTTGTCCCTAACGGTTGGAAGGTAAAGATTTCAACCTTGGCAAGGGCTGCCTCTGTTCGCATCCCTATGAATGTTAGGGTTTTGCACTCCTTGGTAGGGTTCAACGTGGACCCTAGTTACACTTGTCGTTTGCGTTCTCCTCCCTACTTTAAGGACCTGCGAAAAGGGTACATAGGTTGGTCGAGGTCCTAGTTCTACGTCTCTCTTTCTTCCAACCATTTTAGGTTCCAGGGGGATCAGATTTTGCGATCGTTCCGGGAGCCTAAGAAGGTTGAGTTGTAACTGTCTTTAGAAGAGCAGGAGTTATGTCGTAAGTTTTGTGATCTTCCCCGAGTATCAATAGAAAATTTTTTTTACTACGGACGTCGTTGTCCATAGCGGTTTGCTTTCACCGGGTAGGGCTGGCCTCGCTTCTGAGGTTATTGTTGCACGCGCTGGTGATGTAGGAGACCCTGCTTCTACTTGAGGTCCTAGGAACACTGATCCAATTATTAAGAAAATGAAAGTTCCTAGGCCTCCTAGCCTTTCCAAGATATCGGTCGTCAGTTCTGGCCGTGTCTCGAAGAGGAAAAAGCTTGCTTCTTCCGTCGTTGAATCCTCCAGGACCCCCTCTCATCTTGCCTCTCTTCAGAAAGGAGGTCGAGGTTTGGGGGATGATTCTCCTGCCTGTGAGAACGATGAGGTAAACCGAGTCCTCAAGATAAGTAAGAAGGAGGTTTCTTGTTCTCTGGATGACCATGAGAAAAAGTTTGTTGCTTCTTATGGCTTGCCGGATTCTGTCGGCCTTTCGATTGACAATTCGCACGTTATCGAGAAAAAAAATGTTCAGCTAGGTGTTTGGCTGTCGAATAATCCGAAGGGTACTAAGACCTTGATAACTTCGTGTATGATTCGTCAATATAGAATCAAGTTGTTGCTCGTTCCACAAACTTATTGTTTATTCTATTGGGGTTGAGACTTCGGTATCTCGGGCTGCTCCTTCTGCGTCTTGCCCCGCTTTTTCTGTCCTTGATGAGACCTTCCAGCCTTCCAAGGCTAATGGGCAGGACAATGCTCGCAATCTTATTGGCAGTTGTCACGGACGGATGACACATCTTACTTATGCAGTTGTCATGGGGTCAGACTGTAAGGCATCTCGCGACCAAGCTGTACATGTCGAGTGGAAGCTTTTAGGACACATTTTGGTATTTTCCCATGTTCACCATCGAGGATTTATTGAAAGCGCAGTGCACGGAACATGAGAAGGCTGCGGACTCTGCGTGGGAGTTGTTGAGGGAACTCGAGGCTATGCATGATGTGTTTGCTTCCGATAGGGGTGTTAATTGGTTCCTAAAAACCGACCGAACCGGCCGAACCAAACCGAAATATAACCAAAAAAACCTAAACCGAGAAAAATAGAAATTGAAATCGAACATTAGAAAACCGAACCGAACCATTCCCCTTCTTTTGTTTTTAATCCCCCTAACCCTCTCTTTCTCATTTAATCCCCCACCAAATCACTCTTATTTAAATTCTCACCCCATTCCAATGCACCCACGTCCCCACCTTCTTTCTTAACTCTCACTTTCTCCTTTTCTTAATGCCCCATTCAGATAAAAAGCCTACATTCTTTATCTTATTTAAGCCCCACCCACCTTTCCTCACCTACCCAACTTCTCTCTATTTATTAATATCCTTTTTTCTCTTTCTTTTTTTTAACTTTTTTCTTTTTCTTTTTCTTTTTCTTTTTCTTTTTCTTTTTCTTTTTCTTTTTCTTTTTCTTTTTCTCTCTATCCAACCACTTGCAAGTTGAGGATGAGAAACAGAATTTGACTCAATCTTGTTGAAGAAAACCGAACTTTTCACTTGTTTGCTTACAGCATAGATGAGCAAGGGCGATGGCGACAACTTTGACACTTCTAATTTGATAAAAAAAACCTTCTTGCATTATGAAATTACGAGACTGGTGGAATCGTCATCGAAGGTTTTGGTCTTGTTCGGATCATCACATGGGTGCGGTGGAGATAGATTAAGATGCAAACAGTGCAGTTATTGTTATAGTTTTATGTATGATATTATAGTATTGTGTATATGAGAGATAGTGCAATTTTTTTTTAATCTTATGAAATTATCAAGAGAAATAGGCAAGAAAAAGTTGAAAGAACTCTCTATAAATGAATAGTTGGAGCCTTGAAACTCTCTTTATCTTCATCTGGCATTTGTTTTCCCTTTACTGCTTCCCCCTTTTCTCTCTTTTTTGTTTTATTTGTACTCTCTCTGTCTTTGAGTTTTCCTCTTTTGCAAACCAAACTTCATTTCCTTCTTTCCATTCTATGTAGTTTTGACTTGTTCCTTTTGTACTAGAGCCAACTCGGTTGTATGTAGCAGTAGAAAATAAATAAATAAATAAGAATAAAAATAAAAGGGGAAAAAACAAAAAATAACTGAACCAGAACCGAACCAATCGGTTTGGTTATTTATTTGATAAATGAGAAAACTGAATCGAACCGAATCGAACCGAAAACCAAATTCTTGGTTCGGTTTGGTTTTGGTCCAACTTTGAACCGACCAAACCGATTAACACCCCTAGCTTCCGACCTCGAGACTTCCGAAGTGGAATTGGGCAGGTTGCGTTGCCGTCAGGATGTTGCCGAGAAAGAGTTGTCTGATTGAAAAGCCAAACATGATGAGGTTGTTCGTTCCGTCAAAGAGTGTTCTGCTAGCTTAAGGTTGTTACTATTCGCATCGTTGAGCTGAATTCCGAGTTTGTAGAGACCAAATCAGCGATCTGTGCTAAACCTGGCGATGTCGACAAAGAGTTAGCGCCAATCCAAGCCGAGCTGTCGACTGTTACAGAGAAGTTGAAGGCAGCGGAGGCTGCAGATTTTAAGAGAGTGATCGAGGGTCACCATGATTTTCTGGATTTCCTGGAAACGCAAGGTTTGAACATGTCCTTATACCACAGCTTTGCTGAGCAGAAGTTCGATGATGTTGAGGAAGTTGTTATGGATTCGATGAGTGATCCGAATGTCAAGGAGCCTGCTGACTCTATGCTTCCTGAAGATGTTGTTCACGACACTTATTCTTCTTAGTTATTGTTTTCTTATTTTTGTAATCTCGTTTTTTAGAAGATAAATGGAAAATTTATTATTTCACATTTTTGTGTCCCGTATGTCTAGCTTGTTTAGCTTTTACTTATGACATTTCAAGAAGGTTTTCGGCTTTTGTTGTTTGGATTTTCGTTGGTGGCTTCGATACTTGACACTCTAGTCGTATGGAAGCTGTGGTTTACGGTCATTCGGATTACGATGCCGTACATTACAGTCGACGTAAAAGTCCGACTTTTATGTCCTGGTACTTTATTACTTCGTGGTTGATCAGGCCATAAGTTCTTATGTCTGACTCGTTCATCCAGCATATGTATTTGTTTGCTCGAAACTCTAGTCATGCTGAGTGTTTTCTCGAGTCTGTTTTAATCTGACTTTTTGTCCTAATTAGATTTTAGTTGTTTCGAAATTGAGAGCAAAAGACTTTATTGATAATATATTTTAGTGATCTACATTCCACGGTCGAGGTATCATTTTTCCCTCTTTATCTTCCAACCAGTATGTTCCTGGTCTGTTGATTTTTGTTACCCGGTATGGTCTTTCCCAGTTTGGGTTAAGCTTATCCGCAATTGGCTCTTTCGTGTTCAGTTCGACTTTTCGTAACACCTAGTCTCCGATGTTAAAGGTTCGAATTCGCACTTTCTTGTTGTAGAACCATGTCATGTGTTGTTGGTAGGCTGTTGTTTTATTCAAAGTTGCTTCTCGTTTTTCTTCGAGTAGATCCAGCCCAACTCTTAATGCTTCGACGTTGTCCTCGCCGCGAAATTCTTCGGTTCGAAATGTTGGCATTCTGATTTCTACGAGTATCATTGCTTTTGATTCGTAAGCGAGTGCGAAAGGTATTTCTCCTGTCGGAGTTCGTTTTGTTGTTCTGTATGCCCAAAGGACACCAGGTAATTCGGACGTCCATAGTCCTTTTGTTGCCTCGAGTCTTCTTTTGATTGCCTCCAAAATTGTCCTATTAATGACTTCGGCTTGCCCGTTTGCTTGCGGTTGAGCTGGCACGGAGAAGTGTTGCTGGATATTCATGCTATTACATAACTCCCTGACCTTTTTGCCTTCAAACTGCCTTCCATTGTCCGTGACGATTACTCTTGGGATCCCAATTTTGCATATGATGTCTCTCCATATAAATTTCTCGACTTGCGCTTCCTCTATCTTTGTGAGGGGTTCTACTTCTACTCATTTTTTGAAGTAGTCTACTGCTACAAGGAGAAACTTCTTTTTTATCGGACATTGAGAGTGTCCTACGATGTGCATTCCCCATTGTGCGAACAGCCAGGGGCTGCTCATTGGGATCAGATTTTGTCTCAGCATATGAGTGTATGGGGTGAATCTTTGGCACTTGTCGCATTTACAAACTAGCTTCTGAGCGTCCGCTTGCATTGTTGGCTAATAATAACCTAATGTGAGAGCTTTGTGGGCCAATGTTCTTCCCCCAAGGTGATTTCCACATGTGTCGTGATGTATTTCTTGTAGGACGTATTCGACATCTCCTAGTGCTATAATGGGTTCGTGGCAGACCTCCTGTACAATTTTTGATTAACCATTGTATATTTTGTTGCCCGATTCCATAGTTTCCTAGCTTCTATCTTATCTGTTGGGAGTTCCTCGTTTAAAATGTACGTCAGCAATGGATTCATCCAATTGGCTCATTGGTTTACGGCGCTTGCTTTTCTAATTGATTTTTTAGTATGGAGCTTCCTTATCGATTGTTATTGAGGTTTCTTTAGCTAGCTCGTCTGCTCTTTTGTTTTCTTTTCGTTGCTCATTGGCGAATGGTAGCATTTCGAAAGCCTTCTATCAGCTCTGCAATTTTCTGGTGGTAGGCTTTCATTCGAGCGTCTTTAACTTGAAACTTGCTACTCAGTTGATTGACCACCAACTGGGAGTCTGTAAAGACATTAATGTCTTTTATTCCCAGGTGTTTTGCTAACTGCAGCCCTGCTATCACAGCTTCGTACTCAGCTTCATTATTAGAGGCTTCAAAACTGAATTTTATCGTCTTTTCTAATGCAATGCCTTCCGAGTTGTATAAGACTATTTCGGCTTCACTTCCTGCCTCATTGGACGCCCCATCACATCGAAAGATGCATCCTTCAGGGATCGGTTCGGGCTATTATGTTCTTTTTTCCTTATCCTCGGGTTGGTTGTTTCCTGTGAACTCGGCTATGAAATTCGCTAATGCCTGAGCTTTGATAGCAGTTATAGGGGCATAGGTAATATCAAATTGTTCGAGCTCTATCGCTCATTTTACCATTCTTCCCGACAGGTCTGGTTTGTGTAATACCGACCGAAGCAGTTGTTCGGTCATAATCGTGATCGGGTGTCCCTGGAAGTATGGTCGCAATTTCCTTGATTACACAATCAGAGCAAGCGTCAGTTTCTTTAGGGTCGGATAGTTGATCACTGCATCTATGCGTGTTTTGCTGATGTAGTACACTGGTTTTTGCACCCATTTTTCTTCTCTTATTAGTGTTGAACACACCGCGTGATTGGACACAGATAGGTACAGATACAGTGTCTCTCCTATGTTTGGTTTTGTTAGCAGCTTCGTGCTTCCCATGTAAGTCTTAAGGATTTAAAAGTCTCTTTCGTATTCATCATTCTATTCGAATATCTTGTTCCCCTTCAAGATTTTGAAAAAGGGCAGACACTTTTCTGATGATCTGGAGATAAATTTGTTCAAAGTTGTTATTATCTCGTTAAGACTTTGAACACCTTTTATGTTTGTCGGTGATTGCATGTTGAAAAGTGCTTGTATCTGTTTTGGATAGGCTTCAATCCCTCTCTAGTTGACCGTGTACCAGAGGAACTTTCCTGACTTCACTCCAAAGGTGCATTTATCTAGGTTTAGCTTCATCTTGTATTTTTGAAGTTGGAAGAAAACTTATTTGAGGTCCGTAACATGGTCTGTTCTGTGTGAGCTTTTGACGAGCATATCGTTGATGTAAAACTTCCATCATTTTGCTGATCTAATCTCTAAACATCATGTTTACTAGCCGTTGATACGTTGTCTTCAATCCGAACGACATTACTTGATAACAGTACGTCCCCCTTTCCGTTATGAAAGATGTTTTTCTTGGTCGGGGGGGGGGGGGGGGGGTAAATTTGTATTTTATTATACCCTTAGTACGCGTCCATGAAGCTCAGCATCTTGTGCCCGGCGATTGCATCCACTATCTGGTCTATTCGTGGAAGCATGAAGTTGTCTTTGGGACAGACTTTATTTAAGTCGGTATAATCCACGCACACCTTTCATTTCCCATTCTTCTTCTTTACTAGTACCGGGTTCGCCAACCAATCAGGATAATGAGCTTCTCTTATTATTCTTACACTGAGCAGTCGGTGCACTTCTTCGTTTATCGCCTGATTGCGTTCCGGAGCCACTGATCTTCTTTTTTGTCGAACCAGTTTCCTATTTGGATTTACTTGCAATTTGTGGGTGGTGATGGATGGATCTATTCCTACCATGCCCTTCATTATCCATGCGAAAATATTTTGGTTTTCTTTCAGCAGTTGGATCAGCTTCTTGGCGAGTTCAGGTTTGATTTTTGTGTCGATTCAGACTGCCTTTTCTGCTTCATTGTCTAAGTAGACATCGACCGTTTCTTCTTTTGGTTTCCCGATGTTGGGTCGATCTCGCGGATTGGTTGGAGCCATGTTGTCATTCGGAGAATTCGAATTTGTTTCGTCGAATTGCTGTGAAGACTCTTCCAGTCGTTGCGGTAATTACTATTTATGGGAAGTACTTATAGCAGCAAAATGACACTCCCGGGTTGCTAGTTAGTCCCATTTTATTCTTTCAATGCCATTGTCGGTATGGTATTTCACACATTGGTGTCTAGTGAAGGATACTGCACCCATCTTGTGTATCCATGGCCTTTCGAGTAGCATGTTGAACGCAGCAGGAGCGTCGATGACGAGAAAATCTGTCGTTAACACTCACTGCTTCCCTGGTTCTCCCGCTTCAACTGGTAGTCGGATCATTCCTAGTGGGTTATATTGCTCCCTACTGAAACCTACCATAGACTGATCGCTTGGTTATTGCATCTTATTGGTGAACTGCATCATTCGGAAAGTTGTTAGGTATAATAGGTTTGTTGAGCTGCCGGTGTCGATCAATACCCTTTTGATTTCCCATTTAGCTATCATGACCGAAATCACTAAAGCATCATTGTGTGGGAAATTAACCCCATCAGCATCTTCGTTCAAGAAGGTTAGAGTCTTTTGCATTGTCTTTGCACGTTGCGCGGATGGTTCTTGGAATCTGATTTTTGTGCGTAAGTCTCTGACTATACGCTTTTTGGATCGATTGGATTGCTCTTTTTCTCCGCATGTGTCATGCAAGACGTAGATTGTTTCCTTTGCTTGCTCCTTTGAAATGATTGTTTCGCCCTCGAGTTCGACAAACTTTCTGAGTCGTCCTTCTTTGATATGGCGTTCAATTTCATCTCCTAGGTTGCGACAATCTTCGGTATTGTGGTCGTAGTCCTTGTGGAAGAGACAATGTCTGCCCTTATTCCGCTTCCCTGGATCTTTTCTCATCTTCGACGGCCATTTGACATCTTATCTTCTCCCCATCGCTTCAAGAACCTCGCTTCGACTTGCTGTCAGAGTCAAGAATGTTCTTTCATATTTGGGTTTCTTCAGTTGTAGACTTTTGAATGTTCCCTAATTGTAATTGAAGCTATTGTTAGTCTGGTGTCTCTTAAGATTGGTGATTTCTTCTGGAAAGTTGTTGTCCTGTAAGCTTCGGATGATTTTGTCTATCGTTTCGATCACGCTATCCATCTGAGCCATAAGTGTCTCCACTCGGGGATCCGAGGGGATTTTCCATGATGTCAAAAATGTTTGAACTGTCACCTGTTGGAGTTCTCTTCCAGTAGGTATGGTTGTCTTTGGATCAGTATTGGGCGACATGTTGTATCTATTATCGCCAGGTTGAAGATTTGTGGAGTATTTCATTGATCTTCTACCTGGTTGCGTGAGCTTTGTCATTGCGTGTTTTGTTTTTAGAAAAGGAAACTCGTCGTTTCCCACGGACGATGTTAAACTGATGGGTCCAAAAATCATCCTCTTGTGAATTTGACCTGCAACACAACTGTTAGACTGCCAATGACCACCTTTTTGGTGTCCGAAGGCACTCCGATGCTTAAGTCAGTAACTTTGTTGGAAGAATGATGTAAATCTAAACAAAACTCAGTTAAAGTTGCATACATTTGTCGAATGTTCCCTTGACCTTTTATAATGGTCATGGTTAACTCTCTGCATGACTTAAGCATGTGAAGCGCAACAGAATAAGATATTTCTTGTAACAGTCTCCTCAATAAAGATGCGTTCATAGAAATATAAGTCCCTCCACGGGTCTTTCTTGGTGCAACGTTCTCATTATTTATGAGAGAACGCGTATTGGGCTTGAACTCGGGCTGTCTGGGCCTGGATTCGGGCCATGTTTATGTCTCCTCAGTGGTGGGCCTAGTCTGAGCTTCTATAATTGGCATTAGGGATGGCAACGGGGCGGATTTGAGCAAATCCATCCCCGCCCCGTCAGGAATAACGGATCCCCAAATCCGCCCCGCCAATCCGTTTACAAAATTATTTAAAAACCACCTCCGCCCCGCACGGATTGACGGATATCCGCCCCGCCCACATATCCGTTAAAAAAATTTCTTCATTCATAAATAGTTAAATACATACTTCTACGTAGATTACAAAAAATTATAAATAAATAAAAAAAAAAATCATACAACAAATTACAGAGATTACAAAAATTATAAAAAAAAATTACAAAAATTACAGAGATTACAGGGATTACAAAAATTACAGAGATTACACCGACTACAAAAATTATAAAAAGAAAATTACAAAAATTACAGAGATTACAAAAATTATAAAAAAAAAATTACAAAAAACCATAACAAATTACAAAAAAAAAAAAAAATTGATCTAAAGAATCTCTGAGATCTGGGATCTCTGATGGATTAGATCTCATATCTGAGCTTAGATCTCAGAGATCAGATCTCTGATGCTTGACTTTGAGTTTGAGTTCTTCACTGCGAGCTGTAAAAGAGAAGAAGAAGAAAAAGAAGAAGGAAACCTGAGTTCTTCACTGTGAGTGAGACCTCTTCGGCTCCTTCGAGTGGGGAAGTCGGGGAAGAGAGGGGAGATTAAGGCGGGGAAGGGAGGAGAGTAAAGCGGGGGAGGGAAGGGGAGGGGAGAGCGATGCGGCTTCGGCTCCTTCGCTTCGAGTGAGAAATGAGAGAGTGAGAACTGAGTCTGAGAAATTAATGTGAGGTTAGTATTTCCTTTATATAGCTAAAAGGCATTTCTGTAATTTTACCGGTTAAACGGATATCCGTGGGGCGGATATGGCCAAATCTGTATCCGCCCCGATTAATAAACGGATACAGATTTAAAATCCGTATCCGCCCCAACCTCCATAGACCCTTTACCAAATCCGCCCCACTGCCATCCCTAATTGGCATCATTCTTCATGGGCTTTATTAGCTGGCCCAATAGATCGGACGTTGTATTCTCGTGATGGATATTTATGTCACGTGTACGATCGTGATGATCGATCTATTTTGATGTATCATCATATTCATTTATATCTTTTCATCGATCTCTAACTTCATACTTCAAAAGATCTCTTACTTCAAAAAACACGACACTCAGTTTTTTTTTCTTCATCAAATCTTGACATGGATTTACGGATTTTCATTCTTAGCATGAAATTTATTAGCCTTCAAGAGTAAAAATTGTGTAACACTCCTTGAATTTTTTGAAATAGAAAACTCCACCAGAGCTTAACGCACATATACTTGTCACGTAATGCATCATTGAAAAAAGTGTCACCATCTGGATCATACTAGGTGCCTCTAAAATTAAAATTGCGCAACAGGCCTATTTTGATTAGATGCATGTTGTAGACTCGTTATCAGTTTGGACAACATGTTTAAAGTTAAGTGGCTTTTAATAGTAAAATTAAAGGAGTTAGTATTTTCACTCGGGTGTCATTGAATCCGATCAAACTAGAGCATGTTCCTTTCTGTCAACCCAAGACAATATTGTCTCCCATTTTTTGGCCTAAACATAACTGCAGAAACCAGGACAAAACCTACACGTTTCTTTGCATTTTATGTCCTGATGTGCCATTGTACCAAATGCAAAGGCTGTCAAATTTGTCGCATAGACTGATAGAAAGACATGTTGACAGCATACATAGCAATAAATTATATGATATATAAACTAGAAAGGATGGAAGAATTGAATGACAAAAACAAACCAATAGATACATAAGACAATAAATCCCATGGTCATGGCAACAAAAATCCTCATTTTCAGAGAATCCATGAATACAAACATACATTATTATCATCATTATAATACATAATACAACACCAAACTCCAACCAAAATTGGGGCCCTTTTTTTTTTTGCATCATAAACAAGTCCTACTTTGTCAAGTCTAAATCATCATCATCGTCCGATTTGAAGCAGCTAAGTTAAGCTCATACACAATTAGGCAAGTTGATATCCTCCTTGACTTGAACAGGTACACACTTTGCCATTGGTTGTTGCTGCTGTTGTTGTTGAGTCTTCATGAAACTATTGCATCTACTGATCCTAGAACAAGCTCTCACTGAGTCACCACCACCACCAAGTGGGATCACAGGTAGGTTGTCACAATTGCAGATTTCAATCATGAAACCATCTGGATCATGGAAGAACAATTGATCAACAGCAATTCCTCCTTCAACAACTGTCCTTTGCTCATATTTTATCCCCATTTCTTCTAGCTTTTTCTCCACAGCTGCCATGCTCTCACACTACCCTCAAAAAAAAAATAAAAAAATTAATCCAAACTGTCAAACAATTTCTTCAAAACAGTTATAAAATAGAAAACATCAAAGAAAAATAATTGAGCACTGCCTGGTGCACCGTCTATCGTCTATCTGTTACGAGATATGTACTAATGCACATCTCGAGGCAGATGGACGGTGCCTGGTGGTCACCAGCACAACACCAGGCACCCTAGATTTTCTGAAAATAATTTCTTCAAACAGTTCACCTGAAATGATATGTGATTGTCCTTTGGATTGATTACAGTCTTTTTCACCATCTTCTCTGGCTCCTCCGATTCAAGAAGATGAATTCCAATACCATAGTTGAATAACCTACATAGAATTCAATAAGTAGAAAAAAAAAGAGAGGATATTTGTTGATTAATGGGTTTTTGATAAAAACATACCATGCACCATCAAAATCAAAGGAACCGGGCCTTCTGATGGGGAAAAAACCGAGAACATTTTGGTAGAAATCAAGGGAGTTCTCCACTGATTTACACACAAGTGAGATGTGATTCAAAGAAGTCAGATTGAGAGCCATTTCAACAACACCTAACAAAATCCAAAATAGACGACGTTTTTGAACTTTATCTATTTCACTTGAAAATCAACCTCAAAAAATAATGAAATGGTGGGGGTTGAGACTTGTTTGATGAAAATTAAGTAGAAAGGAAAGAAATTGTTGGGGAGAAATTTGAGGAGAGGCCAACAAATTGAACAAGAACAAACAAATGAATGAAGCAGAGCTTCTCACGCAACTTCTCTCGAGTTTGTCAGACCAAATTGTGGCTTTCTTTTATAGAGGTTGTGATGGCTCTTATTGGCTGACACCTGTCCTTGTCATGCACGTGTTAGTCAGTTTGGATCTGTATGCCATACACCTGGTTGCTGAGTCACACTTGATGCACACCCGCTACAGTTTTGCTGGAAATGTTAAATTACAGGGTGGAAATATAGTTACGGGATTTGACTACTCCTCCCCTTTAACGGTTTTTTTTTTTTTTTTTAACCCCCCCAACCCCCATGCCCCCAGTCAGTCGGGTTTGAATTTTCGTGACGTGTGATTTTATCCGCCCTAATTTTACCAATTAAGTTGGTACACCTTTGGTTTTAACGGGTTTTTGTTAAAAATGTCAATCATCCATATATATAAATTGATGGATTCAGGATTTTTGTTTGGGAAAAAGAAAATGAATCCACCCAACTACTTTGTAAGAGCATAAAAGATAAATATATATGGGACAAACTAAATTAATATATAAAGTTAAATGAAAAAATTTAATTTCAAATGTAATATCATATTTGGACAAAAAAAATTGTGTTAACATGCGTTGATTGTTAAAAGGTTCATATTGATTATCAAAATGTCCTTCAAATAATAAACCACAGATAAACCTCGAGATACAAATATGTATTTTGAGAAAAAATTAATGGGTCAAAATTTTCATATATCTCAAGAAAAATCTTATGAATAAAATACAAAACTAAATCTCGAGATACGAATTCATCTCAAGAAAATTTTCCTCAAAGTAGACAAGAGATGCTGGGGTTGCTGATGGCAATGGTGAAAATGGAAAATAAATCAAGAAGAGGGGGAGGGAGAGGAGAAGGCAGTGTAATTGCTCATGTCGCAGTAAACAG
Organism: Berberis vulgaris; assembly: GCA_963556465.1. Classification (NCBI taxonomy): domain Eukaryota; kingdom Viridiplantae; phylum Streptophyta; class Magnoliopsida; order Ranunculales; family Berberidaceae; genus Berberis; species Berberis vulgaris. The sequence continues at coordinate 55,999,534 of OY747132.1, forward strand.
AGAAAGGGGTGAGGTGGGGCAGGATCGTTTCTGTCGAAGAGAACATAGGGAAAGATGAAGGGGTGGGCAGGACGACATTACAGGTGTGGGGAAATAAAAAATAACCACAAAACTTCAAAAGTCAATGGGGGCAAGTATCCTAACTTGCCCCATGTAGAGTCGGGCATGTACGTTGAAATACATTTTGCATATCCGAAATTCAATATGAACCAGAATTTAGATCGCTTATTCTCCGGTATAGGGTTTCCACGATTATACTCTAAAGCAATTAATTCCAAACTCGTCCATGCATTATACAAAATATCAAATTAATCCCTAAAAACGGTTATAACATGTTATTTTTCTTCAGGTGTAGATGATCTGAACTCTTATGATCCCCAAACTTTCACAAAAACCAATTAATGTTAGAAATTGCAAACTTTTTTTATAGGATCAGGCACAGAGCTACATAGGGTCAAGTGGGGGTATTTCCCCACTGACTTTTTTTATAAATTTTTTTTTTAAAAAAAAAAGTTATTTTTTGCCCCTGATTTTATATAGATTTTTCCTTCTCTACCGAACTCCTTTCATCAAATCCCAAATCTCTGGAAACCCCTAAGTTGTTCAACATTTCAAGTCCTGAAAATCTTTCTAGTAATCTATCATAACTCATAGCCTATCATTTCTCCGGAAAAGGACTGTGCTCGTCTTTACAATATGAGGAATCATGCATAACATCACCATTATTTAGGAATTTGCATGCTAAACATCGTTCTCCACAAGCACAAACTTGACCACATGGAATATATGATTTTGGTTTTATTAATTTGAAGTTTTGGGATATATAAATATATTGAATGCACTATTATATAATCTCCATTTTATTTCAATTATAGATAAGTTTCTTTAAAAAATGAGTGAATGATCTACTACCTCCAACCCAAAATAAGGATGACCATAATTTATCAGAACCAATCTCAAAGAAAAATCTCCTTAGAATTGTGTATGCAAAGAATAGAAGGGAAGAGAGGGTTCCTTTGTGGCAAGAAATCAACAATATTGCATGTAGACGTATTAAATCTTCCAATAGATCATAGTTTAAGACTTCATATTTTTTATTACCATCTGAATGATCACACTACCACAAAAAATCTCATTTCTTGAGGAATATTTCGGTGGATTTATTGTCATTACTGGCGGATATCACTTTCTGCCATAAATAGTAACATGTGGTGCCTAAATCTGTCACTATTGGTCAATCATACCTTTTTTCCTTTTTCTGGCGGACACGTCATCAAGCTAGAAATGCTCCATATATGCCAGAAAAAAAAAGTTAGAAGGTGCGCTACGACGTTAGAAGAGCTTATTTTGCAAAGGGATCATTGTCGGCCGATGACCTACACATTCCCACATAAATAAATTTAAAAAAATAAAATAAAATTGAAAGTGCACTACAACGTTTTAATGTAGTTTAGTTCACCGAGTATAAGAGTTGGCTAGAGTATAACATAGCAAACAATGTAGCCTTTTGTCTTGATCATTATTTTTTAGAAGTGTTAAGGAGCATGGGGTGGTGATTGTTTTGATGTTGAAGGATTCAATAATTAAAAAAAAAGGTGGATCAATCGATTGATAACATGAATTTGACGATGATCTTTTGAGAATATTTTCTCATGTTCATAACCCTATAATGCACGTGTTAATTAACCACAGTTTGTTAATCATTGGTGATCAAGATCGAATGAAACCAATAAAAACACAAAAGTGAAAAGAAGCAAAAGGACTTACAATTTGATCACGCACGCGTATAAGCTATTGCTCACTCCAAAGTGGTTTTCTCTAGAGCCTTCCAGGCTAACTCATTCTACTGTTTGTAATGTAAAAGCAAAACTTAAAAAGAAAGAAACATAGCACGTTTAAAAAAGAATCTTGTCCGATTGAATGTCTACACGTTTATATCGATATCATCATTATCTGTCTCCCACATGCATTTTGTGTTATGACAAGACTAGGGTGTGGACCAGTTTTAGATATTCACTGTTTGTTTATTTTATTATAATAATTTAATAATAAATCAAAATTATTTATAGTTGTAATGGCCAATATATAATTTTATGAAAAATTAAATAGCCGCAAATAAATTATTATATTAGAAGTTTAATTATAATTAATCGATATTTTAGAGGGAGTGATTTTAATTGTTAAAATATAAAATGTAGATGATAAAATGAAAAATCAAAAAATTAATTGTAAGGACATTTTTATAATTTATAGACAGAGACTTTAAATAAATTATATTAGGTGTTTAGGTATAATTTATCAATGTTTAAAATGGGCTGGTTTGGATGGTAAATATTATCAAATATGAATGACAAAATGCAAAGTCCGAAAGTTAAATGTAATGACCCGTTTATAATTTACAGACACTTGATGAATTTTAAATCAATTATATTAGAAGCTTAAATATAATTAATGAATATTTAAAAGGTCTAAGTTTGATTGTAAATAATTGAAATTTTAGAGGAAAAAATTGTAAAACAAATATATTAGTGTTTTTCATTCAAATACACAAACACCCTTTGACACTTTTATCCACCTTCAAATATACCAATTAACAACTTTCAAATTAGGTGGTTATGCCAACGAGGTACCAGCTCAGCGGTAGACTTGTGGATGATATAATCACAAGTCTAAGGTGAGGTATTTGGAAGTGGAAGGGGTTATGGAATTAAAAAATTTAAAAACTTTTTCAAATTAGGTGGTTATATGCGCCCACCTAAAAGTAAATAATAAAATAAAGTTAGTTTGTCGAGTTTTGATTGTTTTCTAACCAATTTTTGGATAAGTTAGAGGCGTGTCTGACACAATGACTACACTGATCATATGTCTTACACCCGTCGACACATTGACCATGTGTTTAACACGTGTCAAGTGAGTGTCGGTGTCGGACACGAATATGACAAATTTTTCGAAGAGTATGTGCTTCGTTGCCCATCTACCAAATCCAATTACCACCGCCCCAAAACCCATCTCCAAACTCGCCCTCCCTACTAAGGTGAAGCAAACTAGAAGACCACGCAGCAGCTATCATGAAGGCTGTAAGGGCAGAGATTGCCGACGCATTGAACAAGATGAAAAAGGAGACCACTGATGAAATGGAGGTGAAATTGGTTGAGGGAAGGAAGAAAGTCGAGACGGAACCCACAGAGGTGTTGGTGCCTTGGAGAAAAGGAGGAGACCACTAAGGTTCTTGATTCTCATATCACTAGTCTTAGTGAAGATTTTGGAGATTTGTGCATTGTAGTGTCTTCTTAATAGAGGTGGTGTTTGATTTCAACAGGTTGTATTAGGGGTTGCCGGAAGTGAGAAACGAGAAAGAAGATGATGATTTTGTTTAAATCAAGCCACTAACTCCCTCATCGAGATTTGTAATGATCTCGAGGTATATTCTACATAAATTATTTGTATTTTATTTTTCTGTTTTAATGATATCCATGTATCGTATCTCCATATCCGTTTATATCTATAGGTGTGTAATACTAAATTGTTTGGGGCATAAGTTTGCTTCTCATGTGATGGACATTTTGGTTACAAAATTTATAATCCTACTCGTCAAAGCACAAAACTTTAGTTGGGAGATTAAGTCTAATTAACTATCTTTGAGAGGATATTGTTAATTGGAAATTATACACAGACGGTATGTCTAAAATTGTATTTTGGAAAGGATTGTGAACCATGATTTCCTGCATCTTCTTCTCTCCATGTGCCACCACGGCCGACATTCATTTCTTTTTCCTTTTCTCCTTATTTTTCCAGTAGTTTTCATCCAATTTTTATGAAAATAAAACTAGGAGTGTTTAGACAACATCTAGTTGATAAGCCTACCAGGATTTTTGTGACGATTTTACTAACAAGTTTTAGAAGATCGATCAGTTGATCAATAAAATCAACTGTGTAATGAAATGTGAGTTTAAAGCTCTTAGAGTAGAAGCATTGAAGCATCTGTTGATCAACATTTAATATAGGCTGTGGAATGGAATCTTGTACAAATGTTAGTTAGTCTAATAAAGTGTTGCAAACATTTAAAAATGTTATTGGAAGACAAGGTGAACCATTACCCAATACCCAGCTTGCAATAGATTTCCTACATGATGAGTTGGCATTAGGAATGACATGAGCATTCCATGGACGCTCCACTAGTTTAGATGCATCTCCAAGGAATTTTCTAATTTAGACAAAATTTTAATTTGGAGTCCCATTCCTTAAATTTTAAAAAATATTAAAGAAACTTCCAACTCTTTTAATTAATCAAATTAAAATAAATTTGAAATTAATATTAGTATAATTAAAAATATATATATTTAAATAATAGTATAATTGAAATTAATAATAGCATATATTTAAGTTGAAATTAATAATAATATATATTTAATAGTAGTATAATTAAAATTAATAATTGTATAATTATATTAAGCTGAAATTAATAATAGTATCATTGAAATTAAGTTGATATAAAAAAGTGGAAAATATATTTAAACAACAAAAATTATAGAGAGTCATGTCCCTAGTGCCAGGACAGCGCCAGGGAGGCTATTTGTGTTTGTGTTTATGTGCGATTGGTGGATTATGAGGATCTCTAAGATGATGAAGAATATTGAGGCTCCCTTATCCAGGCCTGACTCTCTAGATCGACTGATTTAAACAATGATGAAAAAGTTAATGTAGGGAATGTGATTGAAGTGATGAAAAAATAAAAGATTCATAAAATTAATTTTTAGTTAAAATGAAATATGATTAACACCAAAATTTAAAATTTACCCTTGAAGATGCTCTAAGTAACAAACCAATATATTACAGTACCAAGTTAATAATCATCAATTTCTTTATTTTATTCTAAAATGAAAATATATATAAAGATCCACGCAGGTGGCCACATCACACATTAGGATTATAAAAATGCATGTTAAGTATTTTTTGTACTTGATTTGTTTAAGCATCAAATATTCGGATTAGTTAAAGGGTTGTTAGTTGGATTAGGGTGTGGCTTCTCAAGAGGTGGAGTGGGTTAAAGTGGTTGATTTCAATTTGATGATAAAAACTACATACAATTTTAGTTACTGTTTGATTAGAACAGTAGTTATATATATATATAATTTCCTTAACAATTTATTTTAGTTTATTCAAAGTATTTGTAAAGAATCTGATCCAATCTTGTTATTTTGTGATTTTCCATTCTTTTATCAAATTAGCCAGTTAGGGGAATCAACCACATTTTACAAAAGTGTAGATATTTGCATTAAGAGGATGTGATTTCGTTGTCGATTTATTATGTTTGAGCCAATGTCTTCTCATTAGTTTCATTATGCAAATTTTGAAGGCTTACCATTTAATATTGGGAGTTATTACGTGTACCTGGCTATTGAAGGCTTACCATTTAAAATTGGGAGTTGATACGTGTACCTGGCTATTTGACTCGGTTGCACCAGAATTTTGGGATATTTCGACTGTGTAGCACCAACTAATGTATGTAACACCGACTTATTATTTTATATTAATAAAAAAATATTTTGTAGTGAAATTTACTCATTTGGAAACATTAATTGATTCTCAAATAAAACAACAAATAACCATCATCTATAAAACTAAATTCAGTCATGCATTATTTAAATTTCATTAATCACAGAGAAGCAGACAATAGCAGTACGTATTAAAAATGAATAAATAAAAAAATGTAAATTAATACACAAATTCAAAATTGTGATTAATTGTTGTATCATATTAAAAATGCATTTAAAACCTTAAAACGACTTACATCCAAGAATGTATAGTTGGAATCCTTCAGACCAAGTATTTAATCAAAAAAAAAAAAAATGGTCATTGAGAAATTAGCTCGTCCAAGTATTGTAATTTCTAGTTAAAAACAAATACTAATCTAACAAGAAGCCTGAATTTGATCTCGGGTACTATAACGACCTGATCCGCACAGTAACAATATTATCTGCTCTGGGCCCAACTGGTCCGCACGACTTTAAAACGTGTCGTTACTATGTGGATCCAACTTTGCACATAAGTAGCACATCCCCCTTCCGCACCCAAGCGATGTGGGACTATCTCCCCCCTTTGTAGCTTGCCAACCCCTCTTGAGCCTGAGCCTATTGGGCTCCAACCCTCACCCTCCTCCTCCCCCTCAGGTCCGTCCACACAAGAGTCTCCACAGGTACCATCCAGTGCAACCTAATTCTTCTAAACCAATAAAGCTCCATTTTCAACTCTTTCACTAAATTCCATTTTATTCTTATTATTTGATTGTTAGGTTTTCTTATTTTGTAGTATTGACACAAATTTCCTTCTTAATTATCACCATCCATGATAGCTGATATATATATATATATATATATTTTTTTTTTCTATATCTTAGTTAAAGTACTTGTAACTTGCATTTTAATATGTTATTATCTTTTGGCTTTCAACTTCATAAAGTGTGGCGTGATACCATGGTTTGAAAACTTTTTTTACTTTAAACCAAAAAAATAAATTTAATTTCTACTTTGAAAAAGCAAAATATAGTTATCATAAAAGTTTAGGTGTGCATTCAACTTTTCCATTAGTTTCTTCATATTTCTAATTTCTGCAACTTTTTCTGCCTAGTAAAATATTACCAAGACAAACAACCACACTCATGATTCAACTAGATCGTGAAATTAGAATGTGGTAATTTCACTCTTTAAAAATATAACCACAACAAAGGAGGGGCAAAAGGGTAATTTCACCCGGCCAGGCGTGAAAACCAGGCCGGCTACCCAGGCTCCCTAGAATTTATGTTGATTGAGACATTTTCATTTTCTTTGTATGAGACCTCTCGAGCTCTACCTAACTTGTTTTGATTGTTAATTATATATGGTGTATATTGATCATTTGTAAGTAGCCAAGTGTTTTTTTGTTAAGTTTTACCTAATATATTGATTGTGAGTGTAGTTGAAAGGGATTGTTAGCTTACGTGAAGTGCCTATCGTTTAGTTCACTTGCATATCCTCCCTTTTAAAATAGATGATAATCCAACCTCAACATGGGTAGCTAATAATACAAGTGTTAGGAAATAATTGTATCTCCAATACAAACAGAGGCGAAAGAGATAAGAACATACCTTCCATTCCATTTCTTACCTCGTTCCCTCCCACCTTACTTGTCGAAGTTTACTGTATGTATATATGGGTAAGAGTACTTTCAGAACGACTTAAAAATGTCTATAGCTAGAGCTAGCAAAGCAAGCGAGCGAGTTTCCTAATTGCATGTCAATCACTTTCAGCATGCATGGCTTCCAGCCTTCAACTTAATTGAATCACTTGATAAAAAATGATGAATTATATATTTTATACCTATTGCTATTACAAGGTTTAGCTATCTCGATCGCTTTCTACATACATAACCAGCTGCCCAACAATGATGAAGAATTTTATAATTTTGGAGAACTATCATCTCTCTATTCATTATGCATTTGTCATTTATGCCGCCTCGATGAAATATCTTAGTAACTAGTATTAGTTTATTTGGTACTTGAACCTACAAATAAACACCAACTTCTACTACGTGATACAATAAACACTTGTAGCAATATGCTTAATTCTACTTTAACAGGATTGTTTTTAATATATAGATGTGCGACAAGTTGAAGATCATCCCGCTGTTCCTTATGTTGATGTACATTGATGGACGCTCTTCTTTCAACCTGTCACAAAATCTGTTGTTACTAAAAACCTATTATACTAGCTAGTAGTGTGTCTATTTTTAACATGAAGCGTGCTCTATGAAATAAGCCAAATTTGCGCACAACACACCACTTGATAAGAAGAAAAATCAAATTAATATATGTTCTCATTCGTCACGTCACGTAAAGTAACACTAAATTCTCAAAATAGAGGCCGTTCCAAAGGTTACAATTTAGGGAATGGGGAGTCCAAATTAAAGATTGAAAATGAAAGAGGTCGGAAAATGGTGATAATGACTAGTACTGATCTCCCCTTTGTTGCATGCAATACACCTACTCTCTTTTGAAGTCTCCAACAAAACATATTTAGTGGATGTCCACTGGGAAATCACTATCCATGGTGTAATCTAGTCATACAGGATAGGAACATGATCTACAGTCAAAGGCATAGCTATAGTGAAGAGAAGATGGGGGGAAAGATGGATGAGTTGTTGAAAAAACACGTGTGTTACCAAATGATAATTTTACAAGTCAATGTTAATTAGCTAGTCCTGCACTAGCATGACAGTGATCTCGATCAATAAATATATTCCATCACATGATTTCTTTGCCATTTTAAAATACTAATAAGTAGACATGTACAAGTATGTTAGTTAGGGTTGTAATGTAGGCATCTCCTCTCCTCAGTTGATGAATTAAACCAAGTAAGGTTTTGTCAACCACAAAGGTTCTCTTTGATTTGATTGTTATTATCTATTTTTGTATTCTTGCAAAGTGGGTAGGTTAACGATTAAAAATTCAAGCCCTTTTGGCTTTTTGAATAGTCTAGCTCACATTCCATATTATAGAAATGGGACAAGTCTTTCATTTTCACATATGCACGATAACCCACTAATTTATCGGTTCAAGTCTCCGAAACTCACATGCATCATATTAACTGGGGATCCGGTTCACATTCAACAATACACTGATCAAAGTTAAACCCCCCCCCCCCAACCGGACAGATTTGTTTAGTTTTGTTTCAGTTTCTGCTTCCAACCATAGATCACCTTCTTACCACACCAATAACCACAAACCTTTGGGGACTTCTTCATACTTCACTGCTGGAACTATACCTCAAAATAGTAACCATCAATCTTCCATCACTGTCTCAGAAACCCTCAACTACAACTAAGTTTTCTTCATCCACCACCCCTACCTCAAATTTAACTTTCCCATTCCTCCTATCACTAGACTAACCCCAACACAAATGAAACTAAGGCTGATAAGGGGATATGCTATAATTGTGATGAACATTTCAGACCTGGCCACCATTGCAAACAACAACTCTACATGCTAGTGTAAAAGAATGAGCCTACAGAGGAGCAATACCCTGACATATCAGACACTGAAAATTTATTAGTACAAGTTTTCTATCCATGCCCTTCGTGGCAACCATTCTTCCAACACCATTATTATCAAATGTCACCTTAAGAAAAGACCTATTTTTATTCAAATTGATACTAACAACACTCATTCATTCATTAATCCTACTGTCATTAAAGAAACCCAATGGCCTACTAGACTCACTCCACAAATGTTAGTCAAAGTAGCTAATGGACAACAAATAATCAGCAATGCCATTTGTCCTACCCTTAAATGGACAATGCAGGGTTACAATTTCATGGGCACAATGAGGGTACTTCCCTTGGGAAGGTATGATATGGTTTTAGGTGGGGATTGGCTAAAACCTTTTGGAGACATTATCATTAATCTTCAGAAATTGCAGGTTATCTTACATTGGAAGAATACCAAGATAACCCTGCAAGGTGTATAGGACAATGTTTCCTTCTACTACTTAGAGCCCACTAGACTCACAAAATTATTCAAAAAACATACCCTTGCATTCTGAGGTCAATTATTCTCCATTACAAAACCTTCATCAGTCCCTAACGGTCGACCTGAAATTGCCTTGTTCATTGATGAATTTCAAGTAATTTTTCCAGTCCTTGTCTTCTCTTCCACCCCATAGAACCTTAGACCCCAAAATACCCTTGAAGCTTAATACAATTCCACCTTCTCAACAGCCTTATAAAATACCTTGCATGCAGAAAACTATAGTGGAACAACTGGTTACAGAGATGTTAGAGTCTGGCATAATTCAACATTCCCACAGCCCTTTTGCAACTCCAATACTCTTAGTCAGAAAGAAAGATTCTTCTTGGAGGTTCAGTGTAGATTATATGAGGTTGAATGAGATAATAATAAAAGACAAATTTCCTATGCCTTTGATTGATGAGTTGTTAGATGAGTTACATGGTGCAACCATCTTTTCTAAGATTGATTTAAGGTCAGGGTATCATCAAATATTAGTACATTCTCTTGACATCCACAAAACAACATTTGAAACTCATCATGGGTATTTTGAGTTTAGGGTAATGCCATTTGATTTAACCAATGCACCAACAACTTTTCAAGCCCTCACGAATCAAGTTTTTCAACCCTACCTCAGAAAATTCATCTTAGTGTGTTTTTGTGACATTTTCATTTACAATTCTTTTTTTGACCAACATCTCAATCACTTAAAACTCGCTTTTTTTTTTCTTTTTTTTTTGAGAACTCATAGTCTCTTTGTAAAATTTCTAAGTGCTCTTTTGGACAACAACACTTAGAGTACCTAGGATATGTCATCTCGCTGATGGAGTAGTTGCTGACCCTACTAAGATAGAAGCAATGGTTCATTGGCCTACTCCCTCTTCATTGAAACACCTAAGAGGATTCTTGGGTCTCACATGGTACTATAAAATGGTTTTCAGGAACTATGGTTATATTGCAAAGCCTTTGACTGATTTACTGAAGAAGAATGCATTCTCTTGGTCTCCTTCAGTTAACATAGCCTTCCAGGAACTTAAACATGCCATGTCTTCCACTCCTGTCATAGTATTGTCTGATTTTTCCTCTCCTTTCTACATAGAGACTGATGCAAGTTCCAGAGGGTTGGGTTGTTTTAACTTAGCAAGGACATCCCATTGCTTACGTTAGTAAGTCTCTCTAAGTCCAAGAAACCTAGGTCTATCAACCTATGAAATGGAGTTGTTGGCCATAGTCATGGTTGTAAAGAAGTAGAGATCTTACCTTTTTATGATCCAAAAATTTTCATCCTAACTTATCATTATAGCATTAAGCACTTCCTAGCCCAAAAGGTCACGACACTATTACAACAAAGGTGGCTTACAAAATTGCTTGGCTATGATTATGAAATTGCCTATAAAAAATGGACTGAAAATAATGCAGCTGATGCTCTGTCAATAGGGGATTCTGTGATACTTGTTGGCTCTATCCACTATGGAACCTCAATGGTTACAGGATGTACTGCTCAGTTATGATATTGATGTGCAGTCCAAGCTCTGATCACAAAGTTTGCTAGTTAACTCTCAAGCTGTTCCTAATTTCTCCTTGCACAATGGACTGCTACGCCACAAAAATTGTCTGTACATTGGCTCTAATGGGAACTTGAGGTGTTAAATACTCAACACTATCCACAACTCTGCTATTGGAAGACATTCATGAATTCAAGCTTCCTATCAGAGATTGAAGCAACACTTTATTGGCCAGGGATGAAGCAACAACTTATTACATTCATCACTTCTTGTGATATCTGTCAGAGAAATAAGTTTGACCAGGCTGCATATAGGGGTTTTTGCAACCATTATCTATTCCAGAGCAAGTATGGCATCATATTAGCATGGACTTCATCGAAGGTCTTCCATCTTCTAATGGTAAGTCTGTCATTTTTGTAGTAGTGGACAGGTTGACTAAATATAGTCATTTCTTGGCACTATCACACCCATACACTGCCTCTATGGTTGCTGATACATTTTTTTAGTTTGTCAATAAGTTACATGGCCTACCATCCACTACACCAAATTGGCATTTTTGTAACAATCCAAAAAATAACAACACTTTTGAACTATAACAATCCACAAAGCAATTTTACACATTTTTACAAACAAAGTGATTCAATAATTGTATCACCACAAATAGTATGGGCTTACAAGTGATGCTATTCATGGTGATCTAATTTATTGTATCACTTTTTTAGTGTAGCTATTTTTCATTTTGTTGACTAAATTTAGTTTTGACTTGAAATTGTTTGGTGGATTGTAATAGCTCAAAAGTGTTACTATTTTTTAAGTTGTTACAAATATGCCAATTTGGTGTAGTGATCCTCAGTAGTGTTTGATAGAGACAAAATATTCTTGAGTGCTTTTTGGCAAGACCAGTTTACTGCGTTGGGCACATCATTAGCCATGAGTGTTGCCTATCACCCCCAATCAGATGGGCAAATGGAGAGGATTAATGCTTGCTTGGAGAATTATCTTAGGTGCATGAATGGACACACACCAAATAAATGGTCTAAATGGCTTTACTTGGCAAAGCATTGGTTTAATACATCCTTCCACACTAGCCTTCAAATTACTCCATTCCAAGCTTTGTATGAATACTCTCCACCCCTCTTAGCCTTACCTCCACTCTTACCATTTAGACTATCCAACATCACTAGCTGAAAGAGAACACGTGCTGCAAATCATGAAGGATGATCTACACAAGGCTCATGAGAAGATGAAGCTCTATGTTGACCGCCATAGAACTGAAAGAGAGTTTAATGTAGGTGATTGGGTATACTTGAAATTGCAGCCCTACTGCCAAGCATCAGTCCAATTACGCCGAAATTTAAAGCTTTCAGCCAAGTTCTATGGTCCCTTTTAGGTGCTCGAACACAGTGACAGGGTTGCATAGACTTCAACTTCCAACAGGGTCTCAAATACACCTTGTTTTTCTTGTATCACAACTCAAGAAGAAGCTTGGTCAGCTAACCCAAGCTAGGGGTGGGCATCCCATCCCGCGATCCCGATCCCGTCCCGTCCCGATTTTTCCGGGTCTTAATAGGATTGAATAATTTCATCTCGATCCCGTCCCGTCCCGATCTAAAATGGGATGAAGATTTTCAATCCCGTCCCGAGCTAATTTTTTAATATTTATTATTAATATTTTATTTATTTATTTATTTTTATTCATATAAACTTACAGATGACTGACAGAAACTCATGGTGTTTGCATTTGAATCCTTTCTGGGATCTTCATCTTTTGATGTTCAAGATTGCATTTAAATTTCATTTATTTTATTTTGGGTTTTATATATTATGTAATATCGATATAGACTATATATTAGTGTCTCTTGAGGCTATCATTTATGGGTTTATCTGAAGTTTCAAGGAGAAAACAGATGAAAACAAAAGCAAATTGAACTCTCCCAAACATCCCAACTAGATTAGCACTTGAGGGAGGTTTGCAATCAATCATGTGCTCGTCACGTATACAATGTTATAAGCATCTTGAGAGACATATTCAGACATGTCTTTTTTATCCATTATTAATTTGGTTTAAGACTAAAGTCTGCTAGGTAATATGCTACTCACCCTCGGGCAATAGGAGTTATCTTGTAGTGTCAGAGAATGTATATTCAAGAGCTGATCTGGTTTACGAGACCTTGGGTTTTCCATGGGGCCGTCTCTATATTGGTGGGTATTTCATTGTTTAGGTTTATCCATAACTATTTCCAGATTCATGCAATGTGCTTGTAGGTTTAAGAAAGTTATCTAAGGTATTTCACTGTTTAGGTGCTGATCCCGTCCCGTCCAGATCCCGTATGAATGGGATGGGTATATCTCGTCCCATCCCGTCCCGTGCCCACCCCTAACCCAAGCTCTCCCAACCTCCCTATGGTCGATAACAATGGCACTTTTGTTGCACAACCTATCGCCATCTTAGTTCGTTGTATGGTCCCTCGCCACAATCAAGCTCTCACCCAAGTACTCGTTCATTGGTCAAATTCATCTACAGACGATGCCACTTGGGAAGATTAGCCACACTTCCATGTAGGGGTGGGCAAACGAGTCGAGGAACCGCGAATTAAAACCGAATGCTCCAAACGGTTCGAATTTTAAATTTGTAATTTTGATACGGTCCAAATTGGTCTGAATCTGTTATAAAACGGTCTGAATCTAGTTCCAATTATTTAAAATGAAATGATTCGGTTCCAATCTGTTTTAAATAACATTGTACACATGTCTTAACATTAGTAGAGGTTACAAAATGTAAACCTAAAATGGAAAAAGAGTAAAACATCAAAGCAAACCTCATATCTTCTCTTTCTCTTTCACTCACTACAGATCTTCTCTTTTTCCACTGTAAAGAGTCTCTACTCTCCACCACCGTCGGTCCATTTTCTCCAAAAGAAGACATCTCAAACAAAGAGCTTGGACTAATTTCTTTCCAATTTCAGTTTATTCGATCTCTGTTGAGTTTTGAGATAGTCCGACGATTGTGACAATTTGATGAAAACAATCTGAGCCAATATATAAATTCATTTTTCTGACATCTCTCTTCCATCGCCCAAACATCTCCGAGAAATTCTAGGTGTCGAGGAAACCAGCGAGGGGAGGGAGGTGGCGGGGTGGAGACCGTTCACCTCCCTCGTTTCCTCGCTGGTTTCCTCGACACCTAGAATTTCTCAACATCTCCTCACCAAAAACCCAAAGAAACATAAGTGACACTGACTGGCATAACTCACTTAAAGCTTCGCGCTTCTATGTTCGTGTTTTTTTTTTGTTGAGGGGTTTCCTTGGGACCAAGTATTTTGAATTTCTATAGGCTTTGATATCTTAGGGGTTTGTTTGTTTTTAATCAAGGGTTCTCTTCGATTAGTACCTTCAAAAAAGACAACTGTCTTCAGGAAAGGTTCCCCCTGCATCAATTTTTTTTTTTATAATGAAGACATCTTTTTTCTGGATTGATACTCTGCAAGCGACTCTTGAGTAAGTTTATATGATTTTGTGAGAGTTCAATTTTGTTCAACCAAATACGGTACCTCAAGAACATTTTAAACTCAAATTGATGGAGAGTCCCATCCCATGGTTTGATAATGCTATTGCTACGTACTAAAGGCAATGGGTTTACGGTATTGATCCCCATAAAAGAGAAGAGATGAATACATTAAGGGTTCCCTCCCATCAAGGAATGAAAAAACATTGTTGTTTAAAAGTTTTACAGGTGGATGGAATACTGGCCATGGTCAACAACTGTGCAAGCAGCAAAAATATTTGAAGAAATAATAATGACAAATGCAATGACTTTCTCTTTCTCCATTAATTCCTCCTGACTATCTATGGTGAAAGGTTTTTCTTTGAAAGTTAGAAAGGTTGTTCCATCAAGTTGGAGGCTTATTAATGGAGTGACTGGGAATAAGGAGGCCGGGGCTAAGAGAAGGAATCATACCCTTGCTGAGGAATCATACATGAGAGCATTCTTTTTATCAGTTCCCATATGCAAATATGGAAATATGATATTGTTAGAAATAAAATATGGGTTTCAACTTGTTTACATAATATATACAACCTTGAAGGGATAGTTGAAAATGTGGAGAAGATTTAATGCATATCACTACAGACTTATGACAGATTTCCGGTAAGGAACGACCAATATAAAAATGGATACAAAGAAAGGTCTATTGAATTAAATTCATATGCTCTTTTAATGTGATCAAACTGGATGTGAGTGACGTTGCAGATACATATGCTACTGCTACGTTTGCTTAAAAGTTTTTTTTTTAAAAATAAAATAAAAAAAAAAAAGTGGGAGGAAAGGAAGTACAAAGATTAAATATGTAATTGAAGTAGACTGCCGCGCTCGAAAGCTAGTTTAAAAATAATCCATAATGCATAGTTTTGTCAAATCGGTTTAATTGAATTTCAATTCAGTTTGAATTTAGATTAAACCAAATGATAGGGTTGAGTTTGCAGTTTCATGTTGAAATCGAACCA
Organism: Berberis vulgaris; assembly: GCA_963556465.1. Classification (NCBI taxonomy): domain Eukaryota; kingdom Viridiplantae; phylum Streptophyta; class Magnoliopsida; order Ranunculales; family Berberidaceae; genus Berberis; species Berberis vulgaris. Next base: position 56,015,080 of record OY747132.1, read on the forward strand.
TAAACAACCATAACACGGATCAAGGGGGGCTCGTGCGCACAAAGCGCAGGACCCCCTCATAAATGGCATCTAACGGCTCTTACACATCACCCCTCTCTCTCATTAAATCACACATCACACTCACCTCTCTCTCTCATTTTAGCCGCAGAAACCAATCTCACAATAACACAGTCTGTCTCTCCTCTTAGTTCACCCAAAACAGAGCACTTGAAAATGGAGGTCCTAATTCCCTCACCTCTCACTTCTCCCTACATCAGCTCACCTCGCAGTCCGACACATTTCGGAGGAGGTAAAGATCATCATCATCTTTACTACAGCAGCGCTCCTTCCAGCCCTTCTCGTGTCGCCGATTTCTATCGCAGCTTCAACAATTTCTCGTTCAACAACAGAAACCATGATCAAGCTCAAGATCAAGATGGAAACACCCATCATCGTGATGATGATGATAAAGAAGAAAAAGAAGATGATGATGATTTTGCTTTCAACTTCAGTAGGCAAGTCAGTAAAACTTCTTTGAGTGCAGACGAGCTGTTCGATGGCGGAAAGATCCGACCTATACAACTTGATAACAATAACAAAGGAGCTGAAGAAGAAGCAAGAATTCGAAGACCCAGATCGCCAAATGAGTCCCCGAGAGAGGGGAGATAACAATAATAGATTTCTCTCCCAAATTTTGCTTTAAATTTCAAGTTAGATTCCACAAAATTTTCCTTCTTCATGTGAACTCCATATTTCTAATCTCTCTATATTGCTAAAGTACCAGAAGACTTAGAAGTGAGAGAGAGAGAGAGAGAGAGAGAGAGAGAGAGAGAGAGAGAGAGAGAGAGAGAGAGAGAGAGAGAGAGAGAGAGAGAGTTGAGTGTGATGTGTGATGTGTGATTTAATGAGAGAGGGGTGATGTGTGAGGGCCGTTAGATACCATTTACTTTAATCCAACGGCTTCAATTTGAGCACATGAGGGGTCTTGCGCTTTGTGCGCATGAGCCCACCTCGATCCCCATAACACCACTTCATTTACCACGTTTAGGGGTATAGTCATCGGATAATGGGGGACAAACCTATTTATTACTTCTTCTTTTTTGTGGTATTAGGACAACATGCATATGTAGTTTTACATAGGGCTAAATTTTAGGTGCCTTAAGGCGGTTTTGAAAAGGTGGTAGCCTTTACATAAAGATTTTACAACATTAGAAAACTTATTGACATTTAACACAACATTATATACACGAAACATAAAAATTTACGTGGAGAAAACAAATTAATAATTTGCAGTAATAAACCTATTTAAAGGAATCAAGAAAATGTAGAACAAGGGTCGACATTAGGGGTGGGCACGGGACGGGATGGGACGAGATATACCCATCCCGTTCATACGGGATCGGGACGGGACGGGATGGGAAAAACTCTATCCCGACCTCGTCCCATTCCAAACGGGTTCGGGACGGGACGGGATCAGCTGAGTCTATTGTAAGGCAAGTCCTGTTAAGTAATTCAATGCTGGAAATTAAGAACGATGGATGACCTTACGCTAACCATCATTATTGGTTATTTGAAATGACATGCCCCATAGATAATAACCGATTAGGACTTTACTACAATGTTATCAACATAAACTAAACATTGATGGGGGGCATCCATTTACTAAAAAGCCAAGAAAATTTATAACAGTTGAACTCAACTTCCATGAAAAAGAAAAACCTGGACAATGGTGGAAGTGAGGCAAGCAAAACAAATAACATATGTCATAGTCAAGAAGAAGCTGAGTTGGAGAGGTCCTTCCTGCTCGTATGATTCAACATCAAACTTAAAGCTAGAATCCACAATGGCTGAGATATTGAATGTTCGTCCTGTGGACATGAATAGCCCATCTGAGAATATAGGAAAGGCCTTGGCTTGGTATACATTGTGCCGGTAAGCAATTGGAGTGATAACATATGTGATGAGAATGAACCCAGCAGCAATGTTAGCAGTGGCAAACCATGGACCTGCTAGGGGATCGGACTTCCAAGATAAGAGGATATATATAGAGGACCAATAAAGTCCAATAGCCGCAAGACCAAGGCCATGAAGTCCAATAGCCCCAAGACATTTGCATGGCTAATGCCTAGCCTCTTACTAGTAGAGAGATATACCAAACATGAGATGACCAAATTAATCAAAATTTTAACCTTGGAGATGTTTCTGAAACTAAATAAATGGGAAGAAATGTGTTGCGCGATTTGCATTTGTAGAATAAGGAATTGGAATAGAAATTAGAAATTATATTTGTATGGGCATCCACAATTCTAAAATAAATAATAAAATAAAAATATTAATAATTAATATTAATTAATTAGTTCGGGACGGGACGGTATTGGCGGGATTGAAAATCTTCATCCCATCCCATCCCATTCTAGATCGGGACGGGACGGGATCGGGATGAAATTATTCAATCCCATTAAGACCCGGAAAAATCGGGACGGGAACGGGATCGCGGGATGGGATGCCCACCCCTAGTCGACATCCTAGGCCTTATTTCTTCTCAACCCTTAAGTTACTTTATATCTAATAGGTGGATTTTTAGAATTGGAAACCCATTCTCGTACTTGAGTTATGTGGTTATCCTCTTCCCTGTTCCCACCTTTGAAGAGATTTACTTGTCTATTTGGAATATCAAGTGTTCTATTTGGGGATTCCTTCAATATGTGGGAAGACCCGTCATCCGAATACCATATCTCTGTTTGATTCCATAACAGACCTTATTATTTAGGAAGAAGGATGACAAAAGGAATGGGATCAACCTACTATTGAAATGTTTTCCCCCATCAGATAGCTATGGCTATTTTGGACACTCCCATTAGACATTCGAATGAACAAGATGAGCTTATTTGAAAGCATGAGACCAAATGAGTATTCACTGTGAAATCGGCCTATTGATCTTTCAAGAGTGAGACGACGGTTTTATCTAATGCATCTTCATCTAGAGGAGATGATAGGAGATTGCTCCAAGGTATTTGCAAACTCAAGATTCTTCATCGAGTTCAACTTTTTCTCTGAAAATTTTATAAAGGACTGCTTCCTGTGGGGGAGGTCCTTAGACAACATCATATAGCAATGAGTGATGAATGCCCACTTTGCAACACAGAAAAGGAAACATCAAGGCATGGTCTTTTTCAGTGTCCTCTTGCGTCCAAGTGTGGGGTATGTCTAACATACCTGTTAGATGAGATAGAGTGGATTTTTCTCATGAAAAATATTTTCTGGAGTTCTTGTGGTACATGTACACAAGCGGGTATGAAAGGAGCAAGGCATGGTTAGAGCAGTTGCAGTCCTAGATCATAGTTGGCAGGCTAGAAATAGTCTAGTCTTTGAATACAAAAAAATTCAGAGTACGGATGATAGCAAGACTTACAGATAGTTCAATTATATTCTAGCAGGATTCAAGTAATATGGAACAACAACAATCAAATTCCAATGATATCAGAATTGACACACCACAAGGAAACACAAATACAAATAATTTTTCTATCTCAACAATCTTTGAGCATGCAAAGATATTAGCATGTCATGAATTTATCATGTTGGTCACTAACGTTGTTTTCCACGGGAACAAGTATGATGGTTGTTTTGCTTTCTACGCGACTGATGCAGACGGTAAGATAATAGAGATTAGGGGTGGGCATTTAATTCCTCCTGACTATGGTGAAAGGTTTTTCTTTGAAAGTTAGAAAGGTTGTTCCATCAAGTTGGAGGCTTATTAATGGAGTGACTGGGAATAAGGAGGCCAGGGCTAAGAGAAGGAATCATACCCTTGCTGAGGAATCATACATGAGAGCATTCGTATCATCAGTTCCCATATGCAAAAATGGAAATATGATATTGTTAGAAATAAAATATGGGTTTCAACTTGTTTACATAATATATACAACCTTGAAGGGATAGTTGAAAATGTGGAGAAGATTTAATGCATATCACTACAAGACTTATGACAGAGTTCCGGTAAGGAACGACCAATATAAAAATGGATACAAAGAAAGGTCTATTGAATTAAATTCATATGCTCTTTTAATGTGATCAAACTGGATGTGAGTTACGTTGCAGATACATATGCTACTGCTACGTTTGCTTAAAATTTTTTTTTTTAAAATAAAATAAAAAAAAAAAGTGGGAGGAAAGGAAGTACAAAGATTAAATATGTAATTGAAGTAGACTGCCGCGCTCGAAAGCTAGTTTAAAAATAATCGATAATGCATAGTTTTGTCAAATCGGTTTAATTGAATTTCAATTCAGTTTGAATTTAGATTAAACCAAATGATAGGATTGAGTTTGCAGTTTCATGTTGAAATCGATCCATAAACAACCATAACACGGATCGAGGGGGGCTCGTGCGCACAAAGCGCAGGACCCCCTCATGTGCACAAATTCAAGCCATTGGATTAAAGTAAATGGCATCTAACGGCTCTTACACATCACCCCTCTCTCATTAAATCACACATCACACTCACCTTTCTCTCTCATTTTAGTCGCACAAACCAATCTCACAACAACACAGTCTGTCTCTCCTCTTAGTTCACCCAAAACAGAGCACTTGAAAATGGAGGTCTTAATTCCCTCACCTCTCACTTCTCCCTACATCAGCTCACCTCGCAGTCCGACACATTTTGGAGGAGGTAAAGATCATCATCATCTTTACTACAGCAGCGCTCCTTCCAGCCCTTCTCGTGTCGCCGATTTCTATCGCAACTTCAACAATTTCTCGTTCAACAACAGAAACCATGATCAAGCTCAAGATCAAGATGGAAACACCCATCATCGTGATGATGATGATAAAGAAGAAGAAGAAGAAGAAGAAGAAGAAGAAGAAGAAGAAGAAGAAGAAGAAGAAGAAGATGATGATGATTTTGCTTTCAACTTCAGTGGGCAAGTCAGTAAAACTTCTTTGAGTGCAGACGAGTTGTTCAATGGCGGAAAGATCCGACCTATACAACTTGATAACAACAACAGAGGAGCTGAAGAAGAAGCAAGAATTCGAAGACCCAGATCGCCAAATGAGTCCCCGAGAGAGGGGAGATAACAATAATAGATCTCTCTCCCAAATTTTGCTTTAAATTTCAAGTTAGATTCCACAAAATTTTCCTTCTTCATGTGAATTCCATTTTTCTAATCTCTCCATATTGCTAAAGTACCAGAAGACTTAGAAGTGAGAGTGGGAGAGAGGGGAGAGAGAGAGAGAGAGTTGAGTGTGATGTGTGATTTAATGAGAGAGGGGTGATGTGTGAGAGCCGTTAGATACCATTTACTTTAATCCAACGGCTTGAATTTGTGCACATGAGGGGGTCTTGCGCTTTGTGCGCATGAGCCCCCCTCGATCCCCATAACACCACTTCATTTTCCACGTTTAGGGGTGTAGTCATCGGATAATGGGGGACAAACCTATTTATTACTTCTTCTTTTTTGTGGTATTAGGACAACATGCATATGTAGTTTTACATAGGGCTAAATTTTAGGTGCCTTAAGGCGGTTTTGAAAAGGTGGTAGCCTTTACATAAAGATTTTAAAACATTAGAAAACTTATTGACATTTAACACAACATTATATACACGAAACATAAAAATTTACGTGGAGAAAACAAATTAATAATTTGCAGTAATAAACCTATTTAAAGGAATCAAGAAAATGTAGAACAAGGGTCAACATCCTAGGCCTTATTTCTTCTCAACCCTTAAGTTACTTTATATCTAATAGGTGGATTTTTAGAATTGGAGACCCATTCTCGTACTTGAGTTATGTGGTTATCCTCTTCCCTGTTCCCACCTTGGAAGAGATTTACTTGTCTATTTGGAATATCAAGTGTTCTATTTGGGGATTCCTTCAATATGTGGGAAGACCCGTCATCCGAATACCATATCTCTGTTTGATTTCATAACAGACCTTATTATTTAGGAAGAATGATGACAAAAGGAATGGGATCAACCTACTATTGAAATGTTTTCCCCCATCAGATAGATATGGTTATTTTGGACACTCCCATTAGACATTCGAATGAACAAGATGAGCTTATTTGAAAGCATGAGACCAAATGAGTATTCACTGTGAAATCGGCCTATTGATCTTTCAAGAGTGAGACGACGGTTTTATCTAATGCATCTTCATCCAGAGGAGATGATAGGAGATTGCTCCAAGGTATTTGGAAACTCAAGATTCTTCATCGAGTTCAACTTTTTCTCTGAAAATTTTATAAAGGACTGCTTTCTGTGGGGGAGGTCCTTAGACAACATCATATAGCAATGAGTGATGAATGCCCACTTTGCAACACAGAAAAGGAAACGTCAAGGCATGTTCTTTTTCAGTGTCCTCTTGCGTCCAAGTGTGGGGTATGTCTAACATACCTGTTAGATGAGATAGAGTGGATTTTTCTCATGAAAAATATTTTCTGGAGTTCTTGTGGTACATGTACACAAGCGGGTATGAAAGGAGCAAGGCATGGTTAGAGCAGTTGCAGTCCTAGATCATATTTGGCAGGCTAGAAATAGTATAGCCTTTGAATACAAAAAAATTCAGAGTACGGATGATAGCAAGACTTACAGATAGTTCAATTATATTCTAGCAGGATTCAAGTAATATGGAACAACAACAATCAAATTCCAATGATATCAGAATTGACACACCACAAGGAAACACAAATACAAATAATTTTTCTATCTCAACAATCTTTGAGCATGCAAAGATATTAGCAGGTCATGAATTTATCATGTTGGTCACTAACGTTGTTTTCCACAGGAACAAGTATGATGGTTGTTTTGCTTTCTACGCGACTGATGCAGACGGTAAGATAATAGAGATTAGGAGTGGGCATTTAGGACCGAAAACCCGGACCGAACCGACAATGTATCACCCCGTAATTTTTGTACTTACTGAATTTTTATATTTTTGTGTGATTGTCTTCATTAAGTTATGGGCATACGTATGAGCTATTTGTTTGTCCATGTGATGTGTAGTTTGTTTATTTAAGAATTAATTTCCTACTTACCTTCCTCTACCGAATCTCAGGACGAGATTCTTTTGAGTTGTATATATTGTAATACCCGCCTAATTAAATAAATATAAAAATTTCTTATTTATTAATTGGGACATATATGGTAATCTCATTTATTGGGAAAAATATTTGTTTTGTTTGCCATGGCTAAATTGAATAAGGTGTTTGTATTTAGCCAAAATTTTGTAAACCCTAATGTTGATGGGTTGCTACTAAATTGTATTTGGACTTGGTTTTGGGCTTTCATAAACTAATGGTTAAGGTATTGGTTAGAGGGAAATAAATGTTAAAAGAATAAGAGATGAGTGATGGTTGTGTTTAGCCAAATAAACCCCAATTAAAAAACTCATTTAAGCCCTAGCCTCCTTTTTCTCTCTGGATACACACAGAAGAAAAGAAAAACTTACGTTGAAAAAGGTGGGAGGTGCTGAAGGAAGAAATTTGCTCAAATCTTGGGATTCTTACAAAAACAGGTGAGTAAAACTCTATCCCTAGACATTTTGATTTTATTTACATCTTTAATGGAAAAAAATTTTGATTTGACATTGTTGGTTTGATTTATACCTTTAATGAAAAATCGATTTGAAATCTTGGTTTGATTTAAACCTTAAGTGAGAAAAAAAAAAAAAAAACGAATTGACATCACTGTTCATGTTGCGGTTTTACTATTACTGTTCCTATTACAGTTCCTGTTTCTATTACTGTTACTGTTTCTATTACTGTTACTGTTCCTATTACTGTTACTGTTACTATTACCGTTTCTGTTCCTATTATTGTTCCTGTTCCTATTACAGTTCATGTTTCTATTACTGTTACTGTTCATGTTCCTGTTCCTATTACAGTTCATGTTTCTATTACTGTTACTGTTCCTGTTCCTGTTCTTATTCCTGTTTCTATTACTGTTCCTGTTCATATTACTGTTACTATTACTGTTCCTGTTTGATGTCACTGTTCACTGTTCCGATTTTACATCACTGTTTTTGTTCCTGTTCCGATTTTACATCACTGTTTCTGTTCCTGTTCCTGTTCCTGTTTGACATCACTGTTCACTGTTCCGGTTTTACATCAATGTTTCAGATCCTGTTCACATATCTACTACTTTTTACTTGATTAAAATCAGTCACAGTAGTTGTAAGCATGGAATAGGATTACATCCAGTAAGATGGGATGATACCCAAGATTTTGCTAGTGCATTATCCTAACACGTGTCATGTGACTAAACGTGGAATCTGGAACCCATTGATAATCCCATTAGAACGCCGATACGTAATCTGATTGTCCCTCTAAAACACCAATTTTTCCTTGGAATTCTGACGTGTCATCTTGAGTATGCCTTTGCTTGAGTGTGAGTGAGGGAAATGAATAAGAGCGTATTTGACTTACATAATTTTTTCATGTTAGTATGGTCATAACAAATATCAATGTGAATTGGGTGATTCATGTCCTGAGATGCGGCACATCTTCGGCTCTCCGGGTCAATGTAGTTTGGAGGTATGTTGTTGATTTGTTTGGATTGTGTTCGGCAATGCTGGGATCAATGGATGAGCTCCACCCCAAAGGGAAGATGTGAGAACTAGTTCCATTTGTTGTGTGTTAGGTGGTTTTAGCTACTTGGTTATTCTGAGTGTGCTAGATTTCACCACGGTAAATAAACTTGGGTATTAGTAGTGTTATGCAAGTTAGTATTTGTAATTTTACATTATGGCTTGAAATACGTGGTTAGTATCTGATCAGATGATAAACTTGTATTTGACTGATATGCAAATTGTCTTGCTAAGGAGTATCCTTATATTGAATGAATTTGATCCCTGTTGTGTTATAGAAATGTATTTATGAAAATATTATTTGTTCCCCAAGAGAATGGTGGATACTGTGGTTGATTTATTTATGGTTGACAAAGCGTCACCATAAAAGAGTTTTGAGGATTTATTTATTTTTATGCTCTTTTCCACAACTCCGAAGAAAAAAAATGTGAAAAGAAAAGAAATTGTTTTGTATACAGACTTGCTTGTATACGTGTGATATTATTATGGGTATGCAGACTTGCTTGCATATCGGTGCACCGTTCCATGTGCGTTCGGTTGTACGTGTAGATTTAGGAAATGCTTGCCTGGATCGAACTTCAGGTGAGATGACATGTTCCTCGATGTGGCACCCCACTTGGAACATGTACGCTCCGAGTGATTTCGAAGGCAATGAGGCACACTTGGGTGAGGTGTGTTCGGCACAAGGAGGATAGTGCGATTGTGGAAAAGAAGCGAGATTTCTTTTTTTGTATATGTGCTTGATTACCTTAAAGGAAGAAACTAAATGCTCATTCAATCATTGAATGAGAACTACATGTCTTCCTAAAGGTAGAAAATGTGTTTTGTTAATATTTCAATAATAGTCTAATATGATTATGATTTGTATTGTTGTTGCATTTATGATGATTGATAACTCATAAATTTTATTTGTTTGTTTCTAACCGTTTTGTGCATGATGGTAAGTCTACTAACAATTTCTGCAGGTCAGACTTGCCATAATCAACTTCTATAGCGTAAGTATTAGTAAATGCATATTATTTATTAGGATGATGACACCTTTGCCTCATTGAGGAACTACCTATTGGTGTGATGTTGTTGTTTGTGTTTAGCTTGATGTTTATCACGCGCGATTTTATTGATTTTTTGGATGAAGATTTCTCACACCAGCTTTATTGCTGACCCAAGTGAGCTTTTGCTTCTTGGGTACATTCCTTTTGGAATGTAGCCGATTAGCATTTCAGGTTTAGAGACTTTTGAGCAACGTTACTGGAGTTTCGTTAGTGGAGCTAGCAACGTCAGAGTCTCTCTGGGTTAGAGTTTTATTTGTTTCAGTAATTTGATAATGTTTAGTTATTGCTGCTATTTGTTTCTGTTGTTATTGAATTTTCACGTTCCGAGTTTTGGGGGAAACGGATAATCCTACGTAAATTTTAGGATTTTCGTTTTCTTCGAAAATCGGGGGGTGACAGACAGCCGGACCAATCGGGTCGGTTCGGATCGGTTTTAATTAATTAAAAAAAATTTGGTTGTAAAAGCCCAGCCCGACTCGACCCGAAGTTTCTGGTCCGGACCTCGATTTCCATTTCTGAAGTCCGTCGGGTAACCGGCCTAGCCCGACTCCTCGACTCCCTGTGCAACACTGCGAAGTTTCCGTTTCTTTTTTTTTCTGAAGTCTTCTCCTCTTCCTGCGAAGTCTTCTCCTCTTCCAATTTTGAAGTCTTCTTCCAATTCTGAAGTCCTCTTCCTCTTCCATTTCTGAAGTCTTCTCTTCTTCCTGCTTTTTTTTTCTTCTTCTTTGCAAACAAAAACCAAAATTGGTGACCTGGAAATCTAGTCAAGAACTAGTCAGAGAGACCTGGAGATCGAGCGAAGACGTCAGGTTGGTGACCGAAGATTTCAAGAAACTTTGATTTGAGCGTTTCAAACCGAGTCTTGGCTTCGGCGAGTTGAGGACCTTCACCGTAGACTGGTTCGAGTGTGGAGAAGACCGGGATCAATTTCAGGTTGTGATGGAAGCAGTTGATAAGCCCCCGAATATCAATTATAAAGGACTTACTGATTTGATCACCGAGTAAGCAAATCTTCGTGTTTCGCCATCGACACAAGATACCATTTGAAAGAAGTAAGTAGCTCCTCTCCAAATCCAAATCCAAATGGCTGCCAATTCTCTCATCTTTTCCTCCTCCACATCACTCATTAAACCTCTTACATTTCCCAAATCAAAGCTTCTTCCTCCACAAACACTCCATCTTTTCTCATCCAATATCAACAAGTTTGTGAGCTTGAAACATAGTGGTCAAGATGGAATGTGGAATAGGCGATTCTGCAGCAATAAAGCAATCAAATCACCTCAAATCCAAAACACTTATAGCAAAGTTGGTGCGGATTCCTCTGGACCCGTTCCTGCAGATGAGCTCCTTAGAGTCGCCCAGCTTGCCGCAACCACTGGTGCACAGGTTTGCTTCCTCATAATCTTCTTAATCAATCAATTTCAGCTGCAATACACCCTAGTTATCGATTTTTTTTCTTTTTTTTTACAATCAATTTCAGGTTGTGATGGAAGCAGTTGATAAGCCCCCGAATATCAATTATAAAGGACTTACTGATTTGGTCACCGAGTAAGCAAATCTTCGTGCTTCGCCATCGAAATTGGATTTTGTGATGAACAAATTGGATTTACAGATAACGCAAATTTTGAGTTTGAACTTGAGTAGGGAGCTTTTAATAACTTGCTTCGATCTCGAACCCCATAGCTTTGGTTGATTAAGTTGAAGGGTTTGTGAGGAAAATTTGAGAGATGGGTTTGGATCTAATTGTGCAAAGAGATGGGGTCGATTCAATTTGTGCAAAGAGGGGAGAAATGGAGGTGAATTGGGTCTTATCTGTTCTAATTCGAGGTATGAAAAAAAATTTGAGACACAAAAATTGGTTCTTTGGACCGAGACCAACCCGAGATCGGCCCGGAATTCGGTTAACCGGGCCTTGGTTATCCGGCCCAACTTGGTCCGGTCTCGGGCCTCATAATTACGGGCTTAAAAAAATCGGGCCGATTTTCGATTTTTAATTTTCGGGCCGGTTACCCGGACCTACCTAGCCCTAATAGGGATTAATAAAGGATGGTGCAGAAAAGACATGACAACAAGTTCTGAAGCTGAATTGGATGTGGTTAAACTAGCAAGTGAATGAGCAATGGCAAAAGGGTACAAGAAAGTAGTAGTGATAAATGATAGCAAAGACATTATGGAAGCGATCAATGGTAGAAGCGAATATTTATCATGGAAACAGAAAGTTACTTGACAGCATCGCTGGAACACAAACTAGTATATTTTGAATGTTTCAAAGCACACATTAGAATAAACATGAACCTAACAGCTCATCGACTGGTTGCATCAGTTTATGCTAGTAGTAGTAGTAGTAGTAATAGTAATAATGATGATTTAGATACGGGATATACTTTGAACCTGAATGATTTTTCTTTTTAATGCAATTTTGATCTCGTGGATAAAAAAAAGTGTTCTTAGACTCCAGACCCTGATGGCCTTACTTCTAAAATTTTCAAAAAGGGATGGGCCTTAGTTGTGATAGTGTACAAATCAAATTTTTACTAATAATTATACTAATTTAGCTAATACTCGCATTATTCTCATTCCTAATGGTAGCCGCCCTGCTTCTATTAAACAATTTTGGCATAATGGTTTGATCAATGTTGTAGTAAAAGTTATTTTGAAGCAATTAAGTTTATGGTTTGTTTATTGTCACAGAAGTTAGGTTAGTTATAAATGAGTGTAGGTTGTTCATTGTGTGAAGGATTATTGATGAAAACAATTTATTTGTTTATTTGTCTTTCGGTCATCGTCAATTTATGTTTTATTTTTAATTTTCCTTTATTTGCAAGTTTAATTTTACTAGATGGTATCATAGTCGAACGGTTCTAATTATTTAACTTGGTTCACTTTGAAAAAAATAATTTTTTTGAAAAAAAGTTGTTTGCGAAGAAAAGTTTGAAAGAGAGTTTGTGAAGGGGATGAAATTGATATTCGTAAAATTTATGGCAGACCTGAATCTGATCTTCGACGAGGCCATGGGACATATCCAAACAACACCACTATCACTGGCAGTGACGCAAGGGCCCACAATCAACACTGTCGATGGTGACAATACATGCCCAACCGCCTCACCACAACCACAATCGATCGATCGCCAACACCACCTTCCTCGATTCAACGATCGCAGCTCCAACCCAGTTGCAAGTTGATCAAACCCTCCACCCACCTCTTCCAACAGTGATCGATTTCCCAACATAGATTACTCGCCAACATTACTTATCTTTGTAGCCTCCCCACAATTAATCGATTGTTTCATGGTTAATCGTTTCGCGTCCTCACCTGAAACCACCTTCCGCCTCCATCAATCCGTTGTTGATTGCCACCCTCCCAATTGTTCATCACTCTCGGAAAATTAGTCGCAACCCCCGAGCTATCGATTGGTCCCTCAGTCCTCCTGGTCAAACACACTATCTCAATTTCCTCCATCGAAACCCCTGCCCCCTTCCCACCTCAGTCCGTTGCAGCTAGCTCCCATACCTCCCCTTGTCGTCACAGTCCCATCGTAACCACCTCTGAAAACCTAAATCTCTCCACTTGTTTTAGGTCGTGAGGAAGAATATGAATTTTTTATGGGAGGCTATGGGCACCCCAACTGTTTCAGCCTAATACAACTATCCACATGGTGCAATATTGTTCACTTTGGGCTTAACCATCCTCGCGACTTTAAAATGCATTGTACCAAGGGGATTCAATTTCGCACATATATAACACATCTCCTTCCCTCATTCGGGTGATGTGGGACTATAACACCAAGGTAGCATACGAGCCTCTGAGCCCACCCATCACGAATCTGCCAACCTCAGAGCTCGCCCACACATGGTAGCCCGCCCACACAAGGTTGCTACATATCCTTTGAACCGGTGACTTACCTTAGGTGTCATTTTTTTAAGTGCTTAGTTAGAAGTTCTGAACGAGCTTATGAATGAACTGTTCGTTTCGCTTTTGAATGAACCGTTTGACAATTTTTTCCCACTGAGCTGAATAAAATTATGACATAAATATTGTTCTTAAATCATACCCAATCATTATCCAAATCCTTTAAAATGTTACAATACCTCTTATTACACAAATATTGAAATACGACCAAGTATATTTAAGAAACATTATCAAACCAAATTTCTTACTAATATTTGTTTGCAATATGATCTTGTAATAAACCAATATAACCACAATACTACTTGAGAAGGAAGTGCAATCTTATCGAAGATCAAAATCCATATTTTATATTCTTTAATACGGTATTAACATACACATAAAGCATAAAAGCTACATGCTACATAATGAAAACTTGAAATATAGACGAGAGGGTGAGTTGGAGAGATGAAGAAAAACTTGAAAAATACAGAGAAATAAAATAAAGATGAAGGAGAGAAATGAGATAAATTTCTTACAATTGAAGAGTCATTGTGAAGGTAGGTAGAACGACAATACTTGGTGAAGATAATGAAGGCGGGCCGTCAAAATTTAGCCCTACTTGTTTATAAAAAGATGAGGACAACAATTGTCATTAAAAAATTATTTTAAGGTTACTATTGGAATAATTTTAGGGTCATCAATCAGTGTTAAGTGATCAACACCTCTCTGTTGCTTACTCCAATCAGAAGCTGAGAACTAAAAACAAATACCCTAAACAAAGTATCTCACTTCTTATTAAAACTTCTGACTCTATTTACAAGTAAAAATAAACACCCTCTTAGGTGGTGTTTTTTTTTAAGAGCTTAGAAGCTAACTTCTAACTAGAGTTAGAAGTTCTGAACGAGCTTCTGAATGAACTGTTTGTTTTGCTTCTGAATGGGCTACTGATTAGAAGCTGTAGAATTAAAATGTGTTTTTTTAGGTGTTGAATGACAATTGTTTGACAATTTTACCCCACAGATGAGACACATACAAGAATGGAGAGATGGTGGGTTTGAAACCCGACATATACGGTAGTGATCAAATATATTTGTCAAAATTTCAAAGCTACATGCTACATAATGAAAACTATATACATAATGAAAACTTGAAAATATATATGAGAGGGAGATTGGAAAGATGAAGAAAAGCTTGGAAAATACAGAGAAAAAACACAAAGATGAAGGAGATAAGTTTCTTACCATTGAAGAGTCCTTGTGAAGTGGTGAAGAGAATGAAAGTATGAAGTCAAAATTTATCCCTACTTGTTTTTAAAAACATGGGGGCAACAATTGTCATTACAAAATTATTTTAAGGTTATTATTGTAATAATTTTTTAGTCAGTACTCAGTGCTAAGTGATCGGCACCTCCCTGGTGCTTACTCCAATCAAAAGTTGAACTTCTGATCAGAACTAAAAACAAACACTCTAAAGAATGTAGTTCACTTCTTATTAAGACTTATGACTTTATTTAGAAGCAAAAACAAACACCCTCTTAGACTTTGTATTTGGTGGCACACTTTAGATTGTGTGTTTGTGGTTAGACCTACAATAAAGGAAAAGTTTGGGGTCGTCTTATGTTCGTGCACTTCACCATGTGTTCTCTCAACAATTGTTTTTATTCGTATGATTTCTTCGGCTTTAAGCTCAATGACGAGCTTCTTTAACCCGGGGAGGTTGATGTAATTAAGTTCTTTTAGCAATAGTAGTTTTTAGCATTATTAGAAATTCTAGTATTATTGTAATAGGGTTTTCAATTAGGGTTATAACATTGGTTTTCGAATAGGTTTAGGGTTTGTTTCTTATCATAGAAGTTAGGTTAGTTATAAAAGGAGCGTAGGTTGTTCACTGTGAAGACACTGATTGATGAAAATAATTTAATTGTTTATTTGTTTTTTACTTCGCCAATTTATTTAGAGTGGGGCTAGGTAACCGGGTTTTGCAACCAGGATGATGTGGCATCATCATATGAGTTTTTACAACCTCAAGATACATATAAAAACTTTGGGAATTTCATCATTCTTTCAGGATTATGTCATGTCACCATGGTTGCAAGAATCTAGTTTCCTAGCATTTTTGATTTATTTATTGCCATTTTATTTCAATTTTTGCTTTATGTTCAATTCACGTTTATTTGCAAGTTTAATTCTATCAAAATTTGTCCCAATTTAAACGCATACACCTGAGTTGTGACAAGGTCATCCCTTTATACCTTATTTATTTCATTTTTGTAAGAAATATTGATCTCTCGGACCCTAGGAAGCATAGATCACTGAAAATCCAACGTACCTATGTCAGATATATCTGGAATATGGAGAAAGAGGGATGCACTTTCATAATCAGGTCAACCAATAGTGCTTCGGCATTGATGTATTAACAAAATAGTGCTTCGTCAAATAATGTCGATAAAGAGGCCTATGGTCTGATGCTAACGCTGGTAGATGTTGGACTTTGGTATATTAGGGAATTGATATATCCATTGATCATTGCCTAACCCTCGATCAAGCCTTTTAGCTACCATTGCCAACCCATGTTTACTATTGGTCCATGTGAAAGATGGACCTTCGTATCCTATTAGATCCATTAATGAACATTGCGTCATGAGATTATTTAACTCTTAGCATTGACGTTGAGAATAGGGGTGGGCATCCCATCCTGCGATCCTGATCCCGTTTCATCCCATCCCAATTTTTTCGGGTCTTTTTGGGATTGATCAAACTCATTCCGATCCCGTCCCATCCCGATCTAGAGTGCGATCAGGATGAAGATTTTCAATCCCGCCCGTCCCGTCCCGAACCTATTTAATATTAATTATTATTAATTTTAATATTTATTAACTCAAAATTTTGTGTGTCAAATTAAGTGTGGTACATGAAGTTTTGAGGAGTTGTGTGAATTTAACATCACGAATAATTGTATTATAGTTTAAAACAATAACACTTTCATAGATAACTCCTTAATATGCATAATGATAGAAACTTATAAAAATAAGACCTAACATATTGTGCAACAAATGAGTAGACCTAATGAGAAGGTTGATGATATAGTAATTATAAGAATATACGTTTAAATATGCACATCATAATAACTTAGTAATTGCACAAAAATCCAACCATGCTCATCCCGTCTTGAACCCGTTTGGGATGGGACGAGGTCGGGATCCCGAAGATAAAACAACGGGATGGAATTGGGATGAGTCCATCCCATCATCCCGTGCCCACCCCTAGTTGAGAGTAAGAATTATTACCTACTTGGAGATCATTGTTAGCAATGACACTGAAGTCTAATCTAATTTTTTTGTTTTTTTTAACCAAATAA
This sequence comes from Berberis vulgaris, assembly GCA_963556465.1. Taxonomy (NCBI): domain Eukaryota; kingdom Viridiplantae; phylum Streptophyta; class Magnoliopsida; order Ranunculales; family Berberidaceae; genus Berberis; species Berberis vulgaris. Next base: position 56,031,939 of record OY747132.1, read on the forward strand.
TTGGGGTATCCACACTTCACACCAAGGGTCTCCATTGCTTTTGGCAAGAAGTATGGCCTGTTTTATTTATTTCACTTGGATTTGCAACTAGTTTGGTTTTGTTCATGCAGATACGAGTTATAGTCCCTTGGGTTATCATCAGTGAACATGAGTAAGAGATTCGTTAATCTGAAATTTCAAAACCTACAGGTTTTGTTCATGCAGATACGAGTTATAGTCCCTTGGGTTATCATCAGTGAACATGAGTAAGAGATTCGTTAATCTGAAATATCAAAACCTACAATTACCACAATCATTGGATTGAACTAATACTTCAGTCGAGCTTCAGGGTTGCAACAAATAAATGAAGAGCTCACCATAACATATTGTCACTGTTGCTTATCAGCTGCTACTACTGAAGGCTACAAAGAATAGTTTACAAGAATATCCAACTAAGAAGATATGGGAGGAAGGTGCTTCTCATCTTCTTCCTAGATTGACTGCCAAGTAGGTCAACTTGCCGAATATCAAACTCCAGGAACTGAAGATCATTCCCAACTATTTCACAACAAACACCACTTACAGAGGCATCACCCAGTTCCAGATTCTGTGAGGAATGATTTTGCTAACGTGAAGCAACTGTCTTTCTGCTTCTTATACTCTTTGTATCGCAAGAAGAAGTAATCAAGATAATCGAAATTGATCGGAGACATCTTTGCCTGCATGGATGAAAGAGGTAAGGGTGGTCAAGAGTTGCATAATGCTCTATTCTGGACCTCACTAAGATGGGAAATTACCTGGATCAATGCCCATAGAGCCCAATATAAGTGTGATGCTAACTTGTAACAATTTGTCTCGACGTAGAGAGATTTGAGATCTTCATCCTTTACCTGCTTAAAGAAAAAGTTAGCATAGTTTGGATGATGGTGCCTGTTAGAAACATACACAAACTACTATCGAACAAGGAAATGATTTGAAATTGTACAAATACTGATGGTTGCAATAGACTGTTCAATTGGGATAGGCCACAAACTCAACTTTTAGCATGATGTGTGCCATGGGAACACCAATTTATGTTTCGTTTCCCAGAATCTTTGCTCTAAAGAAATGTAATATGCTGATATTGTTTGGTGAATGCCTCAATGTCTTGTTTTCACTTTAAGCGAACAACATCTCTCCTCAAGTGGAATGGAGTTTGTTTCTCTTTCAAGTTTGTTGGATGGTTTCTGTCTGACAATCGGGATTGGGATAAATGGATTTGGAAATTGGATTGAGTGCAAGGGTTCTCCATATGTTATGCAACTTAGCAAGGGGGTCAAGTATATTCTCACGGTTCTCATTCATAATTCCATTAACAGGAGTTTGGAGAAAGGAAATCCTGCCTAGAATCTCTTTATTTGTTTGGGTTTTGGTTCGTCATGGTAGTATCCCATAGAAGACTGTCTATAAACAATTCTTGCAATTTTTGTGTGGTTGATGGTGAAAATGTTCCTCACTCATTCCTTTATTGCATTAGGTTGGCGAGATTTCATTTGGTTGGGGAGATTTCAGAGTTCAGACCACTTTTTTCGGTCATTTGGAGTGATTTGAGTCTCTTAGTCTTTTGAAAAGTTGGTGGGGTCATCATCACAAGAATTTTTATCGAAGTACCACATATGCTATTTGTTTGGCAGTCCCAAAGGGAACATCAAGGATGCACCGACTCTCCGGAAAATCTTCGTATCACGCGTCAAATGCGTGTCAGACACGGATTTGCGCCCGACACGCGCTGGACACGTATTGGACACGGGGTCAACGGTCAAAATTCGTTGACTGGTTTGGACACGGCCTGGATACGGTCCGGACACGGTCCAGACTCGTCCAGACACGGTCCATACTGACCCATTTATATTCTTCTCCCGATTGTAGATCTGAAGGGTTAACTCGAACCCTAGCGCTAGCAGACCAGAGAGAAACGAAAGAAGAAGTAGAGGAGGGAAGAAGAGGAGGAGGAAAGGGAAGAAAAAACAGTCGAACCCTAGCGCTAGCAGAGAGAAACAGTCGAACCCGTTTTCGATCGATCCCCTTTCGATCGATATCGAACCCCTTTCGATCGATATCGAACCCTTTGATTTGTTTGAGGGGAAGAGAAGGGAAGGAGAAGAGAATAAGAGGAAACAGGAGAGAAACGGTCGAATCCCCTTTCGATTGATGGATTGATCGAACCCTTTGACATCGGTCCTTTCACATCCACAACTTCCTGTCCAGAACATGCGTCATCGCCTTCAAATTCGCAGAGCTCTAGTCTTCAAACCACCAGCTTGAGTAGAGACTTGCCTGTGCCAGCGAGTTCAATCTTGAACAACAGGGTCCGCGTGTACCCTCGCAAGCCGAACATGACATTTCCAAAGGGTGTCACTGTAATGCAAATCAGTGATGACATGTGGGTTGCTGTGAGCTTGGATTTCCCAAAAGAACAAGGTAAATGATTCATTGCTCTGTTTGCTTTGCTTCTTCCTTCTTCTCTGTCTCTGTTTTGCTTTGTTTCTTCATTCTCTATTTTGCTTCTTCCTTCTTTTTTTTTTTTTTTTTTTTCTGTTTCATTCTGTCAATATCTTGTGATGAGCATAAAAGATTGACATTGTTGTTCGAGGAAAAAGCTATTATCCCTGTAAACCATGTTTAGTTAAAATATTGAAGTTATTATCATCGCAAATCACCCGAACACTGTGGTATACTAGTAAGAGGAAGAGGTAAATACCTCCATAGAAATATCATCAGCTCGCTAGATTGAAAATATGTAGTCGAGCTTCCTGTATCATGTGAAGGAGCTCTGTGATTTGAGCTCCTAGCATCCTAGGATGTTATCTTCTCCTTGTATTTGTTGCAATGAGTCATGATGCATGGCGAAGTGATGCCAGTGTCATTCATGTCATGAAATTTCTGTGATGTCTGGCCATTGGTGAATGCTTGTGTAGATTAATGTTTTTTTACTTGTAGAGCTCTAGTTAATCCGCCAGTTAATGAAGAAGAAGAGATGTAGCCGCCTTGCTGGTGAGTTTTTGAAATTATCAATTTACATTTTACATTATCAAGTTAATAAAATTATATTGCTTATTACTTGAGCTTGACTTTATGATGCATTTGTAATTTTGAATGAATGAATTTGAATGTTTTATTTAAGGGTGGGCAATGTCGGTTCGGTTCGGTTTTGAGCCCCAAACCGATTTAATTCGGTTTGCCCAAAACCCAAACCGAAATCGAATTTTGTATTTGTAAACCGATGAATTCGGTTGAACCGAATTTCGGATCGGTTCGGTTCGGTTGGGCCGAAATTTCGCGCTCAAGCACTTGAAAGACTTTCATTAAAACATGCCCAATTTTTTTACAGGCCTAATTTTTTACAGACCCAATTTTTAGCCCAAAATTGAAAACTTTGAGAAAATGGGGGCGATTCAATGCAACAAGGTGTATTGCAGTGCATTTGTTGCACTAATCAGGTATTGACAACCACCTGTTATTTAGTTATTTATATATATATCTAATTAATCGGTCGGTTCGGTTTTAAATCGGTCGGTTCAAAACCGTAAACCGATTTCGAACCATTTATAATCGGTTCGGTTTGGTTTAAATTATTTTCTTTCTACTCATATTTCGGTTCGGTTACCGAACCGAATTTAAAAATCGGTTCGGTCGGTTAACTAAATTTAAATCGGTTTTTGCCCACCCCTAGTTTTATTGATATGTTTGGATTGTTTAATAGTATTATTTATGATTTTCTATTCATGAGTTACAAAAAAAATATTAAAAAATTAAGTTTGACCGTATCGCCGAGTCCTATTTTTTTGAAAATTGCCGAGTCGCCGTGTCGTATCTGTGTCCGAGTCCGAGTCCGTGCATCCTTGGGGAACATTGTATCCATAACAAAGTTCAAGAGCGACGAGAATTTGACGATGGAGATCTCGAGTATCCCAAAGGGCAGCCTCTTCTTTTTTTCCTCTTTTTCTCTTCCTATCAAAATTATTTTTATACCTATGTAGTTAGGCCTAAGGTTTAGCGGAGGATGACCTCCTCGCTCTATACATACCTCCACCGAAAGTCGTACACTTGTGATTTTTTGTTTTTTTAAGGTAATTGTGACTCTTTGTTGAGACTTTATCATCTAGCCAACAACAGAAAATAAACGGTCCATTGTTATTGAACTTTCAAACCATTTTTGATTGGGCAAACTATTGGAATGAACTGAATCTTTTTGTTTACTGCTTTAAGTGAACATCATCATCATCAAAGCCCATTCTCGATACTTTTGGGGTCTATGAAGAAAATAATTGGAGAATTGTATTATTGTTGTTTTTATTCCTTGACTGAATACAAGCTTATATAAGCTAACTTCTACCTAACATTATAGAAACGGGAAACTTAAAACTTTTTATATAAAATAGAGTCTTATTCTGACTTTACTTCTTTAACTATTCTGACTTTTCAATTCTTGTACTTTCCTTCTTGTAGAATTGAATCAATTTTGGACTTGGACTTGGCTATGTTGAGTGCAAGCCTTACATTTCTAACACGCCCCCGCAAGCTGGACATGTAGATGCAGATGAAATGTGTAGCTTGGAGGAAACTTTGAAGTCCAATTTGGTGAAGAAATCATGACTGTCGAGTGGACGACTAATGGTTTGATTCGAGTGGTCAGCATGACTCCAATTCTGGATGTTTTTGGATAAAATTCTGGTATAAAGAAATCATGATTGTTGAGTGAATGGCTAATGGTTCGATTCGAGTAGTCAGCATGACTCTACAATTCTGGTATGAAGAAATCATGACTGTCGATTGAACGGCTAATGGTTTGATTCGAGTGGTCAGCATGACTCTACAATTCTGGTATGAAGAAATAATTGGAGAATTGTATTATTATTCCTTGACTGAACACAAGCTTATATAAGCTAACTTCTACCTAACCTTGTAGAAACGGAAAACTTAAAACTTTCTATACAAAATAGAGTCTTATTCTGACTTTCCTATTTTGCCTTTACTTCTTTAATTATTCTGAATTTTCTATTCATGTATTTTCCTATTCTTGTACTTTTCTTCTTGTATAGGTGAATCAATCTTAGACTTGGGTTTGGTTATGTTGAGTGCAAGCCCTACATATTCTAACAGGGTCGGCTACACGGATTTTGGTTCTCCAAGCAATGCAGTCTTCCCACATATCCTCGCCTAATCCAAGCTCAAGGATGTCTTCGTTTACCGCTTTAAGTGAACATCATACTAAAAAATTATTAGTTGAAGAGTGGGTCTTATTTGTTGGAATACACAAATATAGTATCTCTTGATGTACCTTGGTGAAGTGAGGATCTTGTTTTTACCCCTTTCCCTTTTTGTTTATATAATACAATATTTTTTTGTTTGCTGGAAAAAAAAAAGATTCTAAAAATTATTTAGTACTTTGATCCTTCTCCAAATGAACCCATCTTCCAACTTGAGTCATCATGATAATGGTTTTTTTACTTGTAAAATTGAGCTAAATTCTAATTCTCCTGTCAATGAATCTTTTTCACCACAAACATATCACCATGGAAAACAAATACGATCATGTAACAGAAGAATTTTAAACATGTGATCGTAACAGAAGAATTTTAAACATGAAAAAAACATTTAAATTTGCCTACCTCATGAGGCCTGTCAGGCTGTAAATAATGCCTGAAGAAATGATATTGTGCATCCTTATCTGGGTATCTACATTGAAATACAAAGTTAGCAAAAATGACTGTCTTTTAAACATTACTCAATGGAAAAATGCCATGTGACAGAAAAAGAAGAATACATACAAGCTATAGTCGCAATCAAAGCCTGCATACTCGTTGAAGTGATTTGCAATATCATAACCTCTGAAGCTGTATGATCCATATTCAAAATCAATGAAATAGAGCTTTTCTGATATTGCATTTGTAATGAGGCCAAAGACAAGTGGAAAATCAGTATATAACCAATAAGTATAAATGCTACGACAGAACTATCAACGGAAAACAATATTTATATATTAATGAAGGCAATCTGCATGTAGTTGAAACTCAACGTCATGACCAACAGGCTGACAGAATACTAGACTGGGAAGCATTTAAAGCAAATACGTGAATTGATACAAAACTTAAATGCCTCGGCTTAACCAAAAGAAGACTTATACTAATTAAAGAGTCTTAAAAACAAACATCTCTAGAACTAAAATGAGCAGAACACAAGTACCAAAAGGACGCCAATAGATCAATGACAAATTGACAGTTTTCATTGAGAACTAAAATGAGCGGAACATATGGACCAAAGAGACCCGACAATAGAATGTGCATTTAGAGAATAGAAAATGTACTTACCTTCATCATCATTAAGCATCAAGTTTCCAGAAAGCAAGTCATTGTGAGCAAAGACCACAGGAGCATTTAGCAAATCAGTTAACTCCTGAAGGGCAATGACAAATTATTCATACTTAAAATAGGATCCACCCTGCTCCCTTAATAAACAATAAGTATAGTATCTGTCACAAAACAATATGTAATCTGGATATGGCAAATGTGTATCAGCCATCAACTTGTACAAGTCACATATACAGTCAGGGTGTCATAGGCTTCCATTATTTCTAAAGAAGTGTTCAGTATGAACCAACAACTTCATATCATCTCCAGAGATCAGGTAAAACTATGGTCAAGGCAATTGAACCTGGAAAGATGCAGGTAAAGAATACCATATTACATTAGTGATCATATGCTGTCCTTTCTTTTCCTTTTTTTAAGAGAAATCAAGACTCCAGAGAAGCATGGTTTGCAAGGAAGAGAATCTTTGAGGAGATGATGCTAGAATATCCTTGTGTGACAAGAGGGAGCAAATGATTGCCTTATCCCCTTTTCTTGGGGGGTTGTTTGATGGAGGGAGGAGGCAATGTTGCTACATCCTCCTATTGCTTCTTGTTATCTAGGATGCGTTGGTACCACTGGTTTTTGTCTCTCCCTGTTGACTAGTCGTTCTATTCTGAAAAATTGTGGGTCCCTTGAACCCAGCTTGACTTGTGCAAAACAAAGAGAGAGGGGAGATATCAACTATAAGTAGCTGACATTGAATGATACCTTGAGCTGAGTAACAGCATCATGAACTTCTGCAAATGATATCATCTCGTACCTTTTCTGCTTCTCTCTGTCATCAAATTTAAGAGTAGATGCTGCAACGCGATGGGAAATAAGCATATAAGATATAAAAACTCGCATGATTGTCAAAATAGAATAATTCACAGAATTTTAACATTACAGGGGATGGAAAATAGGAGGTTAATGTGTATGACATTATAAATCAGCATTAATCACTGAAGACCTTTCTCCAGGAACTTGAATATGTCATTCCATAGTTGTGGTTCTCTTGAGCCTGGTATCTCAACCTGGTGGAACTTGTGCAGTTGCCTTCCAATATCAGCAGCTAATTTGGGCTTTCTCATGTCTATCAAGAGAGAAGAATCCCTTAGTTCAAATGTTAAAACATGCAGGTCATCCTGCTTAACCTTTTAAAGGAAATGTGCATGCTTAGTTCTAGCAAAAAACAATTAGCAAACCATATCTTTCATCCTAAAGCATTCAATGAGGTGATTCCATTAATCTTAAAAGTTGTAAAAGTTTTCAGAACATAAAAAATATGTGTTTATCCTTCTATTCAAATCTAATAACATGTTCCCTCATCGTAAATGAAGTACAACATGGATGTGGACAATTAAGTATATGCATATGAAACACACATTATAATTGAGGTTAAAGTCCACTCTCCATTGTCGAAGGCCCTGGTCACTTGATATATGATAGATATGCATTCTTTAACAGCTTAGCATAGATGGCAATTTAGCGAACTTTGATGCCATGTTAACATTAATCCTAAGAGTGTTGGATTCTTGCCCAAGTCACCAACATAGCATTTTCTAGTACTTTTAAGCCTTTTTGCCGAAGGGGAGTATTACAACTAAAGTCAACTCCCGTTATCTAGCCTTCTTTAATAGTTCAAAATTTCAACATAGATGCAATTAAATATATTGTGCTTTCATTTTAAAAAAAAAGTCTTTTTTTTTTTTTTTTTTGGGGGGGGGGGGGGGGGGGGGGGGGGGGGGCATGGGGGTTTACCAATTTTCATCTATGTTGAAATGGCGAAAGGCAACTAGAAAGCGCAAGGAATAAATCAAGGAAAAAAGATTCTTCCAATGAGATGATTGCTAAATATCTGAACCCGTTTACTTGAATTCCAACCTTGGACTTTAAGACGCATTGAGACTCTTGAAATAACATGAGACATATGAAAGGACAATCGTCAACAAAGGGAGCTTCACTGAACATATACATATCAGAAGTTAAGAACATCAGGTACCTGATTTATAACTTGAAGAACTATGACATACACGGGACTTTGCAGGGATATAAATACACTATTGTAGTTGAATACCTTTACTTGATCAGTATCATCTACATTCAACTCTATCTTAAGTAATGTGTCCGTAAACTTAATCATTTTGTCGATTTTGTGTCATAATACAGTGGGAAGTTTCTCTTAATCAAAGCTCAAAGAGGGAAAATTTTAGTTTGGTTGGTTTTGCCAACAGGGAGGCAAACAATCAGTAATTTGCCCTTGAAAGAGAATTGTTTTGTCCTTTTGGGTTGGTTTTTGTCTTTAAAGTCAACAACGTTGGATTGCTTCACTTCTAAATAAAGAAATCTCAATTGCTAATTCATGACAATGGCAGTGGTCGACAACCCCATTGCGACATCTTTTAGATGATAATGGCAAATAGGCGACAACGAGTGTAGTTGCGCTAAGCAAGTGCAGACAGCTGCCAAAGTCGAATCCATGTATAGAGTGTTCAAGTCACCTGAAGGAGAAAGTGTACGAGCATTGATGAAAGACTGAACCATGCCATTCCCAAATACTCCAAGCAACTCTGCACCAAATCCCGCAGCTGAGAGATATCCAATTGCCTAAACAACGAATCATGATTGATTTATCAAGAAGCATCCATAAAGTTACCAATCAAACTTGAATAAGGAAATTTTTTGATAGTTTGGGTGAATGGATTCAACTAGGCTTAACCATTACTAGACGAATGATAAACTGAGGTATTGAGTTATCCAATTTATGGATAAATGTGAATTAGGATAGTCAGGTCCATTGCCAGGCCTATGTTATTAATGGGTTTTGGGCCTTTCTGGATCATTATGCATTGGTATCAAAGATTATGACCTTTCTAACATCATCACCTTTCTGATAGGTGTTTCCACATCCATTTAACCCATCAAATTCATTGGTTTAGTCGTTCTTGCATCGAGCTTCATATTGTTACATTGTCCATCTTGTTCCTGAGAGATTTCAACACAAAGCTTGGTTTGTTGCTTTCTCTGGTTTGGATTTTAAAACTCAAGGAATGTGAACATGCAATCGTTGTATTCTGTAGACATCCATCGCTAGACCATTTACACCTAAGACGGGGCAAAATTCTTCTAAAGAACATGGAATTTAATTTTTGCCTCGATCGATAAGTTGCATAATTTATTATTTCATTCTATGATTCTTTTCTTTTAGGTGTGTGTTCTAACAGATTGTTATGCTTGTAGTATCTGCAAAACACTTGTTGGAACATAATGTAAAAAGAACCAAAATAAAAGAACAAAAGTGCAATTACAATTGAGGCAAGAATTAGATACTTTGTCCTTGAGATGAATTCCGCCTGATCTTAACTGGTCTAGAGGCAAATGTCTTCCACAATACACACTCCAAACTAAAGGAAGTGGTTAACCAACCGTTATGTTGCACAAGATGTACAATGCAACAATATGTAGGAGAATGCAAGAATGAATATAACAATGAATTTGGTGGGATTAAGTAGGTGTAAAGAAAAGTGGGATGTCTGTCTAGACACCATGGTCTTCCCTACACATAACAGAAAGATCTAGAAAGGCCCATAGCCAGTAATAACATTGCTCCTCCATAAATTGGACAACTTCATCAAATTTATCTTTCATCTAGAAATGGATCAACCTAGTTAAATTAGTTTTCCAACATATTTCCAAATGAAGAATATTTCCAAATCTTACTTGGCAAGACTAGCAATGTTCACACTCAAACTGACCCACTTTAAGTGGTGTTTGGCACTATAACAACAAATAATGGAAGAAAATACCTGCAATTCTCTCTCGCGATCAATCACATATTCAGTATTTGGACCATACAATCTAACTGTAAGGAAGCAATCATTTCCGTTGTCTTCTCTCACAGTTACTTTCAGAACTGCAAGATTAAATTATGCACATCTCTTACACTTTTCTTGAGAGGAAAAGATAACACTAAACCTTTATAAATACAAATAAAAATGAATGGAATAATAAGAAAGAGAGAAGATGCAGGGTGTCATGAACATCATATTTTCTTCACAAAATAATAGTAGCATCTCTAGAAGGAAATTGGCCCCAAAGTGCAGAAGAACAATACAGAACTGTACCTCCCGTTCTGTCAGTTTATTATTCCCAAAATCAATTTCCACAGTAAGATCCCAGTACACTGTGTAATAAACTATGAAACATTTGAAACTCAAATTTCAGAAAACAATATGGCATACTTACGGAGATTGGTGATACCACCAGAAACCGTCTCAACTGAGAAACGTGAGTCATCTAAATGAGACCATTTCTTGAACATATCCTTGCACAAATTTCTGTACATATCATAGAAACCATCAGTTGTACAACCAAGAAAACTGGACTCTGGACATAAAAGATGAAATGAAATCCTTAGACTTCCTCAACTCCCTTTCTTCCCTGGAAAATCTTTGTCCCACCGCCACCACCAAAAATAAATAAATAAATAAAATTAAGGGACGAGACATGCTTGTTACATCTGAACATTTTCTCTTATCAGAAAATGGTCCGTGTAACTCCTTGCAAAGATGATTTCATGCAGGATTCACGTGCAAACAAAGTGAAAACCAAAATCCATGCAAATTTTGTGGATCACTTTTTTCTCAAATGGGTAAGCTGAATGCTAGAAATTGTTCACCAGGAACAAAAAAAACACTGGTTGAACTTGGGATCATCATAGCAATCTCAAAAACTACTTGAAACTCAGATTGATTTCTGTCAAACTAGACAAATTAACTTGGTATTATACCGGACTGAATTTGCTTTGCAAATCAGAAAACCAATCCAATGTGTGTGATTTCAATATGAAACCAAAACTCAGTAAAGAGTAACTAGAGAAAGAGTCAATAAAAACTAAAATTGCATAAGACATGGTATTAAATTCCTGCTTGTTCTTCAGACAAGCATTCTTTCAAACATCTGATAGCCATCACCACTAAAATTCTTAAAAAATCATAAAAAGGCAGCTAGAAAGATTGGAAATACATATCAAAGAATTAAAAAAGTTGGAAACTTTACAATACCAAATGAATGAAAAAAAAAATGAAAAAATTGCATGAATTTGCGGAGGAATCAAAAGCAGGAGGTCGCAAGCATGGATTGATTTTGGGTGGCTATTGGATCCAATTGAATCCAATCCAATCCAATTGATTGAGAAGAGGAATTACAAGGCAAACATGAAAATTTGTAAAACCCTAACATAGAAAGTGAAGAAGAAGATGAAATGAATGGAAAGAGAGAGGGGGAACTGACATGATGTGGGGCTTCATCTGAGGAAGAGGAAGAGAGATGTCGAGAGTGAGTAGAGAAGAAGGGATGTCGGAGCTGTGCTTTTCTGCAACTTCCATGGCGTTCCACATTTTCTGTGCTCCCATTTCTTCTCTGCGACTGAGTTTGGATCAAAGATGTATGGTTTGGTTGCAGGAGAGGAGAGGAGAGGAGAGGAGAGACGAGAGGACGCATTTTATTATAATAGAGACCCAACAAAGGGAAGTTGAAGTTTTGACCGTTAGTCATCACACCCGATTGGGTTGCCCTTACAATTTACTTGAGAAGAACCGTCAACGGACCTTGAAACTTTTTATACCAAACTCAATGTCCCAATTAATTCAACCTCTTTTTCTTTCTTGTGAAATGGGTTACTGCATTTTCAATGTACAACAATAGTGGTGGTCTAGAATAGATAGGGTTCCACCATTCGAATAGCATACCACCGACAGTACAGGAAGATGAGAGATTTTTTTTTCTTTCTTTCTTTCTAACGGGTGTGAAAGGAAGGGGAAGAAGAGATGTTTAGAGGTGGTGGAAGAGAAAAAGATATTTTAAGAAAGGCAACGACTATTTTACACCATCAAAATTATTGTCACACGCTATCATTTAGTTTTTTTGTTTTTTTTTCTTATTACTTACTTACCTACACCACCCAAATAATTTGAAAAACCTAAATCCAAAATCGCAAAAGGCAACCCAAACTCGCAAGAGACAAGCCCCTTGATCTCCTTACACTCTTTGCTGCGTCTCATCCAAAACTCGGCGAGCAAACTCCTCTTCCTCGCAGTTTCCTCGTCCTTGTCTCTTTCTCCCCACAAAAACTCCAAAATCGCAAAAAACCTTAATCTCCTAGTCCTCATCCTCATCTTCTCTCCTATCTCTCCCTCATCGATTGCATTATCATATCTTTTTCTCGCATTTCACTACATTTCCCTTGGATAAACTAGATTCATTTTATTAGATGAAAATTAATGGAGCGAAGTTGATGATGTTAGAATTGAAGGTTTTAAGGGTGAAAAAGATGATCAATTTAAAAGGCGAGAACAATTCATTCCAATTGAGGTAACACTCTCAATTTGCATCTACTTTTTTATTTCCAATATAATTGTTTGATGCATTTGTGCATAGCCATTTCTCATGAATGTAATAAATATGGACATGCCTATAAATGATGTTGAGAACCCATAAACGAACCATGTAGAGGTAACCGCCATTTCGTTGTTAAGTAAATTAAAATTTTAATTTAATATATGAAACTAATTATAAAATGAATCATTGTGCAGAATGATGATGATAATGTTGATAGCAAGTTACTCGATGATGGAAGTGATGACATTAACAGTGAAGAAAGATCAATGGAAATGGTACTCGATGATGGTCACTTATTTGTTACGGACGAGGCAAGATAGTTTGTGTGTTTCCGTTTTCACCAGTTTCCATGCGATATTGTTATAAATATGTTATTATTAACAACTTTTATAATTTTTTAGGTATTCTCATCAAGGTCTGAGTTGATAGCTTGGGTCCAAGACATCAGTAGGGATAATAACATAGTTGTAATTATTACTAAATCGGAACCTGCTAATCACAAACAGAAGGGAATGATCAATTTTTGTTGTGAAAGGGGGGAAGTCTGACAAAAGGTCAAAGAATTTTGTTCAATCAAGCAGTACAAAGAAGACAAGATGACACTCTCAAGTTTCAGCAAATGAAGACAATACCCCGTACTTCATGGAATAGTGCTTGCCAGATCGAGTTTTATTCTTGAATTTGGCTCGAATTGGGGGATTTGGTATGACTTGTACATTTCCCATTTGTCTTAACATCGGGGTTATAGGATTCTTCTACGTCGAGGCATAAAAACATTTTGTGAACCATGTGATGTCATGAAGGGGAGTGTTTCGCTTGGACTCCACGTAAGGGTCCCAAATTACCTGCGAATTATAAAAGTTAAAACTTATTAGTATATGACACGTTATACAATAAATTTTATTGAACTTAATGATGCATATTTACCTCTTCAGGATACATGTCATCGAGATACTTTCTAAGAGTGAGGATTTGTTCGTCCAAAACCCCTACAATTTGTGGTGGTTCCCACTTAGCCATGGTGGGGGAGAATAACATCCCACTTCAGACTTGCATTACCCCAAATATTGAAGTGATCATATATTCATGCCTATAAACGAAAACAACATAAAGAAATATTAAGAAATTCTTATATATTATGAGGGTATTTAACAAAATATAAATATCTTGAAATTTATTTCGTACGCTCTCTTTTAGTACAACCCAATTGACGAAACAAGAATACCAAAGCTCATGCGCCCCATGCATACTTTTGAACATCATCCACCTTCATCACCATCTTCAAATATTCAATCTGAACCTTTGTTCTAGTTTTATCGGCAAATATAGTCATACCCGGAAGAAATAACAAGTAACCCCTACACTTGTTCTTGCCTTTGAAGATAATCGATTTGCGTAGTTTTTCTACAACAATTATCCTGAATAAACTTCATTTCCACAAATATTCTATTCTTCTTGACATAGTCCTTTGCTTATTTACTTTCAATGCACAAACCCTTCACCAATAATGTAACACATTCATTTGCCTTCGTCTTCATCAACGTTCATAGCGGCTTACCAATGATCGGTAAATGAGTTATATGGTAGATGTCGTCGAGGGTGATGGTCATTTCTCCAAAAGGTAAGTGAAATGTCTTGGTCTTAGGTTACCAACACTCCACAAAAGCACAAATGGTCACCTTATCAAAACGATCCTTACAATAATGAATCAAGGGATACAAACCACTATTATAGATCATTCTCTTTACTTCTTTTGGCTCATGTTTCAACTTCCAATCTAATAAGTTCTTATATTGATGCCAACATCGCAATGCACTTAGTTCCTAAATACAAGAAACGTATACATTAAGTAATTCAATGTCCAAACATATATAAATAACACGTTTTATATAATTTAACCAAGTAAAAATATTTACTTACCTGCTCACCATCCCAAATGGCACGAGAAATATGTCCATGGTAATCGTCTAATGTGGAACAATCCTTGGGACCACCGGGATAAAAAAAAAAAAAAAACTCTACCATCTATTTCATCTTGACCCTCCTCTACCACTGTTTCCTCATCATCCACATAGACATTGTCACCTTCCTCTAACTCCTTATCTTCATGTCCAATACCCTCACCAATCCCACACGCTTGTCCTTCTGATTGAGCTTGACTTTGCGATACAATTATTAGTCTAACTGCTTCTTGAGCATCTATTTGAGTTCCAATTTCATCCTCTTTCATTTCTTTTTCACTTTTTTCTCCTTATTTTTCTCCTTATTTTTTGTTTTCGTTCTTCCGCCCGTTCTTTTCCCTTTTCTGCTATTGCCTTTTAGTGAGACATTGTCATGGGTCATCTTTGACCTCTATCACTTTGATTATCCCAACCACCATCACCAACGCCAACAGAAGACATAATAAGCATTCAAATAAAAGGAAAATAAAAAAATTTACATTCAAACAAATACTTCAAGTCAATTTATTTATATAATGAAATCTACTAATTTTTAACAAAAACTTTAGCCAATGTGAGGGTTACCACGATTTATAACAAATTCTACTAATCTACTAATAAAATCGATTTTGGATAGAAAAGTTTCTATACATGTTCCATACTACATGTTCATACATTCAGGTTGATTATCAAATTTATCCAATGCGAGGATTACCATGATTTTGGTTTCGATTTTGGATAGAAAAAAATGCAAAGGGAATACTCACCCATTCAATTTTGGATTTGATTTGAGTTCATTTTATGGTTCCAAGGGTTTGAAATTACCCGTTGGAAAGATTGTATAAACTGTTCTGAAGCAAACGAACCTGGAGAAAGTGGAGCAATCTAACCAATCAAATGAGGGGAGCGAGTGGATAAGTAAGAAAAAGGGGAGAGCAATCGAACCAAAAAAAGGGAAGATGCGAGAGGGAAGATTTGCTAGCTTGTTTTGCGAAAGAGAAGAGAAGAATGCGTTTTGCGCTTTGATTTTAAATGGGGGAGAAAAATGTTGTTTGCTTGTTTATATAGGTGGTGTGGGAAAACAATGATGGTGTGGAAAATAAAACAGGTGGTGTGGGAGAATGTAATGGTGTGAGACAATACTTTTGATGGTATGAAGTAGTCGTTGCCTTCAAGAAATGACCCATCTTCTTTATTACAAATCAAAATTGTTTTTGAGGTTGAAAATAAAAGACGGCTGAGATTACCCAAATATAAGAATCTAACAAATCAAATAGAACTTAAAGCACCAAGAGATAAGTTTATAGATAAACATATTTCATGGTTGAGATTCGTTGCAATTCATATTATGGTTTGTTGTAATTCCCTGCATCGCGTCTTATCTTCATGCATCATATTATGGGCATTTTCCTTTTATACTTATTTTGTTCCTCGTCTTTTTCCCTCCCATTAAAATTTTCTTAAGTTTCTTGATGCCTCTTATCTTCCCTCCTCTAAAAATACACTTATTTTTCTTTTAACTGTTTTCGTTATTTTCCCTCGAGATTGAAAGTTCCCTCCCGTTTGTCCATGGTATTTATTGTACATGTTATTCTTACACAAAATAATTAGTATATGTACAAGAAAATCTCAAATACAATAAACAACTTATTGAAATAGAAGCAGCGTGGTAGAAGGGAGGGGCGGTGGTCAGGTGGTGGTGATTGGACCAGTAAGGATAAACAATGTTAGGTTGAAATGAGAGGAGGCAGGTGGTGTTAGGTCAAGTGGATATATTTTTTTGAGAATGTGAAATTTTTTAGGGCTATCTAGACTTTGCCCTGATGGTATTTTTTTTACATTGACTAGGTCAGGGGTATAATAGTCATTTAAACAATTTCAGTGACCAGGCCAACCTAAAAGGCAATATTGGTCTTATTTGGGGAATGTTAATTGATACTTATCATGGGGGGCAAAGTCTGAATAATGCGAGCAAAGTCTGAAAATTCCTATTTTTATTCAATGTTGTTCAATCTAATAAGAATTTATTATTTTTGAATATATTTAACTTATGGTTTATTTATAATTTTTTTTTTCTTTTCGCATGATATTACCTATCCAATCATTTTATTGTTATTAGCAATTTAGCATGTGTATGCCAAAAACGAAATTTCATTACACTAATATCTAACATTTTGTTTGTCCATTTTGTTATATACTATCGAGTGAGAAAGATTTTTTCTTTATGTACATTTCTAATATGCTTATATTATAATCTATTTACCATTTTTATTTATTAAAATATTAGCATTCAAAATGTTGAAATACTTCTTTGAATATAAAGGGTAGTTTGTAAGCGTGTCATTAGATTGTTTTTCAGAAAGTCGTTTCCAATTTCCATTCCAAAATTTTGAAATTGGGAATTTCCAATCGAAAATTTTGGAATTTTTAAAAATTTCGGATTTTCAAGAGTCTATTTTAGGAAATATTTTTGGAAATGAGGATTTGACTCAATTAAAGTTTAAAATAGCTAGGGATCGAACTCTATGGGGCCAAACTAAAAAAAAACACAATTACAACTTAGAAATGATTATATACGTGATCTTATTTATTGGTATGATGATAAATGCAATTGTGAATTAATCTTACTTTATTAATATGAGAATGAATGCAAATATATAGTTATAACTTATACTATAATATTAAAATGTTATTTATTTAAGAAAGTCTCGGAAATTTTTGTATCAAAACACTATTGGCAAGTTTCAGAATTTTTGAAAATTGACATTTTCGGAGTTGGATATTTCAAACACATTTCGATTCTATTCCACAAGGTTTTGAAATTATTGTAAATCAACATTTTTGGATTCGGATAGTTTTAGAATCGGGTATATTTGGAAAATTTTGGTTCGTAATAGGCTGAAATTGGATTTTTCTATTCAACTTGCAACCCCTAAGTGTCATTGATATTTTGGGGAGATTATAGATTTTTTTTTTCCTAGGGGTGGGGAGGTAATACAAAAGTGTGTAAACGAGTCAAAGTAGATTGACCCACACTAGCACTTCCACGTAATAACTCGACCAGGGGCGATCCGATTACAGAAATAGCGTCGGGTACGTCTGTCACGATTTTGACTGCCCAATAACCAATTTGGTCCCGAGGTAAGGAATATCCAGTTACACCAAAAGATGCGGTCAATACAACTGGGGCGGGAGGGGGGGGGGGGGGGGGAGATACTTTTAAAATTTTGGGTTAGGACAACTATAACCCTAAAATAATTTTTGTATTGGGGGAAATGTAAGGGCATTTTATGAAAACCAAAACTTTTAATTGGGTGTGAAGACTCAAAATTTTGCATTATAGTATAAATATACGTGTTAAATTTTTTTTTTTATCATATTGGATTAAGATGGAACTTGAACCTTTGGCCTTTTTTACAAAATTAATTAATTAAAAATGTTTAATAGGGAGTAAACAAAAATAATATGTAGTACATGTACACAAAAATCTCAAATACAACTTATTGAATAGAAATGGTGCATTACGATACACTAGCTTCTACCGCATGCTATAAATGTAAAACTTATTTTCATTTTTTTTAATTGCAAAATTTGATGTCGCACATCCTCTATTTCTTGATGACACACACTTTCGTTTTATTTTCGATTTTTACCTAAGTCTACAGTGAATTAGTAGCCGTTTCCAACTGTTGTTTCCCTCTCAAGGGCAGGTTGCAAAATTACTAAAAAAGGAACATTGATTGTTGAACCTTTTTTTTTCTTTTTTGCGCATTCATCAATGGTAAAAGTACTTGGCTAAAATTTGTTATCAATAATAAAATGAAACTTAAAAAAAACTATACGAATTATCGTTCTTTTAAGCACAAGACCTTATGGATAACTTGTATGACCATGACTCTTGGACAACCATCCGCACTAAAGCTTATTCATCTTAGGGATCCTTTCATGTAATACCCGCCTAATTACACAAATATAAATAACATTTACTTATAAATTTGTAATGTATTATAATTTTTTAATGTGTAAAACTTGTTTTATTTTTAATGGTTAAATGAGTAGAAAGTGTACGTATATTTAGCAAAAAAATAAAATAAAATTAGGAAACCCTAATTAGGGCTTTATAAAGAGTTGGAAAACCAAGCCTCATTCTTTTCTTTTACACACACAATAATAATGGGAGGAACTTACGTAAAGAATTAGGGGAAAGAGGTGAAACAAGAAGAAGAATAATAAGAAAAATAATGCATAACATCGGTGTGTCTTCCTCGTTCTCTTTTACTTTTTTTAGATTAATCAATTGATTAAGGTTGGGGTTTAATACAAATATAAATCTGAAATATGAAAATTTTATTGTATTTTCGTAGGAATTGGTTGAGTTAAAAGAGAAAACCTACAACTAGGTTTTTATTTAAATCCCGTAATAAATATAGCTTTGCACAGTCTTAGTATTTTCATTGGATCGAGACCTTTTAGAGTTCAGAATACATTCAAATTAAATATGTAGATTCATAACACACGTATGAAAAACATAATGTTAGTTTGGAGTTCATCCAGCGGTTAGATCTTTCTCGAGGCAGAAGCAAATGTCATTGATTGAATTTTAGAAATTCATATATATAAAAGTTTTGGTAGAAATTAGTGAGTTTTCCTCCAGTCTCTTTTCATATATTTTTGTTTGGAAATTTTTTTGTAAGTGATATGGATTTTTTATACCTAATAAGCTTGAAACTTATTTTTGGGATGAAGTGGAGTTTGAGAAATCAAGGTTGGAAACATTTTTCAATTATGAGCTTAAACTTATTTGTGTATTCTATCAGTCTTGATTTTGTGCAGTTATTTTATGTTGGTTTTGATTGGGTTCTTTAGGATGTACTGTATCATGCTATATATTAAAAATTTTCTATTGGAGTCTAGTTTTTAAAGGATTTTACGGTATCACAATCTGAATTTTGTGCGGAAAGATATACTTGTTTTAGTGACAAGAGGTAAATTTGGACGAATGCTGACAAATGACATGTTTTGTTTGTAAAATCTGTAATGTTACAAACATAATCAGGGGGTATGCTTTATATGGTTGGAAACCTCTTTGTGTCTACTTTCTATAGCCTTTAACGGTAGCCAATTTGGAGTTCTAATGTGAGAATTATGCACATTTGAGTGATGACTTGTCAAGCTGTCTTATTAGGACAGTTTGTTCATTTTGGTATTGTTTGGAGGGTTATTTACCCGACTGTTTGGCGATTAAAACTAGGCTAGTTACAATTGAGTTGGGGGTTGTTTAAATTGATTAGAAAGTCGAAAGACTTTGAGAGAGTTTGACTAGGTTCTGGTTAGGTAGTGAAACTGTAGTTGAACGCTTTGGAGTGTGTGATTTGAATTGTTGTAGCGATCATCTTCCTCAACGCTTCCTTGGATGTGGAATGGGTATCGGAGTTAAGGACTTCGATTGTTCTATGAATGAATATTTTTGTTTGATTTATTTTCATGGAGTGGTGATGTGTGTAGAAGAATGTCGAAGACTTGATGTTTGTTTTCTTCAAGTACACTAAATATGTAGGGATACAATACTTTTGGTATAGAAAATATATGATGATTGTGTGTTGGTGCAAAATTGGTATTGTTGTCTTGTTAGCCAATGACATCATGTAGAATGACATGTGCAGTTTGGGTTGAACATGTTATTACTCATGTCTAGATTGTCAACACTATTTGTATATTGTCCGAATTGTTTTTCTTTACATACACACGAATGGAGGCAATGACTACTAAAGATTATGACACTAATACTGATTGTGTAGTTTGGATTGTTATGCAAATTGACTTGCTAAGAAGTATCCTCGTATTGATTGGGTTTGATCCCTGTTGTGTTATGAAAAAAATTATTTATGAAAAATGTTAGTTTTCCCAAAAGAATGGGTTAATATTGTGGTTAATTTATTTATGGTTGACAAAGTGTCAACATAAAAGAGTTTTGAGTTTTAGTTGATTTTTTATGCTCTTTTCCACAACTTCGAAAAAAAAATGTGAAAAAAAATATTTTAGTATACAGACTTGCTTGTATACGTGTGATATAATTTTGGTATGCAGACTTGCTTGCATATCGAGTACGCCGTTCCATGTGAGTTCGGTAGTACGTGTAGTATTTAGAAAATGTTTGCCACGGATTGAACTTCGGGTGAGATGACATGTTCTCCACTTGGAACATGTAGGCTCCGAGTGGTTTCAAATGTGAGGGAGACACACTTGGGTGAGGTGTGTTCGACACAAGGAGGATAATGCAATTGTGGAAAAGAAACGAGATTTTTGTGTATGTGCATGATTGCTATAAGGAAAAAAACTAAATGCTCATTCGACCATTGAATGAGAACTATATGTCTTCTTAAAGGTAGAAAATGCGTTTTGTTGATATTTTAATAATAGTCTTATATGACTGTGATTTGTATCGTTGTTTGAAAATAAATTGCATTTATGAGGATTGATAACTTAGAAATTTTATCCGTTTGTTTCTAACCGTTTTGTGTAGGATAGTAAGTCTACTAACAATTTCTGCAGGTCGGATTTACCATTTCAACCTTCACTTTGTAAGTGTTGGTAAAATAAATTTATATTTTAAGCATGATAAAACTGATTAGTATGTAAAGTTTGCCTCGTTGAGGAACTACAAGACTTTGAGTGTTATTTTCTTGTTTATGAAAATTTCATGTTAAAGCATGTAAATTATTTTATTTTATAACGATTGAGATTACTCATATTAGCTACCTCGCTGACCCAAGTAAGTTTAGGCTTCTTGGGTATGTTCTTATTGGAATGTAGTCATTTAGCCTTTCACAGGTTTATGAGCAGCGTTACTTAAGTTTCGTTAGTGAAGCTAGCGATGTCAGAGTTTCATGATTAAATTATCTTAGTTTGTTTTAATTTTATGAATTATATTTTAGTTGTTGCTGCTAATTGTTTTTGTTGTTATTGAATTTTTTGAAAAATTGGGGCGTGTCATTTCATCTAGCAAGATATGGGAATCCTTTGTTGATTTGCACTTCTTACATTACAACTCCATAAATCCACACAACATTAACAATTCCAAGTTCCGAAAGATGAGATTCATAGCTATCTTTCTTGAGAATATCAAACACTTGTTCATTATCTTAATTGTTTCCGTGCATCAAAGTTTATTGTTGGCAAGGTACGTGTCTCACAGTAGGAGAAAACCATTTTGATGGGTTGAATGGCACCAAGATGCCTTCCTTGAAGACTTTACTTTGTTTACCTGGTCACTTATTGTTTGTCTCGGTGGATCCATTACCAAGGAGCTTCTCCTCTTAAACAAGGCAGATAAACATTTTAATATTTAGTGATGTAACATAAATTCCAATGTGATAAATAAAAACAAGAAAGAGCCAAGCTGGCCATTGAACGACTTGTTTGGCCTCATACAAAAGTCAATCTAAGTAAAGTTGATTGATGAGAATTTGATTCCCCCTGTACATTTACATGAATAACAATATTCATGGGGAAATTTACTGTGAATGCATATAAAAATCAATTTCGGCAGTCATTCAAGTTGTCAATTATAAATTACTTTTCAAAAATTTCCATTGTAACTAAGAAGAACTTTAGCAAACTATTACTAAAAAAAACTGTAGCAAATCAAATTCATTTTAGGAGGGCTAATAATGAGTTTACAAAAGATAGAAATAGTTTTTGTAGTGTTTATGATGATCAAGTGGTTATGATTGTGAATGAACTAGAACGCTTAAATTTTTGGACAACAAGGATCGTCTTGAGCATTCTCTAGTATTGTCAATGTAACTGACTCATCAAACTATACTCTCAATATATACAAAGTAAATACATCCACAAATGCACAGCAAGTCGCTATTAGCAACAATGGGATCCTAATAACATGTACTTCCCCCTAACTTCTTGTTTTCATATATGCAACCATATCATTTTGTTGCATTAAATTATGGAAAATTCTACAGTGCCGGGTGCACTGTAGATATGCATCGAGATAAGCAACAAACTCCTATCATTACCATTAAATTATACAAACTTTTCAACTTTAGGTTAATTAAGAGCTTGCTGTTCTATGATAAAGATTGAAACCTCCTATTGTTACCTAATTTTGTTTAGAGTAATTCTTGCTGTCGAGGTTTTGGGCGAGGAAATGAGCGAGGGGAGGGAGGTGGCGGGGTGGGAGCCGTTCACCTCCTTCGGGATGCGCGCGCAAAAAGTCAACGCACGCATCTCGAGGAAATTGAATGGCTTTCACCCCTCCACCTCATTTCCCTCGCTGGTTTCCTCGCCCAAAACCTCGACATTTAGAATTTCTGTTTTGTTTAACTTGAACAAAGCCATGGCAGCCATAACCCTAAAAATGGGCTTGGGCCTATGTAGTAAGAAGGTCTAAGCCCAAAATTGACCACTACCCTAAAACGAGTGAAACCCTAGTGAGCCTCTCTCACAGTCAGTGTCACAGACAAAGAAAGGTTTGAGAAAGCGCACAAAAACAACCAACACTTTCTTCTTCATTGCGATTTTTGTTCAAGCAATTAATTCCTGAAAACAAAAAAAAAAAAAAAGTTGAGAGTTAGATATAGAGCCAGAGCTCTCCCTTCTCTGTCTCTCAGTTTTCAATCCGAATCACAACTAGGGTTAGGGTTTCTTCTCTCGCCTGCAATGGAGGAAATTACAGAGGGAGTCAACAACATGAACATCGCCGATGCCCACAAGAAGAACCGGATTCAAGTCTCCAACACCAAGAAACCTCTCTTCTTCTACGTCAATCTCGCCAAGGTGAACTTTCTTCGTCTTACCCTTTTTTTTTTCAGACTATTTAGTGTGGATTTGCTGTGGGTTCTGCTCTAGGATGATCACATTATGGTGGGGTAATGTGTTTGATGTGTCAAATTACGATTTTAGGGTCAGAGACCCGTTGTGGTTTAAGTTTTGGATACCCATTTGTGATTTTTTGTGTTGAAGGTTTCATGCGTGTAATTTGTTAATTTAATGATTAGTATGAGTATTGGAGGTTTAGGTAGTCTGCGTTTTCTCAGCGGTTTATGTCGATTTTTTGTTGATTTGTGCAGCGATACATGACGCAACACAATGAGGTGGAACTGTCTGCTCTTGGAATGGGTATCATATCTCCGACCCAACTCTATACCATATGAATTATTAGTTCACAACTGATTTTATAAACATTCATTCTTTGTGTGTGAATGGAAGCTTGTGCTAGCCTTGGTTCTTCATTTATTGTTGCATGTTAAGTTGTCATTATCTTCTACTCGTCATGTATGTTTGATTGGAGAGCTCATGTGCATAATACTAGCACACTAACACATGATGTAATTGGCTCAGGTCTAGTGATCCTCTCACTACTAGATCCTAGCTTTTATTCAATGATTTTTTTGTTTGTTTTGCTGAAAAAAAAAACTATGAACCATCTATGCATAGTTTTTTTATACAGAAAAACTCTTTGGCACATGGAATTTGTGTCCTTTAAAAAAAATAAAATCTTTTGTCGTGCGTCTGAAGGGTTTCACATTGGTGTTAAAAAGTGTTTGTATTGGGGTTTAGACGTTTAGTCCTATTTGTTGAGAAATCATCAACATATCCGCCATTAGTTTCATGAATCTTTTTTTCTTCAAGAGTGTTTATTTTCCAGAATCTATATTTTTCAAGTGTTTTTCAAACATAAAATTCTAATCTTTGAAAAAATTATTCTCAAAGAGCCTCATGGGTGAAAAATCAACATACCAACATTTTATGTTATGTGGATTATTCAAGATTTTCCTTAGTTTTTTTTGTTCTTGCCACTTGAAGTTTTCAATAGCCAACACCATTAACCACACTATCCTTACAATCACCGCTTCAAACTCCACCACCACTATTGGCCATCCTGTTGTTACAACCACAACTTCAACTCCACATCCACAGTAGTGTTTCTTAAACATAAAATTCTAATCTTTGAAAAAATGATTCTCAAAGAGCCTCATGGGCGAAAAATCAACATACCACCATTTTATGTTATGTGGATTATTCAAGATTTTCCTTAGTTTTTTTTTTTTGTTCTCGCCAACACCATAACCACACTATCCTTACAATCACCGCTTCAAACTCCATAACCACTATTGGCCATCCTATTGTTACAACCACAACTTCAACTCCACAGCCTCACCACACCACCACCATCTCTACCATAGCACAACCACTACTACCACTACCATACCACAACCAATGTCACCGCCACCACAACCGCCATACATTGCAAAACCACTACCAAAACTGCCATCATCACAACCACCACCCCACCATTCCAAACCACTGCCATCATCACAACCACCACCACCATACCACACCACACCATTCCAAACCACAAGCTTCGTTCCACCACCTCTTCAATTACATAGTCAACCACCACTATCTTTCCACGACACAACCAAATAACATGAAAATTTTTGGGGAAAATAAAAATTCTTGAATTTTTTCTTTCCAGAATCCTTTTAATTCCTACCAAACAACATGAAAACTTTCTGAAAATAGTACTTCTTAAAGTTTTTCGTAGCTATTACTAGATGTCAATTTGCATTTAGAATTTGTTTGTTTCTAATGATACTGTATCTAATAAAGTAGTGTTGTTTGATGAAACTAATAAGGATAAAGTAGTGTTGTTTGATGAAACTAATAAGGAAATAAATCTCGTCAAAACCTAAACTATAAAGGATTCTTCCTTCCTTGGCTTCTGTTGTTTGTTTCTTCCACAAAGCTTTATTGCAAAGATTTGTTACATATTATCTATGTGGTTGATGCCAATGAGAATGATTGGTTACAGGCAGTGCATGCTTTGTTGATGATGGAAAAGCTTTGTCGTTTACGCAAAATCGTAGTCCAAGAAACCAGAGGGTATTCAGTTACTTGAGTTTAGGTTTTCAATGAAAAAAAAAAGTAGGTTTTTTGAGTGAACTTCTCAAGGATGTCTTCTGGGTCTGCTAAAAATGGGAAATATTTTAGTATTTGGTTATGCTTCATCCAAGACAAAAAGCAAAGAAGATACTTGAGACTTCCAGTTGACCACGAGGCCCCTGTGGGCAAGGAGAAGTTGGCAGGGGTAGGGGACAGGAGCGGGAAAAGAGTAGCAGAGATTGAGAAGTGTCTGGGGTTAGATGTCAGGGATTATATCACGGGCTTACCTATGGATATGGATGAGTACTACATGGTTTTGAAGTCCAGGGAAGACTTGACTTTTAGGAGTGAGTTTGAGTTTAACTATGCAAAGAAGATGGGAGCTGGGCTTTCACACAGATCTCAGGGTTTTGGTGGCAGTTACTCACATCATGAAGCTAGAATGTGAAGCTTACAACTGGAGGGGACAATGTATGTTGAGATATTTGGCTTTTAGTCTTTTATTGAGGGTGCAGGGCGAAGTTCATAACAGACATGAAACTTTTTTCTTTGGTTACTCCATTATTTGTCCTCGGCTTCTTTTTGAGCTATTTCAAAATTAGGATACTCCATTATTTGTACTCGGCTTCTTTTTGAGCTATTTCAAATTTAGGATCCCCTTGAGGTCTTTGGGATTTTTATTGTATCTTCTCTTTTTCCATGGATACTTTATGAAGCTTCCCAAAAAGAAAAACCCTGGTGTCCTTCGCCCTTCAATTTCCTTTGAGAGCTAGCAAGTTGGCTATTGGGGCTGCATTGGCTTATGACTGTTAGTAAGAGGGGGTTGGACACTCTTTCTTGAAGCTCATAGTTAATGAGCACTCAATCGGGATGAGTTTACCTCTATTGGTCAACCCTTAACATGATGATCTTATAAAGTAATCTTATGATTGCAGAAAGAGAGTTTCAAGTAATCCTGGCAATTTGCCCCAAACCTTTCAACCCGAACTGATATGCTATAAATGTTTCTGGTCATCGCTTCCCAGGATGCTAGATACTTCTATATCACCTGGTGACATATCTAAATTAGTTGGATTCATGTTTGATCATTTAAATAAAGAAATTACATCTCATCCACATGTGGAGGTAAGTACTTAGTAGTGAAGAATGTAAGATCACATAGAACCAAGGATGCATGGACACGGACACGACACGACACGCTGATTCGACAATTTCCAAAAAACTAGGCCTTTGGGACACATCGACATGTCATATATATATTTTTTAATAAGTCCAATAAGCATAAATATTAATTTAATAAAGTGTCTTCCTAGAGTGTTTTTAAGAAGATGACACTCTGTTGCAAGAAAAAAAATAAAATAGAGAAAAAGTATAGTAGAGAAGTAGAGGAGATAAGAACAAATGAGAGAAGAAGCAAAGATTAAGAAGCATAGACTACTATATGCTTTAGTGGTTTTTTGCCTTATTTGTCTTAAATCGCAATTGAAAGAGTCATTCACTTAGATGGATCAACAATCATTAAATTAGGTGGTTTTTTGCAAATATCTAAAAGTAAAAAATAAATAAAGTTGGTTTTCGAATCTTGACCGTGTCTTGACCAAGTTCTGGGTGTATCGGAGGCGTGTCTGACACGTTGACCACATTGACCATGTGTCTTACACCTGCCAACACGTTGACCAAGTGTTGGACACGCGTCCGAGGCGTGTCGAGCGAGTGTCGTTGTCGGACATGGATACAACAAGTTTTTTGAAAAGTCTGTGCTTCCTTGCATATAACCTTCTTCTTGAGCTCCTGAGGGGTTTTATTTTGACCCACGTGGCATCAAAGCTTAATCGATGGTAAGAAAGCTGTCTCATCAACTTATCCAACGTTCCACCTCACACTTAGTCATCATCATCATCATCATCAAAGCCCATTCCCGAGATTTTCGGAGTCGGCTACATGGATTTTGGTTCTCCAAGCAATGCGATCTTCCCACATTTCCTCGCCTAATCCAAGCTCAATGATATCTTCATTCACCGTCTTCATCCAAGTTTTCAACGGTCGTCCCCTCCGTCTACACCTTCCATTAACTTGCCAATCTAAACATTTTCTAATTGGCGCCGTGCTTGGTCTCCTCCGCACATGACCAAACCAAGTTAAACGTCTTTCTCTAATTTTTTCCTCTATGGGCGCTACACCTAAGTATTTCCTAATTCTTTCATTTCTAATTTTATCCTTACGAGTTTTACCACACATCCACCTTAACATACACATTTCTGCTACTGCCATCCTATACGTATGTTGTCCCGTAGTAGCCCAACATTCTGAACTGTATAGCATGGCTGGTCGAACAATTGTCTTATAACATTTCCCTTTTAGCCTTGCAGGCATCCTTCTATCGCATAATACTCCTGACGCCATTCTCCATTTCAACCAACCAGTTTTAATCCTATGGTCTACATCTTCTCCAATAGCCCCATTCTTTTGAATTATAGATCCTAGATATCGAAAAGCCTCACACTCTGGGACCTCGACACCTAATTGCATTACTTCTCCCTCTTGGTTCACACCCAAAAACCATCTTCTCCATCTCACACTTAGTATTTGTAGAAAAAAACCATAGGCCCAATTCACTTGTACAGTTTCCACCAACATACACATGATTCGCTATACCACGTGTTGTACCTGCACCTTCACCCAACAACTCAAAGCCCACAAGGTTGGTCGACAAAGCCCAAAGTCTACCATAAACAAAGTCTGAAGGCTTTAAGGTCAATGTGACTATGCTAAGTAAATCCCAATTTTATCATAGTTCTAGAATTCAAATATCAAAGTGCCTATTAAAATCATAGTAGCTACGAAATGAGAAGCCAATGATATAAGGGTGTGAACTCTCAACATGACAAAAATACCTTAGAAGCATATGCTATACAAAATTGTACATAATACAACAATACTATAAGCAAGGGCCCAACGAGTGTTCAAGCAAAAAATCTTAATATTGGTTTAAACAACACTCAACCTGAACTAGTGAATTCTCACCCATGATGTGGAAGAATGATACCATCACAATGCATGCGTGTCTAACAAGCAAGTAGATGCCACAAGTAACAAAAGCAGCGAGGATAAAAACAAAGAACAAAAAGGTGACAAAACAAACCAATGTTTAAAAATTGTTTTCTATCGCTGAGGCGATTAGGCTTTTCTCAATGCGATGCGGCACATTAATGCGTAACAAGATGTACGCCTCGAGTTTTCAGGAAAAAAGAAAAATGATGAAAAAATATTAAAAGAATATAAACAAATTAAACAATGAAACAATCATCAATTAAAGAGATAACATGAAACCAATCATAAAAGTGGTGAAGATGTTAAATAATAAGAACAATGATTGTGTGCATTATAACCCGCATTCAACTCATACGCACTGAAGTGAATTCTTGCCACTTTGCATGCTTGCTAATGTGGTTCTTGTGGGAAATTTGGATTGAAAGGAACAAGGTATTGTTTGATAATGAGTGTAATAGCAGTTATGTGATACTTAAAATTCGTTGGTGGATTTAAATGCTCCTATTGTCTTCATCCCCAAGAAAGTTGATTAACATGGTGGGATCATCATAACCAGGTTGGGCTTCTATTCTATGGGAGTGAAACCAAAGGATGCTCGAGTTATGCTTTGGGAACGTCCTTTTCAAGGGAGCCTTACACCCAACATGGATGGATCGTCTATTAATAATGAAGCTGCTGGTGGAGTTATTATTCGAGATGATGACAGTGATTGCATTTTGGCAAAAAGTTTGTTCTTTGGGGCTGGTTCAAATAATGAGGTTGAGTCTAAAGCCCTCCTTGATGGGTTACAACTTTGCAGAGATTTAGGGTCTGTTTTGGTTGGCCATTTTACGTGGGAAATGGAATTCAATTCTTATGTCAAGTGGTTTTCCGCTGTTTGGTTGTGTAATTAACAAAAGGAAAAAAAAAATTCTGCATGTGCCTAGTCTTCCCATCTTTCTTGGGAATCCAAATCTTTAGTCTCCCTCAGAAATGGATTTCGCGAAAACAATTTCAATTCCCATATCTATTTTCCATTCTACCAAACAAACCCTTAAATTTGAATTCTATTTTGGTTCAAACACATTCAGAGTTAGTGGTGGGATGGTTTTATGAAGTGTCCAAATTTTCTTGGTTCGAATCAGCCATATGGAGTCAAATTAGAAGTTAGCAAACTCGATGGGGGTGCATTTGTACTCATGTTTAGAAATAGGTTAATGTTGTAGCAGATGCACTTGCTTCCATTGCGCACAAGAGCAAGCATTCGACGGTGTACATGCTGAATGATCCTCCCACGAAGCCAAGAGGGTTGTGCAGGTTAGACAAAAAAAATAGGCATGGCATATGTTAGGAAAAATTAGTTTTGTTTAAATTCATGTAAGAGGCCATCACTTGCGATGCATCTTGCACATTGTTTCTTATTTCTTAGTCTCAACAGGGTGAGGCCTTTGTCTCCAGCCCCCCCCCCCCCCCCCCCCCCCCCACACACACACACACACACACACACACACTCCCAAAAAAAATCATTTTAATATAGTAAAAGCAAATATTTGAGGATGACAGTGTAATTTTCTTTTTAAAAGGTAAAAAAGATGAGTCTAATTTGATAACTTGGTACAACAAAATGAGGTATTGTTTCAATTGACCGTAAACACCTTACCACAGGGAAACCCCACATCATACAATAAAATTGAAGATTTTAACCTCTTAGAGACTTGAGATACCTCAGTGTCAGCACCCCTCTCACTCCCATGTCTTCTTAATTCTAGATGCAGTACAGGAAGTTCTCCGGTGGTCAAGTTCCTTGAAGTGAAAGACACGCCTATGTTGACACCTGACATTCTGAATTGCAATGTATGAACTATGTACATTGGATGTGGATCACACAAAATGTTCAGAAAAATTGGGGGGTGTAGTGCAGATTCGTCATTCCCTTTGAGCAGGGAAGGCATGCCATGACAAAGAATCAAACTTCATTCCTGGAAACTATAATTCTTCATTGCATTATCTACTTGGAATTTCAAATCAATTCAAATTCAAAACTTCAGATCTTTATTTTGTTGCTATGATTCAGAGGTTCAAATTGAGGGAAAATAATAGATTCATATACTCTACTCAGTTACTTTTTTGGTTTATTCTAATCATGGATGAATGCCACTGTTATAGAGTCCCCATCATGGGCTTGTGGACTACTGCATAACAGTTGTAATATGCTTCATGGTACTTTCTAAGTGTTTTAAGGCAGCAACAGTTTATGTAATTGTTTTCATTTTGCTTCTCTGTTGTGGCTGACGTGTATATGACCACTAAATGATTTATCTGTTGTTTGAGATTGTTGCAGCCATTGCGACAGTTGTTACCATAACTGAAATTCTGAAAAACAATGGATTGGCTATTGAGAGGAGTTAGTTCTTACCCTTGTGATTTATAGTTTCATTTTCTATCATATAGTCGACTTGATGCATTTAAATTTTATGCAGAGATAATGACGTCTACTGTTGATATGAAGGATGAATCGAGAGGGCGCCCTATTCAAAAAGCAAAGGTAATTTTGTGAATCCTCCTGTTCCTGTTAGATAGCTTGTTTGCTGCATTTGGGACATAATTCAGGAGAATGTGAATCCTGTTGTGTGGTTTGGCGTAAAAATTTCCTTAGCCTAGTAGTGATTCTCCTTGCCAGTTCCACATACTGATGGACTGCATGTGACACTTCTACTGATTACTTAAGGGGACAATTTGTGGATTATCCTACCTTGGATCTTGCTACATTCTCTAATCCAATCTCATAATCTTGGTTCAGACCTATGCAGATAAATTTAGGAACCCTGCGTACTATGATTATATGTATTAATCTACGTGGCAGAGCAGTTCATATTTTACACATGAAATTGGTAAAGCATAAAGCTGGGATATTGTTCTTCGATCATAACTCAAATTTGATCCAATGCCAAATCCAATTGATACCAAAACAGTTGGGTCAAGTACAGGTCCATCAGTTGTGCCTTGAATTCATAAAGCAAATGGATCCAGCTTACTGAATACTTCCAATATTATTTGAAATGTGGGCTCTTACAGGAAAATTGGAAAGATAGCGTAGTAGTTTGTTTGTACAGTATTATTACTGAAGCTGAAGTGATTGCCTTCATGCGTGGTTTACTCAGACTTGCACCTGTGAATGTCCGTGTTTTTTCAGATTGAGATATTACTGGGGAAGACTGAGAGATTTGATGAGTTGATGGCTGCTGCAGCCGAAGAGAGAGAAAACGCTGAAGCTGAAGCACAGAGTTGAATGGGGAGCTGCTCCTGAGTGTCTTAGATGGGGGTTTATCCGTTAGTTTTTTCACTTATCGATGTTTCAAGTAACAATGAAACTTGACATTCAGAAGAGCCTTTAGAGATTAGTTAATGTTGTGTAGGAGTTTTCTATAGAAATAAATGCTTTTTTGACAATGAAAATTTGATTTATTTTTTAGTCATTTTTTTAATTATCTGATATTTCATGAGGTAATTGAAGCTGTTGCAATTTGTGTAAGGTAGGTAAAGTGCAAATTGGGTAAATTGAATTCAGGAATTAAATACTTAATTGCAATTTTTCACATTTGTCCCCTTCATGCTCACGTTCAAACCACACAACCATACTCCCATAAAGAAACGCTTACGAGATTGCTTTTAAATAATTTAAAAGCAAGATCAGGGACGACAGATGCCAACTTGGGTGTTGATGAATTCAACCCATGTTTTACAAAAAAGAGTTATTTGCATTTTCCCCCTATAATATATGCCTTATTTAGTTTTGCATCCAATTATTATTTGTATTGCACTTTTCTCCTAAGACTAGCAGTTCCTCCTAAGACTAGCAGTCAACGTGCCTTGACTCTTAAGCACCTCACGTGTTATCACTTTGCCTATTTTGGATGACGAAAATGCTGATGTGATAGCATGTCAATCCCAATCGTCTGTTACTTGAACCAGGCACGTGGACGGCTAGTGATTACTCCCTGTTAGCTTCGTACCATTCTCCCTTTGTTTTCATTATCTCTGGTTGTTTTTCCTCTCTTCATTTTCACTCTCTTTGATTTCGAACCAAAATGAAGAAGCGGAACACCGAAACGAAAAAGGGAAATAAGGTTGTTTTTGGTGTCAAAATCGCTATCAGTAGTAGCCACTGATGAGGACGTGAAACATCCTCCTGTTCATTGGCGTGATATATTGTAAGTCTTCTATGCTATTTTAGGGGGTTTCATTTTGGTGCTTCTATATGTAATGCATGTTTGAATGGATGGTGTGAATGAAATGATCTTGTTAGCATTTTGTTTATTTGCACAAATTTGGATTTCTTCACTGTTTATTTGGTGGTTGCTACTTGCATCAGTGAAAATTGAATGAAACTGAATTTTGTTGGGTGGTTTAGTGTTGATACTGGTTGGTGCTTCCATGAATCAGTCACAATGTTAACATAATGTTGATTAGGGTAATGCACACATGTCCATGGATTTTTATGTTATATGTGTTGTACTTGTCTTCTGTTTTCAGTTTGTTATTCATGTTAGATTGCATGGTTTTGTTTGTTTCCTATAGTATTCATCAATTCGTTTTAATTGAGTATCATTGCAGCAATGAAAAATGGGGACAAGAACTGAAGGTTTGGAACTTAGTGATCCATTACGATGGAAAGTGGAGTAAGATTGCAGAGATCCTTGGTATGTGGAAGGTTAGTGATTATAAAGATGTGTTATCTATAGATTTTGTACAAGTGCATGGTGATTAACTTAGTTAAACAAGTGCATGGTGAAGCTATCCCCAACCCACATAAGCACGCCTTAATCCTTTGAACAACACATACCTTTGTGGAAAATGGGTTGAGGATAGACATTACCAATGATGAAGACAATGTATTTTTAGACATGCAAACATTAATGACAATGATGTTTTGCATGTGTTTGTTGAGGTTAAAGTGGCAGCACAATTTCATGAAAACAACATTCCTGGGATTAGTTTAATGGACCATGAACCCATTTCAACCCCGCCTATTGTTGATGTAGACCATGCCCTTGTAACACAACCCACCCCTCATAATAAAATTCATTTGAGGCCTAATTGCATGGCTAAAAGGCAAGGTTCCAACCCCAAGGAAGAGTAAACCTAGTGATTGGTACTCTCTAAGGAAAAATGGTAGTTGTGCCAAGAAAAGAACAAGGGTGGAGGGCCAGGGTAGTAAAGAAAGTAACAAAAAAAGGATAAAGTCAAGTAAGACAAAAGTGAAGTTATATGATGAGTTGAGTGAAGAAGAGCTAGATGAAGACCAAACTGACGTAATACTACAAGTACCCGATGAGGAACCAACCCATGAACAAGCTCAAGGCTAGCCAGGAGGTCCATATGAAACAGTAACAAAAAAGTTTATGATGAGATTTAAAAAGAATGATCCTGATGAACTTTTAATGAAGTGTACGGATGAAGACTACAAATGGCATTGCTATGCAGCAAGAAACAAGGACGAACACACCATCAGTGTTAGGACCATGGGGCAACAACACACATGTCTGAGAATTGTTGATGGAAAACATCCAATGGTGGATGCTAAGTTGTTGCTAAGGAGTGTGAGTCTATGTTTAATACACACTTCCAATCTCTCACACCTGACTCCATTATCAAACAAACATTGAAGAAGTACACTATTGATGTCAACTACCATGTAGAGTGGAGGGCACAACAAAAACTGATGGCAAAAGTAATTGGTAGTTATGAAGACAATTACAAGATGACCCCTTCTTGTTGCATGGTGTTGTTGACAGCAAACCCAGGAAACATTGCTACATGCTCAACAAATAATGACGATCAGCGGTTCATGCATGTGTTTGGCATTTTCTACTAGTCTACTTGGTTGGCAGCATGGTTGTAGGCCCTTGGTGGGGTTGGATGAGTCCTTTCTCAAAACCAAATATGGAGGTTGTTGTTTGTCGGTTACAACTTTCGATGGCAACAATGGTCTGTTTCCATTGACCATCTACATTTGCCAGTCAGAATGCTACCAAACTTGGTACATCTTTTTGAGTATAATTGAGATGCACTTGAAGATGCATGCGGGGAAGATGACCTTTATATCTGACCAGCAGAAAGGCTTGATTGAAGCAGTGAAACAACTTTTTCCAGATTCATATCATAGATTTTGTTTTAGGCATATGTACAAGAACGTCAAGAAGGCTGGTTTTGGTGGGACTTTCTTGATGAAACTAAGTTAGAAGGCTGCTAGGGCATACAAAAAGTTTGAGTGTTTCTCCCACTTGAAAGAGATTAACGAAGTTAATCCAAGGGCTCATAAGTGGTTGGTTGATAGGGATGTGAAGAGTTGGTGCATGACCTATCTTGACACTAGGCTATGCTCAGAACACATCACTAACAAATTTAGTGAAAGCTTCAATAACTGGATCATTCACTTAAGAGACAAACCAATTTGCAAGTTCATTGAGGACTATCACATGGTTGTCGTGAGGATTATGTATGACAAAAGTGTAAAAAATAGCACTTGGGACATCATCAATGGGTTAGTACTTAGGGCTCAGAAGCTAGTTGACAAGTATAAGGAAATGAAGAACCAATTTAGGATGTTTGGGTCCAGTGATGGCTTTATCACAGTGCAACATAATGATACTGGTGATAAGTTTAGAGTCAAGACATCTATTAGATATTGTGACTGTAGATAATAGGGGCTCACATGCATCATGTGTGTGCATTGAGTCTTGACTCTAGTCAATTAGAGACCTCAGTGGGTAGAGTATGTATAAGTTTTCTCAGTGACCATATCTACTTATATAATCTTGTTCCCATACTTATTTCCATTTGATGCAGGTACCATAGCCCCTATCATTCTGTGAAGGCCTATGTGAAAGCATACTCTAGGGGCATTGTGAGTATAAGAAATATGTTTGAATGGTTTATCTTCATTGCTTGTGTGTACTACAATCTTTTGCTTATTTCCATGTTTGATTAGGGTTTTGATGTAGCAGCCAAGATACTTATTGTTGCCACCTCTAGTGAAAAAAGGTCCAAAAAGACCTAAGAGACAGAGAAGAGATGGAGATGAATGAAAAATGTTGTTCACAAGGAACCCAGGAGTTGCAGAAAGTGTGGAAGGGAGGGTCACAACAGTAGAACCTGTAAAACCCTCTTAGGGAGCAGACTGTTGAGGATGGACAAACATCTAAGAGGCCTAAATGCATGAGGGCAAGGAACGACAAACCAAGGGGTGCAAGGACTGCGAGTAGAAGAGGAAATAGTGAACCTCCAAAGGAAATGCCCACATGTCCTACACAATCACCAAATTTCTAGCCTGAGATGCTTACAACTCCAACTATAAACAACAATCACAGTACCATGTTAACAACTTAGCCCTTTGCATAAGGAGTTCGACCCCCACCAATGAGGCCACAAGTTAATCCCGTGTTTCAGCGTGGGAATGGTAAGGGCAGGAGGGGACAAAGCACTTGGAGACCTAAGGGTCCCTGGAAATGACCTGCATATAAGTTAGTGGAAGACTATTTTTTTTTGGTTTATTGACATTCTCATTTTGTGTTGTCTGATGGAATGTTATCTCAGACTTGTGTTGGTATGGTATACTAAATGATACACTTGTGTTATGTCAGACTTGTGTTGGTATGGTACACTAAATGATACATTTGTGTTGGTTGCAAATTTTGTTAAATGGATTACATTTCAGGTTGGTATAGTATGATATTGAATGCTTGTTGGTATGATACACTTCAGGTTGTTAGATACTGAATTGTATTGAATGCTTGTAAATTCAGGTTGGTTTTGTGCAAGGATGCAATGATGGCAGACTTATTGATGCTTGTAAATTCAGGTTTTTGCAAGGATGCTGTGTCAGGATGTAAATTCAGTTGCTTATTGATGCTTGAAAGTGACATTTCTATGTCAGATTTTGAAATGCAAGGATGTTGTGTCATTTGAATTGCATTGTGTTATATCAGG
The DNA here is from genome assembly GCA_963556465.1 of Berberis vulgaris. Classification (NCBI taxonomy): domain Eukaryota; kingdom Viridiplantae; phylum Streptophyta; class Magnoliopsida; order Ranunculales; family Berberidaceae; genus Berberis; species Berberis vulgaris. The sequence continues at coordinate 56,068,546 of OY747132.1, forward strand.
TTTTTGCAAAGATGTTAAGGCATTACAATGTGATATTAACATCCAAATCAAATAAATTTACATTGTTGCAAGAATATCCAATGAATATCAAATGAATTTACATCGAGCTTTAACATCCAATGTACATGTATTCCTTCAAAATATTGTCTACTTCAAATCTCCTATTCACTTGTTTGATTGTGCTTGTGACACTATGAAATCTGCAAGAAAATCAATTAAGTGTTGTTAATTACCCCATATAATAAATTACTGGTAGTAACTTAACCCCTTAAAATAAATTTGAATTTAATTTTGCCCCTTGCAACAGAACAGACCTAACAGATGATGAAGATGACCTGCAACTCAAGCTTAAAATTAAAACATGGTAAGCTTTTTCACTTATTGATGCGTGAATATTTAATCCACAGTGAAATAACATGTAGATGTAGTAGTAGAAGCAGATGTGAGTGTTATTGGTGGTGAAGTGGAGACTGTGGCGGTGAAGGAGGAGTAGGCGAATTATTCCAACATATAAGGGGAAGTTTGAATCACAACCTTCAGATCATTAAAATGCATTTTGGGTAGTAAAATATGACCTTTTTGAAACTAGCTCGTGCCTTGACAGTCAAGACAGCAATACGAATAATAATTGGGTGCAAAATTGAATAACGCATATATTATGAGGGGGAAAGTGCCAATAACCCTAAAAAAACAATGAGAGGGAACTTTGTATGAATTAAATCCCTAATTCACCATTTCTATCTTCTCCTCCACTTTTCCAAGCCAGAAAAGGAAAAACTAGAGACATCTGAAGTTTTTCTTTTGCATTCCCTCTTAAACGTGGGATTTCAGATTCAATACATCTAATCAGTTCTACTTTAGACCAAATCAAAACCGTAGGTAGACTTAATTTTGATTTCTTTTGTTTAACTAATAATGACCTCTTAAACATAAATACAATGATCTCTAAGAATTCATCCTCCATTAGGTAGTGCCACAACAACCTCATCCGCCTCAAGGCCAACTCAATGATCTAATATGAGGTTTTTACTGAAGAAGGTTTAATATTAGGGTAACTCGATGATCTAATATTAGGTAACACAATGATATAATATAGGTTTTTCAATGAAGAAGGTTTTCAAGTAAGCAAATCGTTAGATCCTCACTGATGTGATTTTCCAATCACTCTGTTGCACATTCTAGTCAATAGGTAAACCCCACCATAGACTTTATTCCCAAAATATTTCTTGATTTTCTTTAAAAAACTCATCGACATTTTCAAAACTTGTAAAATGTTTACTAAATAACCATAATCATATGTCCTGTGGAATGTGATCCAAGTCACTCCTGGGTAATGAACAAGTCACCTACATTGACAACTTAATCCCTTTCCTCTTGTTATTATCGAAATCAACACAACAATTCCACCGAATCTTTATTTTCCATTTTATATCTGTGGAAGGTTGGTAAGCTTTACCTAAAGTTGAATCCTTAAATGCTCCATTTTGTATATTTACCGGAGAGTGTGGGGGAGTTCAAATATGGCTCACATTCTTATTCTTATTCATGTTCCATATTATTCATTAATTAACCCACCTAAAAAACTCTCAAGGCAAAATGCAATTTCAGCTCTCACCTCAGTAATAGGCTCACGCAGCTGAATCATAAGAAAAACCAAACCAATCTTCCTTTGCTAAATCAGACAATATATTTAAAATCATTGCTCCTATTAGCTCACCACTTCCACTTCATTGTATCAACAACGACGTTATGATTGATCCTCGTTTTCAACTAGTATCCTCTTGCACGCTTCGTAACACATGAAAGAAATCCCAGCAGCAGGGACTAACTTTGTACAGCTTGGACCCAGCCCTTTGTAGAGACCTGGGAGACCTTCCTGTTCAAGTATGCATGAGAGTGCGTGAAGCATGTTTTTGTACACTTGCCTTCCACTAACAGCCCCAACTTGCATCTGCTTGCGTGCTACCTCAAGTGGGAAAGTTGCGGTGCTAGAAATTGCACCAGCAGCTGATCCTATCAGGAGGGTTGCAATGTTTCCGATTTCCTCTTTCTTGAAAACTTTGCGGTGACCCTTCCGTAACATGTCATAGGCAAAGTAGTTGGTGGCAGCATATGGAACCACTCCAATTAGACTTGGGGTGAGACCTCTGAACAACTCAGCAGGTCCCTCTTCTCGCACGATTTTCAGGAAAGCATGTAAAAGATTGTCATATACGTCTCTCTGCATTTTATACCCAACTCCATTACTAAAATGATTATTAGCTACAGAAAAGATTACAATCGGAACATAGATGTGTAAGGGTGCTCGTTTTTGCTTGAGTTTACCTGTATGGTTAGTCGAGTTTTGACTAGCTCGAGAGGGTATGTGCACAGGGTTGAGCTGACTCCTGCACATGCCCCGGCTATCAATGAGGGTGGGATAGGAATCTTGGGTTCTTCACCAGGTTTAGCAGTTAAGTTTTTCTTCATTGTGTCATATGCAAATAACTGCATAAATGCACCACCAGCAAAAGAATCAGTCAGAAAGAAACTATGATATACCATGTGCAATACTGATGATTGAATAGAATGATGATATCAACATATGTGATTTCGACAAACTTCTGAATTTTTGCATTCTCTCAGATTACTGAAACAGAACCACACCTTTGATTTCGATTTACGACTTTTTGGCCAAAAACACCGAAAAAGTTCAACTAAATTCTTTTTCATTTCAACTAAGGGTGTGTTTGGTTGCATAAAATCTTATGCCATGGGAATCCATGATGGGACTACCTAAATCTAAGCTAATTTGAGGTTCAATCACCAATCCACCAATTGATTTTGTGATCGATGATGGGAATGGAAGTCCCATGAACATGAGAATCACACTCCTTGGTCCCCCAAAGCATGTGATTCCCATGTTCATGGGACTTTCATTCCCACCATTGATCACAAAATCAAATGGTGAATTGGTGAGCGAACCTCAAATTAGCTTAGATTTAAGTGGTCCCCTCATGGTTTTCCATGACATAAGATTCCATGCAACCAAACACACCCTAAAATGTGAATGTTTTACAAAGTCACATTATTTTCGGATATTTTTGGAAAAAAAAAAATTTGTCGACCAAAAACAAATCTTGCTCAAAAGTTGCAAGTCTCAATCTCAACTACACAAATTTTCTCCAACCTCCAATGATGCATCCAATTATGATGAGACGCCCTTCAAGGTCAAAGAGATTTTGCTTACTCTATACTTTGTTGGATTTAGAATTGCTAAGCCCAAGAAAATGACAAAAACTACATTGGTCGTCCAATGCACCCTCAACCCAATTGCTCCAAACCAAGGTTTGGATCAAAAAACCCTTTAACTCCAATGTTCTCCAATGCATTGGTTGTCATATTTTTTCGTTAGCCCGCATTGTGAATTTCTGATTCACAAGGTTGGTGTTTTTTAATGAATTTCTGGTGATAAAAAGGCTTAGAGAAACACTGGTGTTGGGAGCCAACAGGTGATAGCTTAGCTGGTAAAGATTTGTGGCGAATGGTATCACAAGTCCAGGCTTCAAACCCTGCCAAAGGTATTACCCTGTTTTCCAGAAATTTCTTTTTCTGTGTTTTCCCCCACAGAAGACCAAAATTTTTTCGAAGAAAAATCCAGTTCTTGAGTGACCGAAATTATTCCGAAAACAAAAACACGAATCTTGGACGATATACAAATGCCTATTCAGATTGCATTTGCTTGAAAATGAACAAAACTTAATTAATTTGTAGTTTGTAAATCACAGAAATGCAATTACAGTTACAGACAAAGACAGTAAAAACTAAGACTGAAACAGACTGAACTTCACATTAAAAAAGAAACTGGTCCATCTTATGGATATTTCTGTGAAGTAATGCAGGTGCCAAGCTATTGGGAACACCAATGTTTGTCCCAAGCAGATACCAAATCAGGCACACATTCCATTTGTCATGACGTCGAAGTCCCTGAATTCTTGTTATGAGATACAGGAGGGCATTTCCAGTATTAACATATTCGATGCATGCTTTGTTTAACAATGACCAGGCCATGTCATATATAGTGGGATGTTATACAAAACTTCATTCTGAATTAGGGGAACTAGCAGCCTCAAGGTACTAAAGATGCAAGCTAAGAACATGAAAGATGAACAAATGGCCATAATGAATACTGAGCCACAATACTCTGAAAATTCTTTGGTCATAAAAGGTCATCATCTCAGCTTACGGTTCAATGATACAATCAAAATTTTGGCCTTAATTTACCAGCTCATTTCTTGTCTTTTCACTTTGGTCAAAACAAGAGGTTGTATGAGTGAATCCCATTGTCCATAGGCCCCTATCTTTATCTATGCTATAGCTACATTTACATTTTTTATAGCTAACATTTTTAGAGTAGGTGGCAATTGGACATGGTGTTAAAGCATCCAAATGCATCAGTGGCAAACCAAACAACTTCAAAATAAACCTCTTTTACCCTGCTCCTTCTTCTCTATCTTCTCCCTAAGCAACATCAACTAACTTGGCTTTCACAACTTATAACACCTTATGCCTCCCAACTCATTACTTCCCGATACAGGCGCCTCAAATAATCTCCAGTATCTCGTCATGCCTAAAAAAATAGAATGACTTCTAGCCTATAAGCATAGGTGATAGATCCAGTTTACAAATCTATCATATTGGTTCTTCATAAATTCCAACATTCTCGAAACCTTAATGAATGTCTTACATGTTCCCTTAACTCACTGCAATCTTCTTTCTATTTCCACACTCACGAGAGATAGAAGAAGTGTTTGTTTAATTTCATTCTTTCTTTGTGCGGATGACCGAGCAACAGGGATGACATTGCTACAATTCCAATGTAATGATGACCTTTACCTTTTGGGATCACAAACCAAGTGACTTCAAACTGATTTTTTAAAATTCCCTCATCATAGTTGGTTTTCTTGAGCTATTTCTCACCACATCTTTCCCACATACACAATAACAGCCGGAATATGTTGACAGCCTCATCGACATATTTTTGACAAATCTCTTGATCTGGTAGCCCTTGCAAAGATCTTGAATCCTATTGGACCGAAGCTTTCCAAACAGCTGCCAATCTAAATAATTGTCACCCTTGGCAAACAATTAACAATGACATTCCCAACCAAGCATACCTTAACAATTCAGTATTCCCACCTTCACTCTTACCTACAACATTAACCAATCGACTTACATGTACTCCGAACACACATTCAAGTAGCGCTCTGATATCACTTTAGAAAGAAACCTCCACATTCACTTCACTCACCAACTACAGATTCACCTTCCTTGCCATACCAGTTTTACATCAACTAAGGAACACTATCTTAACGCATTACTATTGTTGGCCACCACATGTGGCACACCAACTTGTTATTCATCACCAGATGGTGACACGGTACAACCAAAGTAATGTAATGTCTTTAGTATCCTCTTTTAGGCATTTCAAGCAGTGACAACATTTTTTTTTCTCACTCTGCACCACGGTCATTCAAGGAAGCCAATGCTTTTCCCCAATGGAGATAGTCGTGACTTTATGACAATGCATCTATTGAATTTAAACCTTCATTCAGGCTTTATAGGCTGCCACAAAATTTTAAAGTTTGGTCTATTTGATCAAGTTTAGGTGTGTTGGTTGCATGGAATCCATGGGGACTACACATTTCTAAGGCTAACTTTGATCAAATTTGTGGTCTTCCCAGCACTGAATCCATGGGGACTACATATTGAATACATTGGAAATCATCTCGATACAGTCATTAAGAGTTAACTTCAATTTTGATCCGCGCTTTCTTAAAAGTAGGAAAAGCAATAAACGCTTCAGATTTTCTCACCTCTTATAGAAAATGTTATAAAAGTCAGCTAGTAAAAAAAAAAAGGTTTGACAGTGTAACACATTATAACTCTGAATATGTACTACTCAAAAACCCATTATCCTATATCGACCATTCTTATAAGCCATAATTTGTAAATTCTTCTATCTTCCATAATTACACTCTAATATAAATGACATACTTCACTATGATTTTCCTGTGCTTACTATTTGTATTGCATATGTGCAACAAATGTAATACCATTTCTGACACTATTTTTGCAGGCAGCATCTTTCAACTTTTAATAATGTTTAGGCATGGTTTCCTATCTGACCAGCAATTCAAAATGTTTGCCACCAATCATCAATATAAGACAAAAAATTCTCATTTGGCGCCTCCATTAACGACACCTCTCTTTATATCAGAAACAAGGAGTGACAATTAGAATTTTTTTTATCAAAATAAAAAGGATATCTGGAAATTAGAAATGATCTCCAAACAGGAACTATTTATTTTTAAACTATTTTGGATAACTTTCCTACTCCTGTTTATCGCCCCTTGCTTTTATTAGGAAAAGTCTAGTTTTTCGCATACATAATAGCATGCAAAAGTCATACGAGTGAAAAAGAAGAGGGGCTACACATGCGTACCTTGGGGGTTATCAATTAAGCAACCGATTGAACATACCATAGTGAAAAAGAACAACCAAGAATAACGGAAGCAGTCCCCCACAAAGCCACAACCAAATGCGGGTTTTTATATCGCACATAATCCAAACACAAATATATCAAAGAAATGCCTCCGCTTATTCCTCTCTTACCAAATCACCCAAACATTTGCATATGAGAGACCACAACACCCAATTCCTTCATCTAGAAAAGGCTCAACAACCACATTGTTGCATTTCACCCATCACTGACTTTCGGAAATACCCAAAGCACGGCACAAGCAAGGGGATTGAGAATGTAAATAGATCTAGCCAAGACATCAATACAACCAAAGTGAAAGTGATCATGAAATTCCAAGGATCTTGACATGAACACCACCCAATTCCACCTCTGGACCCCTATTAGCCAAGGCAACATAAGTGGTGATCAGATTACATGTGAAATACTATTAAAGACCCTGTTGCCTTTCAGGCTAGATCACAGATATGTTATAGATGCACGTATGGGGAGCTTAAGAATGGTAAAAAGCACCTCCTCCCACTGCTAGTATTTTACGTAAAGGACACCTATAGCCACTTGTAGACACTAGACATCAGGTGTATACCATACATTTAGTAAGGGACACCTCACTTTTCACTCATCCATATCCAAGTTTCCTAGTATATGTAATTGCAGAGTACCTTTTAAACCACATCATATCAACTTCCTGATCCATTAATATACTCTTCTGCTAGGCGAGATGGGCCCTAAACACTATCCTCTATGATACACTTATAAATAATATAAACCTAAACACAAACACTGCAGTGCTACACACTATGCACTGATAAACTTAGTTTTTCAGATAAACCTAGTTTTTTAGACAAACACTGCAGTGATGCAACCATAAAGACCAACATCTATGGATAACATTTTCTACAAGAAACAAACTCCAATTGCTCAGTTAGCTAAATTAACAAAACAAAAACACAGAATCAGATAGCATGAAGTTCCAAATAGCAAAAAAACAAAATTAACTTGGGACAAGATCATATTCGACATACCTCTATAGCCTTGCTTGGTGCGACGCGGATCACATTGACAAAATTACCTCGAAACAGACCCTTCCATCCATTGGTTTTCATGATGTTCTGAAACACTTCAGTGGAAGAATTCCCACTGCTACCAACCATTAAATGAGTCCTTATAGTCTCCAAGGGAGCAACCGCTGTTCGGGAGACTGCACCTGCAATAGCCCCACTGACCAATCTCCTAAGGGAAGGATTCCCAATCTTCACCTTAAACTTAAGCCCACCCCTCTTCTTCTTGATTGCCCCTCCATCCACCACCTCTCCTTCCTGAGGAATCTCAACAATCTTAAAACCAGATTGTGGTGAAGTCACATACTTCACATATAAATCTGTCCATGGAACCTTGAACCCATTATTAACAGAATTGGGAGTATTAGGAGAAACCCCAACTCCCATCCCCTCCTGCCCTATGCTTGCAAACAGACCACCAGGGTGGAAAGAAGAATCCTCTTCAGGTATCCATTGGAATCCTATACCCCCCCTAGACAAAAACACATTATTCTTATCTTCAATATCGTCCAAACTTGTTCTACCCATAGAAAATCAAACTAGCAAATAAATGGGATTTCTGTTAGGTTTTGAAGATACCCAGAATCGTGTTTTTTTCAAGCAAATCCAATAGAAGAGGATCAGACAATAAAAGGGGTTGGATTTCAAATGAATGGGTATGCAAAAATTGATGTTTTAAACATATACTGGTATAAAAAAAAAAAAATTAAATGGACAAACCTGCAAATATAGTGGGGATTGGCGAAATGGGAATGTGAAGAGATGGGGAGATCTTTATTCACTCCTTCACCTTCTAGTCTTGCAACTAAGAAGAGAAGAAGGTGAAAGGTGAGTTTGTCTTCAATTACTGTGTGTGATACTGTTGTGTTCTTCTTTGGGTGCTTTTTTTTTTTTTTTTTATAGAAAACAAATTCAGTGAATTGTGCGGCAAGATTATGAGTTGCCTTTGTCGATAATATGGACGGATTTAAGGTTGGTTCATTTGGTGAATTCCCGTTATAAAGCAGACACATGGCAAGAATCTTTTACTAGCAAAGCCAGCACGTTGTTGGGAGTTTTTTTAAAAAATTATTTAGTTAGAATTATCGACTATTGAGGGCCACCCTAAATCCACCACGTGCTGTGCTAGTGCTACTCTAGATGTCGGGCGATTTTGATGTTAAGATTGATTGGTCAACTTTCACTTGACTTTATACATTGACCTAGGGGTGGGCATTTGTGACCGAAAAATCGAACCGAACCGCAAACCGGACCGATCGGGTCGGTCCGAGTCGGTTTCTAAAATTTATTTTAGTATTCGGTCCTAAAAACCGAACCGGACCAAGATGCTCGGTTCGGGCCTCGGTTATCATTTTCAAAATCCACCGGGTACCCGGCCCGGCCCGTGAATATAATTTATTTACAATTTCGAATTTGGTGAGGGTTTGTTTCTCTCGATCTCTGTTCTTCATCTTTACCAAATTCAGATCTAGGGTTTTGTTGAGATTGGGGGAGTAAGAAAACATTGGTGATCTTGAGAGGTGAAAAAGATGAGCTGTTAAGAGAAAACACACAACACCATAACCAACAAGAGTTCAATCAACTCTGAAGTGGTGTGCATAGATTGCCCAGGAAGCCAAGTATTTATGTTGGACAGGTACAAGTTGTTTAATTCCACTAGCTAGCTGTGTTGAGAGGGAGAGAGATTTTGAGCTGAAGAAGAAGAATGAACCAGCTTAAGCTGAAGAACAATAGCTCGATTTTGAGATTTGGTGCGAGCCTGCAAGTTGGCGGTGTTGTTCCGCATGAATGGATCGTTAACGTCTCCCATATTTTCAAAGATCGAACGAACGATCGATCGATCAACCAACGAAACTAAAAACTAGGGTTCTCCAATCAATCGATGTGAACGAAGGAGCGTATGAAATCCCTCTTATCTCTGGAGCTGAGTGAGTTCGTACAAGGTGGCGAAGATAGGGGTTTAGGTTTGGGGATTCAATTCCACTAGCTAGCTGTGTTGAGAGGGAGAGAGATTTTCTTTCACTTTCGCTTCACCAAGCAAATCGTATTCACTCAATTGATCGATTGAAGTGTGTTTGTAAATCGTGTTGAAATTTGGATCAAAAGTTGTTTCTGTCTCTCTCTGTGATCCGAAGTAGCGAGTGAAATTTCTAAACGGGCTTTATCAAATTTCTAAAAACTGTTTGGGCTTTGGACCGAGACCGATCCGAGACCGGCCCGGAATTCGGTTAACCGGGCCTCGGTTAACCGGCCCAACTCGGTCCGGTTGTGGGCCTCAGAGTTGCGGGTTTAAAATTATCGGGCCGTTTTTCGATTTTTAATTTTTGGGCCGGTTACCCGAACCTGCCCAGCCCTACATTGACCATCCCTTCCAAACCTAAGACTTAGGGGTGGGTGTAACTCGATTAAGGCTGGCCAACCCAAATCCAATTCGAAACTTTTGGCCCATGGGTCATGGGAATTTGAAATCAGATGGGTTCACAATATCTAGCTTCATCAAATTTTGAACTGGGCTTGGGCCAAGGTACTTGCAACCCCAGCCCAGCAATCTGTTTGTTAAATAAATTATGAGCAATGCTAGAGAGCAAGGAAACGGGCGAGGAAACGAGCGAGGAGAGGGACGTGGCGGGGTGGGAGTCGTCCACCCCGCTCGGGATGCGTGCCGCAATTTTTTGTGCGCGCATCCCGAGCGGGGTGGACGGCTCCCACCCCGCCACGTCCCTCTCCTCGCTCGTTTCCTCGCTGGTTTCCTCGACATTTAGAATTCCCCATAAATTATTTAGATGCAAAATTTTTAAGGTTTTTTGAAATTTCAGCAGTTCAGAACCCAAGCCTGCAAAAGCACACTCGTTTTGGGCCCTAGACTTGATAGGGGTTCCAGCCAACCCAACTCAAGTTCAAAATTTTGGTCTACACAAAATGGGTCAAATTGGCCAACATATTGTTGAAACAATATCTAGTTTAGGAGTGGGCAGAGGACGGGATGAACCTCATTCCTATCTCATCCCATTTGTTTGGGATTGAGACGAGATAGACCTCATCCTGACCTCGTCCAGTCCCAAAAGGGTTCGGGACAGGATGAACATGTACTAAATTTTGGATTCAAAATTTAACATGCAATATTGAAATTTTTGGATTTACCAAAAACACAACTCTAAGAACAAATATATAACTTTAAGCCATTGATTATTATTTCCCCATTTCATTAGCTTTTACTCATTTTTTTAGAATCACCATTAAAGATAGCCATTTTTTTGTACATTGCTAATGAAAATGATCAATGGGTTTGTCATTTAAAAACTACGAGGAGCACACATTGTTGTTGTCAAGAGTTCGAAAGAGGAAAAAAAGGGAGAGCGTTTGAGTTAGATTCATTATCTAGGTGAGTAGCATAGAAGCATGTGAGAATAAAATAGCCATGTCAATAAATAAAACAATAATAAAAGTCATGTCAACAAATAGTTTCATACTACATATTTCATAGTAAATAATTAAAAAATCGGTTCGGGATGGGACGAGATGGGCGGGATTGAAAATCTTCATCATGATCCCATCCCACTCTAGATCGGGGCATGACGGAATCAAGATGAGATTGATTAATCCCAATAGGACCCAAAAAAATTGGGACGGGACGGGACAAGATCGGGATGGTATGCCCACCCCTAATCTAGCGTAATCAATCATACTCACACCGACAATTTGACAATCCAAAATTTTTTCACCCTCTAACACTTTAGAGATGTAGTCAAATTTTTTCCTTTACGAGTTACACTTTCCTGTTAAATATTTGGTAGTGACTTTTTGACACCATAATTCTCCTCTTTGACACCAACAATTTAAACCTAAAATTTTCAATTTCCTCTCTTCCCTTTATTCTCAAGAACAACAACCAATAGCTCACCGCCCCGACACCAGGTGCACCACCCCGTTTTTTTTTTTTTTTTTCTTCTCCCCTCTTCTTATCCTCTCATATCTTTTCAGGAATAACAACCCATCTGTTAGCTGCCAGCCGCAAAGCCTAAATATTTTGATAAACACTATTTATAGGTGTTTAAGGACGGCCCTTTCAAACGATTTACAACACTAGACTCACTCTCTTATCTCGTTTCGTGATTACTGATGATACATCAAATAGATTGAACATCACGATCGTACACGTGGCATAAAGATCCATCACGAGAATACAACGCCCAATTTATTGGGCTAGCTCATAAAGCCCATAAAGAATAAAGCTAACTACTGAGGCCCAGACGAGGCCCGCCAATGAATAGACGTAAACAAGGCCCGATTCTAGGTCCCGAACGAATCAGAGCCCGAATCCAGGTCCGACACGAGTTCTCTCATAAATAAGAGGAAAACTGCACCTAAAAAAGACGTAGAAGGAGTTACGCCTCCCCGAACGCATCACCATTAAGGAGAAGACTGTTATAAAAAACATCTCCTTCCGTTGCGCCTCAATGCTTAAGTCACGTAGGGAGTTAACCACATATTATAAAAGGTAAAGGGTACATTCGACAAATGTATGCAACTTTAACTGAGTTTTGTCCAAATTTACATCATTCTTTCAATGGAGTTACTGACTTAAGCATCAGAGTGACTTCGACTACCAAAAAGGTGGTATTTGGTAGTCTAACAATTGTTTTGCAGGTCAAATTTACAGGAGGACTGTTTTTGGACTCATCAATTTGGCGCCGTCCTTGGGGAATGACGAGTTTACTTTTTTTTTTTGAAAATAGAACACACAATGACAAAACTCACCACAACCTAACGAAAGATTGACGAAGCCACTAGAGGAAATAATGCTGTCTACAGATCCTCAATCCAATATGATCACGACAACTCTCCCACCGATGCATCACCAATAGCTCAGGAAGAAGACGCAACCTGAGTCACCGGACCAATAGCATCCGAGAATGCAGATCCGCTACACGCAATAGTCCAGACAACCCAAACAACCAGCGGCGCTGGTACGAACCCTCGGGTAGATTTACTCATGGCCCAGATGAAACATGACAAAGATGTTGGATAAAATCAACCAGGAATGCATTCAGCCAGTCGACCCTGCTCCAGCACCACCTCAACAAAATTCCACTATTCAAACACATGGAAGCGACGAAGCCCTAGCAGAACCCTAACATAGAAAATGTCGAGAGCAACGAGTTCCACCAAGACAAGATTCTGCAATACGGTGGAACGATTGCTGAGATTCTGTTCAGGATCGGAGTCACGGATCCTAACATACTGTACGAGTTAGCCAAGCCACCATTTTCCGACGCGCTCATGAAGAAGGCAATGCCAAAAAAGTTCACTCCGCCAAAATTCGAAGCGTATGATGGTACCACCGACCCAACGAACCACCTAAGACTTTACCACATGATGGCTCTAAAAGAAAATCAAATAGTCGATCCTGTGCAGAATGTTCCCAACCAGCCTCATGTCCACAACAATGAATTGGTTCAACAGCCTACCACTGAGGTCAATAGACTCTTTCCAGGCTTTAGTCACCACTATCATTACCAGATTCATTAGAAGCCAAGGGATGAGGAAATGACCCCACCACCTCCTGCACATTCGACAAAAGCCAGAAGAAACGATATGGGAGTATGTCACTTGCTTCACCAACGAGTTAACGATGATTGATGGATGCAACAACGACACAACCGCTGCAACTTTCGTCGCCAGATTGAAGAGAGGCCCCTTCTTTGATGCCCTTAACTTGAAACCTCCAAAAGGTATGGCGATCCTGTTGAAAATAACACATAAACATATCTCATTTGAAGAAATGAAAGCTGCGAGGATAAATAATGAGCAGGAGAGGGATAATCATTCAAGGAAACAAGAAAGGAATATGAAAAAGACGAGATGACGAACCAAGGGAGGACAACAGTCTTTCAAATAAACATCGGAGCGACGGACGTACTTAGTCCAACCAGCGGGAATCCAGGAAATCACAGTTAGTGCGACCTAGTCACTAGCAAATAACTAGCGTAATAAGGAAAGAGTACAAACCGTACACAACCCTAAAAGCAAGCCGAACCAACATATTAAAACACATATCGATCTAGGAGAATGTCAACTAGCCAACCAGGATGAAAGGAGATCCGAAAGGACGAAACAAGAGTAAGTACTGCTCTTTTCACAAGGATCACAGACATGATATCGAGGACTACTACAAGTTGAAAGAAGAAATCGAGCATTGGATCCAAAGGGAACGATTGGACGAGTTTATCGGCATATCAGACAAATAGTTCAAAGGTAAAGAAAAGGTAGACGATGCAGCTACGGTATCAAAAGAACGGTATAGGGAATTGATATATGCTCCACATTGCATCCGCTCCAGTAAAGAAGCACATTCCGCTCAAACAAACCTACATCGAAGTCGAAAGGTCAACGCTCTGAAAGCAGCTGCACAAACCAACTCGAAGACTCTGATAGTGGATACAAATTCAGCTAAAATTGCTTATAAGAGGATTAACAACGACAAACTCTATCAGACCCTAACAAATAATGCCAAAAGGGGAACAATAACGGTCAAAGCGAAGAAGTTCATAAACTAAAAGGAACAACAGAGGCATGAGATGCCAACGTAAGGATATACATTAGCAACGCAAGAATAAAAAAAGACGCTCCACAGTGTAGCGAAGCCACTCCAGAAAAATGACCGCTAGAAACGGTCAAAGAATCAATAAAGTTTCATTTTCGGAATTGACAGGCGAACAATTTCGTAGCAAAGCTTAATGAAACAATCAACATAAAGAGCCCAAAAGGAATCAGGACGCAAGTTGGGTATTCACAATAAAATTCTAGTCTGATCAACCAAAGAAGTAAAAGTTGGGCACCTGAGTCAACTAAACACAGAAACTTCAAATCGATCGAGATTCGAGTTAACGAAGTAAAAATTAGACGAACGAGTAAACTAAGTAAAACGACTTCAGGTCAACTAGAGTGTCGCACAGAAGAAGTAAAAGTTAGACACCCGAGTAAACTAAACACAAAATCTTCGAATCGACCGAGATGTCGAGTTAACGAAGTAAAAGTTGGACGATCGAGTCAACTAAGTAAAATGACTTCGGGTTGACTAGAGTGTCGCACCAAATAAGTAAAAGTTGAACACCCGAGTCAACTAAACACAAATATTTTGAATCGACCAGGATATCAAGTCAACGAAGTAAAAGTTGGACGAGTCAACTAAGTAAAATGACTTCGGGTTGACTTGAGTGTTGCACCAAAGAAGTAAAAGTTGGACACCCGAGTCAACTAAACACAGAGCTTTAAATCGACCGATATGTCGAGTTAACGAAGTAAAAGTTGGACGAACGAGTCAATTAAGTAAAATGACTTCGGGTTGACTAGAGTGTCGCGCCAAAGAAGTAAAAGCTGGACACTCGAGTCAACTAAACACAAATATTTTGAATCGACCAGGATATCAAGTCAACGAAGTAAAAGTTTGACAAACAAGTCAACTAAGTAAAATGACTTCGGGTCGACTAGAGTGTTGCAACAAATAATTAAAAGTTGGATACCCGAGTCAACTAAACACAGAAGCTTCAAATCGACTGATATGTCGAGTTAATGAAGTAAAAGTTGGACGAACGAGTCAATTAAGTAAAATGACTTCGGGTCGGCTAGAGTGTCGCTCCAAAAAAGTAAAAGTTGGACACCCAAGTCAATTAAACACAAAAGCTTCAAATCGACCGAGATGTCGAGTTAACAAAGTAAAAGTTGGACGAACGAGTCAACCAAGTAAAATGACTTCGGGTAGACTTGAGTGTTGCACCAAAGAAGTAAAAGTTGGACACTTGAGTCAACTAAACACAGAAGCTTTAAATCGACCGATATGTCGAGTTAACGAAGTAAAAGTTGGACGAACGAGTCAATTAAGTAAAATGACTTCGGGTTGACTAGAGTGTCGCGCCAAAGAAGTAAAAGCTGGACACTCGAGTCAACTAAACACAAATATTTTGAATCGATCAGGATATCAAGTCAACGAAGTAAAAGTTTGACAAACAAGTCAACTAAGTAAAATGACTTCGGGTCGACTAGAGTGTTGCAACAAATAAATAAAAGTTGGATACCCGAGTCAACTAAACACAGAAGCTTTAAATCGACTGATATGTCGAGTTAATGAAATAAAAGTTGGACGAACGAGTCAATTAAGTAAAATGACTTCGGGTCGGCTAGAGTGTCGCTCCAAAAAAGTAAAAGTTGGACACCCAAGTCAATTAAACACAGAAGCTTCAAATCGACCGAGATGTCGAGTTAACAAAGTAAAAGTTGGACGAACGAGTCAATTAAGTAAAATGACTTCGGGTCGACTAGAGTATCGCATCAAAGAAGTAAAAGTTGGACACCCGAGTCAACTAAACATAGAAGCTTCGAATCGACCGAGATGTTGAGTTAACGAAGTAAAAGTCAAACAAACGAGTCAACTAAGTAAAATGACTTCGGGTAGACTAAAGTGTCTCACCAAAAAAGTAAAAGCTGGACACCCGAGTCAACTAAACACAAATATTTTGAATCGACAGGATATCAAGTCAATGAAGTAAAAGTTGAGCTAATGGTTCAACTATACTCAAAAATTTCGAATCAACTGAGATATCAAGTTAACAAAGAAAAATGTTGAACGAACGAGTCAACTAAGTAAAATGACTTCATGTCGACTGAAACGTCGAGTAAGCAAAATACAGATTGAGCGGACGATTCAACAAAGTAGAAGATGAGCAAACAAAACAGCTTCCCACAAACTCAAGATCAAGACACACGTGCTAAAGCATAGGAAAATTCAAATCACCAAACTATTATTACAGATATGTCAGTGAAACTTCGAAGCTCAAACGCAAGTTGTCACGACAATGACAGACATACAAAATCGACACAGAAAAATAAAGGAGCCAATTCCCGTCACTCATTCGATTACATTCGAAGTTAGCAATGAAAGACTAAGGGGAAAGATCTATAACATCCTCAGCAATACCATCTGCAGGAGCCGGATCGTTGATAGAAACCCTTTATTCAAGAAGATGAGGCAACTCTTTAGCCATTGGATCGCCCGGAGGATCTTTGACACCTTCATCATATTTGAAGGTTTGGTAGACCATATGACGATATTGAGACAAGTTGACATCGAGACCCTCAATATAATTTAGAAGCTCAGTCCGACCAAAACGCGCTGCCAATCTGCCACCTCCATAATATTGAGTTTATCCATGACAAAAGCAAGCTTACTTCTTACCACGACGAGTTGACCCTCAACAGTAGTGAACATCACATAAGAATCGGCCTTGACCTTGTCAAGCGAAGTCAGTAATTGTTTCACCATTTTTTCTACGACGTCGCGATTGTTAGAGTGATCTATCATGGCATGCGCGACCTTGTCACGAAGCACCTTCTCAGCGGAAATATCTTTTTCTACATCATGCAAACGTGTGTGAATGCCTTCTAGGTAAACTCTCAGAGACTCAAGCGCGACTACAGACCAATTCCGCGCACTCTCCACCCCAGCCAACAATGTCTGAGCGACCTCAACTACTTTGGTTCGTTAAGAGCATCACGCTTTTAACGCATCATATTGATAAAGAACATGGGAGATACCAGTAGTGGTACAGAGAGCTTCTTCTCCAAAGAAACCATAAGATGGTGATTAATCTTGTGACTCAAACCCATCACTCCTGCATAGGCAAGATGGGTCATCCCATCCATTATAAGTCTGACACCATCCTTAAGATGAAGGTTCGGGTCCAACACGGGCATCAAAGGCCTCTCTGTCGATCGCCTATGCCATTCGTTAATCAACTTACGCGCGCCATCTTGCACGCCAAGATGAAAAACTAGCAGAACTTCCCATCTGATTTGACTCGAATCTCTTCAGGGCTAGGTTCCTTCCAACCGACTCACGAATGAAGAACATGAGGATTTGGTAGTATGGAGGAACCGCCACCACTCACAGTCGAGAACGAGGAAAGAACGACAGGAGAACCTCCATCCCCTTCTCGTCATTCAGCAAAAACGGAACGAATGGCAGCCCCAACAAGAACAGAAGAACTCAAGTAAGTTGTGGAAGGAGGAATCTCTATACCTCCATCAACGAGAGGGGAAGAAGAAGGACAAGATTGCAACTCGAAAACTCGACCACGACTGTCAAGCTCCTTAGATTGAACAACAACCAACTGAAGCATCTTGTCATCTAAAGACTGAGGATCCTCATCAGAACACTTGATAGTTTCAAGGCCACCATAAGCAGAGATAAGCTTATTTTCCCCATCGTCCAGAGGACGAACGATTTCTTTTTCACTCCTTTCCAGAGCCAACTTCATCTCTTCCACCTCATGCAGAGAGCAACAGTCTTCCCTCGAAGGATTTCTATCAACAAAATCCGAATAAAGAGAGGTGCAACGCACATAGTCAACAAGCCATTTATTTTTCGGAACATGGTCAAAAGACAAAAACAACCACTTTGACGGACTAGCAGGCCTCGATACTTTTTTCTTTCTAGAAGAAGGACCTATAGCACTATGGACAGGAACATTGAGATCCATAACACTAGAGCTCACTTTCCTATCAACAACAATGTCTTCACTGGCAGCATGGGCAACAATCTCTGCGGCCTGCCTCTCGGTTAACAAAAGCCCTTTCGTTCTCATTCATGATGTATAATCATTGTGCCTCACCATATCATCAGTAAGATAGGAGTCTAATGGAACTACCGAAAGCTCCAGGAAGCGCTCGCTGATAACCTGCTCCTCAACAGTCAATTTTAGATTCCGATGTTTAATAGGAACTTGGAAAGACCTTACTATCTGAAAACCCCGTAAATTGAAGTAGCCAGAGCCAATAGACGCATAAAACCAATCTCGTGACCAACCCCTGATGTCATCATTGAGGTTACCAAAACACGCAAGAGAATGCAAGAAACATGTACGGTCGGGTTTCACGCTAAACCCTACCAAAAAATGCAGGAATTTAGGGGGTTAAAAGGACACAAAAAAGGATGGCCCTAGCATACGTGGAAACCATAACCCTCCAACCATTCGGGCCCATCTGAGTAGGAAGATTACCTAGGAAGTCTAGATATGACCAGAACTGGGAATTGAAGAACGACATAGAACATGCGAGGATAAAACACAATATATCCCTTCCTTGGGCTACAAGGACTGTCATTTTCGCGAGGAATAACAATTTCAAGGTCGTCAGGCAAAACATAGTTGGAACGGATAATATCCAGGGTAGCTTGAGAAGCTTTGTTTGGGGAAAAATGAGCCTCATAGGTAGAAAGCTTATCGCCGACAAACATGTCACCAGCAGACATCGCAAATAGGGAAGAAGAGATTTAGAAAAAGAGGCAATAAGGGAGAAGAAATAACACTAACAACAAAGATGGCGTAAAAAAATGAGGACCGTAGCCACAACGAAGAGATCGCTCATGGAGCGACACATGGGACGTAATGGCGCACCAAAACTCCCATAAAATGTGCGCGAAAACGAACACACATCGAAGTAACCGAGACGATTAGACAACAAAAAATTATTAAACATTAAGTTCAGTACAATAGCGCAATCGAAATATCAACTGTATACACAAACATACCCACTAACTAAGGGGAGTAGCTGATGATACATCAAAATAGATCGAACATCACAGCCGTACACGTGGCATAATGATCCATCACGAAAATACAACGCCTAATCTATTGTGTCAGCTCATAAGCCTAGAAAGAATAAAGCTAACTACTGAGGCCCAGATGAGGCCCGCTAATGAAGAGACGTAAACAGGGTCCGAATCCAGGTCTGAACGAATCAGAGCCCGAATCCAGGTCCGACATGAGTTCTCTTATAAAAAAGAGGAACTTCGCATCAAAAAAACTCATAGAGGGAGTTACGCCTCTCCGAACGCATCTTCATTAAGGAGACAACTGTTACAAGAAACATCTCATTCCATTGTGCCTCACAGGCTTAAGTCACGCAGAGAGTTAACCACAACCATTATAAAAGGTAAATGAAACATTCGACAAAGGTATGCAACTTTAACTGAGTTTGATTTACATTCTTCTTCCAACAGAGTTACTAATTTAAGCATCGGAGTGCATTCAACCACAAAAAATGTGGTCTTTGACAGTATAACAATTGTTTTGCAGGTCAAGCTTACAGGAGGACGATTTTTGGACGCATTAATTACGATAGAGGATTAATCCAATCGAAAATAGTTCGTATCACATACTAATGCATATCTCGAAGAGCATGTAAAATTAATCTGCGATTACGATAGAGGATTAATCCATTATTTGATGTGAAATTTTAAATGTACTCGTAATCCCATGAATCGTCAATAGTATAAATCATAAGTGCAATGTCGAACCCACAATTATTGCATATAAGGAACAATTTTCTAAACTATTTTGCTTAACCTAATCTTAGTATCAATCTAACCTAAAGAAGAACAATAAATTAATTTTGGGTTTTGGTAAAATTGAAGACAATTCTAATAAAGTAAAACCTATAAAGAAAAACATGTCAAGACTAAGGAATCCACCATAATGATCAAACTATGCTCAAGCCAATTTAGCTACTTTTCAAACTCAATTAGCACTATAACATATGTTATTGCCAATTGGATAATTTAATGCTAATCACATATATTTGTTCATCAAAGGTATTAAACTTTCCTTGGTTTCAAAATCGTAATTTTTTTAAGAATTAGTTGTCAAAGAAGTTAACCAAACACATATCACTACACCATAAATGGTAATTTGTAACACACTAGTTTTGTTCCTAAAATGTTTTATAACACCACAAAAGTCTTGCAAATCATGGCATTACAAATATTAGTAACACCTCGATGTGTTACAACCTTCAACTTTCGTAACAGTTGTCCAATGTTGCTAATGGCACTGTAACATGTTACAATGTTCAAATATTAGTAACACCTCGCCGTGTTGCAAATGTTTTTTTTTTTGGTACAAAAATCAATATGTAAAATTTTAAAAGTATCTACAAATGTATGACATCCAATGAGATTATAAAATCCAAATATTCAAATACTAATATTAATACCCAAATTAAAATAATTTTGCAACCATTACAAAATGAAATTGTTGCAATCAATTACAACATTCTTTTTATATTGGATCAATATTTAAAAAAAAAGTATATGTATCAAATACATCATTAGTATGCTAACAACTAAGAAAACAAAAAAAATATTCCACGCTCTCGTTAATTCCATATTGGGAACACCCTAGAAATTGTCCTCAAACATAAGAACACACAAAATGTCCGATGTGTCAACAACTAGGGAGGCCACTGCTAAGAAAAGAACAATGGTTGCCACTTTGATCATTTTCCAATCTACTAATGGCCTAATAGAAACCTGGGTATGCATGGCATCTCCATATGTGACTTGGTTGTGTTGACATCTTTAGCTTCAAAGCATTGATTATGAATCGAATCAGAGTCGAACCTTATTCGCGCGTGTTAACAACTTTGCATTAAATTCTAGTCAATGGAACCTAATATGTCTAAACACAATCAAAACACTTCTATAACTAATTATTGCATAGAAACAAGGCTATGAATCACATCAATGACATTATCACTAATTGTTGTTATTGAGCAGAGTAACACAGCTAATTGAAGAAAACCTTTCACAAGAATATCATACAAAAAATTTAGCAGTGATTCAAAACAAAGATAAATCCACACTTCCTCTTAATTTACAAAAATTCAGTTTCTTTAGCAATTTAGTAGTTAATTGGAAAGACCTTATAGACCTTGTAGAATTTCAGTGGGTCTGAGTGAAGGCGAGCATTTCTCTAACTTATATTATGGTGGAATTTCTCTTAGTTCACAATGAATCGCTACATGTAGCTGAAATTATACTCAAAGAAAATAAACTTTTGAAGGGTTGTTCAAGTTGTTCTTACAGTGATATCAATAGCAGCAGAGAATACGTTTAGAATAATAGTTAATATAAACAGAGGTGGTGCAACAACTATTGCAGTAGCCATGATGCTAAATTTGTTACATCCCCACTACCTTTTCAGGTCAAATGAACTGTTATCACCTTCAACATTTTTGTGCCCATTATCTCCTTCAAGCATCTACTATAATGAGAAAGTTAACAGAACAAACCTGAAGGTTAAGCAATTGAATAAATTGACAAATATATAAAAATCATCTAAACACAAAGTAAGCTATATACTTGTATTTGGGTTGAAGGAGAATGCCATGGGAAGTTTTTTAGTTGCTCTATGAAGAACTGCGAAATGCCAATAGAGTGCCAAGCAATGATGTTCCAACTGCCAGAAGTGAGAAAGCTTCTACCATAGCTGAAACCCCGCTCAATTCACTCTAAACTCATATTTAGTTGTGAAGTAACCTAACAACACTTGGCATCTAGTTTGTTATATTGTTATTTTTGTGTTTATGATTGAAGGTTTCAAGATTATTGACTACCATGATCAGACAATTCAAATTGTTCAATATTTCTTTGATGAACCACATCAATGACATTATCAATTTTAATGATTATTTTCATTATTACTGTTGCAACTATATTTATATATTTTTTTGAAAAGCGAGCTGAATTTTTATAGGATCCCATAACCTATCAACAAGGTGCGACCTACAGGTCAATATCATAAAAAAGTAACCATGCCGCCGACGGGTCTCAAACCTAGGAGGTGAGGGATAAACTCACACAACCCTAACCACTCGACCATAACACCATTGGCCTGTTGCAACTATTAATATCATGGACTGAAACAATGGAATTATTGTAAGTACCTGTTTCAACAGGTTCAACTTCATTTGCCTTCCAATGTTTGGCAGTATTTTCGGAAGTGGATCGTATGGGTTAGGAGCACTAAGAAGTGCTTGGATGCTGATCCAGGATACAAAGAAATAATTAAATAACATCAACTAGTTTTAATAACAGGGATCCACGTGGAATTTATCAAAATGGAATTGGCAAAGGATCACTTTAGTTGTGGCTGCCAGTATCCCACTATTCCTCTTCATTGACTACTATTTTATCTTAAGCAAATGGTTTCAAGGGTTTACTTAATTATACATAGAACACAACGATTATGTTACCTCAGCAATATTGTTCAGATCTGTCGCGCTGGACTCCACTTGTCTTTAAGAATGTTAAGGCATATCCTTCCAAGCTGCAATAACATATGCCCACGAATATGAAAGCTAAAGTGGCATTTCATCAAATTGACTGTAAACAACTATCAATCAAAGCAAACTAACACAAAATTAACTCCACCTACCTCAATTCCTATCTTCAACTAGGGGTGGGCACAAGATAGGATAGACTTCATCCTTATCTCATCCCGTTTGTTCGAAATTGGAATGAGATAGACCTCATCCTGATCTCGTCCCATCCCAAATGAATTCGGGACAGAAAGGGATAAACATGTACTAAAATTTGGATAAAAAATTTAACATGAAAAATTGAAAATTTTGGATTTACCAAACACACAACTCTAAGAACGATTATATAACTTTAAGCCATTGATTATTATTTTCCCATTTCTTTAGCTTTTACTCCGTTTTTTTTTAGAAAGATAGTCTTTTTTTGTACATTGCTAATAAAAATAATCAATGGGTTTGTTATTTTAAAACCACGAGGAGCACACATTGTTGTTGTCAAGAGTTAGGAAGAGGAAAAAAGAAGAGAGATGGTTTGAGTTAGATTCATTATCTAGGTGAGTCACATGGAAGCTTGTGAGAATAAAGTAGTAATGTCAATAAATACAACAAATAAAATTCATGTCAACAAATAGTCTCATACTACATATTTCATATTAAATATAAAAAAAAATTGATTCGGGACGAGACGGAATGGACGAGATTGAAAATCTTTATCCCACTCTAGATCGGGACGGAACGGGATCAGAATGAGATTGATCAATCCCAATAAAACCCAACATATCGGGACGGGACGGAACGAGATCGGGATGGAATGCCCACCCCTAGCTTCAACTCATACAACAGAAGCTTGAATTCCTCTTAATTGATCCCTAACTCCATCACAACCGAAAACCACAACTCATCCACTATGAATTACGAAAAACTTCTCAATCGAAACAATACAAAACCCGAAAAAGGAGTCCTAGCAAATCAACATACGAGACAATGTCAACACTTCAAATAAAAAATTCTCAAACTAAGCCCTAGTTTAGATGTCAAACACTGAGATCTAACATCAAATGAAATTCAAAAGGAAGAGAATCAGTGAAGTTCATACTTGATGTTGTAAATGAAGCAATAGTGAGAAACGAAGAAGAATAAAGGAGAGAAAATAATCAAGTATCCTTACCGTCTAACAGATTTGAAACGGCGATTGTGAGAACTCTAGAGGAATACCGAAGAACATTGTTGTTCTCAATGAAATCGAAGTTGCTCTAGGAGTTGACGAAGCTGAAGAGGCTCAGATCTCTTTTGAATGATCGATTAATTCCTCTCGAAAAAACAGCGAATGAATAACTCGGCTTAATTGATTCTGTCATTTGGTCTTCATCGCCATTAAAGAGCGTTTTGCTGGATCTCACATTCTTATCTAGTTTGGTTTTATGAATAGCATGAAAAAAAGAAAGATAAATAGAGAGATCATAATTCGGAGCTTAGAGAGATAGACTTGTGACATAATGAAGACTTATTTTTTATTTTTTATTGTTTGCTTATTTTTATAAATAGTTTATTAAATTATTAATTTATTTTTAGTAACTACACTCAATAATTAATAACATTTTTTTTTAGTTACAAGACTTGTGACATAATAAAGAGTTACAAATTAAAAAAATATTGATATTGCTAATTATCCATTTTGATGTAGTGTATAATCAAATTAATAAGTTTTAAAAAACAAAAATTCTAAATGTCGAGGGAAATGACGAGGAAAAGTCAAGCGCGCATCCCGAGGGGATGGACGGTCCCCCCTACCCGTGGGGTCCCTCGCTGTTTTCCTCGATACTTAGACGGGTTCCTTAAAAAAACATATCCAAACCCACAGTTATATAATCCTTCCCTAACTATCAACCATACCAGATATAGAAGATAAAATATCTCATGAATATAATAAATTGCAAAAAGAGTAAAAGTTAAGAACAATTGAAACTAACATGTTATTGGATGATCTAAAACCTATGCATAGGATCTTATTTAAAGTCTAACATATAGTCATAAACCTATTAGGAATGCACCAAAATTGTTAAAACATGAAAAATGCAAGCTAAATATTTTTCGAAACAAGAATTTGTTGAAGATCACATTTTCCCATTATTGTTGACAACTCCGGGATAAACACATTGTTTTAACAATATTTCTCTCAATATAACTTAGAATTAAGTCATTCTTTTTCATGTTTGTAGTTCATCTCGTCACCGTCGTTTTGATATATTATATGCTCAATTTGGGATTTTGATATATTATATGCTCAATAAGATACACATTTTTTTCTTTCTCAATATAACTCAAAATTGAGTCTGTTTGTAACTCATTTCGTCACTGTCATTTTGATATATTATATGCTCAATTTGGGTTTCTGATCAACAAGATACAAATTTTAGAAATTGATTGTTCAATATAGACCATAATTAAAATCTTATCATTGCTTTTTAAATATGCCAAATTTCCTTCATATCCCTTTGATGCTCGAAAATTACCTAAAAACGCACAAATACCACAAATTAATCAAATCACATGGAAACTATAAAAATAGTCTTACCAAAATAAGTTATCTAATTAAATAGGTTAACTAATGTAAATATGAAGGGATAAAATAATGTGTCAATACATATAAAATGTGTTCACCACATGTGTAACTTGGGCCGGCCAACCCCAACTCAATTAAAATTTTTTGGCCTACATATGGATCAAATTGAGCAATATATTGTTCAAAGAATATCTAATCCGATCAATCATATTCACACCGCATGGGCAATTTGACAAACCAAATTTATTGTCACTCTTATTTTAGAGATGTACCATTGAAACAACAAAAATTTCTTTTTAAAATACTTTTATAGTTAAATATCTTGATAAACATTATTTGTCTGTGTATAAGGACCACCCTTTTGAGCAGTCTAGGACAATGGATGTTGGTCAGTCTATGTCGCATCCAATGTGGGCCCTCACTCTCTTCACTCTCTTTGTGATTATGACAGAGGCTTAATCCAATTGAAAATATAGTTCATATAGCATTTAGTGCGTATCTCGAAAAACACTATCAAATTAACATGTTATTTCTGATATAAATGGAGTAGTGGAAGTCTATAGAATGAAGTCAAAGGTGTGATGGCTCAGTGATTGAGCAATGACGGATGATATCACTTATCGAACTCAAACATTTCCATGAATTGTCCCTAAATAGAAGTGAGGTATTGGGCTAAAATGACTTTCTTGGGGTTTGAATTCCAGTTTAGGACCCACTTATTTATGTTTAGTTAAATAGACATTGCATGTACAGAAGATAGTTCCTACCATCTCTTTCTGCAATGTTTCTTTCTGCGATGTTCTTTCTATAACAACTCTGTTTACACGACCGCTACTGTTGCATCCTCATCTACTCCACATTCTCTTTTTTATCTCCCTCTCTTCTTCAATCTTTCTATGTTCATCTCTCAAATTTGATTTCACATTCTTCTTTCTCCACAACGGCTTGGGTTTTCCATTTTTGTTCTATTTGTTAAGGTATTGAAATCAATGGTTTCATGGCCATGTAAATGTATTTGAATAGTTTGTATTGGTATTGTTGAGCTTGATTTACAAAGAATAACGACATAGTCACTAACATTTTTTAGGCAGGGGGATAAGATCTTCACATGTTATGTGCAGTGTTCACAACTATAGTGAGGAAAACTTGACATGTGAAGATATTACATACTACGTGAGTCACAGATCACCGCAGTGGTGGCCGATGACACTTCGATAATAAAGTCAGACAGGGATTTGAGGAAGGTGTAATGTTGTACACAGAGAATTTGTAGCGTACCTTAGCTTAGCAACCTCATGTCTTATTTATAGTGCAGGAGTCCTGGTTTGACCAAGTCATCGATGACGTAGTTTAGGAAGGAAATCTTCGTGAAGATCATTATCTAATTAGGAGTCGTGTTGTAGAAGAGAACTTCCCTGTTAGCCTTGTGCTCCAAGATACGCATGAGATAGTTCCAAATCTCGGGGTAATCCGTAAGGGGAAGTTTCCCTGTGTGATATGTACTCTGGTATTTACTTCCTAGTTGAAAGCGGAAAGCTGCCGTAGTTGCCTGTCTGAAGCTGATCCTCGAGATACTTGCCTTAACCGGACTTACGGGTATTGAGGATAGCTGTGAGATGTATGGGCTGAGTAAGTTGTGAGAGTTCGAGCCCATTTGGCGGACTGCATAGGCAGACTTAGAACCGCTTGGGCCGGATCAGTGTTGGGCTGACGCTGGGGCTCATAATTCCTCGAGATCATCATGACATGTGTATGGCTCAGGGATGTGATCGTTTTGGTGTATCATCAGCTACTCCCCCGAGTTAGTGAGCCGTCACATCGGTTCGCTAAGTCATCTCTTTAAAAGATACGTCGTTCATGATGATTGATTCTGAATCGTTGCTTGAGCCGCGCGCTGCATTTATTGAACGTGCGTCAATTTAGCGAAATAGAGGCGGGAACCTAATCCCTATTTAGGTCATCCGTTGTGTGGAGACTGAATCTTCTATTTTTTTTGCTTTTGAAGATATTGCTATGTTCGTCTTCTGATTGAAAAGGTTGTTCATCTTCTTCATGGCTCAACAAAGCCTTCTTGATGGCGGAGCCTTGGCCAGGGGCCTTGAGTTTTTCGAAGATAGGTTGCTTTCTGAATTTAGCCTTGTTGAAATCTGTACGAAGTTTGGAGTCTCCGAGGACCTGCCGTTGTCTGTTCTGAAGAGCGACCAGACGCCAATGTCGCCACCGACGGGGTTCATCTGCTTGCATCGGGAGATGATCCAAACCGAAGTACGATTTCCTGTTATGATGTGATTTGGGACTTTCTAAACTTCCTCCAGCCCAGTTGGGGTCTAATGGATACAAGATCATTCTCCTTATTCTGATTAGGGCAAAGGAAGCTAGTGTCTGTGTGACTCAACGAGTGATCCAGTTGTTGACTTCTCTTCGGTTGAAGAGTAACACTGTATATAAAATGATGTTGCCGGCTTGCTTTGTAAATCTGTCTGATGACTTCAAGTTCTATCAGAAGTATTGTTTCTTGGCCCCTGCGAATTTAAAGTACTTCCAGTTCAAGGGTCATCTGCTCGAGCGTGAGTTCAAGCCACTTCGTAAGTACAACTTTTTCTTCTGATTTCGTTGCGCTTGATTGCATGCTAATTGTTGCTTGTGTTTCTTTGCAGGATGGTTTCCCACTACTCCTCTTACCCTAGAGGAGCAAAACACTATGGAGACGTTCCACGGCTTGTGAACAAGGAACGTGGTGGACGTCATATGCGTTCCCAACTTTATTCGCAGTAAGCTGTGGGAGAACTGGCACGTGACCCCCACTATTTACCGAATGTTACGAGTTAAGTCTGAAGATGGGGTCCCTTCTAGGAAGAAGAAGGCCGCTGGGGCCAAAGCTCTTGCTTTGTCTGATACGGAGGAGCCGTCCGAGACTCTTGCCTCCTTCGTGAGTTTGAAAAGGTCCTACATTAGAACTGGGTCGACTCCAAAATGACCTGCTCTTGTAAGTGAAGAACGTGAGTCTGATCGGCCCGTCAAGGCAAAAGACGATGTATCTAGCTGGGAGAAGGACCTCTTGCGATTTGCAGAGGTTTAAGACATGTTGAACCTTAGTGCTGCGCAGACGGAAGCTTTGAGTGAGCAGTTGATGCAGGTTGCATTGGCGGCTTCTACTGGTGCCGATTCGCACATGACCAATCTGATAGAAGGTTCCTATGAGGATACGCCTGAGGTTTTGGAATTCGATCCTCCCGTTAGTGGCCGTGGTGGCACATGCCAAGTTTCTTATAGTTCGCATTGTTCACCGTCTCGTTCCAGGCCACATCTCGAGGTGCTGGAGGGTTTGTTGGATAACTCGTCCCCTTCATCCAGATCCTGTTAAGTCGTCTCACACTAAAGGGTTGGTTGTTCGTGATAAAGGAAAGGGTGCAGAGGAGAGCCTGGGGATAGCTGCGACTGCAAAGGGTGGAGCCGGTGTAATCCCTAATCCGGGAGAGCTTCATCCGAATGCGCAGATAAACCCATTTTCCCCGGACTTAGTGAGGATGAACACTCAGGTGTAGCACCAGGAGGTCGACGTGGAGTATGCTTCGAGGAAGCATATAAGCAGGCAACATAGTTGGCTGATGGATTACGCTTCAAAACCCGAGGAGGATAAGCTATAAGGGCGCATGGATAAGGGCTTAAAGTACCTTATGCTGGGTATGTCTCACTTGAGCCAGGTGGCCGTTGCTGGAATAGAAGTCGAGGCGGCTCGTGAGAGGATGTACACCATGGAGCGTGTCTTCTCGCACATGCAAGTGCTATATTCTGATGCGCTTTATGAAATTGAGCTTCTGAAGAAGCAGGTTGAGCAGTCGGCCGTGGTCGCTGAGATTTAGAGGTCTCGTCTGGAAGTCCTTGAAGGCCGTGTCTGTGAGGGACAGATTCAAGCAGAAGTTGGTTTGGACCCTCTGAGACATGGAGGTCGAGTAGGAAGCTACTGCTGAGGTTCGTTCTGCACTGCGGTCGTCTCTCGCTAAAGAGAATGCCTTGAAGGAGGCTGACTGGGCAGCTCAGAAACAACAACTAGAAGTCCACATGGAGTTCAATGCTCGGGAGGTGAGGAAGGCCGAGGACCAGCTTGAATTAGAGAAGCATGAGGTGCGTGCTGTAAAAAGCAGTCTTAGGTTGATGTGCTGACTGGCAAGTTGGAGCTGTTGGAGCGTGAACTTGCCGATGCGAAGGCGTGCGAGGAAGAGCTTCTGCAGAAACAAGGCAAGTGTGAATTCCGTTGGGTTGTACACGACAGACTAGAGCTGCCGGCACTGATGAAGGAACATCTAGATTGGGATATTGGTTTTATAAGAAGATGTCATATGTAGACTTGCTCGTTGTCTTTGCGTCAACGGACGAAGAGGGTGGTTCGGACGCTGATGCTCAGGCCGTGGCGTGTATGGACGCGACTCGAGCTCCTTCATCCGTTAAGCTTAGCTCTTCTATTTCTGTACCCTCTCCTGATAAGGAGTAAACTTTGCATACTTGTACCTATTTTGCTTCGACTGTTAATGAAAACATTTTTATCTTAAGTATGTTCTGTATCTTTTTTGTGCTCGATATCCCTATCGTGCGTCTTTCGTTTTGCCTTATTGCTTACTTTGGCTGGATCAGTAGGAAGCTGAGCGGTCTGCCTGTAGTCGAGAGCTTGACTGTTTATGTTGCGACTGACTCAGAATCACTGTTGCATAGTCATGTCCAACAGTAGGCATGTCGCCTAGTTTAGCCGTGGGTTGCATTACCTGGGCTTGTATCTCGTCCTTAAAGTAAGCTGCTGGGGGCTTACCCCGCTTGTCTGACTTTTCGGCTGCATTCGCTGTTATAAGCGAGTTGTGATAGCCGAGTGTATGCATCAAAACGCTTGGACAAGCCAGGTATCGTAAGCTCAGGTTGGCATTCTATGTAGCACTTGTCCGTGCGTTGGCTGGACAATTTGTGTGTTGGCGTGAGTGGCCTTTGCTGATAATAGAATGCCAGCTCGTTTGAGCATGAGGACGCTGACTGAATTGTGATTTATCTTTGCGGCCGCTGCTTCGAAAGAGAACGGTGATCGCGTGGCGAGCTGCTTAGGGCTCCCACATTTCGAACCATCTATGTCCGAAAAGGGTGGACTACAGGTTCAAGGAATAAGGATTTAGCAGCCATGCTGAAGAACAGTGGCCCCATGGCGAGCCGTCGACATCAGTCAGGGACTGACTAGTCTCCCACCGTTTGAACCATCTATACTCATGCAGTAAGGGCTACAAGTTCGAGACGAAGGGGTTCGGCGACTAGGCTGAAAAGTAGTGGCCCCGTGGCAAGTCGTCGGAATCTGTTCAGGATTCTAACTAGGCTTCCCCTTTCAAATCATCTACACTCGTGCTCATCAAGCTACAAATTTTGGGGTTTTCGGCGACCAGGCTAAAGTGTAGTGGTCCCGTGGCAAGCCGTCAGAATCAGTTCGAGACTGGTTAGACTCCCACCTTCTAAACCATCTACACCCGCACAGTGGGGACTACAAGTTTAGGGTTGGTAATTCGGGCGGCCATGCTGAAAAGTAGTGGTCCTGCGGCGAGCTGTCAAAATCAGTTTGGGAATGACTAGGCTCCCTCTTTTCAAACCATCTACGCTCGCGCAGTGGGGGCTATAGGTCTGGGCTTTGATCAGAAGCTTTCGTTGCCAGTCGTCACCAGCTAGGCTTTCCTGATCGGGTTCGACGACCATTGACCCACGAAGAGAGCAATGATCTCTGGCGAGTCGTCGTCACCAGGTGTGATAGCGCTGATTAGACTCTCACTCCCTAAACCATCGGGATCCGTGCTAGACGGACTAGGTGTCGAGATGAACCAGAAGCCGTCGTCATAAGCCTTGGCTGACTAAGCTTACCTTATTGGGGAAAGGTTCCGCCTGCTTGAGGGCGTGCAAACCTATGTCCGCGGGCATAGTGCACTGTGCGGACAAAATTACTTTAAATCAGTTGGTGATCTGTATGATCCGAGTGTCAGAATTGAATAGGACTTCTAGTGCTCATGTCAGGCAAGTGGTAGGATACTGTTTGAATAGTGGGCCGGGCCTGCAGAGGGAGAGCTAGGGATTTATTGCACAAATTACGCCATGCGTACGATGTAAATTGCATGGTAGCACGTGTACAACGTAGTTTGCGAGACGGTTAATGCTATCTGCGCAATTTTCTTGGGAACCGTCATCTCCTTTTTTCCCATACTTTATTTAATGCTGACAGTTAATGCTGAAGCGCCCGTTTGGTGAACCATCATGTCTATATAATGGTGTTCCTCAATCGTTGTAGGCACTATCTTCTGTAGAACGTATCTCCTGTAATGTTCTTGCTTGAAGAAATTCCTTTGGGTTTTCCAAAGGTTGAAGGGAGATCTCCAGCTTAAGAGTCTTGGAATGTTCTGACATTTGCATTGATCGGGCACGATGATAATCACTGTTATGTGTGGTCACCTGTTCTGGGTGGGCACGTAGTTGATTCGCTAAAATCTCATAATTTCTTCTCATGTTGCGGAGAAGAAGTACAGATTCTCTTCCAAGGGAAGAGTCTGTCATTTATGCGCTGGTGCTTTGTCGCTGCTCTAAAGCTTTTTATCTCAGAGATAACACCAACGCCCAACTCCTGAGTGGTTGCTTCCACCACTCTCGATTAACCCTATTGTTTTGCTTTGCTCTAGAATTCGGGATCTCGAGACGGAGAGGAGTTGGACATGGTCCACTAGATTGGGCCGTTGACTCCTGGACGCCCTTCTCGTCCCTACAACAAGAAGGTGCACTTTACATGTTTCAACCTGATACTTGTCTCAAGTTCGCCCGGTTCACCAGATCGAGTGCGTGAGTTGGTCGTATCTGGTTGTGGCTTGTCGCGGGGCTCCCGGTTGCCGATTTTGTACCACCTTAGACCATATTTGAGGGTTGCGTCCGCAGGGGATGTGCTGTTGTTTGCAGATGGCATGCATTGGAGTGTTCCTATTGCCTACTTTTGGCATTTTTGCTCTCTTTGATGTCAGACTGTTTAAGAGAATCCTTACTTCATGTAGCACCATATTAAGATGTTTGTAGTATGTAGTCGTTTGTATCCGCCTCTGGGCGCCCGTTGTTACATCTTTTCAGTAATCATTAGAATGTGTTTGCATAATTATTTCTTTATTTCTTGAGTGTTTGCAAATCACATAAATTTTTAAGAACTAAAACTCTACATTGACTATGGAAAGGGAAATACGCAATTGAAATAAACTAATTGTTGGCGGATAGAAATTGATCCTGGCTCTGAAGTGAATTCATATGGCTCTTGTGGATCGTTTGTGCTTTCAGTGGATTGTTGAACTTCGCTGATGTCACAGAGGCTATTGAAGAGTAAGCCTTGTGGGGAGGGGGGGGGGTTAATCTCTACGCTGACGGAATGTCGGGGGGTTGTACTCCTGTTTTCATTAATCTCTCCATTTTGCTAGGTTGAAGAGCAAATTTCTCCTGTACCGCTTGACTGTCCCGTTCTATGAAGCGAGCCACTGTTTTTGGGATCTCGAGCGAGTGGAGTGATGCGGCTGCAGTCACTAGGTCTGGATCTTGTTCAAATTGCACTGTGGGATCCGGTTGGATTTGGGAACATTCTATTTGCTTCAGTGAAGCATAATGGTAGCTGTGTGTCGTAGGTTGGCTTCCACGTATTGTTCTTTCAGAGTGGTTAACAGTGTACTTAACGCACTGGTGAAGGGTGGAAACTAATGCCTCCATCTAGTGGAGGCATGGTCTTCCCAAGATAAGGTTGTAGGTAGACAGTGCGTCTATTACCATGAAGTCCAGAAACATGACTTTTCTCAGTTGTGGTTCTTTTGCCACTACTGCTAACCTTATCTTCCCGATCGGGAAGCATTTTTCTCCGCTGAATCCATTCTGCGGGTAGTCTGAAGGCATTAGGTTCTCTTCTTTGAGGTCCATATTGCGGAACGCGTTGTAGAACAAGACGTTGAGCGAGCTCCCTGTGTCCACCAGGGCTCTTAAGTTCCCACCTTGCAATGGAGACCGAGACGACTAGGAAATTGTTGTACAACGATCATACTCCTTCTAGGTCCTTGTCCGTAAAGGTCAAGGTGGGAATGGGGCTCTGAACCCTCGAGTAGCAAATGTGCCTGTCCTCGTTCGTGGGTTTTGTTTGCATCTCCAATAGAGTCCACTTGCGGGACCTGTACGACTGGTTTTCATTCTGTCTGACTCCATAAAGGATATAGATTATCCCCGAGGTCTCCTTATCTATTCTTTGACTAACTCCCCCTGGTCCCTGGATCGCTCTGATCTCTTTTCAAAGTTCAGAAATTCTTTTAGCTTGCCCCTGCGGATCCATTACTCAATCTCATACCTCAGACTCTTGCAGTTGTTGGTATCATGGGCGCCCTCCTTGTGGTACGAGCAGTATTTGTTGTTGTCACGCTTGGAGGGGTCTCCACGCTGCTTTGGGGGCCACTTCAGATCTTCCCAGTTTTTCATGGAGTTCAGTATGTCTGATAGGCTAGAATTGAGGGGTGTCATGGCTCTGGATTCAACGTAGTTGAATGCTTTTATTTGGCGTGGCCTGGCTAGGGTCTGACTTGTTGTCATTATGCTTCCTCTTGTTCCTTTCTTCATCCTCGCTTCTCTTTCCCTCCTTCCCGTCCTTAGGCGCGGAGGGCTTCTTCTCACCTTCGATTTCCTTTTTAACAGTTTTCAACTCCTCTAAAATAATGTACTTTTGGGCGCTCTTGAGGAGTTTTGTCATGTCTAAAGGGGGTTCCAAGGCGAGGTCTTTGTAGAGCTTTCCTTCCTTTAGGCCCGCGGTAAAAGCTGTCATGGTTGTGTCATCGCTGCAACAGTCATTGAGTGTCAGCTCGTCATTGAAGCGTGTGACATACTCTCTGAGCGTCTCATGGGATCTTTGTTTCAGAGTGAGTATGTAGTATGGGCCTTTTCGAAAGCGCTGACTTTCGATGAAACACGTCAGGAACTTATTTTCCAGCGTCTTGAAGGAGTCAATCGACCTCGGTGGGAGGTTATGGAACCACGTTAGTGCTGTCTTCTTCAGGCTAGTGGGAAAAGTTCGGCACATCATCGATTTAGATCCTTTATTGAGAGCCATTACATGCTGGTAATGGCGTAGGTGGTCAAATGGGTCGGTGGTCTCGTCGTAGAAGTCAAGCTTTGGAGGTGTGAACTTCTTCGGAAGGGCCTCGTTCATAATGCGATCCACGAAAGATGGGACTGAGAGATGGTATAGCACATCTGGGTCATGTGCCCCTCTGTGGAGGGGGTTCTGAGGGCCAAGCCTCTCTGCCCTGGCATTCGATTCCGCGTTAACTGCGCCACCTCCTCCAGTCCAGTGAGAACTAATAGGGGTCTGACTCTCCTATGCCTGCTCTCTGTCATCATTGGGAGAAAGAGGCATGTGCTGCTCCTAATCTACATTAGCGGGTGGAGGTTTTGCTGAGTGAGAGCCTCCACTATTTTAGCGATTTGTTGTATTTGAGATGACAACATATCTATCTTGGGATCCATTGTTGTTGATGGCGCGGGGGCATGAGTCTGTTGCCCATGCATAACCGGCACCGCGGAGAGCGGGTATAGTACCAGTCAGAGCGTTTGACGTGTCCCCTTGTTCTGCGTTGTTACGTGATCTAGTGGTCACCATCTCTCTGTATTTCGAAGGAAGACGATGCTAGTGAAAGGTTAGAAACTTTGTCGTCCCCACGGACGACACCAAACTGATGCAGTCGTTTTTCGCTCCCTACTTTAACCTAGTCTTATTGACCTACTGACATGCACAAGGAACTCACGTGAGCCATGGATCACTGTTGTGGTTGCCGATGACACTCTGATGCTAAAGTCAGACAGGGATCTGAGGAAGGTGTAATGTTGTACACAAGGAATTTGTAGCGTACTTTAGCTTACCAACCCCATGTCTTATTTATAGTGCAGGAATCCTAGTTCGACCAAGCCATCGATGGCGTAGTTTAGGAAGAAGATCTTCATGAAGATCCTTATCTAATTAGGAGTCATGCTGTAAAAGGGAACTTCCCTGTTTTCCTTGTGCTCCTAGATACGCGGGAGATAGTTCCCAATCTCAGGGTAATCCGTAAGAGGAAGTTTCCCTGTTTAATATGTACTCTGGTATTTACTTCCTAATTGGAAGCGGAGAGCTACCGTAGTTGCCTGTCCGAAGCTGATCCTTGAGATACTTGCCTTAACAGGGCTTATGGGTATTGAGGATAGTTGTGAGACGTATGGGCTAAGCAAGTTGTGAGAGTTCGGGTCCATTTGGCGGACTGCATTAGGCAGACTTAGAACCACTTGGGCCAGATCAGTGTTGGGATGATGCTGAGGCCCATAATTCCTTGAGATCATCATGACACGCGTATGGCTCAGGGATGTGACCATTTTGGTGTATCATCACTAAGTTTTTGCTTTTAATTAGTTTTTTCAATAACACTCCTTTCAAACAGGGAAAAAGTGGAGGGGAGTACCGAACCTAAAGACCAGGATGACTTGCAAAAGGCATGACACAGGTAAAACAGTCAATTGTGTAGATCAGCAGTAGTAAACTAAGAAGTCGATGTTGCAGTAAGTTTCCCTCACAGGCCCGGCACAACGACGCAATTATCAGGGGTGCGCTCTACCACTAAGCTAATAGCCTGATTGATGGTAAGGATTTTTTGGTTCCATGCAAGCCAAATGCGAATTCCCTACACTAAGTCGTTGTTATCAACAACACTCCAATCTCGAAACAAAGTAGAGTGAATAGCTTGCTTATTCTTATCATCTCTGAATGTAGACCCAATGGATTATTGGATCCATATTGATGCAATGCGGCCAGATGAAGAAGATTGGCGCCTACTAAAATAAAAGGGATTAAATGATGGAGACTAAAAAAACGATTTAAGCGGCGAGCTTTGGCCTTAACGCTCCTTAGAGTAAGAAGCACTATTGCGTTGCCAAACTGCTCCTTTTCCATCTAGCTCTCCGAAAATTTCATACATGACGGCGGCTTCAGCACACACTGCTCCGCGGAGTCATGGGAACGAGGAGAAGTCGTTATTTGTTGGAACAAAGATGCGAACGGAGGCCCACCTCCACTCCCCTTAAATAGAAGGTGGATTTTTTGGATGCTCAATCGGGGCTTGAGGTTAAATTACAGTTATTGGATTTGATCCAGTGGCCAAGAGAATAGGGTGAACCTAGCATAAAAATTTCTTCTAGGAAAGGGGCCACCACGGATACACGCTACAATGAAAAGTATGTGGTCGTAATGGGTGGTACACTAGTAGATAATAAGGCAGATCAATTTTTTCTTGTCTTAGAGACAAAGATAGCCAAGGGTTAGGATTGAAAGTTGGAAAGTTGTACTCACATAATGACATGGGTTATGAATAAAGTGTATCTAAAATGGCAAAAGAAAAAGTATAAGGAAAAGTAAATCTACGTGGAAGAATATATGATGTAAACGTGGGAGAAAGAGAAAAAATGTTTGTTTTAATTTTCAAACATAAAATTACCTTAACTTTTTACTTAATTGTTTGATTTCGGTAAACTTGGTGTTGTTGAAATGCATTTTTAAGATCTTTTAAATAAAATCTGATGAAACATCAAATAATACCGTCATCGCGGCCACACACGTGGCACAAATCGTCTATCACGAGGATTAAGTATCCTAAGACCAAGTCAATTCGCAAGGCCCAAAGAAGAAGAATTCAATCATGGAAGCTCAAAAAGAGCCCCTTAAAATATATCATAATCAGAGGCCCAGATACAGGCCCAATGAAGTTCTCCCTCAAGGGGGAGGAATGTTACATAGGAAAATAGTCGTGGAGGGAGTTACGCCTTCACGAACACATCTTCATAAAGGAGGAGACTGTTACAAAGAACGTCTCCCCTCGTTGGGCCTTGCATGCTCAAATCATGTAGAGAATTAACTATGACCATTATAAAAGGTAAAATGAACATTCAACAAAGGCATGCAACTTTAACTGAGTTTTGTCCCGATTTACTTCCTTCTCCAACAAAGTTTCTGACTTAAGCATCAGAGTGTCTCGGCCACCTATAAGGTGGTATTTGGTAGTCTAACATCTGTTTTGCATGTCAAATTTACAGGAGGACGGGATTTGGATGCATCAGTTTGGTGTCGTTCGTGGGGAACGACAAGTTTTCCTTTATAAATGAGAATCCATAGCGACAAAATTCTCTTAGTTCTGATCGACGACTGAAAGCACCCTCAGAACAAAATGGCACACTCTGCAGATCCTCAATCCGACAACAATCAAGACAAACATTGCACCGGAGATACTACACTACCAGTAGCGCACATCACAGATTCAGAAGCGAACATCGAGATGGCCATACCTGACAATAGAGAGCCACAACTCGAGGTGGCTCGAACACCCTTGATGCCTAGAAGCGCCACCATGGACCCTTGTGTAGACTTGCTCATGGATCAGATAGATCATATGATCAAAATGGTGGAAAATCTCACCCAAGAACATGCTCAATCTATTGACCCCGTTCAAGCAACTTCCCAACAAAACCTGGCAAATGAAGTTCTTGCAAAACCACGACAGATAAATCTCGAAAGCAGCAAACCACTCCAAAAGAGAACCCCCCAGAGCGGCGAGACCCATACTAAAATCCCATTCAGGGTTGGAGTCACAGTTCCCAATGTACTAAGAGATGGTATAGCACC
The DNA here is from genome assembly GCA_963556465.1 of Berberis vulgaris. Classification (NCBI taxonomy): domain Eukaryota; kingdom Viridiplantae; phylum Streptophyta; class Magnoliopsida; order Ranunculales; family Berberidaceae; genus Berberis; species Berberis vulgaris. The sequence goes on from OY747132.1 coordinate 56,106,555, forward strand.
CATGGTGACTCCTATGCCAAAAAAATTCATCCCACCAAAGTTGAAGTGTACGATTACACCACTAACCCGACAGACCACTTGCGACACTTTCATCGCATGATGTCGTTAAAAGAGAGCACGAAACCCATCTTTTGCAGAACATTTCCGACAAGTCTCACCTCCATAGCAATGAATTGGTTCAACAGCCTACCACCAAGATCGATAGATTCATTCCAGGCGTTGGCTATTGCATTCATTACGAGATTCATCAATAGTCAATGGATGAGAAAGGGGCCACATTACTTGCTCCACATCAAGCATAAACCTGAGGAGACAATAAGGGAATATGTTACTCGTTTTACTAACGAGTTAACCATGTTTGACGGATGCAGTGATGAGACGACCACCGCTGGACTAAAAAGAGGACCTTTTATCTATGCTCTGAATCTGGACCCCTTGAAGAACGTGGCAACCCTATTAAAGACCGCTCAGAAGCACATCATTCTCGAGGAAATGATAGCCGCAAGGAAGAAGGATGAATCCGAAAGGGAAGCCCATTGAAAAAGGCAAGAAAAAAGAAAAGGAGAGACGACAGACCCCAGGAGGAAAACATTCAGTCAAAGAAGCACCGAACTAATAGGAGGCCCAAATTCAACCAGCAGGAACCCAGAAAGCCGCATACGACGAGGCCCAGACATGAGCGAGTAACAAGTGTGATGAAAAACACATTCAAACCATACACGACCTTGGAGATCAGCCGAGCGAACATACTGAAACACATGAAAAAATGGGAAGATGTCAACTGGCCACTCAAGATGAAATGAGACCCTGAGGGGAGAGACAAAAACAAGTACTGCTCTTTCCATAAGGATCGCGGGCACAACACCGAGGACTGCTACAACCTGAATGATGAAATCAAGTACTGGGTGCAAAGAGGACGACTCAACGAATTCGTCGGGCTACCTGAAAAATAGTCTAAAGGGAAAGAGAAGATGGACGCTAACACGGGATTGAAAGAACAACCCAGATAGCTGATATTCCCCTTACACTACGTAGTCGGAAAGAGCGGCCAGTCAAACCCGCTAATAACATTTCCCACTCGAGCCGATCTATATAAAACCGGGAGAACTAAGACTGTTAAGCGATACCGACAAATCAAACAAGGAATGCAAAGGAAGTTGGCAATTCAAATGGAGGCCAAACAATTGACAAAATTCGAAGGAGCCTAAGCTTAACCATTATCCGTGATAAGGCCAACAAGGCCTCCTAAATTACTAACAACGAAGACAACACGAACAAATTCCATGAATCAACGAACAGAACCTTGGCAGCAGGTACTAATGTGAGCATGATTGGACAAAGTTCTATTCCACCCGCATGAACCAACCTGCAAACGACACACACCCGATGACTCGATCAAAGAGCATTCCGAGTCCATTGGCTACCTCACGACAACAATACACAAACAATAAAACTACAGGGAACCATGAAGAAAAAGTTACAGCGAAAATGCCGAAACCACTCGAGGCAAAACGAATCAAAAAACGATTGGAAAGATACAGTGAAGACTCCGCAACATGACTCTGTGAGAAAAACTACTACTATAGATTGTTAAACACTTAAAACAGGGTTATCAATAAAATTTTGAGTTCAAAACTCTCCATCCTATGCTCGAAATCGTGGGATCAAAGCCAGATAATGAGAAACAATCAATGTGTCAAGAGCAAACAAAATGTCAAGACATATAAGTTAGACACAAAACTTCTGGTTTGATCAACCATGAGGTTAAAAGTTGGGACTAATAGTCAACTTATTCAAATAAATTCGAGTCGACTAACATGTTGGACAAAAGAAGTTAAAAATTGGGACGAATCAGTCAACTTATTCAAATAAACTTTGAGTTGGCTAACACGTCGGGCAAAAGAAGTTTAAAAGTTGGAATGAATCATTCAACTTATTCAAATAAACTTCGAGTCGACTAACACGTCGGACAAAAGAAGTTTAAAAGTTGGGACGAATCAGTCAACTTATTCAAATAAACTAAGTGGATTAACACGTCGGACAAAAGAAGTTTAAAAGTTGGGAGGAATCAGTCAACTTATTCAAATAAACCTCGAGTCAACTTATTCAGAAAAACTTTGAGTCAACTAATACGTCTGACAAAAGAAGTTAAAAGTTGGGACGAATCAGTCAACTTATTTGAATAAACTTCTATTCGACTAAAATGTTGGACAAACGAAGTTAAAAGTTGGGACAAATCAATAAACTTATCCAAATAAACTTTGAGTCGACTAACACATCGGACAAACGAAGTGAAAAGTTGGGACAAGTCAATCAACTTATTTAGCTCTACACGTCAGATCAAGAAATCCAGACATACAAGTCGGAATATAGCCATTGAAGCTCCTTGGCCGAACAAAATATCAAACCAAGAAATGATCAAGTCAACATATTTAGATAAAACTTCAAATCGACTGATATGTCAGATCAAAACTTTTGGTCTGATCAATCAGCGAAGTAAAAATTGGAGATATGCAATATGATTCACTTCGACAACTACGATGGTCCTAAAAGAAGAAAGGTATGAGATACTTCAAAACACCTTGGCGTACAAATACTGAAGGGTTCAAATGAGGATAACCACTCAATTGACAAAAACAAGAAAGACTACGAATGGTCGACAAACAAGCGCAAAAATAGATAAGCCAAGCTCATCAATACAAGATCGTAACCTGAATGGGAGCACTAAAGACTTGATAGAAAGAACACACATATCATGTACAACGGTTCAACACACATGCCACGACTACAAAACGTGCGAATAAAAACTAAATAAAAGGCAATACAATATTGTCAAATAGAAAAGTTTCCGATTCATGAAATCATTTCTTTAAGTTTGGAGAAGAAGAGTGTACATCTGAGGAAGGAGATGGGGAAGAAAACAAAAAGTTTGGAAAAAATACAATAAGAATATCAGATGGAAGAAAAGAACAACACCAACGGCAGGAGAAAACGAGGTTCTTTCATCAACAACAAAAACATCTTGCTTGGAATCCTCATGCTGCTTTGTTCTGCTAGTTTTACGAACATCTTGGGGATCACCAATGGAAATCAAGTCTTACGGACGTGTGCTTGGGATTATGAGAATAAAGTTCGGCCATATTATCGTGCTTCACGAGGCTTATTGATTTGCGTAGGTTTGCCACAACATCGGGATGCAATACAACCTAGTCTTACAACCTGTTTGGGATCTTCGGGTGATACTGACTCATACAAGTCATCCACATGGACTTAAATCCATACGGGGTAGAGTGAGTTTAGCAAGCTAACACCTATAAGCTTCTTTAGCAGTGTCACACAGATAGACAAATAAGAGAAATGTTTGAGCGTGAAATCTTCTATTCTTTATGGAACTAGAAGTGGGGTACCTGATGATACACCAAACCGTCCTCTAATCTGCATCGGACACGTGTCATGATAATCTCATCAACAGATCTAAGCGGGCCTGATTGCCTACCCAATCTGTCAAAACTCAAATAACACTAAGCCCACTTTGGCAGAATCTAGAAGGTTGGACCCGAATTGCAGCGTCCTACTAGGCCCACACGTCACATGGTCAAGCCCAATACCCATAAGGCCTAATTATCCAAGTATCTGAGGGATCGACCTAAGACGGGCATGCCAGCAATACATTGGTTATGACTAGGAAACAAATATTGATTTATAAGTCGTGCATGGAAATTCTCTTGCATGGACAATACTCCAAAAGGGATATCTCTCCCGCAGATCTAGGAGAATAGGATTCAACTACATCAGTACCTATTATTTTTTATTAAATAATGAGTTGTGATTCAATGAGGTTAACCTCACGTGACTCAGTGAGGTTAACACTCTCCATCATTGGATCTAATAGATCTAATAGATTAATCTTAGGGTTGTATTCTACTATTTAATGATAGAAAACATTATGGTTAAAGATTTTCTACATGTTTCCATTTAGTTAATCATTAATCCAAAAAATAGGAAAACTGATTCCACTAGGTCTCTCTTGCTTGAACGACTCTCCTTTCACACAAACTCTTCTTCCCATTCACAAATTCTACAAGGCAACTGAGAAGAAAATAAAATCACGTGTTATTGTGCTAACCTAGGAGTCACCAAATACAGATAATAAATCATTGTTTTAATAGAATACAAATAATAAATCATTTTAATAGAATACAAATAGTATATCAAAATTCACAATATATAATTCTCGAAATAACCGTATATATGCCAAAGTTGGCAAACTCCAAAAGTTGAAGCAAAACCATGGCTCTGAAAAAAATTCACTAGTACTTGGGGCTGCACCCAAATCATTTTTTAATGTTTGAATCTAATAAACTCACATTAACGTAAATGACTTAACTAGATCTATAAAAAAAATATATCACAATGGTGGGTGGGGGATTGATTTGGATTTTCTTCTCAATTTCCTTACAGAGTTTGTGAATGGGAAGAAGAGTTCTTATTGAAGGGAGAGATGTTCAAGTGGGAAGAGAGACCTAATGAAACTAGTTTTTCTATTTTTTGGTTAATGATTAGCTAATTAGAAACGTGGAGAAAATCTTTAGCCATAATTTTTCCTATCGTTAAAGAGTGAAATATAACCCTAAGATTAATCTATTGGATCTATAAGATCCAATGGTGGAGAGTGTTAAACTCACTGAGTCCCCGTGAGGTTAACCTCATTGAATCACGACTCATTAATAATTACCAATAAGTAAATAAAATAAATTATACGCTTTTAATTAATTTATTTGCAAGTTAAGAAGAAAAATCGTACTTCATTTTATTTACTGTATTTCATCTTTCTATACGCAATTCATAGAGATATGTTATGAACTTTGTTGACTTTTCAGGCTAAATGACCACTTCAAGTTGGCCATTGGTTATGTAGTAAGACTAGGGTATTCCCCGTGTTGTTGGCACGATAAAAGTTTAACATGATAAATAGAGTTCATTCTACTTATCAAAATATTAGGTATGAGAATCTAACCCATGCACTCTTATTGAAGATTGATTGAAGGTAAGACAACAGACTAACTTTAAGTCCCAACCATTAGATGAAACAAATCTCAACCATGAACTATGTTTATCTACAAACTTATCTCTTAGTGTTTTAAGTTCGATGTGATCCGTTAGATTTTTATATTTGGGCAAATCCCAGTCGTCTTTTATCTCCAACCTCAAACACCATTCTGATTTGTAATATAGATATATATGTTACAATGGTTTATTTTTAATGACAGTATAATGCTTTTGTTGGATGTACCTACATTTCAATACACTAACCAATGCTTTGATTCAATAACATAATCTATTTTGTTTCCCTAATATAATCATCATTCTACATTTGTTTATTAGAAATAATATATATATATATATATATATATATATATATATATATATATATATATATATATATATATATATATATATATATATATATATATATATATATATATATATATATATATATATATATATACACTACAAACTACTATTACTAAAATTGTGAAAAAATCGTAAGTTGTCATTTTTTAGCAATAAAATATTTGTTAATGTACATACACTTTGCCACAAGAATCAAAATAACAATTTTGAATATGTATCTCGCCGATAAATTACATGACAATCAATTAATTGTGAAGCCCTCTTTCGTCTCTCTCTTGATAAAAAAGGTACGGAGCGAAATTAGTATTGAACTGTACCGGTACGGTATTATTAATTAGGTACCAATTTCAAAAACTCCCTAAAACCAAAGCGAACCGTACTAATTTTTTTATGGGAACTATACCGGTATACGGGTGGTACTGAATCGAACCAGACCGTGCCCAAGGTACTTCGGCACATGGGTTTGTGCCTTGACATGAACCCGTCCTTTAACAACATGGGCGTGTTTCATAAGAGAGTATACATTTTTCATGATAGAATATCTCAGATTCAAATTTGAAATTAGTTTTTCAAATAGCTTTTGCTCTTCATTTGAATTTTTGCCATCTATAAGCTATTTTGGCTTGTCTTCATTTGCCTCATGTCTTGATCCACCTTCTTGGATTTTTTCAACTTTCTTGGAATTGTCTTCTTGAAACTTGACAATGTTTGACCAATCTTCATGTCTTTGACTTTGGACACTTGAGTTGACTTCACCCTTGGTTGATTCAACTTTTACTTGATTATCACATTTCTGATTTGATCTTCTTGAAATTGACGCTTCGGTTGAGTATTTTTTATTGCTTTAGAATGATCTAATTTCATTGATCATTTACAACCCAATATATGGTAATCTTAATGTTTTTGGGTGGTCTCATGTTTATAAGAGCCTGAATCTGTTTCAGATCAGCCTCTATCCCCATTTTATTGACTATGTGGCCCATAAATTTCCATGATTGTGCATTTCTACGGGTTGAGCTTCATTCTGTATTCCTTGAGTTTAGAGAACACTCCTTGGAGGTTTGCCATGTGGTCTGCACAGTGGAGGCTATTTACCAACATGTCGTCAATGTAAACTTCCATGGTATTTCTGATTAATTTTTTGAAGATTCGTTCACCAGGTGCCGGTATGTTGCCCCCGCATTCTTCAATCCAAAAAGCATTACTCGGTAGTAGTATGTGGCTCTGTCCGTTATAAAGGAGGTTTTTTCTTGATCCAGCGGGTGCATACATATATGATTGTAGCCAGAGTACGCGTCCATGAAATTGAGTAGGCTGTGTCCGTACATCGCATCCATGATCTGGTCTATCCGAAGCAGTGGAAAATTGTCTTTTGGGTAGGTTGTGTTAAGATCGGTGTACTCCGCGCAGACCCTCCACTTCTTGTTCTTTTTCACTAGGATCGTGTTCGCCAGCCATTTTGAGTGGCGAGACTCCCTTATCATGCCAACACTTACAAGTTTTTGTACTTATTCATTGATGGCCTGGCTGCGTTCGTGCGCCACTGGCCTTCTTTTATGTCGGACTAGCTTCAAGTCAGGATTGACTGCCAATTTGTGTGTGATTACTGTGGGATGAATCTCCACTATGTATTTCATTGTCCATGTGAATACTTCATGATTCTCTTTAAAGAGAGTTGCCAATTGATCTGCCAGTGCTATGTTTAGGTTAGAGCCTATCTGGATTGTTTTCATGTTAGCTGGGTTGTTCAGGTATATTGTTATGGCTTCTTCCTCCGACAGCCAGCTTTCAGCCTTCCCCTCGGGCTGGATGGAGGTTCGAGGTCTGAAGGTAGAGGTGGGTCCTCGCTATCTGGATTCGAGGTTTCCTTGTCCAGATCTTGTTACTCGAGCCTCTGTGCCCCGTTATCTAGCCGCCTGGCTGAGGCGTAGTAACATTCCAGAGCGATAGTATGGTCTCCTTTGATTGTCCCTACCTCGCCATCTGAGGGGCACTTGAGGCACTGATACTGGGTGGAGACGACTGCCTCCATGTGGTGTAACCAAGTTCGACCCAAGATTACGTTGTACTCGAGCCAAGAACTTCGTCATCAGGATCCTTTATAGGTCCGACTGCATTGCGACTACCAGAAATACGATTTTACCAACTGGGTAGCATCTTTATACGTTGAAGCCAAACATGGCTTATTTTGAAGGTGTCAGCGCTCCAACTGGCAGTTGCATTTTTAGGAATGTGTCTAGGAACAGTATGTTGACGGAGCTGTATGTGTCTACCAGTGATCTTCTCACTTCCTAGTTTGTTATCCCTATTGAGATGACTAGGGTGTCATTATGTGTGTAGAGGACACCCTTCATGTCCCATTCTGTGAACGTTAAGCTCAGGGCCTTTCTCTTATCCTGTACGTGCTATATGAGTTGGTTTCGATAGTGCGATCTAACTCGCAGCTACCAAACCAATTTCTTCAGTGAATGATTCGAGTGTTGTCTCTCCTTGTTTGTCCTGTGGAGGACACATACCATGTCCAGAGTCATGTCTCCTACTTTCTGTGTTGTTCTCCCGCCTTGAGGATGCGTTTCCCCGAGGTTGATGAACTTCTTCAGTCGTACTCTCTAAACCCAGTACAAGATTTCATATCTGAGGCTCCTGCAATCCTTGGTGTCGTGGCCTATCTCCTTGTGATAAGAACCATGCTTACTCTTGTCACGTATTGAAGGATCTCCCTTGAGTTTCGATGGCCACTTGATGTGTGCCCATTTTTCCATGGTAGACAAAATGTTGGGCAGAGTGGAGTTGAGCAAGATGTAATAGGGGTACCTGGAGCCACTAGGCTTGAATAACTTTGCTTGGCTGAGTCTGCGCTGGTTCTTGCCCCGTTTCACTTGGAACTGCCCCCCTTCTCATCCCTGTCCTTGGCTTTGGAGGAGTGCTTTGGCTTGCTTCTTCCATTACTGGCAGTCAACATTTCTTCCAGGAAGATATACACTTATGGCTCCTTAACATTCCCGCCATACTTGCTAGGGGCTCCAAAGTGACGTAGTTGTAAAACTGACCTCCCCAGAGGCCGAAGGTGAAAATAGTCACTGATGTGTGGTCGCTGCACCCGTCAATCAAGGTAAGCTCGTCGTTGAAACGAGTGACGTACTCCTTGAGAGTCTTGCACTGTTTCTGCCTTAGGCTCAATAGATAGTGATGCCCCTTCCTAATCCATTGGCTGCTGATGAATCTAGTGATGAACGCCTTTGCCAGGTCTTGGAATGACCCGATGGATCTGGGTTGGAGACTGTGGAACCATGTCATTGCAACATTCTTCAGGCTGGTGAGAAAGTTTGGCATAGGATGACCTCTAAACTTTCCTTGAGTGTCATCACGTGGTAGTAGTGGAGCAGGTGGTCGGATGGATCTGGCGATTCTGTCATAAAACTCAAGCTTCGGTGGGACAAACTTCTTAGGAAGATGAGCACTCATGATCTCTTCCAAGAGTTGAGGGACTGTGAAATCATAAAGGACATTAGGGTTGGACCCCCTAGTCGGAGTGGGTTCCCGACTATGTTTCTATTAATCCTCCGGGTGTGGTCCCTGTGATCCTTTCCTGGGCCTCCTTCTCGGCAAGCTCTCTATTCTTCTGCGAGGGGGTTTTCGCGCTCCCAGGCATGCTCTTGGATCTATGGTCCTCCCAGAACTCAGTTAGCCTCAGATCGTTGTTGTCTTTCTCGAGTCATCCTTTCCACCACCCCCATTAAGTGGTCTAGGTGGAGCAGGATCAGACTCATGTCAGGGGCAGCTGAGGTCGCCTATCTGCTTGGACGTACGACCATTCAGCCTTCTCGATCGGATTGATTTGGCTTGGTGGTTGGACTTTACCGATCAAAGCTTCGTCTGGTGCTGACGACCATTTCTCGATGCTCTGCTTAGTTTGGAGAGAACTTTATATGTTCGTTTCAGCGAAAACTTATTGTCGTATTCCACACGAACCACGCCAAACTGATGTGTTTAGACCAGTCCTTGCTAATCCCGATGATATCCAACTTGCAAAAATGAGCAGCGGTTAAGCCCAGGATCACCGTTGTCGTGGCTGAAGGCACTTCGATGCTTAAGTCAGATATCGGTTTGGCACTTGGCTCTGTTTAGGACCCAATGCTTGATTGGGCTAGAGCTGATTTCATGAGAGTGGATCTCGGGCCTGTGACAACTCTGAGATTCACTGTTCGGGCCTTATTATCCTGGGTCAAGCCCTAAAACCCGTGCCTCTGAGGCTGGCATGTTTTGGGGCTGAGCGCGAATTTACGGGCTGAATAGTAGTCTGGCACATGGGTCTGCTTGGGACTGCACTGAAGACTTTTACGTGCTAGGGTTTTCCCTGCCATGTGTACGACTGTGATTGAGTGACTGTTGGATGTCTCATCAATTATTATTAGAAAAAAAGAAGCTTTTAACACTATATATTTATGGTGATGGCCACTTGAAAGGAGCGCGAGATAGGAATCAAATTTGAGAAGGAATTGGGCATGCAAACAAGACATGTTCAATGGTTTCAGGGATGATTCACCCTTCTTGGGTGAGCATTTGACCTGATGGTCTTGCTTAAAATTGAGTCCAAATGCATAAACTTTATGCTGCAATCCGAAACAAACCAAGTGCCATCTGACTGTAACAACCTTGGAATCTAAGCGATGGAAGCTGCCCTCGTTGTTTATTTTGTTATTGCTTTTTTTTTGGCAGTATTGTGAGGAGTAAAATGATAAATTATCTGAAAACGCGATGGTTCACTTCATTCCATGTGTACACGACTTATGTATGTTTTGTGGGGGTGTTGGTAAGAGCAGTAAACATCTTCCTTTACTCTCTTATCTTATCAATGATTTTTTTTAAAGAAAAATAATATGGTCGAAAAAAAAAAAAACATTTTGATTCACCTTATAAATACCACGTCAATGGAATCAAGCAAGGTTTATCTTTAATAGTTACATGGATTACAAAATCACAATTAATGCTGAATAAACACCCAAAAAGTCAAATAAAAATCCATGTGCACGAGACGAGCAAGGCAGATTCAACACATCAAATCCTGCAAAATAATCATGATAATTAAGGTTTAACATAAGGAGCATGCAATCTATAAGTTTCAATTCCTAGCTATAAGATAGGATCATACCAGTAGAGGAAGTAGATGAACTAATTAACTTACTGAGCATATTCGATATTGATTCTGCCGGCGTTAATACGCGAAACTGCCGCATAAGCCTCCTTTGACAGGAGCATGGTAGTAGGGCAAGGTCTGATGGTGCAAACATTCACCACTCCTACATCAATGGTGCCATCCTTGCAAGGTCTGTTAAGGCCACTCAGACACCTCAATCTGTATCGTCTACCACAGGCTGCTCCATTATCCCACAACCCTTCACTCACTGATACCAACATGTTTCCTGGAGGAAACTGATCTTGCCTGTTGCCATAACACCTAGTTGCTGTAATTAATTACAAAACTATTTAGATACTCAAACAACAATTTTTTTTTTTTACAAAGCGAGTGATTAAATATTAGAATTACTCACGAGTGTATGGTGGACCATAAGATGTTGCACTGCCAATGTCTCCGAGGACTCTGGGTACTTGCATACACAATAAACTTAAGACTACTGTTGCCAGGACTATGCGCTCCATGTCTATAATCGAATGCACATAAACGATTTATGTCTCCGGCCATATTCGTCCTACTTGATCCATGTATTTATAGCTAGGCTTCATCTATTCAAAACCACACTAAATGTAACTTTATCATGTGCAAATGCCGACTTTTTTTGGGATTAAATTAGCCATGAACTTTATAGTCAGATAAACATCGAGAAGGTTATATAATAATTAACATTGACCAAAGACCTCATCAAAGTTGGTACAGATGATGAGTAATGATGATATAAGGTTGAGCTCACACAGAGCGTCAATATGGCGGCCCTTGAATTATCACTACGCTTTTGACAGTAATAACGGAGTTAGCTACGTGTACTCGACTATTTGACTCGATGTCCCTAACTTTATTTTTTAGATTTAGCTTTTAAAAATTGTTTGATGTATCTAACCACATTTTATTAACTCTAAAACAATTCTAATTAATTACAAAGAGAAGAAGATTACTAATGTTGTTGACTAAGGACTGATAATGAATTTTTGGATGTATGATTTTTTTTAAATACAAATTTTTTCAAATTTATTATAATAGTTGCAATAATTTTTTTAATTGATGCTACTCACTTAAATATGTATTTGTTTATTTTCGATACATATTGATGAACACATTGTACCCTTTTGCACTTTAGATTAGATGCATAGAGAAGAGAGAATTTGTTTGCAATGTGGTTTAAGAATATCTTTTAACACGCACGTGTTTCTTACTAGCATATTACCCGTGTCGTTGGCACTCCGCATACACCATTTTTTGCTGCTAATTAGCATGCATTGGACTACCTTACTACCATCCTTGCCAATGCTCTCAATCAAATTCATAAAATAAAATAAAAAAATTTATTTTAGAATGTAAACTAATTTTTTTGAGGTGCAATCCTATTAATTTTACGATAAAAATATTGTTTTTTTTAAGAGTCAAACTCGATTAAAATTAGAATTGATTAAATGTTCGTGGTTTTTGTTTGAAGGTTCATGACGATGGTTAGTGTATCTTTGATGTTTGTACGCAAATTTGAAAGTTAAGATTTTGTGACTAAAGTTTAGTTTTATCGATATATTTACCTTTATTCTTTAGTCAAGAATAAATTAATACTTGTAAATAAGAAAAGTTAACCACCAAATAGTTTTTGTTGATAAAAATGATAAGTCAGTGTTATATATTTAACAAGGTTGGTGCAACAAAGTTGAAACATCCCAAAATGCAGGTGTCACAAAGAGTTGATACAACCGAGCTAAATAGTCAGGTGCACGTAGCAACTCCCTTAATAAAACTTAAGTTAGTGCTATTTATATTAATTACACCAAATAATAAGGGTAAGAGAGGAAAAAGATAAAGAATATATATATATATATATATATATATATATATATATATATATTTTTTTTTTTTCTTCTGATTTTCATACTTTATTCAATTGTGATTTTTTTTTGTGTGTTAATATCTTTCTTCCACTATTACCCGTGTCGTTGGCACTCCACATACACTTTTTTTGCTGCTAATTATGATGGACTGGACACTCTTACTACCATCTATACCATTGCCCTCATCAATTTCATAAAAAAAATCTTATTTTAGAATGTAAACTAAATTTTTTGAGGTGCAATCCTATTTTACGGTAAAAATACTAATTTTTTAAGAGTCAAACTCTGTTAAAATTAGAATCGATTAAATGTTCAAAGTCTGTGTTTAAATGTTCATTAAAATATACGGCCGTTTCTTTAAAAAACGTTATAGTTAGGTATGAAAATATTGAAAATACTAGCATGTTTTAATAATAAAATACATATTTTGAAATTGAAAGTATATGTATTGATAATTTGTTTTGTTGGAAAAACTTCAAAATTGCACTTTAACGATAACAAGTTTACCAAAATTCGGCAACTACATAAATAGTTACGATAATTTCCAACCCTTCACACATTTCCCAACTTTCAATCATAGCAATTTTTTTATCTCCAATCCTTAATTTGTTCCCGTCAACAATAATAGTAAAACACCACTATGAATTGTAATATAGACTAGGGTATTCCTCGTGCCTTCGACACTCAAATTCAATTTGAGCCTTTACATGTGTGATACTTAGAGTTGGTTGGGACATAAAAGTTAAACAAACTTATTTCTCCAACCTCGTTCTTTATGATCCGTTAGACTCTTATGTTTCAGTAAATCTCAATTTTATCTCCAATCTCAAACATCATTATGATTTGTTATATAGATTTCTAAGATTAGGAAAGTAATCCTCTAACTAAATTCAGGCGAGACAATTGTTTGATAAATTTGGAACATTTATTAGAGAAAATCTCTCGTAGTTGTTTGTAAAGCAATTTATTTGAAAAAACGCCCGCTAATGCCCACATGATAAGATTTTTTTGGATCAGCAATGAATTCTTGTATCTATGAACAAGACTCAAATTCACCAAGGATTCCAGCCAAATGAAGGCGGTGAACTTGCCAGCCATCTCTATACAAGGTGTTGCCAAATATGTGCCTATCAAGCGAGAGCATGGACCAGAATGATTGATTTTATAGAAACAAAAACAACAATTGGGCCAGAGAATGCGATTGCATTATAAGGTCGCAATTGAACAGATCGAGCAAGTTCAAATTGACGTAACATGAAACCTATTAGTTCGAAAGCGCCATGAAGAGCAACAAAAGTCCACAGACCACCTAATTGACACCAACGAGTAAAATCTCCTTGTGCTTCAGGCCCCTTAGTAGTAACAAAGAGTGTGATAAACTATTAGCAGGAGTAGAAACTGTGGCCGTTAAGAAATTGCAGCCATCCAAATAAGAATTGGCCAATCCATGGGTATACCATGAAGTTACAAAGGTTGTACCTGTGAACCAATAGATGTTTAGTTATTTTAGTTGCTTTTTGTTTCATCTTCTTTTCCCTTTCTTACCCTTATTTGTTGGGTGTAATTAATACACAGAGCAATAAGCTGAACACAGTGTAATTACAAAACTCTAGGCCTGCGTTTTGAGCCATTTTAGACGCTTTGTTTGTGTAGCAACGCAAAATGCCAATTATAAATAACAAGGCTAAAGGGCCAGAATAAGATAAAGCGAATGCATGAGATTGAAATTTAAAAAAAAAACAGAAATCAAAGAAGAGATTTGAGGCAAGACATACATCGGCATGCAACCAAACACACCCTAATGTGTAAACCATTCACTCAGGCACAGATTCACGTGGGGGCAAGTGAGGTTAATTGCCCCCACTGACTTTTGAGATTTTTTTTTAAAAATAATTTATTTGCTCCTCTATTATCACTTTTCACTTCACCCAGGACTTCATCCTTCAAATCATGTACATATCAAATTCAAACTCTACTTTTAGAGTTAGAGATAGAGGTTAAATCCCTCAAATCTCTCAAAGAAACCAAAATCCACAGTTTCTTCTTCACACTCCATCGATTGGATAAGATGAGGAAAACCCTCATATTTCATCATATTCAAAGATCTATAACTATTGAGTTATTTGAGCTCATTTTCACAAAATCAGTAGGATCCAAACCACTTTATTCTTCTTCTTCTAGGTACCAGGTGCCTTCATTAATCATTGTATTGGTCATCTCCACAAAAAAATCGTAAGCAACTCAATCTCTTCCTCATTTTCTTCATGTAGTAGTAATCAACGATTCAAACCCTTCTCTTGTGTTGTGTTTCTAGAAATAGTAATAATCTTCAATGAATATAGTAGTAATCATCTTCAATGTTTGTCTTTGTTGTACTCTCCCTTTTTGCTATATTTAAAAAAAATAATTCATGTTTAAGTAACTAATTTTTATATTATATTTAATTAATTATGACATCATTTCGCCTCCCCTCAACAAAAATCCTGGCTCCGTCACTACGTTCACTTGAATTTCTTATTTAATGTTCATCTATGGTATTCTTTAAATGTTATTTATTTATTTATGTATTTATTTATTAATTCTCGACGCGAAACTTTCGAAACTTGGCACCAGTTTAGAAGGGAAAGATTAAAATTTATTTTAAAAGCGAAGAAATATCCAAGTTTTTTCTTATAGGAATGATAATATTTGATTAGTTTGGAGAAATTAAATGATTAGTACATATATCATGTTTGATCGAGTCATAGTGTTTGTTCCAGGTTTATTTGGCAACATTTACTATCAAGTTGCAAGTTGTGATGTAGTCATTTTTAATTTGTTTGAGTTTATTTTATTATATTTCAACCCTCTTTATTTTAATTTTAATTTAGTCCCTTTTTGTTGCAATGTGTTAAAACTGTGATTTACATCGTCACGTCAAGAAAGCCCCTAAAAGAGCTGCAAAAACAAAAGCTCGATAAGCGCATCAAAAGTTTAGTGATAATCCAATGAGTAAGATTAACACATTACGGATGCTCTTGTGAGGTTAACCTTATAGTATCATTACTCATATACGATTCTTGATTCTGTACATGTGAATGAACATTGGGGGATTTCATTAATGGTGTTCAAATTGGGACCAAGGAAACATTGTGGGCGTCCATAAATATCAATTAAATTTATTAGGAATTAAAATACATTATAGAAGAGATTGTTAATTGTAATATTTATATAGAGTTTGAAAAATGACAAAATTGCTTAATTTGTATTCATATTATCAGGCCTTGTTCAAATACCACATGTTCTACTGTCCCACACAACCAACCAATTTTTTTTACCTGCTAACCCACACAACCACCTTTCTTCTTCTTCTTCTAACATCTTCTTTTTCTCTGATCTTCTTCTTCCAACATCATCTTCTTTTTCTCTAAATATTTTTCCATCATTTCTCTGCTTCTCTTCACTTCTCTCTTCCCTCCCCATCCGAGGGCACTCCCAAAGTACCTATCACATTATTTTCTTCATTCCCTCAAATCGAAATTGAGGACAAAGTCAAAGAAGAAGAAGAGTTGGAGCCTTTATAGGATTCAACCCAGTCCTATCAAGATCTCGACCTCGTTTCACTGTTGCCCCTCTTCCTTTTCTTCTTTTTCTCCTCTTTTTTTTTTTATTTTTTTCTAGCCCTCCGAGACTATGAGTCTTCCACTCGCAGGAGCCTTCGCGAGGGTCAATTTTTATTTCCCTTGCGACGGCTTTCGCGAGTGGGAACCCATAATTATTGCACAGTCCACCGTGAGGGCGAGAAAAAACAAAAAGGGTTAGGGGAAAGAAAACAAAGAAAGGGAGAAAGGCGACGGTCTGTGCGAGAAGAAGATAGAGTGGGATGGTTGTTGTGTCGGTATGAGAGAAGAAGAGAGGGTGGGATGATGGATGGGCGATGATTGGAGAATTGGGCGGCCATAGCAATGGCAACCATCGTAGCCCCATCGACTCTATCTCTCACCGTCACCGGTTGTCTCTCACAGTCTCTCGCAATCGATCATCCCTCTTCCATGTTGTTGTTCTTGAGAAGAGAGAGTGAGAGAGAATAGAGAAATAGTGGTTTAAATTGGTGGTGTAAGTTAACAGGAAAAAAATGGTTGGTGGTGTGGGGACAGTAGAACCCGTGGTGTTAAAAAGTTGTTGAATTTATATTAATGGTAAAGGGACCACAAGATGCACTGTGCAATTTGCTCGAATTTATATCCTTTGTGGTGCCTTATGATGTATACAAACCGCAAATATATTTTTTAAGCTTTTATTATCTATTATTATTATCACTAGCTTTTAAGCGTGGAAATACACACGCTAGTCCACTTTTACTGTTTATTTTCAATAAAATAAATAAATAAAAATAAGTAATTTGTAACAATTATCTCTAATTTGTAGGGTTAGGAGTAGTGGTCCAAAGTATACGCTAAATTATCTTATTTTAATTGTTACAACTTACTTATATTACAAAATTTAAACACTAACCATGTAAGTTGTAACAACTATCTTCTGTATATACAAGTCCACGTTCTACTTTAAACAATAATGTAGCATACTGTCAAAATAAATCCAATCATTCACCATTAAATTACCATACAACTCATAGTTGTATAACATTTTTTTGGTGGAGCTATCGAGAAACTAGCAAGTGAATAGATAGAAACTCTACCAAAGAAGATATAATGTGTCACCTATAAGAAAGAGCATCTCAACATATGGCAGTAAGTTGAATGTCATGCATGAATTTGAGACATATCAGTCTCTTTCTATGAGTGATATAAGAATGATCAAACGAATATGTATGCGTTAGTTATAAATTAAAATATTTATAAAAGAAAATTCCAATACTATTTTCGAACAAAAAATAAAACACAAAGTAGAAACATTTCTTATTTGTACCTATTAGAATGAGAATGGGCATTTTCCCCCAACTACATGGTTTAGA
This sequence comes from Berberis vulgaris, assembly GCA_963556465.1. NCBI lineage: Eukaryota > Viridiplantae > Streptophyta > Magnoliopsida > Ranunculales > Berberidaceae > Berberis > Berberis vulgaris. Next base: position 56,123,968 of record OY747132.1, read on the forward strand.
TTTTAGAAAGATACCAAAATCATAATTCTATTATATCACATATATATTCCATATTTAAATCAATGGGATCCCTCGTTATTTCAAATAATGATCTAGAGCGACAAATAATTGCATATGCACCTTCCAGTATTTTACTACTTTTGTCTACAACCAGACATCATAAATTTTTTTTTTATCTGATTCTCAAATAAAATGAAAATTACTATTCCCCATTTACAAACTCTAATGAAAACCCAAAGTCAGAAATAAATGAAATTTAATGTCAAAGAAACATGCATCGATGAGGAATCACTTAATCTGAACTTCCAAATACCTAAATTCTAACCAGTCCAATACGAAGACAGAAACATAGATAGATTAATGTTTTTTTCTTGGAGAACTTTGGGTCACCATCGAAACGTGTTTAAGGACTATGAAAATCTGGATATCAATTCTAGCATGGAATGTACGCTACAGTTCCAATGGAGGAATGACACATGGTTTCGAATGCTTACATGATCGGATGTTGATTGTAAATAAAAAGAAAATGCAAGTAAAAAAATTGCATAATCATCTGGTAGTTATTGCACGTGTCATGATCTTATTAGACAATGACCGCAAGGAGCAAAAAGCCCTAGGAGTAAAACAAATTTCGTCCCAATGACTAAAAACTCTATCTCACTGTTAGTACTAGAGGTGGGCATCCCATTCCGCGATCCCCATCCCGTCCCGATTTTTTGGATCCTTTTGGGATTGATCAAACTCATCCCGATCCCGTCCCGTCCCGATCTAGAGTGGGATGAGATCGGGATGTAGATTTCCAATCCCGCTTATCTCGTCCCATCTCAAACTTATTTATTTAATATTTATTATTATTAATTTTAATCATTATCAAATTTCTCTTCTAAAGAAAAGTTTAGGATGTACTGAAATTAAATCAAAACATCTATTGTTTGAAAACTTGTTTGATTTAGTACTCTTTGTTTAGATACAAATTATTTTAGGTCAAATAGAACACATGAAGTTTATGTTTTTTCACATTTTAGGTTGGTTATAGGACAATTATTCTTGTAGAAAATAAAGGCAAATGATGGATTCGTTTAGTTTTTCACTATGAGTTATGTAGTTAGAAATTTGGTCAATGACCAATAATTTATATTAAGACAACTTGAAAACTTATATCATTCATATAAGATACAATTAGGAGCAATGTGAGATGAAATTTATTTGACATTTTATATTGTTATTGATGCAGTCGATTTTCGCTCCCTGCTTTGACCTAATCATGTTTTCCTGCTGACCTGCACAAGTAATGCACGTGAGCCACAGACCACCTTTGTGGTGGCCGATGACACTCCAATGCTAAAGTCAGATAGAGATCTGAAGAAGGTGTAATGCAGTAACAGAGAATTTGTAGCGTACCTTAGTTTACCAACCTCATGTCTTATTTATAGTGCAAGGAGTCATGGTTCTATCAGGCCATCGAAGGCGTAGTTTAGGAAGGAAATCTTCATGGAGATCCTTATCTAATTAGGAGTCGTGCTGTAGGAGGAAAGTTCTCTGTTAGCCTTGTGCTCCTAGATACGTGGGAGATAGTTCCCAATACGAGAGAAATCCATAGAAGGAAGATTCCATGTGGAATGTACTTTAGTATTTATTTCCTAGTTGGAAGCAGAGAGTTGTTGTAGTTGTCCGTCCAAAGTTGATCCTCGAGATACTTGCCTTAGTAGGACTTACGGGTATTGAGGATACTTGTGAGACGTATGGGCTTAGCATGCAATAAGAGTTCAAGTCCGTTTGGTGGACTGAACTGGGCGGGCTTAGAACTACTTGTGCCAGATCAGTGTTGGGCTGATGCGGGGGCCCATAATTCCTCGAGATCATCATGACACATGTATGGCTCAGGGGTGTGATCATTTATATGTATCATCAGCTACTCCCCTCGAGTTAGTGGGCCATCACATCGGTTCGAAAAGTCATCTTTTGAAGGGATACACCGCTCATGATGATTGAGTCTGAATCGTTGCTTGAGTCGCGCGCTGCATTAATCGAACGTGTGTCGATATAGCGGAAAAGAGGCGGGAACCCAATATTTATTTAGGTCATCCGCAGTGTAGAGTCTGACTCTTATACTTTCTTTGTTGTTGAACATACATCTCTGATTAGAAAAGATTGTTCATCTTCTTCATGGCTCAACAAAACCTTCTTGACGACGCAACATTGGCCAAGTGCCTAAAGTTTTTCGAAAATAGGTTGTTGTCTGAACCTAGTCTTGCAGAAATCCGTACGAAGTTTGGGGTCCCTGAGGACCTACCGTTGTATGTCCTAATGGGTGACCAAACGCCAATGTCACCTCCGGCCGGTTTCATCTGCCTGCATCGTGGGATGCTTCAAACAGGAGTGCATTTTCTGGTTCTGGACGTGATTTGGGAGTTATTGGATCTCCTGGGGATTCCTCCGGCCCAGTTGGGGCCTAATGGATATAGGATCATCCTCTTGATTCTAATCAGTGCTAAGGAGGTTAGTGTCAGCGTGACTCCGTGAGTAATTCAGTTGTTGACTTCTCCTCGACTGAAGGGTAACGTTGTCTATAAGATGAGATGGCTGGCTTGCTTTGTGAATTTTCCCGATGATTTCAAATTCTGGCAGAAGTATTGCTTATTGGCTCTGCGGATTCGAAGTATTTTCAATGCAAGGGTCATCCGCTCGAGCGAGAGTTCAAGCCGCTTCATAAGTTCAAACCTTTATCGTTACTTTGATATGCTTGATCGCGGGCTAACTAATCATTGCTTGTGTTTCTTCGCAGGAAGGTTTTCCACTACTCTTTTTACCTTAGAGGAGAAAAAAAACCATAGAGACGTTCCGCGACTTGCCAAAAAGGAACGTGGTCGATGTCATAAGAGTTTCCAACTTCATCCGTAGTAGGCTGTGGGACAACTGGCACGTTGCCCCCACTTTGTACGGAGTATCGCGAATTAAGTCGGAAGATTGGGCCCCTTCAAGGAAGAGGAAGGCTACTGGGGCCAAAGCTCTCGTTTTGTCTGACGTGGAGGAGTCGTCTGAAACGCTTGCCTCTTTTGTGGAAGAGGTCCCGTGTTAGACTGGGTTGCCTTTAGCACGACCCACTCCATTGAAAGAAGATCGCGAGTTTGCTAAGCCTGTCGGGGCGGAGACTGATGTGTCCGACTTGGAGAAAGATTACCTGCGGTTTGCAGAGGTTGAAAACAGGTCGAATCTCAGTGACACGCAAGCCAAAGCTTTGAATGATCGTCTGGTGCAGGTTGCAATGGCGACTTCTGCTATTGCTAATTCGCGCGGGGCTGTTCCGGCAAAAGACTTATGTGAAGACCCGCTTAAGGTTGTGGAATCTGATCGTCCCACTGGTGCGCTTTCTGATAGTGGTCGTGGTGTTGTGGGCTAGGTTTCCTATAGTCCGCATTGTTCATCATCTCGTTCCAAGCCACAACTAGAAGTGTTGGAGGGTCCTTTGGATAATTCACTCCCTCCTCTCCTTCTGGATCCCGTCTAGTCGTCTCGCACCAAAGGGTTGGTTGTTCATGACAAAGGAAAGGCCACGAATGAGAGCTTGAGGATAGCGACAACCGTGAAGGGTAGTGTTGGCGTTATTCCTGATTCGGGAAAACTTCATCCGGATGTGCGGATAAGCTTGTTTGCACCGAACTTGGTAAAGATGAGTTCACAAGTCTGGCACCAAGAGGTGGACGTAGAGTATGCTTTGAGGAAGCATATAAGCAGGTGTTACAGCTGGCTAATGGATTGCACTTCAAAACCCAAGGAGGATACGCTAGAAGGGTGTATGGACAAGGGCTTGAAGTACCTTATGCTGGGTATTCTCACTTGAGCCACATGGTCGTTGTTGGGATGGAAGTCGAGGCGGCTCGTGAGAGGGTATACACCTTGGAGCGTGTCTTCTCGCACATGCAAGCACTGTATTCTAATGCGCTTTATGAAATTGATCGGCTACATAAGCAGGATGGGGAGAAGAGGATGGATCAGTTAATCGTGGCTGCTGAGACTCAAGGGGCTTGTCTGGAGGTCCTTGAGCGTAATCTGTCAGAATCGGTGTTCGAGAGAGATAGACTCAAACAGGAGTTGAATCGGACCCGCCGAGACGTAGAGGTTGCGCAGGAAGCTGCGGCTAAGGCGCTTTCTGAACTGCACGGAGCGGATTAGGCTTTGGGCACCAGAAGCCGTCGTCATCAGTCGCGAACTGACTAAGCTTTCCTAGTAAGTTCGGCGATCATTGTCTGTATTGAGATCAATGATCCCTTGGCGAGACATCGTCATCAGCGAACAAATGCTGACTAGACTCACATCTTCCTCGGCAGTCGTGATCCGCGTGGAACGGATTAGGCTTTGGGCACTAGAAGCCGTCGTCATTAGTCGCGACTTGACTAAGCTTGCCTGGTAAGTTCAGCGATCATTGTCTGTATTGAGAGCAATGATCCCTTGGCGAGTCATCATCATCAGCGGACAAACGCTGACTAGACTCCCACTTCCCCGACCATCATGATCTGCGCGAAGCGGATTAGGATTTGGGCACCAGAAGCCATCGTCATCAATCGCAAACTTACTAAGCTTACCTAGTAAGTTTGGCGATCGTTGTCTGTATTGAAAGCAATAATCCCTTAGCAAGTCGTCATCATTAGCGGACAAACGCTAACTAGATTCCCACTCTTTCGGCCGTCGTGATCCGCGCGGAACGTATTAGGCTTTGGGCACCAGAAGCCATCGTCATCAGTCGCGAACTGACTAAGCTCACCTGGTAAGTTTGGCGATCATTGTCTATATTGAGAGCAATGATCCCTTGGCGAGTCGTCGACATCAGCGGACTAGCGCTGCTTAGACTCCAATTTCCTAGATCATCGAGATCCATGCAGAACGGATAAGGTTTGGGCACCAGAAGTCGTCGTGATCCGTGCGGAGCGGATTAGGCTTTGGGCACCAGAATCTATCGTCATCAATTGCGAACTGACTAAGCTTACATGGTAAGCTCGGCGATCATTGTTTGTATTGAGAGCAATGATCCCTTGGCGAGTTGTCATCATCAGCGGACAGGCGTTGACTAGACTCCACTTTCTCGACCGTCGTGATCCGCGCGGAGCGGATTAGGCTTTGGGCACCAGAAGCCGTCATCATCAGCCGTGAACTGAAGCTCACTTGGTAAGTTCGGTGATCATTATTTGTATTGAGAGCAATGATCCGTTGGCAAGTCATTGTCATCAGCGAACAAGCACTGACTAGACTCCCACTTCCTCGGGCGTCGTGATCCGCGCGGAGCGGATTAGGCTTTGGGAACCAGAAGTCGTCGTCATTAGTCACGAACTGACTAAGATTACTTGGTAAAGTCCACGATCATTTTTTGTATTGAGAGCAATGATCCCTTGGCGAGTCGACGTTATCAGCAGACACGCGCTGACTAGACTCCCACTTCCTAGGTCGTCATGATCCGCACGGAGCCTGTTAGGCTTTGGGCACCAGAAGTAGTCGTCATCACTCGTGAACTGACTAAGCTTACGAGTCTAAGTTTACCTGGGAAGAACTAATGACATTGCTGGCTGAGTGCAATCTCCATGGGTGTTAGCAGGAGACTTTAATGTTGTCCGTCACATGAATTAAAAGAAAGGTTGCAGAAGGAGGTCCATGAGCATGCATAAATTCAATTAGTTCATTAATGAAGTGGAACTCGTTGATTTCAGTCTAAAAGAGGGAAAATTCACGTAGTCAAATTGAAGGGAGCACCTTGTTCTATGTCAGCTTGATTAGTTTCTGGCTTCAGTGGATTGGATTGCTAAGTTTGGGGATCAAGTTGAATGACTCAAGGGAGCGACAGATTCTGACCATCACGCGATTCCACTGGCGAACTCTTCTATCGGTGGTAGCACTCGCCTATTTTCCTTTGATAACAGTTGGTTTGATCACCCAACCCTGACCGAGGAGATGAAATCATGGTGGAACAACTCAGGGATCTCTGGTCACCCTGGCTATGCTTATGGTGGAAACTAAAGGCACCCAGATGCAACCTTAAAAGTTGGAGGGCTAAAGTTTGGGGTAAGACTAATTTATTCATTCAAAATATTTCTGATTTGATTGCTAACATTGATGCTAAGGAAGAAATCCGAGACCTGACTGCTGAGGAGAGGTCTCATAGAGTGCAGCTTCATCAAGAGTGGACAATGTTAACTAAAAGAGATGATGAGTTTTGGAGGATTGGGTCTGGGGTCAACTGGATTTGTCATATGGATCATGGGTCCAAATTCTTTCATAACTTGGCCAATAGATGTAGACTATTTAACTCTATTGAAGCTCTTAGCATGGATCATGAGATGATAGTAGATGAAGTCAGCATCAGAGAAATCATGATCTCTCACTTCAAGGAGTTGTTCAGCGAAAAAGAAGAGTTGTGACCTTTCTTCTCGGGGATTACTTTTCAGTTTATCTCCCAGCAAGTGGCTACCTCCTTGGTAGAGAACTTTTCAGAGATGGAAATTAGAGGGGTAATGCAAGAGCTCAAATCAAAAGTTTCTCCAGGTCTTGTTGGTTTCTCAATAGAGTTTCTCTGTGTCATTGCTGCATCCGTCGATGAGAGTCAGCTCATTTATTGAAACGCGTGACATACTCTCTGAGGGAAACGTGACAGGAACTCCTTTGTCAGTGTCTTGAGGGATTCGATCGACCTCGACAGAAGGCTGTGGAACCATGTCAATGCTGACCTCTTCAAGCTAGTGGAAAAGGTTCTTCACATCACTGACTCTGATATTTCTTTTAGGGCCATTACGTGCTAGTAATGACGCAGGTGGTCAAATGGATCGGTGGTTCCATCGTAGAAGTCGAGCTTCGGAGGAGTGAACTTCCTCAAAAGAGCCTCATTCATGATCTGGTCCACAAATGGTGGGACGGAGAGGCAGTACAGTACATCTGGGTCGTGCACCCCTATGCAGAGAGGATTCTGAGGGTTGAGTCTCTCTGCCCTGGCGGCGGTCTCAATGTTAGCCGCGCAACCTCCCCTAGTCCAATAAAAATTAGTGGGGGCTTGGAGTTTCTATCCTTGCTCCCTGCCATCCTCCGAAAACGGAGGACCGTGATGTTCTTGGTCTCCATTGGCATGTAGTGGATTCTGTCGTGTGAGAGCCTCCATCGCCTTGGCTATTTGCTGTATTTGAGATGATAACCTATCGATTCAGGGGTTCGTTGTTTTTGTCGGCGGCGCGGGGCATGAGTCTACAGGTCGTACATAACCGAAAATGGCGGTGCTGCGCAAATCGGAGCGTTTGACGTGTCCCTCTGTTATCCGTTGTTGCGTGACCTAGTGGTAACCATCTTTCTGGGTTTTGAAAGGAGACAATGCTAATGAAAAGTTAAGAACGACTTTGTCGTCCCCACAGACGGTGCCAAACTGATGTAGTTAATTTTTGCTCCCTGTTTTGACCTAATCACGTTGTCCTGCTGACCTGCAAGAGTAACACACGTGAGCCACGGACCACCGTTGTGGTGGCCGATGGCACTCCGATGCTAAAGTCATACAAGAATTTGATGAAGGTGTAATGCTGTCACATGGAATTTGTAGCATACCTTAGCTTACCAACCTCATGTCTTATTTATAATGCAAGGAGTCTTGGTTCTACCAGGTCATCGAAGGCGTATTTAGGAATGAGATCTTCGTGGAGATCAATATCTAATTGAGAGTCGTGCTGTAGAGGGAAGTTTCATGTTATCCTTGTGCTCCTAGATACGCGGGAGATAGTTTTCAATACGAGAGTAATCTGTAGAAAGAAGATTCCCTATGTAGAATATACTCTGGTATTTGCTTCCTAGTTGGAAGGAGAAAGTTGTTGTAGTTGCCCATCCGAAGCTAATCCTCGAGATACTTGCCTTAGTAGGACTTATAGGTATTGAGGATAGTTGTGAGTCGTGTGGGCCTAGCATGCTGTAAGAGTTCGAGTTCGTCTGGTGAACTGAATTGGACGGGCTTAGAATCACTTGGGTCGGATCAATGTTAGGCTGATGTTAGGGCCCATAATTTCTCGAGATCATCATGACACGTGTATGGCTCAGGGTTGTGATCGTTTTTATGTATCATCAGTTATGATGAAAGTTATATGTACATAAATTAGACATTATTGGTGTGTGAGCAATGTGAGATGAAATATTTTTGTTATTCTTCATTGGAAGATTATTTAGTACATGCTCATTCGTCCCGTCTTGAATATGTTTGGGATGGGATGGGATGAGGTTTATACCGTCCCGGTCTCGAACGAACGAGACAAGATAGGGTGAGGTTCATTCTATCCCGTGCCCACCCTAGTTTGTATGAAGCGACAACATAGTTGGAGAGAGGTCATGTCATTTCTAATGAGTTATATAAATGTTTAATTGTACACCATTGCTTTTAAGATGTCTTAATTTCCATCGTTTAATTATGAGGTTGGTAATGTGATAGAGATGTTATAATCTCCATGGTTAGAGAAGGATATGATAGAGATGTTATAATCTGGATCATTAATTTTTCAAGACTATATATCAATTGATTTGGACCGTTGATTTGCTAATTGTGAGTGGTTGACAGCTCAGAAGTGCCTTACATGACCAAAAAATTTCTTTGTTGTCTTCACGGTAAGAGAGGTCTACGAGAGATCTTCGTCTTCACAGTGAGAGAGGTCTGCGAGGTATTTATCTTAACAGTGAGAAAATATGCAAGGTCTTCGTCTGTGGTCTTCCGGTGAGGTTTTCGTCTAAGGGAGGTTTCTGTTTGAGGTCTTCTTCGTAGTGTGAGTGAGGTGTCCGTATGGATCTGGTGAGGGTGAGGTTGAGAAATTTCTTTATTCGCCAGGATCGGGTGAGGGCGAGGTGAGTCTCTGTCGCTAGATCTGGTAAAGACGAGGGTGAGGCGAGTCTCTGTCGCAGTGTAAGTGAGGTCCCCGTTTGGTTTTGGTGAGGGTGAGGTGAGTCCCTGTCACAGTGTGAGCGAGGTCTTCGTCTAGATCTGGTGAGGGTGAGAGTGAGGCGAGGTGGCATAGAGGTGAGTATCTGGTTTCTATCTCCGTGTGGTGAGCGAAGTACCGGGTGAGGTGAGGTGCAACGAGGTGAGCGCCAGTCTCTGGTATGGTGAGTCATAACCAGTCTCTGATGAGATGAGTCAGAGCCAGGGTTTTGTCTCTGGTGAGGGTGAGTGAGGTGAGAGTGTTCTATCTCCGGTGACCATCTTCGTTCAGTAAAGACCACTATGCTGGACTGATCTTTGGCCAGAGTCAAACGGCTTCAACGGAGTTGGTGAATACGGGTAATATTGTTCATTTTTTTTAATCTCATCTCATCTCATCAATTTTTTCCTATGATGCTTGTATGTTTCAAATGTGTTTAAATTTGTGAAGAGATGGGGTTAGAAGACGGAAATTTGCGTTTGTTAAAAATTGATGGGAAATAATTTGGGGTTCGAAAGTCAATAGGAGGTTTGTTATTGTTTGAATCGAGTTCGAGGGTTAGAATCAAAGTTTTTGTAAAACTGCAAATAGGAGATTAGATAAGGTGTCAGCTTAAGAAAGCTGTGGAATCAGGCTTCAGCGCATTCTCAGCTAATTGGAAGATCAACAATATATGGGTTATGGTAGTGAAAGAGTCCAATAGCGGAGGAGTCTTTCTCTCTATTATGGTGGGTTGGGATCAGAGTCTAAAACTCTGAGGGTGCCAGTTGATGTAGCAAGGAAGGGCTGGCAACAACTAGCTCAGGCTTTGCAGGAGGCAGTTCTGAAGAATGTGCCTTAGCCATATCCCAAGCATCAAGGGCCCAGTGTTGTCCTACCTCGGAGCAACAAATCCTTTGTCGAGGTTGAATCCACCAATCTTTCAGGTGTTAGATCTTCTCCTAATGCCAGTAAGGGCCCAGTTACCGCAACCTCTATCCACTCCGATTCTCCAATTGATTTCTTGGCTCGACTTTGGGGAAGTCATCAACTTCATGCAGCTCCAGTTTCAGGGGATAACGGTACGAGAATGGTGATACAATTGCTTGACTCGGTGATTCAATGGTAGCCTGTTGCTCTTCCCGGTGGCCACAAAGTTTTCCTGGTATTTGCCAATTCTCCACAGGTGATCCTTTACGAGGAGCAACAAGAGCCTTCAACTATGTTTCTGGTATTGAGTGTTCAGTCTCCCTTGCTAGATCCAGTGCTTCCTCATTCCCCTACTTCTTTCTCTGGCTCAGTGGGTAAAGTGGGGAACCCAGTCTCAGAATCATCTCGCCCAACTTAGCAGGATAAAGGCAATGGGGCATTATGGCAATTTTGCCTTGCCAGGGGCCCATGTCCAATTTGAAGCGTAATCTCGCCCAGCCTACTAAACTACAATTTTCTGATAATTATTGGAAAGTCTTAGAAGCTATGGAGGAAGATGTCTTCAACTTTGACCCTTTATTGACCAAGATGTCCATGCAAGCCAATAGGGGTTGCAAGCTGGCTAAAAAACCCAGCGTGATAGAGCCGTTGAATGGGCTAAGCTTTTGAATTTTCCAACCAGATCTAGGTTTATGCTTAAAAAAAGATCCACTAAATCTGTCTCTTCCAACAAAGTTGGGAAGGTGGATCTTAAGGGTTGTAGCCCTTATTGAGCGGGTAAGGACCGAGTCTTCCAACCACACCAAGGAATGTTCGGTGTCTCTTGCTTACCCTTTGGGTTTTGAGCCAACAACATAACAATGTGTTGGAATCCATGGTTCGCTAATAGAACAGTGCGTATCGCATTTGGAGAGTTGCTCGCCCACACTAGACCACGTAGGCGCTCCCCCAGGCTTCGAGGTCATTTGGACGAACCATCTAGGTGAAGTTCTTCCTGACAAACATGTTTCTAGGCAGTCTTCAGGGATTATTTCTGATTGTCATTTGGCTCAAGAAGAGACATCTGACCGATCAACTTTCAAAGAAATTAGTTTGGCAGTGGGAGTGGACCTCAGTCAGGATGAAGAAAGAGCTTTGGGTATGGTTCAAGCTGCAACACAGAGTTCAACGTCTGATAGAGCTAGGGACACATGCAACAACCTTGGGGTCGAAGGTCCTTTATGAACCTCAAAATTCTTTCGTGGAACTGTAGGAGGCTCAGGAATTCGGAGAGGCAAAGGAGTTGCTGAAGATTAATTTCAGATAATCATTCAGATCTTGTTTTCATACAGGAATAAAAATTGGAGAGATGCTCAAGAGAATTTATCAGGAATTTGTGGGGTGACAGTTCTTTTGATTGGGCTATGGTGGGATCTGTTGGCAGTTCAGGAGTTTTTTTTAAAACTATTTGGGATGCTGATCTTTTGCAAATGAGGGAATTATTGAAAGGGGCATTTTCTCTTTCTATTCAGTTCCAAATTATCTTAGACAACTCTTTTTGGTCAGGGTCTAACATTTATGGGCTGTGTGATCCTTATCTAAGAGAGCACTTCTGGGAAGAACTAATGACATTGCTGGCTGAGTGCAATCTCCATGGGTGTTAGCAGGAGACTTTAATGTTGTCCGTCACATGAACGAAAAGGAAGGTTGTAGAAGGAGGTCCATGAACATGCATAAATTCAATCAGTTCATTAATGAGGTGGAACTCGCTTATTTCAGTCTAAAAGAGGGAAAATTCACGTAGTCAAATTGAAGGGAGCACCCTGTTCTATGTCGGCTTGATCAATTTCTGGCTTCAGTGGATTGGATTGCTAAGTTTGGTGATAAAGTTGAATGACTCAAGGGAGCGACAGATTCTGACCATCACGTGATTCCACTGGCGAACTCTTCTATCGGTGGTAGCATTCGCCTCTTTTCCTTTGATAACAATTGGTTTGATCACCCAACCCCGACCGAGGAGATGACATCATGGTGGAACAACTCAGGGATCTTTGGTCACCCTGGCTACTACTTATGGTGGAAACTAAAGGCACTCAAATGCAACGTTAAAAGTTGGAGGGCTAAAGTTTGGGGTAAGACTAATTTATGCATTCAAAATATTTCTAATTTGATTGCTAACATTGATGCTAAGGAAGAGATCCGAGACCTGACTGCTGAGGAGAGGTCATATAGAGTGCAACTTCATCAAGAGTGGACAAAGTTAACCAAAAGAGATGATGAGTTTTGGAGGATTAGGTCCGGGGTCAACTGGATTTGTCATATGGATCATAGGTTCAAATTCTTTCATAACTTGGCCAATAGATGCAGACTATTTAACTCTATTGAAGCTCTTAGCATGGATCATGAGATGATAGTAGATGAAGTCGGCATCAGAGAAATCACGATCTCTCACTTCAAGGAGTTGTTCAGCGAAAAAGAAGAGTTTTGACCTTTCTTCTCGGGGATTACTTTTCAGTCTATCTCCCAGCCAGTGGCTACCTCCTTGGTAGAGAACTTTTCAGAGATGAAAATTAGAGGGGCAATGCAAGAGCTCAAATCAAAAGTTTATCCAGGTCTTGATGGTTTCTCAATAGAGTTTTATTTAAAAATGTGGGAGGTAATCAAAGTTGATTTTCTTAAAGTTATTGAAGATTTTAATACTAGGAATTTTCTGGATTGACGGTTGAGCACCACTATCATCTCGATTATTCCTAAATGTGCGGGTGTGTGAACAGTCAAGGACTTCAGACCTATTAGTATTTTGAAAAGGGCTTATAAGATCATAGCCAAAGTGTTGGCTGATAGATTGAAAAATGTTTTTCATTCAGTCATTTCTCCATTTCAAAAAGCAACAGTCAGTGGTAGGCAGGTAGTTGATACCCTAAAGGAAATTATTGATTCCAGAAAAAAAAAGGTGTTCCAGGGCTCATCATCAAATTAGATTTCTCAAAAACCTTTGACAATGTTTCTTGGAGATATTTGGATTTTGTAATGACTCGCATGGGGTTTGACTCCAAATGGATCCATTGGCTTCACACTTGCAGATTTACAGTCAACTTCTCTCTAAAAATTAACGGATAGTTGCACGGGTTTTTCAATAGCTCTAAAGGCATGCGTTAGGGTGATCCCTTCTCTCCTCTTCTCTTTACTCTAGCAGCAGAAGGTCTAACCCAAATGATTCTTAAAACGGTAAAGGTTGGACTAGTTAGAGGGTTTTCAGTCGCAGAGGGTAGTCCTCATGTTTCCCTTATTTAGTATGCTGATGATACTATCCTTTTATGTGATGCCTCTACTTCTTAGGTTCTTGCTCTCAAAAGAATTATGTTTTGGTTTTAAATTATTTCAGATTTGAAAATCAACTTTCACAAATCTGTGGTGTTGCCCATTGGAAATGTCCCTCATCTGCAACAGTTGGCGAGTTTATTTGGTTGTGCGGCAGGCCAGCTTCCAGTAAAGTATTTAGGCATGCCTTTGGGTGTTAGATTTAAAAGTAAAGCTGTGTGGGATGAGTCGATCGAAAGGATGGAATCAAGGCTAGCCTCTTGGAAAATGCAAATTCCTTTCGAAAGCAAGCAGACTAGCACTTGTCCAATTCATTTTAGCCTCTATCTCTGTGTTCCTTCTGTCTCTTATCAAGGTTCTTTTTTCAATTGCAGCCAAGATGAAACATATCATGCACAATTTCCTTTGGGGTTCCGCCCAAACCTCTACAAAGATGCATTTAGTGGGTTGGGAGAAAATCTGTTGTCCAAAAGTCCGAGGTGGTCTAGGCATTCGCCAAATGAGTACTTTCAATTTAGCATTACTTTCCAAGTGGTTTTGGCGATTTGCAGAAGAAGATTACTTTTTATGGAGATCACTCATCATTGATAAATATGGGCGAAATAGATGAGATTGGGATACCAGAACCAAGTACACTCCCTATGGGTGCTATATGTGGAAGTCAATCTCTCGGTGTGCAAGTATTTTCTACCCTCACACCTCGTTTCGCTGTGGCAATGGCGATCTCATCTCTTTCTGGCATGATTATTGGTGTAGCAACCAACCTTTGAAGGATTTGTTTCCAATGTTGTTTTTCATTAGCAACCAAAAAAATGGGAGAGTTATCAATTTTTGGTCCAATGAAGATTCCTAGGATTTTTCTTTTCGGAGACCCTTAAATTATGAGGAGCTAGAGGAGGTCGTCAATTTAATGCATTTGTTGGATATTCAGATGCTCTCGGAGGGATTTGATAGTTTGGTGTGGAAGGGTAAAAGTGCGGGTTTCTCGATGAAAGAATTTCCTGATATGCTAACTGCACTCATTATGAAACCCACTCTAACCCCTTCATTTCCTCTCACAAGAATATGGTTTGGGTGAAAAATCTTCTTTCTCAGATTAATTTCTTTTGTTGGTCAGTATTGCATGAGAGGATCCTGACTAAAGACAGGTTGAAGAAGAGAGGAGTCCTCACAGGAAGTCTTTATGTGCTTTGTAATGAGAATGACGAGATTCTAGATCACTTGTTGCTTCATTGCAGATTCTCCAAATCCATTTGGAACAGTTTCTTATCAGAATTTGGTTTGAGTTTGATGTTTCAAAGTTTCTTTTTGGATTGGCTAAGTTGGTGGTCAAAAGCTAATCCATCTCGGCGTGTGGTTATGGCATAGGGTTCTTCATGTGCTCATGTGGTGTGTGTGGAAGAGAAAAATATGAGGATTTTTGAAGGGCTTAACAAATCTGAGCACTCTATCTTTATCGAGATAAAATAATTGTTGTGGAAGATGAGTTCGACTTGTAATCTCTTTAAAGACTTGTTTTTTTGATACCTTCATGGTGTCTTGGCATTCCTTGATATAGGGATGGTTGTATTTTGATTTTCTTCTTATCTTCAATAAAAAAAATTGTGTTTGGATTAAAAAAAAATTATTAATAGTATTATTATTATTATTATTATTATTTTGAAAAGTGAAGACTCATTTTCAAATTGGGAATTTGGGAGGCATCCAAAAGGATCCATGGTTTAATGCATTTCGAGTCAATGGTTCATATTAATCTGAAGATTGGAGTTCCAACCATCATCTGGATATATAATGCATGGGTGGCAAAGTTAGAGCAACTGGAATTGGAATCATCTTCCCCTCATATATTCCAAGTTAATGTGTGAATGGAACAAAAAGACGGAGTTGCTGGTTTTATGGGTTCAGCTTGTCAACCAGTTTACAATGTTAGCAAAGTGTTACCCTTGAAGACTTATTGGTTCCCTACATACCACGCTAAATTCATTGTCATACAAAACTTTTTAATTTCAAACAAAATCGAAACTAGATCCATAGTGCACAGGGGAGGATCGGCAAAACCCGATTCATATATTCAAATGTGTGGAACTTATTAAGACCATGTCTTTATTGTTTGATGGTGTCTATACCCATACATTAAATTGTCAAAAATCAATTATCTCAAACTAGATCCATAGTGCATATATAAGGGTGGATCCGCAAGACCGGACTCATATTCAAATGCGTGCATTTTATTAAGACCATTTTTTTTACAAGCTGTAAAATGTGGGGTGTCACTCTTTTACAAGGAGATCATGCTTTGTAAATCTCTGTTATTGAGTAATTCATTTTGGCGTATTGGCAAGGGCTCTATTAGTTTTTATGAGGAAAACTGGAATACTGTGGCATCTTTCAGAAGATCGGAGGATTTAGTTAATCGTGGCATTTGGTCCACGGTAAGGAAAGTGAGTTTGGGTAATTTTGAACTGATCAACCCAAGTTTCAGGTAGCTGGCACGTAGTCTCTTTGCAGATAGATTGCGTGGTGAGAAAGATGGGGATGATAGTTGTGTATGGGCACCGAATTCAGATGGTCTCTTTTCTCTTCATTCGGCGTATGAATTGCTACGAATTCATGGGAAGGTAAATGAATTAAGTAAAATGATATGGCATGAAATTATTCCTTCTAGAATTTCAGTTTTTGTGTGGAAATTACTACGAAGGGGGGTGTCAGTGGATGGGGAGTTGTATAGGTGCGGTTTTAGCCTAGCCTCAAGATTAGATGTTGTGTTTATCCAAAGATGGAATCTTTGAATCACCTATTTCTGGATGGAGAATTGGCAGTAAAGGTGTGGAGTCATTTTGAATGCATTTTTGATATGCACATAAGGAAGCCAGCAGAAATCTCCACGGTTTTATTGATTTGGTTCAAAAGAGACAAAATGCAATCACAAACTGGTGTGCTTTTCTTTCTTATTCCTATGTTCATTTTATGGGAAATTTGGAAACAAAGATACAGGTGTGTCTATGAAGATGTTTCTCCAAATTCTACATTTTGAATATTAGGCGTAATTTGCGAATGGAAAACATTTTTATCAGTCCAAAACAAATTAGTCGTAATGAGGCGCCATTACGTGCATTGGGGCTACATGAGATCCCAGTTAGAAGGAAGATGGTTAGAATTGTTTATTGGAACCCCCTCCTGCAGAATTTGTTGTTCTTAATGTTGATGGACCCTCTCGTAAAAACAAGGAATCAGGAGGTGTGATTATTAGAGACCCTAGGGGTCTTTATGTAGTGGGAAAACAATTGTTTTTCGGTGAAGGATCCAATAATAAAGCGGAAGCTTTGGCTCTCGCGGAGGGTTTGCGCCTTTGTTTCTCTTTGGGTTTTAGAAAGGTGATGGTTCAAATGGATTCGGAGCTTGTTTGTGGTTGGTTTTGGCTTAGCAATTGGTGAACATTTTTAAGGAAATTAAATTGATGGCGGAAAAAATGACGATAGATTGTAAAAATATCTATAAAGAGGCCAACGCGGAGGCGGATGCGCTAGCCTATAGAGCACAAAAAGATTTTAGGAATGTCACATTCGGCGCGAATGATTTACCTAGGAGATTGGCAGGTTTGGTCTTGCTTGACCATTGCCACATGGCGTATGTTCGTCATGGTGATGCATAGAGGACAAAATTTTTATTATATGCAGGCGTATGTCAACTTGGAGTGCCGGAGACGCGGAATTTGTTTGGTTTTCGTCGTGACAGGACTGCTGCAAATTTGGGCGTTGTTTCTAGGCAGAATGTTGTCGCGGAGGCTATCTTTGCATCGGTATTTCAGGTCGTGGTGTGATCAGTCGCTGCTTGGCATTTGGAGCTAGCTAGAACCTTGCAATTTGCTGAATAATGTTGGCAGGAGACAGGATGGGATTGTTGGGGGCTGGATTGTGGCAGCCTGTTTTGATGGGAGCTTATTCTGGGGGTAAACATTTGCGTGGTCTTATGTAGCAGAGTTTTGGGTTTGCAGCGGCCTGGATGGTGTGGGTTGCAAGTGGTTAATCGGTTCTTGCAAGATTGGCTTTCTTGCGATCTGCAAGTTGGCGTTTTTGCAAGTTGCATTATTGTGCAAGGTTGTTAGGATTGCAAGTTGTGCAAGTGGCAGTGTTGGTTTTCAAGTTGCAAGGTTGTTAGGAATGCAAGGTTGGCTTTGTGTGCGAGTTGCAGGTTTGGTTTCTTCAAGTTGCAAGATTCAAATGGTTATTTTATTAAGGTCTTTGGTCACTTACCTATTTGTTTGTTTATGAGGTCTAGGTATTTAGGCCTAGTCCTAGAATAAGGTTTCTTAAGGTCTTAACCTTTCTTTGGTTTTAGGCCTTATTAGGCCTTATCCTTGGTGAAATAGGTCTGTTTATCAAATTTATAAGTTTTCTTGGTAATAGGCCTACTCCTTGGTGAACTAGGCCTTAGTGTCAGATCAAGTAGTTAGGAAAGTTTCTTGCATGGACTGGTTTTTCTTTTCTTTGTTTTTATGTCCAATTGTTTTTATTTTTCGGGTAAAGTCGTCATGTACCCCCGACATGTGTAAATTTTTTTTTCTTAAGTAATAAAGGTCTGGCATCCCATAGCTGCCTCTCCCCACTGGAGGTTTAATTAAAAAAAGCAACTTATTAAGACCATGTCTTTGTTGTTTGATTGTGTCTATACCAATACATTAAACGGTAAAAACTCAGTTATTCGAGACTAGATCCATAGTGCATAGCATAATTGGACTCATATATTCAAAATGCCTACAACTTATTAAGGCCGTGTCTTTGTTATTTGATAGTGGTTGTTGGAAATATAATTACTGCAAATTAAAACAAGAACGAAGTTACCGATTTTTTTTGGGTTGAGTCGCGGACTAGGTTGCTATCTTTAAGACGTTTCACGGCTCTGCCCAAGATTGTGTAAGCAGTCTAATAGCCCCGTCGTCCCCAAGATAAAACAACCCAGAATTCTATATCTGTCTCGTTCAGTCACATGCACTGTTGAAGAACATAAATCTATTCACCCTATATCTTTTGTTCGGAATCACGAAAATAATGAGTAAATTCGAAAATACAAAACAACTGGAACTCTGATAATAGACTGTTTACAAAACTAAAGCTCTCTGAAAAATGAAGATGAAAATAAATGCTTTCGATATGTTTTTTAACTGAGAGGGAGCAAGTATTTATGGGCTTGTAGAAAATCTTTTTCGAGAGAAAACGTGCCTTAAAAGGCGGCGGAAATCATGGAGAAAATGTGGAGAGAAAAGACTGGGTCTCTTTTGATTCAGTCTTGTTCTCTGTAGCAAATAAAGAAAAAATATTTTATATTAAAAAGAAAGGTTTCATCTCAACCTCACCTGACCGGTCGGTGGCGGGCGCGTGTGGAGTGGACCAACATTGGTTGGTCTCTTCCCTCCTTCACTAAAGTGGATATCCCTTGGAGTCCAAGTCCAAGTCCGAAACACTATCCTTATTAACTCTTTCAAAGTGAGTTAAATAGAAGATATGAAACTACACTGATTATGATACATGCATTTTACACCTTGCATTGATAGAGTAATCTCCACAAAAAACACGCTCTTTGTACAAAACACAACTAGTTATGTACATTCTGATATAGTCAAAAGTGCCAATAATGAGTGAAATATGGAAAATCGTCGTACAGTACCAAATATGTCAACTTGGTTACATCAAAAGAAAAAATCTAAAAGAATATGATCATTGACGGTGCTAAAGATAAATGCTGTTAATTGATGCTTGATTACCAACGTTTAGACTGGAAAATTGCAAAAAAAAAAAAAAAAAAAAACCTTTCACATTCGCCGACACAGAAGAGTATTAAATAAAGTAAAGTGTAGATTAATTCGAGCAAAATGGAGCCAATAGGTTCTGAAATACAGCCTAAAAAAGGTGCTAATCTGCACTATACAACTTTCACATAGATCATGGTTATCAAAATGGATGGCTTGATTAAGACCCATCACTTCACTTGTGCCACATTTGCATCGCTTTATTCTATGGTTATCTTCACTTAGTGCATGACCTTCACTAGTGATGATAACGATTTAAGGGGGGGCTTGTTAAACTTCAAATTATGGATTTGTGATAAATTGAAAGACATTTCATATATTCTAATAAATAAATGTTTGCTTCCCTGAACGACTCCATGTACTCATATGAGTACCTACCATGACTTTTTGGATAAAGCGTTCAAACAAATTTAGTACCCACTGTGACATCACTTTGTTCATCATTTGCCACTGTCAACGGATCAAGTTTAGGTCTGATTTGGGTAGGATTGGAATTTGATTAAAAAAACAAAAGTTGTGCTAATTTCAATTTGAGGAAAAACCATCCCCGCCTAATATTCGTGCGTTTCCAACATTTTCCTAACTTCTAATTTTATTTTCCTTGGAACCAGCTATTGTGCATTGGTTAGATGGAACACCAAATTTGAAAGGGATATAAAGGGGTTTTGGATTTCAACTCAAAACCATTAATTATAAATCCCTGCTAAATAATACTACCACCTCTACTGATAGACATCACCATCCACTTTTTTTTATCTACTGAAGGACACTACTATATAAACAAAAAAACCTTAACTCTAACTTCTACTCCTCTCTCCCTTTCTTCTCCATCATCTACCTCCGCCAACTCTCCTCTTCCTCCTCCTCCTCCCTTTCACCATCACTACCACCTCGCCACTGCCACCACCACTTCTTCTTCTTCTTCACCACCACCACCACCACGCCACCGCCACCGCCACCTCGCCCTTCACTACACTTCCTTTTTCTTCTTCAATCACCACCACCACCACCACCTCGCAACCACCACCACCAGTGTTCATTTTTTTTTCTCCCTTTGATATTCTGAAGGACACCACTACTGTTCATCTTCTTCTCCACCGTTCTCTTTCTCTTTTCTCTTCACTTCTTTGTACATCAACAGACAACGAAGAAGCACCACCCTACCCCCCGCCATCTCCCGCCTCTCATTTTCTCCTCTTTTCCCAAAACGGCCTAGCATTCACTCATTCAAAACATAAAAATATGGTATTGTCCCATTTTAGTTTCAGACTCTGTCATTGACTTTTGACCAACTTTGACACTCGATTAAGACTCATTATCAAGCTCATCAAAGCACAAAAAATGTAGTACTTTGAGTTATCTAAATAACAAAATTTGAATCATTTGAAAATGTTTTGAAATGAGCAAGTTATGGTCATTTTACTAAAGTCACTCAAATCTATCTAGTAAAGAAAACATAGTATTGTCCCTGACTTTTGACCAACTTTGATGCTCAATTGAAACCGATTCTCAAGCTCATCAAAACATGAAAAATATAGTACTCTGAGCAAGTTATGGTCATTTTACTATATTCACTCAAAACTGTCCAGCAACGTCCAAGTCGCAGGAGATCATGTGAATGTAAGTCTATCACTTGCATGATCCGCTATGAGTTTAAGTTTCACACTCGCATGAACCACTGCAAATGAGAGTAAAAGACTCGCAGCTAATCATGTGAGTGAGACACTTACATTCACATGATCTCCTGCGACTTGGTCGTTGTTGGACAGTTTTGAGTGATTGTAGTAAAATTACCATAACGTGCTCATTTCAAAACATTTTCAAGTGATTCAAATTGTGTTCATTAGATAACTCAAAGTAATACATTTTGTATGTTTTAATGAACTTGAGAATCAGTCTCAATTGAGCGTCAAAGTTGGTCGAAAGTTAAGGACAATGCCCTGTTTTCTTTACCGGACATATTTGAGCGACTTTAGTAAAATGACCATAACTTACTCATTTCAAAACATTTTTTGGTGATTCAAATTTTATTTATTAGATAACTCAGAATACTACGTTTTTTTATGTTTTGATTATCAATCTCAATCAAGTTTCAAAGTTGGTCGAAAGTCAAGGACATAATCTAAAACTGAAATGGCAGTAGCACATGCATGTGGCAGAATCCCAGTCGCAACGGCTCATGCAAGTATGGGAACTGCATTCGCATGTGACGTTGCAATTTGGGTTCTTATACTCGCATGGGCCACTATGATAGACCCATTTTCTGTCATTTACAATGTTTCCTTTCCACTTTTTTTTTGTAATGATTGTACGCTTTCAGATTGTTGGTAATCCTCCCGTTCTCATTTTCTATTGATTTTATTTCTAATGTGTTTGTTGTTGATTGATTTCAAATTAGTATTTCTAAAATTCTCATTTGTGTTTGCTAATTTATGACATTTTGTTATGAAGAAAGTAAGTGAAGAAGAAGAAGAAAATAATAGAGGAGAAGAGGAAGAAAAAACACATAAGAGGAAGAAAAAGGACACCACCACCTTCACCTTCTCTTATCTCTTCACCGGAGCAACACCACCCCAGAGGAAGAGGCGGAGAGGTGGCGGGTGTGGGTTCTCCATTTGCAAGAACCTCTGTGAGGGACAAATTGTTTTGCCCTCGTGGAGGTTTCGGCGAGTGGGGAACCTCAACCAAGGCGAATGAGAAAAATAGGGCGAAAAAAAGAGAAAGGGAAGAAGAGAAAAAAAAATAGAGAATAAAAAGAAGATAGGAGGAAGTGGGATGAGAGGTGGCGGTGGTGAGATGGTGGTTTGAAGGGGGAGATGAGGAGGAGGAGAGGTGGCAGTTGCGGTGGCGTGGGGGTGATGTGATTGAAGAAGAAAAGAAGGGAGGAGGTGGAAGAGGAGAGGTGGCGGTGGTGTGGTGGTGTGATTGAAGAAGAATAAAAAGGAATGAGGTGGAGGAGGAGAAGTGGCGATGGCGTGATGGTGGTGGTGTGATTGAAGAAGAAGAAAAAAAAAGGAAGAGAGAAGGTAGATGAGGAGAGGTGGCGTGGTGGTGGTGGTGATTAAATAATAATACTAATAATAATAATAATAATAATAATAATAATAATAATAATAATAATAATAATAATAATAATAATAATAAGATGAGGATGATGAGAGGTGGCGATGGCAAGGTGGTGGTGGTGAAGGGGAGGAGGATGGGGGGTGGCAGTGGCAAGGTGGTGGTGGTGAAAGGGAGAGTGAAAATGAGGTGTTAGGGTTAGGATTTTTTCCCTTTTTATTGGTGGTGTCATTCAGCAGGTGGTGGTGTCCTTCAGAAAGGTGGTGATGTCTTTCAAAAAGTAGGGGTTGGTGGTGTCCATAGTAGAAGTGGTAGTGTTATTTAGCAGGGGCCTAATTACATCACAACAAGATAAGCCCACTAATTTCGAATTTCAGGACCCAACTAAACTTAAACAATTGTTTGTTAATTTGTTTCCAGTTCCATTTGAACTGACATTTTGAGCGAACTTACGGATTCACACTAGAAACGTGTGTTAAAGTGTGTTCTGTTCGACTCATTCCTCGAGATATGTGTCCATGCCATTAAATGTCTTGATAAATGGTATTTATTATTGTTTAACGAACCCCCTGGCAATGGGCGTTGACTGGCCTTCGTACAACTTGTTTCGCTCCCAAGGTAGGGACTCTCATGCTTCGTGATTATGATAGGAATCCAATGAAAAACATAGTTAATATCAAAATTTAACATGTATCTTGAGGAGCATATGTCAAAGCAGGTCGAAACTTTAATCCCTTTTTTTTATGTGAATCCGTAAGTTTTCTCAAAATTTCAGCTCGAACGGAATCATGGAAGGCTAAAGAATTAAAAAAACTTATTTCGTTTAACACAAAACATGTGCTCAGAACTTAAACTACAAAAATTAATAGGATATTAGGGTGTGTTTGGTTGCATGAAATCTTATGTCATGGAAAATCATGAGGGAATCCCTATATTTTAGGCTAATTTGAGGTATCACTCCACATCCATTATTTGATTTTGTGATTAATGGTGGTAATAAAAGTCCCATGAACATGAGAATCACATGCCTTGGGGGATCAAGGAGTGCGATTCTCATGTTTATGAGACTTTCATTCTCACCATTGATCTATCAAATAGTTGTTGTGGAGTGATACATCAATTTAGTTTAACATGTAGAGGTCCCCTTATAAATTTTCATGACATAAAATTTCATAAAACCAAACACACCCTTTAATGTAAATGAAGGACTTGTTACCCCATTTTTAAGATATAAACAATAGGGTTGGGCAAAAACCGATTTAAATTCGGTTAATCGACCGAACCGATTTTCAAATTCGGTTCGGTAACCGAACCGAAATATGAGTAGAAAGAAAATAATTTAAACCGAACCGAACCGATTATAAACGGTTCGAAATCGGTTTACGATTTTGAACCGACCGATTTATAACCGAACCGACCGATTAATTAGATATATATAAATAACTAAATAACAGGTAAGTGTCAATACCTGATTAGTGCAACAAATGCACTGCAGTACACCCTGTTGCACTGAATCACTCCCTTATCTCAAAGTTTTCAATTTTGGGCTAAAAATTGGGTCTATAAAAAAATTGGGCCTGTAAAAAAAGTAGACATGTTTTAATGAAAGTCTTTCAAATGCTTGAGCCTGAAATTTCGGCCCAACCGAACCGAACCGATCCGAAATTCGGTTCAACCGAATTCATCGGTTTACAAATATAAAATTCGGTTTCGATTTGGGTTTTGGGCAAACCGAATGAAATCGATTCGAGATTTAAAACCGAACCGAACCGACATTGCCCACCCCTAATAAACAATATCTAATGTTAAGAAATAGTAACACTAAACCTAAACAAAAAAAATGTAGTGTCAAAGACGCTCAAGGCTAGACACATGCCTAAATATGAAGATGCACAAAAGTGCATTAAACTACAATGATATATATATTAAAGTAGAGACCTAAGAGTCTGTCCTATATGACTTCCTTTCTACAATGGAAAGTGTCGTGTATGCAATCCATGCCACGTCATCTAAATATTTTCTGAACTAACAAATCAATTTGTCAAAATCTATAGTATTATATCTATTTATATACTATATATTAAAGTAGATACCAAAAGTCTCCTCCTACATGGCACCAAAGAAAAGTGACACGTGAGCACTTCAAGCCACGTTATCTCAAATTATTTCCCATAATTTCACGGGGAATTCTAATTGGCGAGGAAACGGGCGAGGGAGGGGGTGGAGCCCTCCATCCCCCTCAAAATACGCGAATGCACACATCTCGAGGGGGATGGAGGGTTCCACCCCCTCCCTCGCCCATTTCCTCGCTCGTTAGACAAGCCCTAATTTCACATACTCTCCGCTACCAATCCCTTCACATTATCCAAAAATATGCACAAATTTCACTCCATTATCTCCTTAAAAATAGCAACAAAATATAATAGTTTGTGCCTAAATAAATTTGTCCATGAAACACTTCGTCCAACCAAGCTTCAGAAAATCACGTACCTAAATCTCCTCAATAACTCCTCAAAAATAACAAAAATACCCTCTTTTTTTAGTATAAATATTATCGCGCAATTGCTCATTAAATATTGATATAATTGGTGATGGCAGTTGTAGTTGTCACGAATTCCAAGATATCCGCCACCAATAAAGTTTCTGGCGGATATATGTTTTGGTGGCGTATATATCCGCCAGAATATTGAAACTCGAAACCCTCAAGTCACCTCCCCATTCTTTGAGGGTGTTTGTTTTTGTTTCTAAATGGAGTCAGAAGTCTTGATAAGAAGTGTACCACCTTGTTTAGAGTGTTTGTTTTTAGTTCTGATAAGAAGTTCTACTTCTGATTGGAGTAAACAACATGGAGGTGCTGATTACTTAGCACTTAGTGTTGAGTAAAAAATTATTTCAATAATAACCTTAATATAATTTTGTAATGACAATGGTTGTTCTCAGATTCTTAAAAATAAGTAGGGCTAAATTTTGACGGCACACATTCTCTTCACCAAGCATTGTAGTTCTACTTACCTTCACAAGGACTCGGTAAGAAACTTATCTCATTTCTCTATTTTATCTTTGTTTTCTTTCTGTATTTTCAAGTTTTTCTTCATCTCTCCAACTCTCCCGAGCAAAATGATAGTGAACAACCACAACTGTCTCAAGTATTTGGATGACGTGGAACAAACCAATATGGTTAATTTACGATATCGTATTGCAAAAGAAATATTAGTAAGAAATTTGTTTTGATAATTTTTTTAAATGTACTTGGTCATATTTCGATATTCTTGTAATGAAAGGTATTGTAACAGTCTCTAGGATTTGAATGATGATTGGATATGATTTTAAGCACAATATTTATGTTATAAATTTTTCAGCTCAGTTAGGCAAACTTGTCAAACAGTTCTCATTCATCACCTAAAAATAAACACATTTTAATTTTATAGCTTCTAATCAACATGTCATTCAAAAGCAAAACAAACAGTTCACTCGGAAGCTTCTGAGCACTTAAAAAATAAAGGCCCTCTTCGCCTCTTTTAGTCGAACCAAAATCCATCACAAAAACTCTAATTTTTTTTTTGAGAGAGAGACATGCTACACCACCAAGTGCAGGTAAAGACAGTTTCGATTTTTTTTTCTCTATTGAAAGTATTCGTAGTTCATTCACTGTCAGATCAACACTACGCCATAATGGCAATTTTGCAACACTAGCCAAAATTATTTGTATCATTTTTCTTATGTAGCAATATTTGTAATAGTTTATTATAATAGCTACTGCCTGTACATGATACAATTTGACCCTAGATGTCTACAACATAAAATTTATTATCTCGTGATGATACGTCTAGCTTGATCAGATAGATAAATAAGAATTCCCAAATTTGTATCATTTCCCTCTTTGTCGTTGAATAGAAACACAAAATCTCTTTCGAGAGACAATTAGAGAAATAGAGAGAGAGAAACAAAGCTTGTCCTTTCTTCGCTTCGTTTTGGCAGAAAAAAAATCTGGTAACGAAATCACGAGTAGCGATTGTTTGATGAAATGGCGATGCCATTGATGGTACTGTAGCACAGGACATAGTATTGGCGGCGTTAATGGGAGGACCTGTGAATCCAGTGGATCCTTCGTCATCGAAACCGTGTTTGAAGAATTCTGCCCTAAAATCTCCAATTCTAATATTCTGGTTCTTCCACAAGGCTGTTTCCTCTGAGATCAATGGATCGCACAACTGACTCTTATGGAGATATTAAGCCATTGTTTGAGCGTTATCACTTTTTTCGAGCAATCTATAAGCACCACAACAAACTGATTGAATAGATCGAACCAAGGAGACGCGATTTCGAGGTGATTTCTTTTTGCTTTGATGAGTTCTCAACCGATGTTTTGAAAACCTGCAAGTTTTGATTAGTTATTTGAAGTGATTTCAATCGGATTTGAGATTGTCATTTGAACTTTTTGATGATTTGATTTCTCAATTTGGAATCTGAAACTGTATGTTGATGACCTTGACTATTGATTTCTTAGTTGTTTAAGAGAACTCAGAATTCATCTAGTTACAATTTTTTGGCTTATTTTTTTGCTAGGGTAGTTTTCCCTAGGAATTTGTCTTTTGAAACAAGCACAACTTCATATTCTGATTCTTGCTTCGCTTGACCCATTTTCCCATAAATTGGTTTCTTGACGTTGCTACCAATTTGTATTTTACAATCAACCTAGTGATGGATAGAATTGCTAATAGACCAAGAGGTTTTGCTTTCCTTCGTTATGCAACAGAGGAGGAATCTAGAAAAGCAATTGAAGGCATGCATGGAAAGGTATAAAAAATTTCGCACCTTTTGTCTCTTGTCACAGTACTTGGGTGACAAGAGACAATTCTGTGGGTATTTGATTACATGTTGCTGATTTCATTTATCTGTTTGCTATGGACTTGACTTGGGATGCATCGGCTTTGTTGTTCTCCAGTGTATCTAGGAGAGTGATATGTGATGTCAATTGAAATTATTGTGAGTTTGGACTTTGCAAGAGAGCTTTTGTTGTTAAGCACCATCAATTTGTCATGCAAGTGGATATGAGTCTGAAACGAAGGCAACACAAGCATACGACCTTGCAGCTCTGAAATATTGGGGCGGGAGTGCAAATACAAAATTGAACTTCCCGGTAATGATCTCTAATGCTAGACCCTTTGTGTATTTGATTTATTTCATGGGATGCCAAGATTGTTCATCGATAACCCTTGCAATGCATTTTGAAACAATACCTAACATGTCTCTAAAAACATGGACTTCATTTGAACCATCTTGGAGGTAAGTAGAATTAAATCCTCTTTTCCTTTTCTCTCTCTTTATGCTTTAAGATTTGAATTAATATGGGGTATCCTTTTTTTTACTTATTTAAATAAATATTCAGTTTACTTAGCTCTAAAGTGTCACAAACATAGCCTTTTTGTTCAGGTTCTAGGGTTCTTCAATGTAAAAGAATTGGGATTTGCATATGAAATAACTGTCTGATGGATTACACACTGTCTGTCTGATGCACTCTTTGTAATACATTGTTTGTAATACAGTGTTTGTCTGATTCACTCTTTGTAATACATTGTCTGTATGTTTGATGGATTACACTGATCTGTTTGATATATACACTGTCTGTCTGATGGACTACTATGCTAATACACTGTCTGATATTAATATTACAATTTCCTATATCTAAATCCATTCAAATTTCTGATCAGGATTGAAGAAGATGAAGCCAGATACTAAATTTTTGGGATGTTGTTGCTCTTGTTGTAGTTGTTGCTGCTGCTACTTTTCTTCTTGCTCTTGTTGTTGCTCTTCTCACTGGATCAGCTTACTTTCTCACTGGATCAACATGCTTTCTCACTGGACCAACTTGCTTTCTCACTGGATCAACGCCCTTATCTGCTCATTAATGACAGTTTCACTTTCGTTCTTTTGAAACATTAATTAGGTGTTAACTTGCTAGTATCAGACAAGATTGCTAGTATGTAGTCTGCATAAATAAAATGTCCCAAACTGGTTCCTTTTTTTTTTTTTTTTTTTTTTTTTTTTGGATTTAGAGATTATTGTCCATTCTTTTACATGTTTCATTCGATTACATTGATGAATCAATAAGAACACATACATTCTTTCATATAACTTCTGTTGGCACATTATTTTCTTACTACTTGTTTACTTCGAAATTCATTTAAAATATAGGTTTTGCTATACGTACCTCTGAGATTTGAATGTAGTAGTTTATAAAAAAAAATTTAGCTTTTTTTTTAATTTGGAAAATGTTTGAAGTTAGCTATAGTTTTTAAATGATACAAAGCAAAATTGAGTATCAATTTCATTTGAAATTAGTATTAGCTAGTGTATGTAACTATATAAAATTTAGTATTAGTTTTATGATGTTGCAATTATTCCATTAGTATAGGTTGGTAGATGATACAATTATTGGATTGGTATGGGTTGGTTGGTGATACAAATATTAGCATCACCTCGTTTAGCATGGGCACAAAAGTGTTACAATTCATCTTAGCAACATGTAGAAGCCATAACAAAAAGCCCTTTATGGTGTAGTGCAACAATTCTAGCCAGCTTTGTTTGTTAGCATTTTCTTCATGTTTTTACACTTCTACACATTCTATAAATAGTGTTTGTGGTTGTGTTTTAAAAAAAAGAAGTAAAAAATGTAAAAAACACTAAAAAAAAATGCCAAAAAAACTACCAAACAAGACTGATTAGACTTACTCCTATCGAATATAATGCATTATTGATCAGACTGGTGGTTTTGTCTTGTGGCGATGGGAGAAGGAGAAGGATAAGATCTGCTCTTTAATTGTGGTGTTAGGGCTTTGCGAGAAGGAGTATTAGTGTTAGTTGTCTTTGCTCGTCTCGTCTCTCGAGGGAGTGGGCGAGGAAAACAACGAGGGAGGGAGGGAGGGAGGGGACCGTCCATCCCCCCAGGATGTGCACGTTGACTTAGGGGGATGGACGGTGTCACGCCCCAATTTTTGAGAAAACGAAAATCCCAAAATCTACGTAGGATTATCCGTTTTCCCAAAAGTCGGGACATGAATTTTCATACACGAAAAATAACAGTTGGCATCCACGTGAAATAATAAATTTGCACAATTTACCAAATAGAGGGAAAATAAAACAACTGATCTGAAAGACCATCAAAAGGAAGAAAAATTTTAAACCTCGTAGTGCCAACGCTAACAAGTTCAACCATTTGCGAATGTATCTCTCCCAGAAAATAATAAATAACTCCGAGTTTAAATTACAATAATTAAACTGACACCTACAAATAAAAAGATCTAATCTTTCGAACACGCGCAACTCCCAACAATGCTCGTCACGTATGGTACGAAATGCTCTAAGCCCGCCCGAGATTAATATATCCTGAAAATAAGCTAGTCGGCTACATTCCCGAAGGAATGTACCCAAGAAGCCAAAGCCCACTTGGGTCAGCAATAAAGCTGGTGTGAAATCTCTTTATTTCCCCAAAAATAAATAATGGAAATTACAAGATATGACCAAAAATAGTACGATAAAGAAATCAAAACACACAGGTAGTTCCTCCACGAGGCATTCACATCTTAATTCTAATAAGTAAGTATGCACTTACTTGTACCTACTAGATGAAAGTTGACTATGACAAGTCTAACCTGCAGAAATATTAGTGGACTTGCCATCCTGCATGAAAATTGATTAGAAACAATATAAACGTAGTTTATTCATTTTTATTTGAATTTGGTTCATCTTTTTAACGGAATGATCACTTAGACGATACCACATTCGCACCACTTCCGTGCCGAACATACATGCCCGTATGCCTCTCTCATATAAATGAGGACTACTCCGTCATCCATGCCCAAGTGGGGACATCACATACAGGCATGCATCGCGGATACTCCTAACTATATGAGTACCAAAAGCCACCCTTGGGCTATCAATGCGCATAACTCACGTCACATTTTTTACGGATAAATATCAAAGCCTATTTTAGGCATAACAATTCACCTCATTTCCGCAAGACTAACCCGAAGATTATTTTAGTTTCTCTAGTAGGAAATGGGTGCCCCAACTCCGCAAGACGAACCTCTAGTCATTTAGTTTCTCTAGTAGGAGAGGGGAAATAATAAACAAAAGAGGTGTGGTAGTTCTAAGTGATGTAATTCCAGGTGGTTTATATTTTTAGAAATCAAGGGTTACCAATATCATTTATTTTTGATATTTAAATTTTCTCACAATGACACTTTGTCATTCATGAGTTAATTCACAATCGTATCCACCCACATTTTTTGGGAAAACATAGCATATCCATTAATCATGCTCTATAACAACATGACAATCAAGTCACTCCTTAATTCAAATATTCAAATCCTTCATAATGCATAACCAAGTCAATATGCATAATAATACCAATCTCAAAATAAGTTCAGATCAAAATGTCTATACATGCAGAATAACACCATAAGTAACACCATAAGTGGGGTCCAGTGAATTTAATTCTACAGGAGCTCTAAGTGTCAACAATCTAATTGCAAATACCACATAAAAATCTAATTGCAAAAATCATCACAAGTGAAACCTAGTGGAACTCTAACTGTATGAAACCTAATTGCAAATAGCAAATATCAAATATAAGCCTAATTGCAAGTAGCAAATACCCTCATAAGGTGGAACCTCTAACTGTATGAAACCTATTTGCTATATGAAACAAATAGCAAAATAGCAAATACCAAATTAAAAGCCTTGCAGTGGGACCCGTCAACAATTTGTTGGCTAATTAAAAACATTGGAATTTACGTTCTGCATAAATTTCAACTTGCAGTTGTTCATTCTCATAAAATGTGGGACCCAGTGAAAACATTGGACAAAAATTTTACTTGCAATCATTCATTCTCATAGAATGTGGGACCCAATGAAAACATTGGACAGAATTTTAACTTGCAATTTTTAATTCTCATAGAATGTGGGACCCAGTGAATACATTGGACAGAGATTTCAAATTGCAATTTTTTTTCATTCTCATAAGGTGGGACCTCACAGACTACCCTATAAAAAGATTCAGATGGGATTAAATGCTTTGCCATATATATGGTGCATTTTTGCTTTATTTGTATTAAAGACAACGAACTCAGCATTTCAAAAATAAAAAAAAGAATAAAACGAAAAAAAGAAACAGAGAATGAACTCACAATCCTCATGTCACATCAGTCACGCATCTCCCCCGACTTTATGCAAACAAAATCAAAAGGCAAAAAGATACAATACAACAGTAAAGAAAAAAATTGAAGGAACGAAGAAACTCACCGTTTTTCCCTCTTTTTTTGGCAATCTCTCTCTTTCTCCCTCTTTCTTGCTATCTCTCTTCTTCTTTTTTTTTTTTTTTTTGTTTAAGCGGCGAGAGAAAAAAAAGAAGACCCCAAACCCTATTTAATCCCACTACAGACAAACTCCTTCTCTGTTAGGGTTTTGCTCGTGGTTAGTGACACCCCCCTTACTACTTGACGTCACCCCAAATTTAAAAAAAATCACAACTAATTAAAATAAATAAATAAATAAATAATTAATTAAAAATTATTATATGTTAAAGTAGGGTCGTTACATTATACACACCTCAAAAGGAATCTCGTCCCGAGATTCACTCGATGAATAGTTCCGGGTGCAACTGTCTCACTCTGTCCTCTAGCTCCCAAGTTACATCATTTTCTTTTTCGCTCCACTGGACTTTCACCAAATTCACTGTCCTTCTACGGAGTTGTTTCACATCACGATCCACAATCTTGATCGGTCGTACTACTTGGGTGAAGTCGTCATTAATCTCAATTTCTGTGGGTTGGACGATGTCAGCAGGATCCTTCACACACTACCTCAACATGGAGATGTGAAACACATCATGAACAGCTGATAAGCTCGGGGGCAGAGCGAGTCTATAGGCCAGACTCCCTACCCGAGCAAGGATCTCAAATGGTCCCACAAACCTAGGACTTAGCTTCCCTTTCTTACCGAACCTCAATACACCGCGCATAGGTGAAACCTTAAGAAAAACAAGGTCCCCAACCTGAAATTCTATCGCCTTACGCTTCCGATCGGCATAACTCTTCTGTCGGCTTTGAGCAGTTTTGATCCGCTCTCTAATAATCTGCACCTTCTCCGATGTCTCCCTAACCATCTCTGGCCCCAACAAGACTGTGTCGCCTACCTCTGCCCAACAGGATGGTGATCGACAAGGCCTCCCATATAAAGCCTCAAACGGGGCCATGCCAATACTAGAATGATAACTGTTGTTATAAGCAAACTCTATGATAGGTAAATAATCCTCCCAACTACCTCCAAAATCGAGTACACATGCCCGAAGCATATCCTCTAAAATCTTATTCACCCGCTCCGTCTGACCATCAGTTTGAGGATGATAAGCTGTACTCAAATCTAGTTTCGTCCCCATGACTCGCTGGAAACTCTTCCAAAACTCAGCTACAAACAAGGGATCTCTGTCAGACACAATGGACACTGGTACTCCGTGAAGCCTAACTACCTCACGGAGGTATTGTCTGGCTAGCTGTTCGATAGTACGGTGCACGCCAACCGGAACAAAGTGCACAGACTTAGTCAAACGGCCAACTATAACCCAAATTGACTTGTTACCTCGTCGGGTCTTCGGTAAACCATCTATAAAGTCCATAGAAATATTTTCCCATTTCCAGACAGGAATCTCTAGTGGTTGCATTAAACCTGAGGGCCGCTGATGCTCGGCCTTCACTTGTTGACAAGTGAAACATCGTGATACATAATCTCCCACATCCTTCTTCATGCCGTCCCACCAGAAAGTTCGCTTCAGGTCATGGTACATTTTTGTGCCTCCGGGGTGAATGGTAAAACGTGACTTATGAGCCTCATCCATAATTTCTTTCTTCAATCCCTCAATCTCAGGCACACAAAGTCTCCCATGAAATCTCAGACCACCATCAGACTCAACTGACCACATGGAGGGACAATCATCTAGATTATCGAGCACTAAGTCTTCCAATTTGCTCATCAAACGAGAATCCTTATGTTGCTCCTCTAAAACCCTGCTGATCAAAGAAGGTCGAACAGATAAACTACCAACATAAGCCGTGTTTGCTCCCTGGACAAACTGAACACCCCAAGAAGAAATAGTCTCAAGAGACTTCCACTCCTCTACCATGAGTGAAGCCATAACAGTGTGTTGTCGACTGAGAGCATCGGCTACTACGTTCCCCTTACCTGGGTGGTAAAGGATCTTAAAATCATAACTACTAATGAACTCCACCCACCTTTGTTATCTCATATTCAGCTCCTTCTGCGAAAACAAATACTTGAGACTCTTGTGATCTGTGAACAACTCAAAATGCTCCCCATAAAGGCAGTGTCGCCACATCTTCAAAGCAAACACAACTGCCGCTAATTCCAAGTCATGGGTAGGATATCGCCTCTCATGAGGCTTCAATTGTCGTGAGGCATACGACACAACTTTCTGATTCTGCATCAGTACACAACCCAGACCCGTGCCACTAGCATCAGTGAAGACCACCAACTTTCCACCTTGCACTGGGATGGTCAGGATGGGCGCAGTAGTTAATCGGTGTTTAAACTCCTGAAAAGCCTTTTCACACTCATTAGTCCAAATAAACTAGACATTATTGCGGGTCAACTTAGTCAACGGGGCAACGATAAGAGAAAACTTCTCTATAAATCGTCTATAGTACCCAGCCAACCCCAAAAAGCTTTTCACCTCCGTTGCATTAGTAGGTTGTTTCCAATCTTTCACTGCTTTCACCTTATCAGGATCAACTGCTATACCCTGACTAGAAACAACATGCCCTAAGAATTTTACTTCTTTTTCCCAAAAATGGCACTTGCTAAATTTCGCATATAATTTCTGATCTCTCAAGGTCTGCAACACTGTTATGAGATGTTCCCTATGCTCTGCTTCACTACGAGAGTAAACCAAAATGTCATTGATAAAGATAATGACGAATTTGTCCAGGTTTGGTAGAAAGATCCGGTTCATCAGATCCATGAAAAAGGCCGGGGCATTTGTCAACCTAAAAGGCATGACTGAAAACTCATACAACCCATATCTCGTACGAAAAGCCGTGAGAGGAACACTATCTTCTTCTATACCCATCTGATGATATCCAGTTCTTAGGTCAAACTGAGAAAACACCACCGCTTCCCTCAACTGATCAAGAAGATCATCAATTCGAGGCAATGGGTACTTGTTTTTGATAGTCTTTTTGTTCAGCTCCCTATAGTCAATACACATCCTCAAGGTACCATCCTTCTTCGAAACGAAAATTGCGGGTGCTCCCCACGGAGAATTACTCAGACGTATGAACCTGGTTCATACACACCTCCAAAGGATTACACATATATACATTAACATGAACAAACATGTCAATAAGTATGGCCAAATCAAACAAAACACCAAGAAAAATTACCCTTTTTGCAACATTTCGTCCAACTGGACTTTCATCTCGTTCAACTCATTCGGTGCCATCCAGTACGCTGCCTTAGAGATAGGAGCGGTTCCAGGTATTAAATCGATTCGGAACTCAACTTCTCGCCTAGGCGGCAAGCCGGGAATTTCCTGAAAGACATCCTCATAATCTCTTACCACTTCTATATCCCGAATCTCTCTCTCGGATGTTCCCACCAAGTACAGAAAACTAGACATTACTAACTCTTCGCGATTTCCACAAGTGTGAGAAACAGGGGGCATGCCTGGTGCATGAATGAAAACTATCTTTTTTGCACAATCTAGCGTGACTAGGTTCTTACGCAACCAATCCATTCCCAAAATCACATCAAAGCCCTCAAAGTCAAGCACAATCAAGTCGACAAGGAATACTTTGTCGAGGAATGAAATCTTAAAATTTCTACATATTTCATTTAGTGTCACTGAGCCTCCTAAAGGGGTGGTAACACATAATGGTATAGCAAGTGGCAAAACTTTCAACATTATTCAATTAACCAAACGTCGAGATATGAAAGAGTATGATGCACCAGTATCAAATAACACCTTCATATTAGAGATAGGAAAATCAAAAGTACCTTGAACATTTTCCTGATCTGGTAAGGTAGCAAAGACACGCCCTTGGGTGGGTTGACCTTGCCTATTCTGGGGCGCGTTCCTACCATTAGGGCAGTCTCGCATTCGATGACCTGGTTGCCCACAAGTGAAGCAGATCAGTGTGCGTCCCCCTGATGCTGTTTGTGTAATCTGATTCCACTGACCCTGATAACCTTGTCTCTGGTTACCCTGACGATGGAATTGATTTCCATTTTTCCTTTGATGCTGATTACCATCCTGTTTCTGGGAATGGTCATACCCCTGCCTCTGAAACTGATTTCCACCCTGACGGTGGAACTGGTTTCCTCCCTGCTGTTGGTTCTGGTACCCACCTTGAGGTTTCTGGTTCTGAAACTGTCGACCCCTTTGCCCTTGATCATAAGGACGGAAACGGCTACGGTCACCACGAAAATCACGCGACGCCCCCTGATAACGAGTGTTTCCTGATACCTCGCCCAACTTCTTCTTGCCTTTCTCTCTACCCTCGTGATACATCTTGTTCTGTTCCTCGTACTTCAATGCTAAATCCAAAACTCTGTCAAAACTCTCTCTGTCAGCGGTGAGAAGAGCCCTCGACAGGTAGTGATGCAAACCCCCAATAAACTTGGCATTTTTCTTTTCTGGGGTGTCTACCAAATACGGAGCATAACGGGACAACTCGTTAAACTTCGTGACATACTGCTCCACAGTCATATTCCCAGTCTGCTTCAACATATTAAACTCCGCAGCCCATTGCGCCTTAACTGCATTAGGCACAAATATATTCTCAAACCTATCCTTAAAGTCATCCCATGTCATAACCGCACCATCAACGGAGGGTAATAAAGCCTCCCACCAGTAACTAGCTGCACCATCCAGGTGATGTGCAGTTAACTCTTGTTTTTGAACTTCAGTAAGTTGCATCCTCCTGAAAACGGTCTCACAGCTTTGAACCCAGACATCTGCATCTCTCGAATTTTCTCCGGTAAATCTCTTTCCACCCAATGTCCCAAACTCCTTAACCCTTCTAGCAAAATGGTCACCCTGATTGTTATTCTGTTGCAATCCTTGTAGCAACTGCATCATCATAGCCTGACTCAACTGAATAGTATTATCACCATTACCATTTCCATTTTCATTGCCACCCTCATTTGGAACGACGTTACCACTGCTTCCGCTTCCGTTCCCATTAGGATTCTGACGAGTATGTCTTCCGGCCATATCCTTCAATAAAAATGGAAATGATTAGACACTCCATAAGATCCACAAAACACTCTATAGCTTACCCATAACCACATTCCGAGGATCCCCTAGACTCTCCCTAGCCTAGGGTAAACTGTGCTCTGATACCAAACTGTCACGCCCCAATTTTCGAGAAAACGAAAATCCCAAAAATCTACGTAGGATTATCCGTTTTCCCAAAAGTCGGGACATGAATTTTCATACACGAAAAATAACAGTTGGCATCCACGAGAAATAATAAATTTGCACAATTTACCAAATAGAGGGAAAATAAAACAACTGATCTGAAAGACCATCAAAAGGAAGAAAAATTTTAAACCTCGTAGTGCCAACGCTAACAAGTTCAACAATTTGCGAATGTATCTCTCCCAGAAAATAATAAATAACTCCGAGTTTAAATTACAATAATTAAAGTGACACCTACAAATAAAAAGATCTAATCTTTCGAACACGCGCAACTCCCAGCAATGCTCGTCACGTATGGTATGAAATGCTCTAAGCCCGCCCGAGATTAATATATCCTGAAAATAAGCTAGTCGGCTACATTCCCGAAGGAATGTACCCAAGAAGCCAAAGCCCACTTGGGTCAGCAATAAAGCTGGTGTGAAATCTCTTTATTTCCCCAAAAATCAATAACGGAAATTACAAGATATGACCAAAAATAGTACGATAAAGAAATCAAAACACACAGGTAGTTCCTCCACGAGGCATTCACATCTTAATTCTAATAAGTAAGTATGCACTTACTTGTACCTACTAGATGGAAGTTGACTATGGCAAGTCTAACCTGCAGAAATATTAGTGGACTTGCCATCTTGCATGAAAATTAATTAGAAATAATATAAACGTAGTTTATTCATTTTTATTTGAATTTGGTTCATCTTTTTAACGGAATGATCACTTAGACGATACCACATTCGCACCACCTCCGTGCCGAACATACATGCCCATATGCCTCTCTCATATAAAAGAGGACTACTCCGTCATCCATGCTCAAGTGGGGACATCACATACAGGCATGCATCGCGGATACTCCTAACTATATGAGTACCAAAAGCCACCCTTGGGCTATCAATGCGCATAACTCACGTCACATTTTTTACGGATAAATATCAAAGCCTATTTTAGGCATAACAATTTACCTCATTTTCGCAAGACTAACCCGAATGTTATTTTAGTTTCTCTAGTAATAAATGGGTGCCCCAACTCCGCAAGACGACCCTATGGTCATTTAGTTTCTCTAGTAGGAGAGGGGAAATAATAAACAAAAGAGGTATGGTAATTCTAAGTGATGTAATTCCAAGTGCTTTATATTTTTAGAAATCAAGGGTTACCAATATCATTTATTTTTGATATTTCAATTTTCTCACAATGACACTTTGTCATTCATGAGTTAATTCACAATCGTATCCACCCACATTTTTTGGGAAAACATAGCATATCCATTAATCATGCTCTATAACAACATGGCAATCAAGTCACTCCTTGATTCAAATATTCAAATCCTTCATAATGCATAACCAAGTCAATATGCATAATAGTACCAATCTCTAAATAAGTTCCGATCAAAATGTCTATACATGCAGAATAACACCATAAGTAACACCATAAGTGGGGTCCAGTGAATTTAATTCTACAGGAGCTCTAAGTGTCAACAATCTAATTGCAAATACCACATAAAAATCTAATTGCAAAAATCATCACAAGTGAAACCTAGTGGAACTCTAACTGTATGAAACCTAATTGCAAATAGCAAATATCAAATATAAGCCTAATTGCAAGTAGCAAATACCCTTATAAGGTGGAACCTCTTACTGTATAAAACCTATTTGCTGTATGAAACAAATAGCAAAATAGCAAATACCAAATTAAAAGCCTTGCAGTGGGACCCGTCAACAATTTGTTGGCTAATTGAAAACATTGGAATTTACGTTCTGCAGAAATTTCAACTTGCAGTTGTTCATTCTCATAAAATGTGGGACCCAGTGAAAACATTGGACATAAATTTTACTTGCAATCATTCATTCTCATAGAATGTGGGACCCAGTGAAAACATTGGACAAAATTTTAACTTGCAATTTTTCATTCTCATAGAATGTGGGACCCAATGAAAACATTGGACAGAATTTTAACTTGCAATTTTTAATTCTCATAGAATGTGAGACCCAGTGAATACATTGAACAGAGATTTCAACTTGCAATTTTTTTTCATTCTCATAAGGTGGGACCTCACAGACTACCCTATAAAAAGATTGTCAGATGGGATTAAATGCTTTGCCATATGGTGCATTTTTGCTTTATTTGTATTAAAGACAACGAACTCAGCATTTCAAAAATAAAAAAAAAGAACATAACAAAAAAAAGAAACAGAGAATGAACTCACAATCCTCATGTCACATCAGTCACGCATCTCCCCCGACTTTATGCAAACAAAATCAAAAAGCAAAAAGATACAATACAACAGTAAAGAAAAAAATTTAAGGAACGAAGAGACTCACCGTTTTTCCCTCTTTTTTGCCAATCTCCCTCTTTCTCCCTCTTTCTTGCTATCTCTCTTCTTCTCTTTTTTTTTTTTTTTTGTTTAAGCGGTGAGAGAAAAAAAAAAAAAAGACCCCAAACCCTATTTAATCCCACTACTGACAAACTCTTTCTCTGTTAGGGTTTTGCTCGAGGTTAATGACACCCCCCCTTACTACTTGACGTCACCCCAAATTTAAAAAAAAATCACAACTAATTAAAATAAATAAATAAATAAATAATTAAAAATTATTATATGTTAAAGTAGGGTCGTTACAGACGGTCCCCTCCCTCCCTCGCTGTTTTCCTCGCCCACTGCCTCGACATTTAGAATTTTCGCTCTGACATTTTTATAAAAGGTGGGTTGAACAAAGTTTTTCTCTGTGACCAGACCACAGTGGTGTCTTCTCTTTGTATCTTCTTTCAATACTTACCTCTTTGAATTGAGAGGTTCACTTCTAATTTCTATAAACGGTTCCAAAAAGGTGCCTTTCCCATCCTTTATCTTCTTCTTATTTCCTTGAGCGTTGCTAGGGCGCACTGGTAGTTCACCTGGTAGTTCACCTGGATGGTGCTGGTCACGTGCACCATCACGCATGCCAAGCACGTGCGAGTAGTGAGAAAAAAAAAAAAAAAAAAAAGAAACCCAAATCGACAGAGAAGAAGTTTTCTCTATAGAAATCAAACCTTGTTCAACAAAACCCTAGATCTATTTGTGTAATCAATCAAATCCATATCAATCCAATCCAATCCAATCCAAGAAGAACACAACACAAAGGTATTTATCTCCATTTCTTTCTCTCCTTTTGATTTTGAAATGCTATCTCAATCTTTCAACCAAACCGAATCAACTTGGTGATTTTCACTTTGATTCAACCAAACCGAATCAATTTGGTGATTTTCACTTTGATTCAACCAAACCGAATCAATGTTTGCTTGAAGGAAATGCTATCCCTAGTCGACAAATAGGAACTTCTAGGGTTTGTAGAACCACAAATTCTAATCATTTCTTTTCATACAACAAAACTATACATTGTTTTCAGTACCATACAAATCAAATGAGTCAACAGACTAAAGGGGTTTGAACAATGTAGAATAATTCATAAATACTAACTTACAATTCAATTAAAAAGACCAAAACATCTCATTTCAATGTATTGAAACATACACAACTATACACTGAATCAAAATCAACAATTGTTGGGTGATAATTAGCTAATTTGGAAATTTGTGATTGTTAGCCTAGTAACATTTTAGGCTTTTCTGAGTGTTGTATGATTAGTAATTGTATTGTTAGCCTATATATATATTATTGTTAACTTCAGTATAGTAGTATTAGAGATTTAATGGGGTTTTGCTTGTGTTGAATTTTTCATATTTTCAGGGATGGATACAGTAGAAAATAATAAATGTAAGGAAAATGAAGAATTTTTAGATAAGATAAAAGAGCCTTGCATAGGGATGGAATTTAACAATATTGAAGAGTTTCAGTCGTATTATCATGATTATGGTAATCAAAAAGGATTTCCAGTGAGAGTAAGGGCGACTGAAAAAGATGTGGATGGAAATTCTAGATATGTTATTCTTACATGTGGTCGGACTGGGATTTCAAAAAGCAAAGCAGAAAGTGTTATAAAATTGCGTCCCATGGGTAGATGTGGTTGTAAGGCTAAGATTAGAGGTCGTATACGCCCTGATGGAACAGTAAAAGTGACAACAGTAAGTGATGATCACAATCATGATTTGAGCCCTGGAAAATCGAGATATTATTCTAAAAATAGAGTTATGAGCCAATATGTGAAGAAGAGACTTGAATATAATGATAGGGCGGGCATTAGGCCAAATAAGAGTTTTACTTCGTGTGTGGTTGAAGCTGGTGGGAATGATAATATGACATTTTCCCAAAAAGATTGTTACAACTATCTGCATAAAATAAGGCAGTTGAGACTTGGTGAGGGGGATGCGTCGGCACTTCATAACTACTTTCAAAAGATGCAAGCCAATAATGCTGAATTTTTCTATTTGATGGATTTGGATGAAACAGGGATGTTAAGAAATGTATTTTGGGCTGATGCATGGAGTAGAGCAGCTTACAAGGAGTTTGGTGATGCCATTACTTTTGACACTACGTACTTAACTAATAAGTACGAAATGCCATTTGCTCCTTTTGTTGGAGTGAATCATCATGGTCAGTCAATACTTCTTGGATGTGGATTGATCTGTAGTGAGACAGTAGAAGAGTTTGTTTGGCTTTTCAAATCTTGGCTCGTGTGTATGAATGATCGTGCTCCAGATGCTATAATCACTGATCAGGATAGAGCAATGAAGAGAGCCATCGAAATTGTGTTTTCCAACACACGCCATAGATGGTGCCTATGGCATATTATGAAAAAGTTGCCTGAAAAACTTTCGGGTTGCAATCAATATGAGGCTATAAAGTTTGCAATGCAACGAGCAGTTTATGATTCCCTGTCTCATGAAGAGTTTGAAGAATATTGGAATGGGTTCATTGAGAAATTTAACCTTCAAAATAATGATTGGTTGAGTGGATTATACAATGAAAGAATTCGTTGGGTACCAGCATTTCAGAGGAATACTTTTTGGGCAGGAATGTCTTCAACACAAAGGAGTGAAAGTATGAATGCTTTCTTCGATGGTTATGTAAATTCAAAGACCACTCTAAAGCAATTTGTAGAACAATATGAGAATGCACTACGAAGTAAGGTTCAAAAAGAAGTTGAAGAAGACTTTAAATCCTTTAATCGTTGGCTTCCTTGCATTACTCCGTACGAATTTGAGAAAAAATTTCAAGCTGCCTACACCACAAATAAATTTAAGGAGTTTCAAACAGAGATTACAGGAAGATTATGTTGTGCAGTTAATCATGTGAACGAGTTGGATGGCTTTCAGGTTTATTATGTTTCGGAAGACAGGTTGATAGGAAGCGCATACAGATCAATCAATTTTAAGGTTTATTTTAATAATGACGACTTCAATATTCAGTGCAATTGTCAGTTGTTTGAGTTTAGGGGGATTTTATGCAAACATATTTTATCGGTATTGTCTCAAAAGAGGATTAATGTTTTACCAGAAAAATTTATTCTTCGAAGGTGGAGGAAAGATGTTAAGAGGTGTCATAAGAAGGTTAAAATTGTATATTCAGATTGGGCAATGAAGCCTGAAAATCAACGGTTCGATGAGATGTGCAGTATCTTTTATGAAATGGCTGACATAGCTTCCGAGGATCAAAAGGAGACAAACAATGTTAAACAGTGGTTACAAATGAAGCTTCGTGAACTAAAGATATCAAAAGGTGATGGTGATGTCAATGTTGAGCCAGAGGAGTTGTTCGAAGTTGGCGCTAAAAGTAGTGCTGAAATTCATAGTCCATTGCATGTTCGTTGCAAAGGACGACGTTCTACCTCGAGGATGCAATCTACAATGGAAAAAGCCTGTAAAAAGAAGAAGAAGAAGAAGAAAGAAACACAAAAAGAGACTAATTTGGTAGGTTTAGTTGTTTATTTTGCTTCAATGAATATATATATTTTTTCAATTCAAGATAATATATTTTTAATTTGACATGTCATTTGTAGGGTTCTACCCAAGTTGGATCTGAAAGTTCACAATTTATGACACATCTTTCAGCTACGCAGGTTTGTCTTTAGTATAAAGATTATTCACTTTTGATTTGTCCCGCTATGATTGTTAACTATGATTAACGTGTTTGTCGTTTTGAAGGGTGAAAGTATGGAGTCATATTATTCACAACCTAGTGGACTTGGTCGGGTTTACTCACTTATATCACAGGTACATAATTTACATGTTTATTGTCATTTTAACAACCAAATAAAGATTGTAAGCCTTAATCATTTATTTTTGCAGCGACCAACTTCTAGCAACGACATGGAGTCGTACAGAGATTGTACAGATATTGCAAATGAATTCTTCAACCCTGAAAGAGATCATTCAAACATAGTGTCAGACATATGGAAGCGTTGAGGATCCAGTTCATGCAGTTTCATTGTTGCAAGTCATGAGTTTCATGTAATTTTCAGTGTTTCAGGGTGTAATGTCGGGTTTTCAGGGTGTAATTTCAGGATGTAAACTCGTATAATTTGCTATGTAATTTTCAGTGTTTACTGTCAGAAATTTTTAGTATCTCAGTGTTTTTATCAGTGTTTATCATTGTTTTTTCAGAAAATTTCCAGTTTTTCCAGTGTTTACTGTCATAAATTTTTAGTATCTCACTGTTTATCATTGTTTTTTTAGAAAATTTCCAGTGTTTTTTGAAAAAAAAAT
Source organism: Berberis vulgaris (assembly GCA_963556465.1). NCBI lineage: Eukaryota > Viridiplantae > Streptophyta > Magnoliopsida > Ranunculales > Berberidaceae > Berberis > Berberis vulgaris. Next base: position 56,167,091 of record OY747132.1, read on the forward strand.
TCCACTGTTCATGCTAAACTGTCAGAAATTTTTATTCAGGGGGATTTTAACAGAAATTTTTATTCTATCAGAAAAAATTGTCAGAAATTTTTATTCTATCAGAAATTTTTATTCTATCAGAAATTTTTTCATGCTAAACTGTCAGAAAAAATTCGATTGTTTTTTGTTCATGCTAAACTATCATAAACTGTCAGAAATTTTTATTCAGGGGGATTTTAACAGAAATTTTTACCATAAACTGTCAGTAATTTTGATCAGTGTTTACTGTCATCAGATAGCAGCTCAACATAGCATTTTTCATCAGTAATTTTGATCAGCATTTCAGATATCTGACAGCAAAATTGCAACATAGCAACATTTGACAACAACATTTCAGATATCTGACAGCAACATTTCAGCAGCATTTCTGTTTTCTCTGATAGCAATTCTGATAGCATCATTTCAACACCAATATCCTGACAGCAAACACCAAGATCCTGATTTTTCATAAGCATAAAAACATTTCATAAGCATATTCATTTCAACACCAAGATCATTTCATGAGCATCATTTCTGTTTTTATGCAAACACTGATTTTTCAACATAAAAACATAGCACCATACATAAACATAGAAACACTCTAAGTTTTATGCAACAACATAGCAACATACAATAGCAACACACCAGAAATAAGAAAACACAATAATATATCATCCAAGATCTTAAAATTCATTTACCCTCCAAAACATATTCATTTACATCTCACATACTATCCAAGACCTTAAAAAACAAAAGTTCAAGAATTAATAAAACTACTACTAATATACTGTTGATTAGGTCCTTAGTAAAAGCCCAAGTATCGTTGACTTGATTTTCATGAGCTTGATTGCGACGACCCTCGGGAGCATTATTCACTTGGTCTACCACTTCTTCCGTGTCGTTTGTTCTTGACTCCCTTGTTCTTGTTCTTGATTGGTGGTCTCTTCTCGACGCTTGTTCTCTTTCTCTTCTCGCCTCCTGCTCCTTCCACATTTCATAATCTTCAACCGCTTCTTCAAGTGAATTGAAACCCTTGTAGACAGCATCTGTATACCCGTTTACTTGTAGTGCGCAACTTGACCAAGTAACATAAATGCCAGGAACATGCCCACGATACACAACATAAGCTACGTATGCCATTCCTGCATTGGCAAAGTAACAGATGTTAGTTGGGGTGACACAGGCAAGAATACATAAAAATAAATTGCATTAGAAACAACAAAAACAACCAAAAATACATTTCAGAAAAAATACTGAGATACATTTCAGAAATTGCATTAGCAACAACCTCATACTAAAATTTCTAATACAAAAAAATAGTGGACAACCTGAAATAGTGTTCAAGAATACATTTCAGATAAAATACATTTTATAGTGTTCTTGTCCTCTAATGCAATTTCTAATACAAAAAATAGTGTTCAACCTGAAATAAATTGCCAACCTCATAGCATTCAGAAATTGCATTAGAAACAACAACATTGCAACATAGCAACATTGCATTTTTCATCAGTAATTTTGATCAGCATTTCAGATATCTGACAGCAACATTGCAACATAGCAACATAGCAACATTGCAGTATCTCTGATAGCAACATCTGATAGCAATATCTGATAGCAGATATCTGTCTCAGTTTTCTCTATATTGCAAGATCCTGTTTTTTCATAAATTGTGAAAATGATATGCATGTTGTTCCTCTTTTGTTATGTAATTACTGTGTCATTTAGTTTAAGTGGCAGTAGAGGACTATAGTTATAGATTTTGTAGTGCACAGATTGTATATAGCAGGTTAAAACAATAGAAGGTAGCCAGTATATTATAAGAAGAAATTCTCTTTTAATGGTTGTTTCAACTTGCATTGCAGCAAAATGGCTGGAAAATATTCATGGCATGAACTGGTGGAGTAATGGACCAGAATTTGGCTGCCTACAGTGTGTTTGGTTGCGATGAAAATTTTGTCTTGAAAAATTTTTTGTCAAGCAAATAAATTTTACAAGAAAATTTTGTGTATAAGCACCACCCAGACAATGATAAACACTGATAAAAACTGATAAAAACTGATAAAAACACTGATAAAAACTGGAAATTAGAGAAGGAGATGAAAAGGTCTAACCTTTAGAAATTAGAGATTGAGGAGATGACCCAGTTCGCTAATTGAAGGTAGTTTGAACCCTTGAAGAACACAACACAAAGGCAGGGTGTAATTTCTGGTTTTGAGGTGTCGCAGTTCGCTGAAGCCGATTGAGGAGATGACCCAGTTCGCTGAAGCCGATTGGTCGCAGGATGATCTCGCAGCCGTGTACCCGATTACTTGCGAGCCGATTGGATCTAGGGTTGCTAAGGATCTAGGGTTTCTAAGCTTGAGCCGAATGGGGATCTAGGGTTTATGGGTATCCAAATCGAAGAACAAATGCTTGAGCTTCTCTCTTCTGGTTTTTGAGCCGAATGGGGATCTAGGGTTTAGGGTTTATGGGTATCCAAATCGAAGAACAAATGCTTGAGCTTCTCTCTTCTGGTTTTTGAGCCGAATGGGGATCTAGGGTTTATGGGTATCCAAATCGAAGAACAAACTCTCTTCTGGTTTTTTTTTTTTTCTCCACTTTCATCACACGTGCCTGGCATGCGTGGATGGTGCACGTGCCTAGCACCATCCAGGCAAAATCCCAGGTAACATCCCAGTGTATTTTAGAATTGTTGTATTTCCTTTGTCATCTTTTTGTGTTTCTTTTGTCAAGCTTTTGACTAGGCTTAGCTGTGAGAGTGAATGAATGTGATCATCACAAAGTATCCTTAAATGAAGGGTTTACAGGATTGTGTTCTTCAACTAATTAGGCAGGTAGCATAAACAATGACGACTTACTTCTTGGGGCTGAAGCGAACGTACAAGCTTGCTCTTAAGATCCAACGCCATCTCGTCAGCCCCAAGCACCCTAAGATCAAGGCCTTTCTCCACAGGTACTTTTTCGCATTCTCCTTTTCTTCCATACACCATCACTTACTCATGTTCAATAATGCTGTGACACACATTTTAGGGTTTTCCCTTTCCTTTACATTTTATTTCTCTGTAATGAAATGGTTTGTAATATAATGTTATGTAACTAGATATATACCACAGATTAGCTGAGCTTCTTTTGAATATTAGACTTTGCACGAATTCCACTGTCTTGTTTTAAGGGCACTAGGAATTAGAGGATTGTTGGTAGTAAATTTGAACAAGTCTCCTCCTCCCACTAGCACAAACCTTATTGAATGGGGAATCCTTCAAACAAAAACAATACCAAGTACAACTAAATGACCAATGGTAAGTTTAATCAATCCCATTGAAGGATATAGTCTAGCGAGTGTCGAATTTTTTGCAAGCTTGATTTCTCCAAGGCTTTTTTGACACCATAAGTTGGGACTTTGTTGACTATATTCTAATGAGAATAACTTTTGGTTAGAAATGGAATGGAGAAGACAGTGATTTTTTACTCAAGATCAATGAATGTCCAAAAGGTTTCTTCAAAGTTACTCGTGGAATTAGATAAGGAGACCCCATATCCCCTCTCATTATCTTTGGAGCTTTAACTTACACGGTGCTTAGGCTGGAGAAAGATATTTGTAAGGAAATTAAAAGCCAAAACTGGTGGGTCTGTGTGCTTTGTTGAATTTAGCTCAAGTGCTTAATGCAATGATCTTTCAATGTTCTTTGGTTGGATTAACATGAACATATATTAACATGGACCACATATCATGTTATTACATTGAAATTGGTAAAGTTTCTTCTCTTTTATTTTCTTCTCGATCAAGTTTTGCCGTTTATTTTACTTAAGATTTACTTAGTAGTTGTGTAAGTGAGAAACACTTTCTATCAATGTTGAATTTTTTTAGCTAGAAGCATAGTTACACAATTCACTTAGAGTTGAAATGTTTTGCAGCTCTTAAAAGCTAGAATATAGATAGGAGTTGGTTGGAAATACCTCGATACTAGAAGCCTACACAGATGAGATTAATTTATTTATGGATCATTTAGTTGCAAATGGTGTTGGACCAACTAACTTTAGATGTCCTTGTAAGAAATGCTCTAATCAATATTTTCTCGAAAGAAAAACTATTTGGAGCATCTCGTATGGCATTATATGGATACAAAATATAAGATGGCTTGGTGGTGGTATCATGGGGAGCCTAACATTGGAGAATCAAGTATCATAGAAGACGAAGTGGGAGGGGAGATGACTGGTGTCCATGATTTTCTTAACGACGTGTTTGCTCCATCATTGGCGGAGGAAGCTGGTGAGTTGTCTATAGAACCTCCTTTCGTGGAAGGGCGTTCGGTAGAGGCTAATTTTTTTTTTTTTTTTTTTAAAATTGCTTGAACAAGCGGACGAAGAGTTGTATCCTAGTTGTAAAAAAGTTCAAAAAATTAGAAGCTATTGTAAGATAGTATCAGATCAAGTGTTTAGGGAATATTCCGAAAACATATTCACCATGCTACGTGAGTTGATTAGAGACATGTTGCCCGGAGAGAATTGCTTGCTTGAAACTTTTTATAAGGCAAAAAAACTTATAAAGGAGTTGGGTCTCACATACGAGAATATTGATGCATGTCCTAATAATTGCATGATCTATTGGAACGACACCTCAAAGTTGACTGCATGCTCCGTGTATGGCACATCAAGGTATAAAGTTAACGTCACTAAAGGGTGCTTCTGGAGGAAAAATCTCAGGCAAGGTTATGTGGTACTTCCCCTTGAAATCAAAATTAAAGAGGCTTTATATGTCAAAGCATACTGCTGAACACATGAGGTGGCACAAAACTAAATGTCTTAAGGATGGGTTTATGAGGCATCCATCTGATTCTTCAGCATGTAAGCATTTAGATAATCTATACCTGGAGTTTGAGTCAGTTCGAAATGTGCAGTTAGGTCTAGCAAGTAATGGATTTAATCATTTCAGCCAAAGGAGGAGTGACCATAGCACATAGCTTGTGGTGCTTTCGGTTTACAATTTACCTCCATGGATGTGTATGAAACAACCTTACTTGTTATTGACTATGTTGATACCAGGACCGAGAAGCCCTAGAAATGCCATTGACTTGTATTTACGCCCATTGATTGATGAGTTGTGGGAGGTTCGCACTATCACTTATGACGTATTTTCAAATCAAAATTTTACAATAAAGGCTGTTGTGCTATGGACAATTAATGATTTTTCAGCTTATGGGATGTTATGGGGATGGAATATAAATCTGTAAAGTTACAATTTAAGATTGTGTGTGCTTCCCAAGAAGTACAAACATTCATGTTTTCTGGGATTGATTAACAATGCCTTTCTCCAATTTTCCAATAGCATAACATTAGTAAATGTTCTTTGATTTGGAAACATTTTGAACTGTACAACTTAATAAGTGTTATCCCCCAACCTTGTTTGGTTTCTCAATCACTGCTGTATAGCTCATCCGACACTAATGGTGCAGGATTTTGTATGTCAACTAAGTTAATAGCCCCAAAGAGTTGGTATTGAGAACCTATGAAGTGAATTTCTTGCTATCTTGAAATTTGTATTTGAGCAATTATTTCCACTAGAATTGAAGATAATCGAGATGTGTAAGTTGAGTTTAACGTAGTGCTTTCATATTTGAAACTTTGATATATTTTAGTTTCACAGAGTTTAAATTTTTGTGATTCACATAATGTTATTTTTGTTTAATTTTAATTCATTCATATTTTTTTTTCTTCATATTTTTAGGAGAATTCGGGAAAGAATAAAGTAAGTCGTGCTAAGCAAACGATGGGGCATACATCTAGATCGAATTCATATGCACATGCAAAAGATGGGGCATATATATATATATATATATATTTTTTTTCTCCTATTATTATGTCTAAGTTTAATAAATGTACAAAATATGATCTAATTATTTTTTGTTCTTCAAGTTCATCTGTAGAAGAAGACGTGTGGAGGATTTCTAATCCTCTTTTTTTCGTTTCACCCACACAAGGAAAGATGTTGAATCAAATACCATAATTTTTGCCTATTCAATCTCCACATCTACTGAACCAACTTTCACTTAAGATCAATTAGGTCTTTACTAGGTTGTAATGGGGCTTGGATTATGGCAAACAATAATGGACAAAAAGGATATAAGAATTTCCTGAGAATGGCTACACCCTTGAATAAACATATAAGGCATTGAAGAACAAATCAATGTTGTACACCATGAACTTTTTCTTCAACTCTTTTTTTTTTACTACATGTTTTACTACATGCTTTTCCCCATTTATACAATCAAACACTTTTACTTCGAGGGCGCATCTATTTTCAACTCTTTCTATTTGCCCATTCCATAAATATATCTCACCGTATACATTCTCAGAAAATTGGGTAAGGATAAAATAATAGAGTTATTACTCCTTGATTGGAGTAGGTATTGGGAATGAGGATAACAAAGAGAAGACTATTTAAAGGCTCAAATGGCTACAAATGGATATTTATTATTGGGTAGGCTAAAAGGCTAAAAGGCTAAAAAAATGGTTTAAAGAAAGAAATGTCTATATGATTTCATAAGTTCTAGTTAGTACTAGGACATCTCAACTAAATAAAACAAGAAGTTCTAGTGTAAAAATTCAATTTTTATGTCATTCTTAAAACAATCAATAAGAACGTCAAGAATAATGAGATCATCAACGAAATAATGCAGACTCAAGAAAAATCAGAGTGTAATTAATAACCCTCAAGAAATAAAGAATGACTCAAAACTCACAAGGGTTAAGTCTCCACTATTATTCTAAGGTTTTTCTAGTTCAATATCTCACTAATCAACTTCAAATCATGTTGACTTGGCTTATAGTGCACGAATAGTCGAGTTGAAAAGTCTCACAAAATGCATCTAACATAAGGATAATATCAAATATCATGTTTTCTACTAATATAACTATGTAACACGTGTTAGTATGTGTTTTCTCAAAATTAAAGGCAACAAAAATATTCTCTAAAATAAAAAAACTCAACCCCTTTTTTATTTTTTTATTTTTTATTTTTTTTTTAAATTCACCAAGAGTTCAGATTTCGAATGCATTTTCACAAAGATTTTGCACAATTACCGTAATCATCTAAGTATTCAATGAAGATTGAGTAGAACACAAAAAATGACTCGGTTTAATTGTAAAATATGTTTTAAGCTCAAAGATTTTTGAAAATTGCACAAAAAATCTAATAAACCACCATCACTCCCAAACCTAAACCAAACATTGTCCTCAATGTATAAGATAATAATCATGACAAATGAAGGAAAAAGAAAATAGGAGGGTTCGAGTGATATTAACATGGTGAAGCTTTACCAATTCAAATAGACAATGTCCTCACAGTCACCAAAATATAAGAAAATCATACAGACGGGAGAAAGGAACGCATGGGATGAGGGTCTCTGAGTGACTCCATTAGCAACACCTAAAATAACTTGAAACACTAAAAGAAAAACATAAAAGCAAAAACCTAAACTAAAATAAAATAAAAACCTAAACTAAAGATAAGGTGGAGAACATCAAATCAAGTAGACAGGGGCAACCAAAGATATCTCCTTTGGCACCTCTACCCGCTCCACATAGTGCTTCAAACGCTGCCCATTTACTCTAAATATTCTCCAATCTTTTGGATCTTCAATTTCTATGGAACCATTGGGAAAGACTTGTTTTACCATGAATGGGCCCGTCCATCTCGATCTTAGCTTGCCAGGATGAAGATGAAGTCGTGAGTCATAGAGATAGACTCGTTGGTTGGGCTCAAAATGTTTCCTCAGAATTTGCTTATCATGAGCCGCTTTCATCTTCACCTTGTATATTCGAGAATTGTCATAAGCATCATTTCGCAACTCCTCAATTTCAGCTAACATAAATTTTCGCTGAATACTTGCATCATTGAGATCAAAGTTAGTGTTTTTTACAGCCCAATAAGCGCGATGTTCTAACTCAATAGGTAAATGACAGGCTTTTCCGCATATAAGCCTATACAGAGACGTCCCAAGAATTGTCTTATAAGCGGTACGGTAAGCCCAAAGTGTATCAAGAAGGCGCAAGGACCAATCCTTCCTATCAGGATTCACCATCTTCTCCAAGATTTGTTTCACTTCTCAGTTTGCCAGCTCGGCTTGGCCATTTGTCTGCGGATGATAGGCATTGGCAACCTTGTGATGAACTCCATACCTGTGCATCAAAGCTTCAAAAGAGCGATTACAGAAATGAGTCCCCTGATCACTAATAATGGCTCGTGGTGCACCAAAACGGGATAAAATGTGTTGTTTGATAAACCTGACAACAGTGTTGTTGTCATTGTTCCGGCATGCCACAGCCTCAACCCATTTGGACACTTAGTCCACTGCAAACAAAATATACAAATATCCAAAAGAAGGTGGAAAAGGTCTTATAAAATCAATCCCCCAACAATCAAATATCTCAATGACTAGGATGGGGTTAAGGGGCATCATGTGTCTTCAGGACAATGCACCTAACTTCTGGCATCTATCACAAGAACGACAATAATTGTTAGTGTCCTTAAACAACGTAGGGCAATATAATCCCGACTGTAAAAATTTTGCAGCTGTTTTTTTCATAGAAAAATGGCCTCCACAAGCTGCACTATGACAAAAATGTAAGACACTTTCAATTTCACCTTCAGGGATACAACGCCTCATGATTTGGTCGGGGCAATACTTATATAGATAAGGATCATCCCAATAAAAATTTCTTGCCTCGACCAAAAATTTGCGCTTATCCTGAGCACTCCATGATGATGGAACTTCGCCAGACACCAAGTAATTAACAATGTGTGCATACCATGGTACTTGAGTGATGGCGAATAGGTGTTCATCAGGGAAGTTATCACAGATGGGTGGGCCATTGGCAGAGTCATTGAACTCCAGACGAGACAAGTGATCCGCCACAACATTCTCGACCTCCCTCTTATCCTTTATAGTTAGATCAAACTCCTGCAAAAGTAAAATCCACCTAATCAATCTTGCCTTAGCATCCTTTTTAGAAATAAAGAACTTAAGAGCCGCATGGTCAGTAAAAACAGTGCTAGGTGTACCAATCAAATAAACATGAAATTTATCTAAAGCAAAAACTACAGCTAGCATCTCTTTTTCAGTAGTCGAATAATTCATTTGAGCATCATTAAGTGTTCGACTGGCATAGTAAACAACAAAGGGCTTCCCTTCCCTTCGTTGTCCCAAGACATTATCTCAAATGGTAAATTCCAATCCGGTGGCTGCATGATGGGGGCAGAGGTGAGCCTATCAATGAGTGTTCGAAAGGCGTCCTCACACTCTTGTGTCCATTGGAACACGACGTCTTTGATTAGGAGGCTACTTAATGGTCTAGAGATGGTAGAAAATTTCTGTATGAACCTCCTATAAAAACCCGCGTGCCCTAGAAATGATCTCACATCCTTGACACTTATTGGTGTAGGTAATTTAGAAATCAATTCAATTTTTGCTTTATCAACCTCGATTCCTTTATCAGAAACTATGTGTCCCAGAACTATTCCATAGGGAACCATGAAATGAAAATTTTCCCAATTAAGCACCAGACCATTCTCTTCACATCTACTTAAAACAACTTTCAAGTGAAGTAAACATGAATCAAATGAATCACCAAAAATAGTCAAATCATCCATGAATACTTCCATATGTTTTTCAACCATGTCACTAAAAATACTCATCATGCATCTCTGAAAAGTAGCCGGTGCATTACACAAACCAAATGGCATACACCGAAAAACTTAAGTACCAAAAGGACATGTGAAAGTAGTCTTATCCTGACCCTCTAATGCAATCTCAATCTGATAATATCCTGAATACCCATCTAGAAAGCAATAGAAAGAATGACCAGCTACTCGCTCTAAGATTTGGTCTATGAATGGAAGTGGGAAGTGATATTTGCGAGTGGCCGAATTAAGTTTCTTATAATCAATGCACATGCGCCACCCTGTCACTACCTTAGTAAGAACAGACACCCCCTCATCATTAGTCACCACTGCTATTCCCGATTTCTTGGGAACTACTTGAGTTGGACTAACCCACTTGCTATCAGAGATGGAATAAATGATGCCTGCATCTAACAATTTTATGACTTTCCTTTTCACCACCTCTTTCATAGTAGGGTTAAGTTGTCTCACTACACCAAAAGGCTTGATTAGCTACATGGAGATGACCACGGCTCAAAACCGTTAGTTTATTTGCCACGGCCAATAAACCGTGGCAAATGTAAAAAAAAATGACTTTTGAAAGAGTGTTTTGAATGGCCAAGGGCCTAAAACCGTGGCTATAAAGAGTGTTTTGCACGTGCCTGTGTGGAGAACTCACATCCATTTCACGCTTTGGCGAAAACACTTTAGCGCCATTGCGAAAACAGTTTCGCGGTCTTGCGAAAACAGTTTCGCGGTCTTGCGAAAAAAATTGGCGCAGAGGAGAAAGAGGAGCTCCATTTTCGTTTCAAATCAGAGTGTGGAGAACTCACCTCCATTTCACGCTTTGGCGAAAACACTTTCGCCTCCTTCCATTTTCATTTTAGGGTTTGTTAGAAAATCAAATAGTTATCTTCAGCCAAAGAATCGCTCCATTTTCGTTTCAAATCAGAGTGAGAGAGGGGAGCAGAGGAGAGTGTGAAGAGAAAGAAGAAGAAGTGAAAAAAAGCACAAACTCAAGGTAATTTTTGCTTGTGAGATGATTTATGTGTTATTTGGGTTTTTTTTTTTTGATGTTGTTTATTATCTCGCTTTCAAGACTCTGCAAGAAAAACTGGAAGATTAACTCTTCTATTCACTCTTGATTCATAGAATTGGTTTTTTAATTTTTTGATGTTATTAACTCTTCTATTCACTCTTGATTCATGGAATTGGTTTTTTAATTTCTTCGAGTAGCTTTACTTTGGGAACCTAAATGAAGTACACCACTAGTTGCTACTTTTCCAAGTCTCTTGTGTTCAAGAAGTTACAAATTATTATGTAGGTTGGCACTGTTGTTGTTGGATTTGATCGTTATTTCAACTACTACAAAATTCAGTAAGACTCTACCTCATATGGTATCAGGTCTCTTATAAAAAATGCACTACTGTTGTTCTAACTTATGATTGTTATGATATTTTGTATGTTCAATTTTAAGTAACAGTTGAAAGTTGTGATTGTTAATCTATATGCCCTTTGAAAACATTTTTTGAAATCCACTAGATTTTGAACATTTAACAAAATTTGAAAATTTTCAAAGCATTTGCTCTAAGGTTCATGTACTTGATATGATAATTTGAGGATGTGGCCATTTGAGAAAAGTGGCATCTCTAATATCATAAAACTTGGATTTTACACTATCACAACATGGAATACTAAACTTGTTGAAATAAAACTCTGGCAGGTTTTGACAACGAGCAAGACTCCTAAATAGTTGCTTTACTCAAGTCTTGCTAAATCAAAATTTTGTTTTGCCTCTCTCCTCCATGTGACCTACCTTAGTTGATTAAACATTATTATCAAAAACTTAATTTGCAAAGAAGCAGTTTTCAATAGAACTTGACATGACAAGATTTGTTTTCAAGGTTCAATAGAAGTCAGGAACTCCATTTGACAAAACTTAAATTCAATTCATTTTGGAAAAACAAATGAAAGTCAATTCTCTAAACTTTTGACTATCATCTACTAATTCCTTATAACTTGCATCAAAGGTGATTTTTTATATAACTAGAAGCTTAAAACTGTAGGCAGCAAATAATATATGGTCGTTATTAAATTTTATCTTTAATTAAAATATTCATTCTGAGTTCACAAAAATGGGATTTTGTCATTTTGAGGGTTGAAATCGTTGGTAGCCATAGATTTATAATCCGTTTGTTTTGTTGTTGGTGTTGATTTCGTGTGTGGATATGTTTCAGTTTTCGCTGCAATTTCTCTCTTTCAGGAACAAGAGAGTGGAAGAGGTTCTTCTTAAGGTAGGGTTTTTTTAGAAATTGGTAAATGTTTTCTTTGCAATAGAGAGTTGGTTCACAGATCCGTCCCTTCTCTTGCTTCATCTCAAACACCCCCTTTTGTATAAGTAAGTTCTCTTCATTTTCATCTTCTTCTTCTTTGATCTTCATTTGGGCTTGTTTTGATTGATGTTTTAGGTGTTTCTGGATCTGGGGTTCTCTTGATTCTGCCAAAGAATTTCTTGTTCCGTTTTCGTTTCAAAAGTGTTTCTTAACTTTGATCCATCAACAACAACTCATCTTACTCTGATGCAAAAGGGTCTTGACATGCCCTAGCTACCAACATCGACGAGCTAAGGTTTCAATTTTTTTTCCTGTTATTATCTGTTTCTTCTCTTAAAATCAGGAGAAATTTGTTTCCCTCTCACCTAATTTATTTCCTCTCTTAAATCTAACAGGTTGAAGGGAAAAGGGCTTCAGTAAACCGTTTGGTATGGGAGCTGGAAAGTGAATTTCAAGTATGTTCTTAGTGAGATTCGGTGTATGGAAGCTGATTTGAAGTCAAATTAAAGAGTTTATTTTGTGAATGCTTCAACAGTGGTTGATAGATTCTTATACTTAAACAGTGGTTGATAGATTCCTCGTGGGCTTCGTTTGTGGAGATTTTAGAGATTACTGGAGTTAATTGTTACTGATCGGGTAAGTGAAATCATATATTTAATTCTGATTTTTGGATTTTTGTCTCCTGCAAGCTTGCATATGCGATTTGAAATTTTTTGGCATTGTCCTTCACATTCATGTTAAAAAATTTAAAATTTGAGTTTACTTATTGTTGTATATGTATTTGCATGTTTGAAATTAGTATTTAACTTGTGAGATAAATACTATGTGGAGGTGTTTTTACTATGTGTTAGGAGAGTAGAGTTGAATGTGAATTGGACACCAAATTTGGCTTGAATATTCAAAATTTTTTTTACAGTAGACGTGTTGCATTGTAGTCAGAATTTGAAATAATTAAAAGTAATGACAACTTAGAACATTTATTTTGGTTTCTTTTGAAGATGCCACTGTTAGTTTTGGAAAATATATGTGAAGAATTTTGGCAAAAAATTGGTATCAGAGCCATGTTAAGAATCTTGGAACAACTAGTTTAGATTGAGCTACTTAAGAATCTGTTGATCATAGAATCAACGTTATCTAAGGACCAGTCACTTCTTAGTGTAGTACTTCCCGACCCTTTTGAAACGAGATCACCGAGAACTTTTCTAATACCTCCTCACGGAGCATCAAGAAAAGTCTGAACTGAGGAAGTCTGGACGATAATAATGTCTGATCTATATCAAATAGATTCTGATGTGGAACAATGTGAAGAAGTTGAAATTCATGAAGAACATGGAAATTTCAAAGTTGATGTTTTCATAGAAGAATCTAAGTTAAAAATGATAGCTTCACAGCATCTAAAACTTAGTGTTGAACAAATCTTCAGGACTTCAGGTGTCTTAACGAAGATAGCAAAATCTTTGATCACTAGGAAAAATCATGTTTATCTTGGTGTTTCAACAAAAGAATTTACTTTGGATATTAAAGATACCACTGGTAGAATTAATATACCACTAATAACAAAAGAAGATATTAAGCTAAAAATGGCTAAAATACCTTCTGACATAAGAAAAAAGATTGATTACATTCACATAGGTGGTGTACAAATCTGTAAAAAGTCTACATTTAGACAAGGAATCATTAGTCCTATTCTATGTGCCTTACTAGATAATAGGATTAATGATCGTGAATACTGTATTCTAGGTACCTGTCAAGGAAATCTTGCTTATGGCAAACTGATATTTACAATTTACCCTAAGTATGGTGTGCCACTCAACACCAAGAATATAAATGAAATCCTCAGTTTTGTTCATAAGTTTGAACAAAGTGACTTGATGAATGGAGACAAACCATTCTCCATCACTTATCTTGTAGGATATGCCTTAACAAATTCTCATTATAGTATGGGATATAGAAAACTGAGAACATAGAACTTGATGATGTATTCTCAGATGTAGCTTGTGTCCAAGACATACCTATCAAATATATAGAACCGCTAAAGTCAGTATGGTCTTTAGACGTTTCTAAAATGAAACCTATGCTTGGAGCAAATCCAACAAGCATGATTAAGAACAATAGATTCATCTGCGGCGAGTCTAGCTCTTCTAAGGAACCCAAAAAGAACCTTATGGAAGAATCTAGAGAAATGCTAAAGAGCATGTCTCAAAGAATTGAAGGTCTAAGAATTGATATTCAAGGACTTCATTAGGATGTCATTCAAAGAACATCCTCACATATATTATGAAGGCAAGCTTTGTAATATTGAAAAACAGTATAGAGTGGTAGCAGAAAAATTTGTTGACTACAAACATAATGCCACTGGATCAGGAATCCAGACGTGTGTCAATATGCTGAACAATGTCAATGAGATCTTAGGATGTAATTTAATCCTTACTGATCACATTGCCCAACAACATGGTCTTACAAATTCCATTACAGACCATGAAGACTTATATAAACCCAGTTTCAAGGAGGGGGTTTTATAAATATCAAAAATCAGCTTGAAGATCAAGCAAAAGAGTTCGATAAATTTATCAAACAAAGCACACATTACCAAGAAGAGGTAATAACAAAACTGCTGAAGATATATGCCATTACTAATTGCTAGAATCGTATATATATATATATGTCACCTAATTTTCATGAGTGTTTGACTAAAGTTAATCTTTTAGATTTTGGTATGTAGAAATGTCAACAATTCCTTTAGATAAGTCATGGATAAACAAACGGGGAAGTGCAATGTATATATACGGCATTAGACAATTCCAAAAGTTTGTTGAGGATAATGCAAATGGAGAGAGTCTTTTTCCTTGCCCATGTGTTCGATGTAGGAACTGGAGGGGAAACATTAGTGTTGACGACATAGGTGTTCATTTGTTAAGCCATAACATTGATACCAATTATGTCACGTGGATACATCATGAAGAGAATATAAACAAGCAGGTGATTGATGTACCTATGACAGAAGTGGTTGAACCTGATGATGCCTTTGAATATCCTAGGATGAGCGACCTAGTTGATGATGTATTCCTCAACATGCAAACTGTGGAGGCTGATGATGGGATAAATGACTTGAATGACATCGTCGAAGAATGTTTTGGCGGTAATCCAGAAGGTGGTCCGGAACTTTCTTGTGAACCTGAGACAGTTATGAACAAGAAGTATCAAAAGTATAGGGAAAAATCGACTGTGCCTTGTACAATGGGTGTCCTAAGGATAAGACCACGTTGTCCACCATTATTGAATTGCAGAATTTCAAGACTCGTTTTAGTTGGAGTGGTAATAGTGTGACGATGTTGTTAAAATGGCTAAAAACCTTATTATCGGATGATTGTAATTTGCCAGATAACTACCCAAACATGAAAAACACAATTAAAGATATGGGGATGGAATGTAAGACAACACATGCATGTGCCAATGGATGCATACTCTATTGGAAAGAATATGAGGGTCTGGTTACTTGTCCAAAATGTGGTTCTGGTAGGTATAAGATTTATGTGGATGACGATGACAACGAGTCTGGCAAGGTATACAGGAAAAAAGCTAAAAATGTTGTAAAGTATTTTCCATTGATTCCAAGGTTGAAATTTTTTTTTAGCATACCGTGGATTGGTGAAGCAATGACTTGGCACAAGGATGCTTGTTCAGATGGGAATTTGATGAGACATCCATGTGATTCAGCACAATGGCTTCAACAAATATGAGATGGCCAGAGTTTGCCTCTAATAGTAGGAATTTGAGACTTGCAATATCGACTGATGGTTTTAACCCACGTGGAAATCTAAGTAATGCTTATAGTTGTTGGCCAGTAATAATAGCACTTTTGAATCTTCCACCTTCTTTATGCATGAAAAAGGAGTTTTGTTTGTTAACCTTGTTAATATCAGGGCCAAAAGCACCCGGAAAGAATATTGATGTTTACCTGGAGCCATTAGTAGAAGAGTTGAAGGAATTGTGGGCAGATGGTGTTTCAACTTGGGATGTGTATACTAAAAGCAATTTTCTGTTGAAAGCAATGTTGTTTTGGGGTATCCATGACTTTCCTGCTTATGGGACTTTGGCTGGTTGTAATGTTCATGGTTATAATGCATGCCTTATTTGTGTTGATGATGTAGAATCTGAACGTCTTTCAAACAGTCGGAAGATATGCTATAGAGGCCATCGACGTTTTTTACCTACAAAACACAAGTTTAGAGATGACAAGGGATTCAACAAAGATGTTGAACATCGTCGTGTTCCACGATGATTATCTGGCGAAGAAGTTGAACGAAGGATAGTGGAAATTTTGGAAGGTAGTTCTACACAAGGTAGGGTTAGTGGTCAAAAGCGCAAGAATATGGTTGATAATGATAACGTCAATGATGAACCAACCAATAACATTGCGCCACCGTGGTCTAGAAGGTCCATTTTATTTGATTTGCCGTATTGGAAGTTTGTTGAGCTACGACATAATCTTGATGCGATGCATACTGAAAAGAATGTCATTGAACACTTATTGATCATATTGTTTAATGTCTCTAAGAAAACAAAGGATGGTAAGAATGCTCGAAAAGATATGGAAGACATGGGAACTCATAAGAGATATTGGTTGAGCCATGACACTGAAACGGGAAAAAATTCAATGCCAAAAGCATCATTTGCCTTGACCAAGAAAGAAAAAAAAGTATTTATGAATACACTAAAAGAGTTGAAATTGCCGAGTGGATTTTCATCCAAGTTGAGTAATTGCGTTCTTGGCAATCCTCTGGAGCTAAGAGGATTGAAGTCACATGACTACCATGTCATTATGCAACATTTACTTCCAGTTTTGCTTAGACATGTTTTTCGTGACAAGAAGGATAAAGATTTAAGAATTGCTATTCAAAGAATTAGCTTATTCTTTAATATCTTATGTGCTAAAGTAATCAACAAAACAGATCTTCAGTTGGCACACAAAGGTGTGATTGAGGCAATTTGTGTCCTTGAAAAGGAGCTTCCGCCTTCATTCTTTGTTATAACTGTGCATTGCATGGCTCATCTAACCGAGGAAGCGATGCTTGGTGGTCCAGTTCGATATCGATGGATGTATCCCTTTGAGCGGTAAATAACTTTTCTAATTTTAGTGCACGTCATCACGTTACTTATTATATTATATACTAATTTATCATTTTATTTATGATTGATAGGTTAATGAAACGATACAAAGACTATGATAAAAAATTCAGATACATAGAAGGATCAATAGCAGAAGCATACCTTGTAGATGAATCTGTTACATACTGCATGGAGTATATGACAAAGCCACGGTTTGGAACTCACAAACACAGTCAAGAGGAGTGGCTTGATGTAGATGATGAGTATGCCGATGAAAAGCCATTGGATAAAGGAAAAAACTATATGCTAAATAATGTACAATTTAAACAAGCTCGAAGATGGGTTTTCAATGCACTTGCTGATTCGAGTGATTGGGAAGAGTAAGATATATAATATTTTAGTTTTTTTTAATAACTAGAAATCTAGAATTATGATAATATGGTAACTTGTGCAGAAAATACAATGAATATTGCATGGAGTTGGCTACACAAAGTAAAAAAAAAGGGTCAAGGAAATTCGTTGAGAAAGCCACTGATTTTTTTCCTTGGTTGTGTAATGAGGTATTTTATAATGTGTATTTATTCATATATATATATATAATTTTTTTTTCAGATTTCAATTCTAAGATGATTTGTTTTACAATGTTCTTGGAGAAGGCTGGGGAAACAAATACCACACTTTGGAGGTTAGCCAATGGTCCACAATTTTTGGCAACTCGATATCCAAAATATTGTGTAAATGGTTTCACATTTGCGACAAGTTCTTCGGATGAATGTTTGGTGACACAAGATAGTGGTGTCTCCATGGATGCCATTGCTCATTTTGTTGCTAGTAAGAAAGATAATAGGCCAAAGGACAAACTAGTCAAATGGTATGGAGTTGTTAGAGACATACTGGTGCTAGTCTACATAGATTTCAAAGAAACAATCTTCTATTGTGATTGGGTCAAAGTGGAAGATAAGAAAAATGCATATAAGGTGGACCCAATTTGGAACCATGAGATGGTAAACTTGTCGAAGCTAAAAGACAAAAGAAAGGTGGAAGAGGATCCATTCATTTTAGCTCAAGAAACAAGTGGGGTATTTTATTCGAAAGATCAATCAAATGACGGGTGGCATGTAGTTCTACATACTCAAAGAGGCTTGAACACTAATGTCGATAAAAAGGAAACTCCCACTGTGTATCAAAGCATCTTGAAAGACAACCCCAACCTGAAGAGCTTACTGGAATTTTAATTGACTATGCTACAATATTTTTTGATGCATTTCTAATGCTATTTTAGTCATCCTCTTTGGTTGAGACCAATTATTTTGTCTTTGTTTCTTATTTTAACTTTTGAGTTGGGAAAGGGAAGCTTTGTAGCTAAGTATTCAGATTGGCTTTCCCAATGCTTTATAAAAATCTATTTGTGATGATATGTTGTGGAAGGAAACTATTTATAAATGTAGTGTATATAGTTGTTTCTTATTTCTTTTTGTTTGATAATGGTTAATATCTATAATGTCATTGATAGAAATGGTTAGTACTCGCGACAATCTCTCCACTAATGATGTCACTACATCTACAAATGATGACAGTGAAGTTAAAAAGACCATAAAGTTCAATGTTCATGGTTTAGCAGTTGGACCTGGTGCTAGAAATTTCAATAAACGCATTGGAAGGCTTGTTGAAACACTTGTGCCCATCAAATTCAAGGGTTGGCACCATGTTACTGACAACTACAAAGAGGATGTGTGGAATGCCCTCAAGGTGAGATTTTACATCATTGATTTTCATAATGTTTTATTTTATTGTCAACTTATATCTCAATGGCTTATTTGTAGCGTGAATACGACATCCCAAATTATGTGAAAAGGAGTGTGCATTTGAAAATGCCAGAATATTTTAGAAGGTTCAAGGCAGATCTTAGGAAGGACTATTTGGATAAGTATCCTACCATTGAGGAACAAGAGAAGCATGTTCCAAATGGTGTAAGAGAGGAGGATTGGAAGGAGTTTGTTCGCTATGAGAGCACCCCTGGAGCGAAGGCAATTAGAGCCAAAAATGCCAAAAACAAAAAGGCTTCAAAGTATGTATGGGGGGGGGGGGGGGTGGCCAAAAGAGTGCTGCAGAAGTGGAGTATGAAATGGTAATTGAGTTTCTAGCTACTAGTACAGTAATAACCATTTAACTATATAGGCTGAGACTAATCTTTCAATTATATAGGTTGAGAAGAACCCTGATGGGGAACCAGTCACATGCACTGATATATGGATTGTTTGTCACACGGGAAAGGATGGAAAACCCACGCATGATGCTGAACTATATATGGTATGTGCCCAATGATGTATTTTATACACAATTCTTAATTTACTTTGTAGTTGTTTGAATATTATTTGTGTCCTGTGTTATTTATTTTTTCATTCTTTTTAAGGAACAAGTTAAAGCAAAAAAGGCCGCCTTGCAAGAATCTTCAACCCAGGGTACCACTGACCTCACTATTGATAATGATCCTCTAAGCCAAGTGTTTGGCCAAGAAGAAAGGGAACGTGTTCATTGTGTTAGAACCACCGTCTCTAAAAGGAAGTATGATGCTTCACTTCCCGCTCGTTCATTGCTTTTGGATAAAACATTGGAAGTAAAAAAATTGAGCCAAAAATATGATAGATTGGAAGAAAATGTTCAATGGATACGAGAGAGACTTGAAAATGGAACTTATGTGAGACCATCAACAAGTGAGGGAACACAAGGAGGGACACAAAGAACTGAAGATACACCTTCCTCCCGTGCACAATCGACAAGGCAACCAGAAAATCCATTACCTCCATCTCCATTACCACCATCTTCTCAAGGTGTTGCGAGGTTTCCTTCTCCAAGCAATCATGTTCCTTCAGTGTTAAGGACTTACAAAGTTTGTGATTGGCATAAGAATGTCATTGCGATAGCGAAAGAGGTTGTTGATCCTATCCATCGATTCTCTTGCGATTGCCATGGATCATTGAACCCTGCAACAGAGATCAGACTTTTCTTATGCTTCAAATATATGACTGAGGTGAAACTTTACAAGAGTGATCCAAAATGAGACATGATGGGGGATTTGGACGTTGGTGATTTCTTCGTATGGTGTAAAAATCATGTGGAACTTGATGATTGATAGTTACAACTACCTTGGTAGTTACAACCTTGAACGATATCCTTGATGCTTGCTATTTTTGTGGACTTGCATGCAATACTGTAGTACTTAGTAGTAATACGTTCATTTTTGTTTTTTGACTTACACACTCCTGGCTGATTTGGTTTTGGTAGTCCCAAATCTATAATTTTAATTTGGATTTGGTAGTCCCAAATATGTAATCTTAGTAGTGTTGTTTTCTTGTTGAATATATATATATACTTACCTATGTTTTTTAAATTTATAACAACCATTTTTTAATTCCGCTAATGGAAATGTTCTTTTTTACATTGCCGGTCCCAAGCCCGGATAAAGGAGGAGGGATGAGGGTATGTTTACCTTTTTCAATTTTTGTGTTAAGTTTCATTATATTTTTTTCATTGTGATATGGTTATCTGGTTCTTATATATATGCAGCAAACTCAGCGGACTGAAACTCAGCAGGTGCTAGTGTGAAAAAGATTCCTCTTTACAAGGTACATATATTTCTTTAGTTTAGTTGTTTATTAAGGTTTTATGTTTGTCTTCTCATCTGATTGATTCCTCTTTTGATGAGGTTACTGGGATTAATCACAGTAAATGCATGTATGTATTCGTTGTTCACAGGTTCGCCTGGAAGACACAGAGTGGTGCATTCCAGAGTGGTCCAATCAGGTATGCACCATGGTTCTCATCATTTCGGTGGTTATTGAAACCATGGTTCTGAACGTCTTTCATCAGCAAAAGCTTGTGCGCTTGCACTGAGTCAGGCAGCTGAGGTTGTTGCCAATGGTGTCTCTGATGTTACAGATGCAGGTAATATCCTTTACTAGTTAACAACAATTATAATTGTATGGATTTGGTATCTGCTTCTTATTTAAGCTCATGAAAGTGTTGGATCTTCTCTTTACATTTTCCAACAGTATCTGAAGCAGGAATCATTATTTTGCCTCAAAAGCAAGATATTGATGAACACTCCCAGAAGGATAATGTGTTCCGCCAGGAAGTGGTTCCTTTAAAGATTTCAAAGAACCATTTTGATTTGAACGATGATTTATTTGATGAACCCCAAGAGGGCTTCAGTTTAGCTGTAAGTTATCTTTGCTCAAAGATACTTATTTTTCGGTTCTCTCCGTTCAACCTATTGAATGTTATTCAATGCTCTTCAGTTGTCAACATTTTCAACAATGTGGATGGCACTTTTTGAGTGGATAAGTAATGGAAGTTCTGTGATGGTTGTTGGTCCATGCGGTGTCATCTTTATCTAAAATTTTCAAACTTTAAGCTTAAGCGCCCTCATTGAGGATCTAGGTATGTTTCAATTTATACTATGATTGTATATAGATTGCCAAAGTATTTATACTTGTGTTTTACATAGATTTATACTGCTTGGGTTTTAGCCCAGTTCTTAATTAGCTTGTCAAGGTTATAAATTCTAAACAATAATATCTTGTTTTTTCTCAAGAGAACTTAGAATCGATATTTATTACAGGTGCTGACAAATGCTCTTAACGAGGTGGGAACTGATTTTTTACAGAGCTCACATGTTGTCCTGATTGTGCTCTTATTGTTGCTGACGCTGGACAGATGTGAATTTATCTTTGCCTTCTATGTTACTGATTAGGCGAGTAAGATAGTAGGAGACAATAAAAAATGGTGCAAATTTTCAGTTTCATTCATTTGATTTTTAGCTGACCAGATGACTACTTAGCGAACTTTATTTTCCCATTGTTCTCCCTTTTTTTTTTGGAAAGCGAGCGGGGGTTATTTAGGATCCCCAAACCTGAAAAAATAAGTTGAAGTTACATCCGTAAATAAACTTTCTCTGATTTATCTTCATGTACAAGATCTTTCAAATCTTGCGCAAACGAACTCAGTGTAACTTCCAAATATTTCGAGCTTGGGTGTAGGCTTGCAAGTCTGTCCGCGACTCTATTTGCTTCTCTGTACTCGTGCATTATAGTAAATTCTTCTAGCGCTACCAGCATTCTCCTGATCTTATTGATAATATGTCTTAGGTTCCACGTAGTCTGCCAAACATTGATCAGGTAATCACGCACTAATATAGAATCAGTGCTAATTACTAGCTTTCTAATGCATCTTGAGCTGGCTAGTTGTAACCCCACCCCAACTCCTTGTAGTTCATGCTTGAGTATTGTCTGGCCTGCACTCGAACCAGCACAAGCAGCCACAATGTCTCCTTGATCATCCCTAATTACAACGCCATAACCCCCTGTGAGGTTTCTTAATGAACCATCAGAGTTGAGTTTATACCAACCAGTAGGAGGCTTCTTCCAAGAGCACACAATTGGGGTCCGAGTCCTGAACTGTGGTTCAAGTTTCCATCTCCCGAAGAGTTGTCTGTTGGCTGCATTGTCTTCAATGACTAGCTCATCAGCAGTAAACTTCAGCCTTATGTCACTGTAAATGCGCTTGACTAGATCAATACTTAAGCATTGTTGCTGTTGGTATAGTCTAGTGTTTCTTTCGGTCCATATGTAGTAGATAGTGGCATTCAGTGCGACCTTCTTCAACTGTGCATTGCAATTGTTACCTCTAAAATTGCTAGCGCACCATCTGATTTCTTCTTCCCATCCTGTAATCTGCCTAGAGTAGCTCATAAAATGCAGCATTCTACCCCAAACAAATCGAGAGTATGTGCATGCAAAGAAAAGGTGACTTTCAGTCTCGCTTTGCCCCATTTCTTGAGTTTGCTTAGTGTCTTTAAGGCACCATGACATAGGATCCAAGTTATGAAGAAATGCCTAGGAATACACCCTTTAAACCAGACTATATGAGGCCATTCCACTTGTCTGTTATGCTTCCTGATTGTTGCATAGGTTGACTTCAAGTGGAACTGTCCATTGTTCTCCCTTTAGCAAGTTTTGCATTCTAGTCACCGGATTATATATCTTTTGCAGACTAATTTGGGTTTCCTTAAGGTAATGGTGGCCAAATCACAAGCTGATGTGTTGCATATACACCTGAAAAGTATGGGTGAAGGACTCTTGAATTGGAAAGATGAAGCAAAGACCCATTTCAAAGCAAAGGTTTGTATTTTCTATTAGACTTGTACTTGGTTTTCCAGTTTTGACATTATTTTTATAAATGAGACTCTTTTCTTACTCCAAAACATTTTCTTTGTTGGACACCTTATCTTTGTTTATCATAAGCTATTGCAAGAGCGTTGAATAAATTCAAAGATCGTCTTTCATGGCAGCAAACTCTACAATGGCAGCAGAAAATGGAACACAAGCTGAACAATGATTGTTTATAGTATGAATTTCAGTACTTAAATCTGATTTCATAATACCAGAAAACATGGCATGATTAAGGATAGGACCGTTAATTTGTGAACCAATAGCCACACACTTTGTTGTATGTCATTTTGTCTTTTTGGTATATAATGTGCTTATTTGTATGCTTTCTTGCGCTAGGTATTTTTCATTTGTTTTGGCACATAACTCTTTCAGGTAGTTCCAGTCAAGCGGATCTATCAAAGTGTATCAACAGTCTTGAGAACTTGCTTGATTCAAAGGTCAGGTTTTGTGATTACTACTTCGTACCGTGGTTTATGTGCACCTCCCATATCTATATTATTTCTTTCTTAAATAATTACAATGAAGCATACTTAGATTAGTTATTCTGTATAGGTAAAAGGATATACCTGATTGATTAACGTCTTTTTCTCCATATGTGTAATTCCAAGGTTCCATTTTACGGTTCCATTTGAATGCAATTCCAAGGTTCCATTTTACGGTTGATTTTGTATTTATCTAGCATGTAGTTTGTGGAATCCTATTCGTGCCGGAGGACTGATTTTGCAGGTGTGGGGCTGTGATTTTAGTAAGGACTGATTTTGCAGGTGTGGGGCTGTGATTTTGCTGCAGCAGCAAAAAAAATGTAATTTTTTTTTTCGATTATATTAATTTGCAACGGTTTCAAACCCTCGCAACAAACCAGATTTCTTTCTTTTTATGAATTTTGTTTTGACTGGCAACGGCTTACAACCGTGGTCCTTCATGCATGCAACGACTTAAAACCGTGGTCCTTCATGCTTGCAACGGCTGTGAGACCAAAGAAATTCAAAATAATTGATATATGTTGCCACGGTTACGGAACGTGGAGCATCTAGCCATGCCGGGTAGCCGTGGTTAAACCGTGGCTAAATGCAGAAAATAATCAAGCGTCCTCGAACATAAAACCGTTGCTAATAAGTGTTGCCACGGTTTATAGCCGTCAATGGTGATTTGGCGACGCCTCAAATGGCCAGGCCTCTAAGCCGTGACAATAGGTTACCCCCATGGTCCCAAACCGTTGCGGATGGGTATTTTTGGTGTAGTGTCTTTGAGTGTCTCTACGGGGGTTAGCTCCTTCTTCTAAGTGAATCCTATGGGAACATATTAAGGGGCTAATACCTTTGATGTCAGCTATAGTCCAACCTAATGCATATTTGTGCTCACGTAACATATTAATCAATTCTTCTTCTTGTGAGCTATCAAGCACGGAAAAAATAATAACAGGAAATGTATCACCTGGCCTGAGGAATGCATGTTTAAGTCCCTCAGGCAGTGAAGCTAGGTCAACTTTCGGAGTTTCCACGGTGGATGGTTGTGGTTTCTGTCTTTCCTTTGGCAACTCGCCAAAGCATGGTTGCCATTGTCATCCTCTTTTATCCCTTAACCCTGAAACAACAGAAATATCAAAAGCATTGTCAGGATAAAGTGAATTCTCAGAATCAGAATTTGAAAGGATGTACTCTAAGGTTTCAGAATCTGCGCTCAGGAGCGCCTCCTCTGATATCAGCGTGTCTATCATGTAGGTATGACGACACTCATCATCATCACGTGGCTGCTTGCTAATATTGAATATGTTGACCTCCAGAGTCATGTTCCCAAAAGACAGCTTCATTAGACCATTCCTGCAATTGATAAGAGCATTAGCTGTGGCAAGAAAAGGTCTACCTAAAATAATCGGAACTGTAGACTCCATATTAACCGCAGAATGAGTATCTAAAATAAGAAAGTCGACGGGATAGTAAAACTTATCAATCTGCAGCAAGACATCCTCGACTATTCCTCTTGGCTTCTTAACCGATCTATTGGCCAATTGTAGTACCATGGAAGTGGGTTTAATCTCTCCTAGACCTAGTCGCAAGTAAATAGAATATGGCATCAGATTTACACTTGCCCCTAAATCCAACAAGGCTTGGCTGAACTCATGAGTCCCAATCTTGCAGGTGACTGTAGGACACCCTGGATCTTTGTACTTGGGTGGTGTCTTATCCTCAATCACCGCACTTACCTGTTCTGTAAAAAAGACAGTCTTCTTGACATGATGTTTCCTCTTGATGTTACATAGATCCTTGATGACCCTCGCATAAATTGGTATCTGTTTAATCACATGCAACAAAGGTAAGTTAATTTTAACATGTTTCAAGTGTTCTAGAATATCACCGTGCATTTTCGATTTCTTTCCAGTAGGTCGTAGTGTTTGAGGAAAAGGGACAGGAACTGGAATGTTCTTGTTGGGCTCATCCTCATGGATGCTCTCCTTTTCACTTGGGGAGGTGCCTATAGTCGTGGACGAGCTTGATCTATCTGAAATCTTACCACTCCGAGTAGTGATGGCATTAACCTCTTTGACATTCCGAGAGTTTGAAGTAGAGGTTTGTGCCATAAGTTGGCCCTTTGGATTTGCTTGAGTCTGTGACGGAAATTGGCCCTGCTCTTGTACTGTTAATGAACTTGTCACCTTGGTTATCTGACTTTTGATCTCCTTGTTCTCTTCTGCCAACTGTGTCAATGCAACCTCAAAATTTTTATTAGTTTTACCTTGTGCCTCTATAAATGCATGTAATGTGTGTGATAAGGAACTTCTGTTAGATTGCGCATTGTATGGAGGTGCAGGGTATGACCTAGGTGGTTGTGCCTGTGAGTGTGTAGGTTGGTCTACTTCGAACCTCCAACCTAAGTTAGGGTGATCTCTACAGCCAGAATTGTAAGTGTTAGAGAATGGTGAGTAAGGCTTCTTGTACATCCCTAAGGCGTTACATTGTTCCTCATAAACCCCTCTCATCTCAGTCAAGGTCGGGCAATCCTGTGCTAAGTGTTCAACTCCCCCGCATATAAAACAGGCATCCTGTAGCTCAACTCTGGCAACAGTATATGTGGGCCTACCATCTTTGGCCTTAAGTGCCACTAACTCCCTAGTCACTCTATCCAATTGGGTTCTAAGGCTGTCCTCTTCCCTAAGTTGCTAGACTCCAGCTGGGCGTGTTCTATCCATGCTCTCAGTAGCACTTGGACTAGTCCAAGTATGAGCCTTTTCAGCCAAGTCATTCAGGTACTCAATGGCTTCGTCAGGGTCCTTACGCAAAAACTCTCCATTACACATCATCTCAACGAACTGACGCTCTCTATTGGTAAGTCCCTCATAAAAATAACTGACTAGGCTCCAATTCTCATACCCATAGCGTGGGCATGTATTCAAGAGATCCTTGAACCCCTTCCATGCTTGATATAATGTCTCACTATTCTTTTGGGTAAAGGTAGAAATCGGTCTCTTTAGACCGTTGGTTTTGTGCTGAGGAAAATATTTATTAAAAAATGCTTGGGTCATCTCCTCTCACGAACCTATAGACCTTGGTCGCAAAGAGTATAGCCAACTCTTCGCTTTTTCCTTAAGGGAGAAAGGAAAAAATCTTAGTCTAACCGAGTCTACAGCTTCAACTTTGTTGTGGAAAGTAGCCACAACTTCCTCGAATTCCTTAATGTGAACATAAGGATTCTCACTCTCTAGGCCATGAAAAGTGGGTAATAATTGTATCATACCCGGCTTAAAATCTAGCGGTGTATTTGGTGCAAACATGATACATGATGGAGTAGCAATGCGCGTGGGGTGAAGATAGTCCTTTAGCGATCGAACATGGTCATCTTCGTGATTACTTATGGTGTTAGAATTAGAAGTAGGACTTAATTTTGGTCTCAATGTAAATTTGTGAGTGTTCTAAAGTTGGGACCCTAATTAGTCTCCCTAAGTGGTCTCTATTCCAACTCACACTCCCCCAATGTCTTTTTTTTGTTTTTTGCAATTTTTTTCAAGAAATAATAAAAAATAATAATAAATAAAAATAAACTGGATCTAAAACCTAAAAATAAAATAAAACAATGAGCAAGAAAGATAATACCCGAAACCTCCCTTGTAGAATGACGCTTGTTCCTCGGCAACAACGCCAAAATTTGATTACGCCCAAACAGTACATGCGGTCAATTGCAGTAAAGATTGGGGTGTCGATCCCATGAGGAAAAACGATCTACAAAACAAGGTCAAGGAAGAAGAATTACGCGAAACTAAATTTAAGAAATTCTAGCAATTTTAAAATATGAAATTGAATTTAGTTTAATAAAAATCAAGTTTAGAAAAGTCACAAGGTTCCAAGAATCCCTCCTAGATTTCACACGCCAACTAGTATTGATTCGCTATGATGACTCAATTACGTGTTTCACATCCCAAACAACATAATCGAAAAAATAGTCTTTAATGCACCAATATATTATAATGTAAATGGATTTTAGATTTCACTTTTTCTAGAAAGCACAAAGGTTGGTCATATATGATATCATAAATTTACGATATATCCGGAGACAATAACATAATAAAAGACAATCACAGATAACTAACTTACCAGAATCAATTGGTTTTTTAAAATTCCACAAATAAGAAAAGCATGACTAGACTTATATGGAGAAGAAAAAAGATAACCACCGGAATAATAATCTACAAAGAAGTTGATGAAATCTTTGTCACTAAAATAACATAAACTCTTATATTAAATAAAAATGAAAATCATAAACACCATTATTCATCGTGAAAGAATAAAGCGAATCAAATACAATTTAAGTGCGTTACATCTAGGAGTTCATCTCTTCGCCTTGCGTGGAGTTTAGTGACACATGGTGAAGGTGATGACAACAACAGCGGTGTGGAGCTTCATCTGCATGGCAATGCGTGGTGGATTAGCAATGCACACCCTGTTGGACAATGTTTACTGCTGTTCTGGACAGCGTTTCCTGCTGCTATTGCGTCCTGCGTATCCTCCTGTTCTGCTGCTGCGTTTCGGCTCTTATTGTTGTATTCCCCGTCGTCCTGCGTTGCCTCTTCTGCTGTTTTTTTCCTTTTGTTTCCCTGCTGTGTGCTGCCCTATTTGTGTTAAAAAAAACTAAACTCTTTTGGAAACCCAATTGTAAACCCAATAGAATTTGGAAATCAAGGGCTGTTGCGTTATCTCCTATTGTTGTATTTGTGGTAAAAGGAAACACAATACAAATTGCAAACAAAGAGGTCCCACCCCTTGAAAGGTGGGTTTGGCTATTTTCATCCATATTACTTCTTTGTTCCACCAAAGCTCAAAACTAATTTCCTTTATTTTTTCTTTGGTTCTTTAAATCTTTGGCTTGAGTGTCTCCCGCTCCACTTCGTCAATTTGTCTATGAATTTCCAAATTTGCCACGCTAATGCACTTTTGTCATTTAAACTCCAAATCCTACAAAAATACAAAAATAAAATAATTAGACTAAAATACACTATTTGAAACGCTAACAAATATAAATTAGGAGGTATATTATGTAATAATTATGTGAACATCAACAATACCTTTCTCGGCGCCCGTATTGCCAGTGAAAATTATATCCGTTAGTGCAACATTTTTCTGGCGGATATAGGTTTTCCTGCACTGGGAGTATGCCTTTAGTATCATATATCATTCGCCAGAATTGCTCTTAACTTCATATTGGTTGACTATTACTATTACTCTAACATCCACCCACCCTACTCACTCTCCTAGGTCCACCAAATGAGTTAAACAAGAAACGGGAAACAAATATTCAGAGACACAACCAAACCTACTCTCCTTAAGGTTCGTTTCTTGCTTATTTCTTTTCAATTTTCTACTAAATTTGCAAGAATGATTATGATAGAACAGAATGTTAATGGGTATTTTTTTGTCTTTATGCCCGTTTGAATGATTTCATAATATGACCTCTCCATTTCAATTACTCATTCTTTGCATTGGTTGATTTCTTGTTATTATAATTTTACTCAATTTTTTTGTTGCTTTGATAGTGAGAAAATCACTGGAGAATGCTCATGAGCCAAGTTTTGTGTGCAAAATCGTTGTGGCTGTGAACCTAATTTAAGTTTTTAAACATAAGCTTGCACTAGAAAATTGAACATGTGTTGGCGAATAAAAGGGAGGAAGCAAATCAAACAATGAAGAAAATTGGAGCATACACTCAAAATATAAACAGGACAAAAAAAAGCCATCTCCAAGTTAGATTCTATTGGATTCAATCACTATATAATGAAAAAAAAAACCATGAATACTATTCTATTTGATTCCATCTTCAAGAGCTTAGTATTTGTTTTGACGAGGTGAATACGGAGTTAATTGTGTATCACATGCTTAAATCCAAGTAATTCCTTTTTAGCATTGACAATCAGAAGTTGATCCGCCTTGCTCAATTTTATCCAATGGATTTCTCAGATATTGATTTGATGGTACTTCGAGATCAAATGAAACTTATATCATAGATGTGCGATTGAATAGTAAAATTTCAAATGTAATTGGTATAGGTGGTGTTGCCAAGAAGATGGTTGAAACACAAAAAATGTCGTATATTCTATGGTTTATTTGCTCATCACGTTATTATTGATTTTACATGTTGATACTCCTACAGTTGAGAGGGTTTTAGCTATGCATATTGCAAAAAGTCGTCTAAAGAATTGAATAGGAAATGAATGGATGAATGATTGCTTGGTGACATATATCGAAAATGATGTTTTGGATAACATTGAAAATGAAGCCATCATTCCACAATTATACAACATGAGATCGCGACATGAAAATTTGTAAAAATGCAGTTAAATGATTTTTTGAATGGTTAGGACTAGAATTCTTCACATGGTTAGAAAAATTAGTATGTATTTTGAATGGTTCTTATAAGATATTTGAAAAAGGGTTATTTAAATTTATCGCACCTCTCCCATTTTTTGTGACTATTACAATAACTTGTTTTACAGATAAAAAAAAAGTAAATTATGGTATTTAAATTTATCACAAAAAATTAGATATTTGAAAAAGGGTTAGTTTAGCATTATTGACAAATATTACTTTGTCATCCCCCTCCCCCTAGAGTGAAATCTTGGGTTCGCCACTGCTTCCATAATCTCTCCAAGAATTCATTGCTATTTCCTCACTTTGCTATTTAGCTATCTCAATCTACTCGACATCAACATTTGTATTGCTCTCTTTTACAAGGATTTAGAAGGTCCAAGTATAATGTTCTCTTGTCAATTTTATTTTGTGCAATAAAAATTGGGATGCAAAATATTTTAAATAAGGTTTGTTGTCATTTTATTTTCTTCCAATCCATATTAGTTTGAATAACATTGTAATGATATTCATTTATCGTTTTACATTTTTTCTTGGTCATTTTTTTTTTCAACCCATGTTTTACTAGAATCGCCCCAAAATAAAAAATAAAAAAAATGCATTTTTATCTTATTTTAAAAGTTTTTTTTATTAATTTTTTTATAAAACACCCCAAACTAACTCCTATAACTAAATAAATCTCTAACAAAGAAAACACCCCAATAATTTAAAATACGGAACAGGGGAAACCCCATTACTGTGTTTTAACTTTTAACTAGCATTCCTCTCACCCTTTTCTATGAATTTCTTGTGTTGCTTGTGATTTTTTTTATTTGGTTTGTGATTGATATGCTTGTACTGTATATTATGTTTTTGTGAAAAATTACTATCTTGTCGAAATGACTAATTTGTCAATTCAATATTTTCAAAATGATTTGCCCTAGTCTTTTTTCTTATTATCTAAATGGCTAGCTCTACTTTTTTTTTTTCTTTAATGAAATGAATGAAGTAATTTAATTTGGCATCGGCAAAAAATTTAGCCCTAATCATTTTTCGATGCCTGAAATGATCAATCTGGGTCATTGGAGATGAAAGAAGGAGACAAAGTAGAGATCGTTAAATATGCATGAAAGCAAGAGACTGTAGAATCCTAAATCATAGGAGAGGGAAGGCGTCACGAGGAGAGAAACGCGAGAAGTTTAGGTTTTCAGTCGTAAGTTGTTGAACTAACGGTTTGGTTTTAGTTGAGGCTTGGATTTGAAGTCAATGAAAAGGGGAATATTTAGTTTAGTTTGGGGTGTGGTTTGGGTGATTTTAGAAAACACAAACTCAAATATGGGTTTTTAGTAAAACATGAGGTGAAAATGAGTTCTGTAATGATTCGATCCACATGGTACAATATTGTCCCTTTTTTCTTTTATTTAAGCATTCTTACGTCTAATCTTTCGTGGTTGTTTGCAATTTTCAGTTAGTATTTCTAATTTTCATTGAGTTTTTTGGTTTACACTTTTTTGTATATACATATTATTGTTCTTTATATGCTTAGATAGTTGTTATATGGTTAAAATAACATTTATATTTCTTTTGTAATTTTCTTTTTATGCTGATATTATCCTATTTCTATTTATGCTTAGATAGTTTATGATGTTTTCCCATTTTTTTCTTCCATATTATGCTCTTTGATTTTTGATGCGTCCAAATCTTGTCCTCCTAAAACTTTGACCTGCAAAACAAATGTTAGACTGCCAAATACCACATTTTTGGTTGTCGAAGGCACTCCGATGCTTAAGTCAATGACTGTTTAAATAAGGAAATAAATCTGGACAAAACTCAGTTAAAGTTGCATATCTTTGTCGAATGTTCACTTTACCTTTTATAATGGTCGCAGTTAATTCTCTACGTGACTTAAGCATTTGAGGAGCAACGGAAGGAGATGTTTCTCGTAATAGTCTCCTCCTTTATGGAGATGCATCTCTAGAGGCGTAACTTCCTCCACGACTATTTTTTATACAACGTTCCACTTTTTTATGATAGAGCTCGTGTCGGGCCTGGATTTGGGCTTTTATGGTTGGTTTTAACCTTCTTGGGTTTTACAAGCTGGCCCAACAGAAGGGGCGCCAAATCCTTGTGATGGAAGTTTTCTGCCATGTGTACAGATGCGATGTCGATCTATTTTGATGTATCATCAGCTACTCCCCCCTTAGTTAGTGGGTATGCTGACATGGCCACTAACTTCGTGACGGTTTGTCTTTCAATTCCATCATTATCTTATATTTAATGTTGTCAACAACTGTTTGTGGGTTGGTATCTCGATAACCTGCTGGCCCATTCGTTTTTTCACACATTTTTGGGATTTCATATAGCTATCATATCTCGCACGCTGTCCCATGAACAGTCCATTCGTTGTTTGGCTCTATAAAAGGGACGTGACGAGTTTGTTTTCCCTCTTTACGCTATCTTTGAAATTAGGGCATTTTTTCCTTCATTCGTCTTCTTCATTCTCTTTGCTTCTCAATTCTTTAATGATGTCTGTTGGCGATAAATTGAGCGATAAGCTGCTAGCTACTTGTGAGGCTTATTTTTCTCCCAAGAAAGCTTCTCAAGCGTAGTTGGATAACCTTGGTTTTGACTACAATTTGCCACCCAACCTTGAGATTGTTTTGACAGTTTTTGCTGTCAGGCCTCGATTTTTAAACAACCTAAATTAATAGATTGTCCAAAAATTATGGCATGATAGGAACAATTTAAATGGTATAGTCATGAGGTAATAATTTTTTTTTATTGAACTTTCTTAAAATTCTTCCTCAAAAAATGAGGTCCACAATCATCATACCTGAGCCACAAAGTATATCATTAAAATGAATTACATTAATCAATCCCCAAGTAAATCTCTGACTCAAAATCTGAGAATTAATAACTAATCCCTACATCTGATTACCTAGGAAAAACAATAAAATCATGGTCTAACAAAAGATGTCAAATCCTCAGCTATCGCCACGCAGCTAGAACCACCTTCATGCTCCAACTAACTTTGACAAGTCTTTGGGGCTGCGCTCATTATGAATGCACCCAAATTTGCAAAAAATACAAAATTCGGGTCAGTATATTTAATACTGGTGTGAGGAAACTTAGAAATTAAGTCACAACTATACAATTAAATATCCTTAAAAGGAATATGCATTTCACCTTAAGGAAGATAGGTAGTTCTTATTCGAGAATCGAATGAGCTGTTAGTTTCTTTCTTCAAGGCTATCCTAATACATACTAAAATAACCCATGCACATTTTCATATTATGATAAATTCAAAGTTTTCTTTATTTCACTAATGTTTAGTTTCTTTTCCACGCCTGTGCTGAACACATCTCACCCAAGTGTGCATTCCTTGCCATCGAAGCCACTCGAAGCATACATGACCCAAGTGGGGTGTCACATCTAGTGTCATGCCATCTCACCTGAAGTTCGATACATGACACGTATTTTCTAAATACTACACGTACTACCGAATTCACATGGAACCACGTACCCGATATGCAAGCAAGTCTGCATACCCAAAATTTACATCACACGTATACAAACAAGTATGTATACTAAAATAATATATATATATATATATATATTTTTTTTTTGAAGTTGTGGAAAATAGCATTACTATATATTTATTTACATGTCTAATGCTTATCAAGTTTCTGAAATTTAAACCATTGTTTTTTCCCAAATCAAGTAACGATAACATCATGGTCTCATTTCGAGAACCATACACCATCCATAATTTATTTTGAATAAATAAACTAAATTATGGGTTAGGAACTCCTTATTTTAGATAATGTGGTATTAAGTCATAAGTATCGTAAAGACATGATTGTTTTTTTTTTTTTTTTTTGGAAAGCGAGTTGGGTTTTAAGGACCCCAAAACCTTTATACAAATGAAACAAAAGCAAAAACAAAAAGAAAAAAAGAAACAAACTCTCACAAGAAAGAGAATTCTAGTGAGAGTGAACATGGTTACTAGGCCTATAGAAATCTTCAACTAGCATCGGCCAAAGAAGAAACCTCTTGTTTTTTATCCCTGTCTCCTTTGTTAAGGAGGAAATGATTCAACCTTTGTACTTTTTGTTTGCTTTCTAAGCCCTAGAGGATCTTCGAGGGCAGAGACTAAAATCTTTAGTGCAAGATTTTGAAAACAAATCGCTTGCAACCTCTTCACTAGAAGGATCTTGCTCATGTTCCTCGTTACTACTCTGCTCATCTGTTGTGGTGTTCTCTTTGTCCTGAGTCGGTGTGTGTTCACTTGCCTCCACATTAGCACTACGCTCAAGCATTGGGTTGATAAGAATCAATGGTTGTGGACTCGGCGGTATGGCAACACTCTGGTTATCATGTATGTTATGCTCTGCCACATTGGCAGCCTCTATACTGGTCACATTCCCTACTTTTCCTGTGATAGGCCCTGGACTCCCCTCTAAACTGGGTGGAGTCTTCGACTTGAATGTATGTCTACCCTTGGCGATCGTCCAACCATCGGAGTTTTGTCTTTCTAGTGGTTGGGTCCTACCCGTAGCTTGCCATACCATATGGCCTGGAGTATTAATTTCTTTGCTCTTTGAACACTGCTGTTTTGTATGGCCAAAAACTGCATTTAACAGGAATCCATGCATACTCAACTTCAACTATTTTTTTCTTATCTCCATTGATAACCACAGGGATGTCTTTGGGTAATTGGTTGTTTACATCCACCTCCACACACACCCTCGCATACACTAATCTTGTCCTTTCTTCAGTAGCTTTGTCAAGCATGATAGGCACTCCAATAAAACTAGCAATCCTTTGAATACCCTCTGGATTCCATAGGAATAAAGGAATTTTCTTCAGTGTAACCCAAATAGGTATCGAGGTAAGCACATCGGCATCCTCGTCCATAGAAGGTGACCAGGCCCTGAGGATGCACAACTTGCTTGCAATATGCAGAGGTCCCATTTCCTATACCTTACTTCTATCTTCTTCCTTCTTGAATTTGAATACAAAATTCTTATCTCCGTGTATGCTCATATCAAAATCTCGAATTCCCCACGTCCTTATCAGCCACTCTTTGACATAACCATATGCCAAGCGCTTGCTCACAAAGCTGCCAATAACCAACCTTTCACATTCTTCTATCCTATTCGCAAAGTCAGCAGTTTGCACTTGTACTATTTTCCTTCCTTCAACAGTAGCTGGAGGTTCATACCTAAGTTTTGTAGAGCCTGTATGCTTGCTTTGCTTAATCTTTGATGCCCAACTCATCTTCGCTGGTGCAACGGCAGGGTTTGTTGCCATTTCTTCTTGAATTTTGCTAGGGCCAGAGGATGTAACACTGGTTGGCATTGTACATTCATCTGCTTTATGCAGAACCTCTTCATTCCTTTGCGCTCCAGCCTGCTTTTGACTGGCTGACACCCTTGCAGTTAGCATTGCCCAGTTTTTGGGGTTTATCATCATTTCCAGTCCTTCTGCACCTAGTTTATCTCCATTTTTGACAGCCACTTGATATTCATGTGTGAGTAATTGTAGCAATCCATCGCCATGAATGTTGTACTTCTCCTCAAAAGCCATGAACACCTCCTGTCCAAACACGTTCACACTGACGGTGTCTCCACCATTTGTTCATGTCATTCCATAGACCGGAGATGAGGTATCAGATTACGAGATCCACAACAGATGTTCAGCTGCTCTGAAAAGAACTCGATGCTCTGTGCGAGAGAAAGCCTGTCTCAAATCTGAACGAGAGCCACCAGATCTGTTTGCAAAGAGCAAGAGGAGAAATCAGATCAGATCTGTCTTCCCTCTCCCTCTCCCTCGACGAGTCTAGCTGCGACGAGCACCTCCTCAGATTTGCGACGAGCCCCTCCCTGCTCCCAGCAACGAGCACCTCCTCAGATTTGCGACGAGCCCCTCAGGTCAGATCTGCGACGAGCCCCTCAGATCTGCGACGAGCTGCTCCCTGCTCCCTAAGATCTAGCTTTGCCCACTCATAGATCTGCGACGAGCTGCTCCCTGCTCCCTCAGATCAAGCTCTGCCCCGCAATCTGTTGTTCCTGTCCAGGCAAAGCTTTCTATGCCCCTCATCCCACCATTTCACCCTCATATGCCTAAGCCTTTACAACCTGCTTTTGCTCAGATTGATCACTGCTACTGTGGAAAGGTGTAGCAAACACGCGTTCCATGATTGTTCACTTTCCTTGGGTATCCCTACTATAAAATGTAACATCGTAAAAAAAAAAGTATATATATTCTTAAATATAGTGAACACAAAATTTAACTTTATCCTTAACAACTACTACATTTAAACACAAGGCTATCAACATAGCTTGACAAAATAGTACCAGATACATCTAGCCAATAGTATAAGCATCATAACTTGTAAAGTCAGTAAATGATTGCATATTGTGGTAAAATAGCTCTATGTGGATGCTCTATTGATCAATTTAGTGAAATAGAATGTACTTTACACTTACCAACTACATGTGGGATTAAATGGTCCCGAAGATGGTATGTATAAAGATAGTATCTTGCAAAAACAAATGTGACATCAATAAAGAGTTGGGATCTCAATTCTCAGGAAAGAGACAGCTGAAAAGTTTTATTGAAAAGGATTAAACCTACAAAGTTTCAAGCTCTAGAGATTTTTTTTTATGAAAACAATGAACTGCATGTGAAATGGTTTCAAGACAACAATCACAGTCAAATCCATTAACTCGTAAGCAATTCCAATCAAAACCCTTTCCAAGTTGCAATTGCAACAGCCAACAAATGACCTTCAACTGTAGTATATAATAATTTTCCATAAAAAGATGGCATACAATGAAAAGGTAGTTTGCATACTCAAACGAAAATATTAAATAGAGAGGTCGAACAAGAAGAAGAAAATAAATAAATAATGATAATAAAGTTTCCACTCAC
This sequence comes from Berberis vulgaris, assembly GCA_963556465.1. Lineage (NCBI taxonomy): Eukaryota > Viridiplantae > Streptophyta > Magnoliopsida > Ranunculales > Berberidaceae > Berberis > Berberis vulgaris. Next base: position 56,204,205 of record OY747132.1, read on the forward strand.
TGTTTTGTCGAAAATCACAAAGTTGAAGCAAACTTTTCCTCTTCGCCTCCTTTTCTTTTACGTTAATTTTTTTTCTTTGTTTGTGTATCCAAAGAGAGAAGGGGGGTAGATTTCTTTTAAAAGAGTTTTTAATTAGGGTTTTACTAGCTTTAGCTAAACACGCCCACCACTCCTCTTTTACCCACCATCAACCTAAACCTAGGTCCCATATTCATATCATAGAGTATTTACATATTTGTAAATATTGCCAATTAATAAATCTTACCAATAAATAAATATTACTAATTACTAAACTAGTAACATTATATTGGCAAGTAATTTGGTGGGTATTACAATATACACACCTTAAAAGAATCTTGTCCCAAGATTCGGAAGGTAATGGAGTTATGTTAATTTTTTTTATGTAAAATAAAACTTGGCAAACGAAATAAGATTTGAAAAAATACATTTTCAGATGAGAACTTATTCAAATCTTATACTCATAGAAAATTTTCACATCATGCAAAACCATGCAACAAACATGCATAGACACGAGGTTGCTTCATGTGTATATTCATAATATTTTAATAAGAAGACAAAAATAATGAATTGAAACACTTTATATACAAAAATATTTATTAACACTGCACCACAGTTAGCTATTAATAGCAATTGATGATAGCGTTTTTTAAGTTTATACTATAAAAGCCCAAATTCTAATGACATCACAGTTTTAAAACGCTATTTAAATCAGGCGGGTTTTTTGGTGCTTGCCAAAAATTTCGCTTAGCATGCATCCCTCTCCTCCCTCGCACTCGCCCAAATACTCCTATTTCAAACCAAAAGCTATCGAGAGACAGTTCAGGGAGAAAAAGAGATGGAGGGAGAGAGATATATCCAGAGAGAGAGAGAGGGAGACAAATCGAGATACAGAAAGAGATCGAGGGAGACGACACAGGGAAAGGGAGGGCGCAGGGAGAAAGAAGTTGAAGAAATAAGAGAAGAAGAAGAAGAAATAAAAAATAAAGAAGAAGCAAAGAAGCATACGGGTCACAGGTGGATCTGGATTAGCCGTCCCTTCCCTCCCCAAGCTTTCTATTGCTCCCTCAAATTTTGATCTCTTTCTCTGTCTGTATCTAATGAGAAGGAGAAAGGAATGTCGCCTGACAGCTCAAAGCGCAGGTGGTCGAAGAGTAAAGCTCAATCTCTTCGTGGAACCCTCTGGTAATCACTCTATTTCCTTCATTATTCTCGCCTCTATTCAATTTCTAGGGTTTTAGATTGTTTTGTTTTGCTTCTTCTTCAATTTGATTCCTTCGTCACAGTTCAGTTGTTGATATTTAGATTAGCAAGTATGTTTTGATTGGAAGAGTTTCCCTGACCTCTTTAGGTTTTCTTCAACTTGTCAGGGTTTTGTTTTTGCTTAGTTTACATTTTTTTTTTGTTCAGTGTGGTCTGATGGTTTCAATTGTAATAGGTTTGTACAACATTGGGGATCAATGATACTGATTTGGTGTGACGAGTTGAAGTTAGGGTTCTATGTTTTACTGTGATATTTATTCCCAACGTTGGTCAATGATATTGGTTTGTAATCGTGTCATTGGAGCTCCAATTGTTCTATAAAACGAACATAATATTATCAAATAGCTATGAAGCAATTTATTTTTTGGTTTACAGAGGAGATACTTTATTTGGGATGTTCCATTGTTGGATCTTTTTTGCAGATTTAAGCAATGAAATATCTTTCAGTTTTGGAAGTCCCAACTTTAGTGCTTTACAACAAAGTCAGTTTGCTCTTTTTAATCTTGGAATGCTTAAAATAATCCCTCTAAAACACTAATATCATTTTGGTAGTTCAACACTTACTTTGATAATATAGATAATAAGTATTTTGTATATAAAACAATAATGATGAAACTTGCTCTTCTATTGGCAAAGATTATTTTGCAGTGGGAGATTGATCTTTGACCCAGATGTAGCTTCAATGTTTCTATCATTACTCCTAATAGCAGGCCTGCAACATTTTGTTTTCAAGTGTTCAGTAAGATTGGACAAAGTGATCACATTTTTCTTCTCCCAATATTGGTTTTGGGAGTGATCATCACAACTTTGGTAAGTTACTCACCTTTCATTCATAAATAAACTATGCTGCATGAAAACTCCATTTTGTTTAAAAGGGATATTACTATTTTATACCTACTACTGAAGATGCTCAAAGGTTTGCAGGTTGCAGCCATTGCACATTTTAAAATCTCTAAGACCAAATGTGGTGTTACCACATATTTGAAAACCAAAGAGGATTGTTATAATACATTGTGTGTTCATCATATAACTTAATCACGCTTTCCTTTCTAGGAAATTTGTAAAATTGTGTTATGATGCAAATAAAGTAGTGTACCCATTTTCATCAAAAAATGTTTTCTTGTTTCAGTTTGGAGCTGTCTAGGATTGGTTCACTTAATTTATGCTTGACATGGACCATCTTGGATCATAGAAAAAGTGTTCAAGTGAACTAACATGTCCTCTAAATGGACTTTTTTGGCAAGAGTTCCTTGGGAGCTCAAGTTGCTTGCTTTCAAGTCCTTCAGTGACTTGATATTATTCTAGGAACATTGACATAGCTCTATTCTTTTCGTGTTTGGTTTATCATTGTCAAGTCATCTTGACTACCTCTATCGGGTTGTTTATGTGCATATATTCCCTTTTATAGTTCTTATATACCGCTTTGACTAATTAAAACAAAATAAAAAATATGAGGAAGAGACAACATTGTGATTATAGTGCTAGAAGTACAATAAATTGAATGAACCTGATACATATAGTGAATAATGCAGAACTTGACGTTTCTCTTCTTAACATCAGAGATCCAAGCATTGTCCCTAGGAACGCAAGACCTCCTGGGTAATTCATTTTGTAACTACTTTCCTTACTGTCGCATTTCTCAGTGACAAGGACCAATTGATCTTTATGTATTACATATCATTTTGTATTTCCTTGCAGAATGTCATTAAAATGTTCTAGACTTTATCTTTCCCAATTCCGACTCTCATCTCCTCATCTTTGAAAAATGGTGATGGCTCAAAGAGTGCAACAATTAGAGGGGACGTTTATGTTCATATGTCAACAAAGGTACATCCTACTGCAAAGTGTGCTTCACCCTGACCCCACATGTGTCTTTTTCATAGCAATATTCTGATTCAGAACTCATGTATGCCATTCTTTGATGGAACAATGGTGCATGTATCCTCCCTAAATAGAGTTTGTCTGTAGCTTGAAATGAACATGCATTTAGTGAAGATTCCTAATGTTCAACAGTTAATATAATTGCGCCGTGTTTAGCAATAACAAATACAAAGTAGCCCTGATAGAGAAGTTATTCTTTCTGAGTAGTTATTAGTTGAAGGTCAAACTGTTGTAACTTGCTTTCAACACAACTTTGGGTGGTAAGCTTATCACTCATCAGGGAATTGGTTGCTACTAATGGATCTCTACCCCTTATTATAGTGTGTGCTTCCGGAGGAGCGTGCATGCAAGAAGGAAGTTTGAGTTTGATGCAAATGGCAAAAATTTTGTGTGGAAACAATCTGCGATTTTTTACCATGAATATTTTAGTTGTTTACTTGTCACTATATTGGTTAGATTCTCTTTAAGTTTCTTTAATGTCTTCTTACCTTGAAGTACATATCAATTTCTCATTCTTGAAGCTAGTGAGTTATATGTTTACCTTTTGCACTCTTCTCTAAGCCTTATGGTATGTGATCATACATGTCTTTATCCTGAAAAGTTACCTTCGGCTCCCACCACTTTAGAATAGTCATATGTAATTCTCACTAAACAATTTGATTACCATATCTAGTTTTAGTTGATAAAATAAAAAAGAGTTGTAGCACTATAGTTTTAAGTTCTATATCTTTCTTCATGATACTAAAAGGATGCGTAAATAACATTGTTTCATAGAGTTTGTGGGAAATTGTTACAAAGCTATTCAACTTTAGTTTTTTCATAAAGGGCTTCCATTTTATGACATTGTCTTTGGTTGCCAGATACATGTTTGTGATTTTTAATTCTCATCTTATTAGTAGTTCTCCAATATTTGTGCATCTATGAGGTTTGCTCCATGACTCCTTTATCAGTTTTGTATTATTAACATCATGTGCAATCTCTACAGTCGCCATATTTTGCAATGAGAATGAAGCATTGACATCAATCTCAAGAGAACCTGAGAGCTTTTGATGTTGCTATATTAGAGGTAAGGAAAGATTGAAAATCCTGAAGTTCAGACATTGAGATTTGCGTACACATTCAACATGTCCATTAATCCTGTTACTGGAATTGCAGGTAAGCACGGGCAATCAGCATGGATGTTTCAAGTTCTTAGAAACAACTAAGGACTTACCCACCATAAGTAAGAATCAAATTAGATGTATTTCAAGTTATACACTATTCCTCTAATATACTATGACACAAAATTCATCAATGTCACGAGTGTGTAACATAAGAATAAGAGGATTTCCTTTTGTAATGATATTTCAATCAACATCAATTGCCAAAGTAACTCATATGGAAAATTTGTGTGGAACAGTGACTTTAAACATTCAGTGTCTGAGCACCATGATGAAATGCATTGCAGTGAGTTTTCTGATATATCCTCTTATTTTATCTTAATGTATTAATTTATAAAATAACATTTTTTAATCTATTCTAAAAATGCGTTATTCTTTTAGCTTGGTGCAGCTGAGTTCCTTCCAAAACCATTATCTGAAGACAAACTCAGAAATATATGGCAACATGTCGTTCATAAGGTCAGTCTCAACTATAGTCCTTTCCAATATGTTGCACTGAATGGCAACACCTCGTTCATAAGATAAAGAAGATCTAAGCAATTTGTCCTAAACATGCTTTTAATGGTAGGGAAAGTGTCGTCCCGAAATCATTGAAGCCAATAAAAGAGACCGTAGATTCAATGCTTCAGCTCCAACAAGACAGTAATGAAGCTGAATCATCTCCACTAAGAATTCTCAACTAAGAATCATCATGGTGAGTGAATCATCTCCACTAAAAATTCTCAATTCTCATCTTTAATACTTTTTACATTTTTGGTTTATCTTCCGTTTGTTACAGGTTGAATTGATAGTGGTGACAGACGGAAGCTGCATTCTTGGACTTGGAGTTAAGGGGATCATCATGGTGAGTGAATCATCTCCACTAAGAATTCTCAATTCTCACCTTTATTACTTATCAAAAATTGATTTACAAGCTAAACGGGGGTACGTTACGACTTTACCCGTATTAAATAAACCAAACAATAAAAATCATTTTGTAACCAAACATCCAACTTGTACTCTGTTTCAAAAACAGAGCAAACAACATACAACTTGCAACTCCAAACGCACTGCTAGAGTATTGTGTCTGAATCAAAACATACTTCGCAAATTGCAGCCCAAGCCCTGCCTTAGAATCAGTCCGGACATATATCCTGACTGCCGCACATTGTGCAAATGTGCAGCCCTGTTTGCAGTACTCCTGACAATGAACCAAGCTGCCAGAAACCATGTTGCACCCTGCGGCCAGCTCCTTGTATCCCTGCATTGAACCGGAAGACAACAAATATCTTGGAACAACACTTGCATCTCACCAGTCCATAATTCTTGCAGTGAACAGAAATACAATATAACAATAAAACAACTCGGAGCACAAACAGGCACTGGAGCAGAGTGCAAACTTGCGTACTCTGCCCCAAAGAATGCTCTGCCCCATGCTCTCAAAGTGACAATGATGCCTTCAGGGAGGAAATTTTTTTTTTTTTTTTTTTTTACCATTCTGTATGGAGTGTACGTTGTGAGGGGCATCGATTTCTTTTTTCTCCCTGTTACTGTTGTATTTTAGAAGCTATGACATTATAAAGTTGTGGCTTTTAGCATATGTACAAAAACAAGAATGACCTCTTTTGGAGTTCCATTTAATGATGCTTACCATTTGTTTATTGATGTTTTCTTTACATGTAAATGTTTATGGCAAATGATTTATAACCTAGTAAAACTTTGGAATTTTTTTTGCTTAAAATAGTTTGCTATGTTTCAGAATGTTGGGTTGATATTACTGTTCATCTTTTAGTGGAAGGGATCAGGTACTACCAAGTCAAGAAGAAGCTGAGAGACTTTATCATGTTTTGCCAACTTGTCAAATCTGCAACTTCAGAGATAGTGGTCACTCTCTTTTCCTGGTATGTAGAATTTTTGTTTCTTGCAGTTTCAGCTATAGTATGCTTCTGTGTTTTGGTTCTACATGCTCATGAAAAAAAAAACCTAGTAAGAATTTTCTTCCTAAACTAGCATTCATGAAGTTGCCATATTTGGTTGATAGTTTTTTGACACTAACTATATTTAAATGCATCAAGCAGGTTACATGTATTTCCTCATCTTATTTTCTTCTTTTTCTTGTTAAACATTTGTACTTTCATATTGAACTTGGTAAATCACTGCTTGAGTCATCTTATTAACCTCCAAAGTTTGAATTTTCTTCGTAAATAGATGGGGATTTGATTAAAGTTTTGGTAATAGATTCATGGCTCTCTTAAAAACATTGTTCACAATTTTCTGGAAATTATAAACTTTATTCTTACAATAAGTAGGAATTACTCTCTGTCTTTCTCTCTCTCTATTTTTTCCTTATCCTTTTCTGGTATGGCTCTTAATATCTGACAAATTTGTTGACATTAACCAGGAAGATGGTTTTGATTTGTTAACTGCCATCAAGGGTGCTGGCTTTTATCGTCGTGCAAAGAGCCTTGATTATGTGGCAGATTTTGCACTACCAACCCAGTCTGAATTTGATCAAGTACTAGAATCATACAGGTAAAACCATAAAACTGTTTTACCAAAATATCTTGACTAAATCTTTTAGTTTTTAAAAATGTTAACACAAAAGGAACTTTAATTATGTGCACCCCATAAGTCTCCTTCCACAGTTCCTCAAAAGAGATTTCTAGGTTATGGATCAACGAAATTGTTATACTTCATAGGCGTCACATTTGGAGAATTTTAAGCTTTGGTAATATAAGGGACATTGGGGTAAAAGGACTAATTTGGACATTTACTAGTTGTTAGGACTGCTTGAGTTTCATTTAACTAAAAAAACCAATGTAATGGATACTCAGTACCAGTTTAGTGTTTTCTTTTTATTGTTGGTTCTTAGTTGTATGCTAGGAGATCATTGAGTCAGAGCTCATCAAACAATGAGCCAATATCTCCTATATATCCTTATAGCATGCTTGGTATAGCTAAAGTGTCCCACTTATAGCATGGTAGTGTTGTCAAGACTCTCATTTTTTCACATGAGGTGAGGTGATCTTAATCAGAGGCAGACCAAGGAACTTTTTGTTCCTAGTTTAAGCGAAGGCGTTAGAAGACTGAGGTCCTCGCCTTAATCCATCCTTTTTTTTCTTTCTTTCCTTTCTTACTCTTTAGTTGGTCTTCCTTTTCTTTTTCCTATTTTCTTTAATATTTTCCCTTCTCTTGCTTCTTCTACTTTATAGCCCCAACCCAACATGTGAGCACACCTACTTTACTGCCATACCCTTGATTTAAAGCCTTATAAGTTGCAAGTACCCATGCTATGCAAATATTGACATGCTCAAATCATTATAACTTGATTTTGTTAGTTAACGAGCTAGTAAAATGTCATAATTGGTCAATTTAATTTCTTTAGATCTAATAGTCTTTTTGGATTTTATTTTTATTTTTATAATTATTTTTTTCTAGACATTAATGGCTCGCCTCCATGCCTTGACTACCTTGGAACATGGCAGCCCAATATGTACTTCTAACTGTTTGTGAAATTGATAGTTGTCATCATCTTCTATTGCTGTATCCGGATAGTCTAGGTAGGAGGCAACATGATCATAATTCATAAGTTTGTGAATTGATAGTCTTCATCAGTTAATATTTCTGAAGCACTCGTCTATATCTGCACAACTCTTATTCAACATGTAACATCCTTGTGGCCTTCCCATCGTTTGGATAATTCAGTTTAACTAAGGAATGGTTTCTTGAGGTACCTCTTAGATTCAATCTTTACTGGGTACTCATCCTCAACCCCTGCAATTTAAGATTGGCCTTCAAATATCTATTTTTCAAATCTCCGTAGCTTCACAAACCAACGTGACACCATTATCATATAACAGCTGAAGCATTATTGAGTATTGAGCATCCAGTTCCATATATGAGCAGGCCAAATGGGTCCATCACATGGTAATTTGCAGAAAAATAGATTTTCCTTATATTTTGCAAGATGAATATGCAACACTTAAACCTACTTGAGCATTTGCTGAGAAACTAATTACAGTATCCATCTCATGGGAATGAAACTATTGTCTGACATGGTGAATAATTGATAAAAAAAAGTTTTCTCCTTACTGTATTCCGGCTTTGCTATTAATGTCTGACTACTGTTCTGATCAGTACACACTCTTTGTTCCTACTAGGTTGGTTGAGATGATTACTAGCCCTGTCATGCTCTCGACGTTGGAAAATGGTCAAATAGTGAGGAGCCTTGCAGGGATACTGCAAGAGGGACCATTATTATACGTTGGGACCACTTTTTAACAGATTCATCAATGAGAAGAATATTTTGTTGCGAGGGGTAGCACATCCAATGATGTTTGGGAAGATATGGGAAAGAAGTTTATCAGAAACATCAAATTTTGACCGGTACAGACTGTTGGGTGGAGTTCCTGTCTCTGCTACCAACTTCTTTAGACTTCTCTCCACAAGGTCTCATGTTCTATTATATCCAGAAGGAGTGTGCGAGGCTCATCATAGAAAGGTAACAGTTTATTATGTTTCTTGCAACTCGATCTATGATGCTTAGATGCTTTTATATGCCAAAAATATTCATATTATTATAGTCTAATACCAGAGACTTAAGCGACATTCTTATTTTCTCATTTGTTACTGTACTCTATTATTTCTGCTCTTCATCATAACTATTTTATTGGTCTCTTTAGGGAAAAAGGTATATTATAACAAAATAGTAGAGTTTCATTATTCAATTTCAGAAAATCATGAAAAATATGTTATCTAGCTCGAAAGGGTAAACTGGATCCTTTTGTTGACATATTCAATAGGTTATTATTAATCTGTCTTATGTACTCAACTTTGAAAATGAAGATTCATATCCCTGTTTCACATACTAGTATAGTCGTATCCACATTGAGAATGGACATCATATTAGCAATATGAATTTATTATTTCCTTCTTCCTATCTTTATGTATCATGAAGCAGATTCTCAGTTGAAGATATATACTTCATGTAGCCGTGCATGCCAACCATCATGTTACTTCTCATTGCCAATTACTTCTCATACTCTACCCACATTATACCAAAATTGGTGTTTTATTAACACATATTAGCTTACTGAAGTCACTTGCTTATATCCTACACTATCCTTCTTCTATTTACTCATTTATTTCTTTTAATTGATGGTCATTCAGAATATGAAGCCATTTGAATCCCCTCTTACAGTGAAGAAATGTCTCTCATTTTCTGGCGCATCATCACCAAAACAATACAGCAAGGAACCTACTCACACTGATAAAACAAGGAGTACAATGGGGAGGCAGACTATGAGACAATCAATGAGGCAATCATCAACTACTCCATTCACACTTATGCATGAAATCCGTAAACTTGAGCACCTCTAGGAGCAGCTTGGAGAAGGAGCAAAGGGCTTTGGAGGTACTACAGAAAGAGGTTGCTTGTCATAGATTAGATAATCAAGATGCAGACTATAGCCAAGTTGCAAGTAGAAATACGGGAGATGCGTACTATAAGAAAGTTAAGAAATGTTTAAGTGTAATACATTATCTTATTAATTACATTATCTTTATTATTTGATAAATTTTGTGACGCGATGTAATTCATTATCTTATTATTTACATTACTTTGCCTCCATTCATGGAAATGTTTAAGTTTGGCACATTTAGATTTTTATTTTCTAGAAATAAAACTTATAAGATGTTATAAAAAGTCATTTGATAGAAGAAAAAAAATTGCAATAAATAGTATACTTACAATAGCGTTTTTAAAACGCTATAATATTCTTACTATAGCGTTTCAGAATTATAAATACTATAAATAGTGAACTTACAATAGCATTTCTAAAACGCTATAATAGACTTACTATAGCGTTTCTGAAACGCTATAAATAATGTTACTATAGCGTTTTAGAAATGCTATAGTAGTCAACTTACAATATCGTTTTAAAAATGCTATAATAGACCTACCATAGCGTTTCTGAAATGCTATCGTAGTTAACTTACAATAGCGTTTTTAAAACGCTATAATAGACCTGTGTCTATTATAGCTCCGGCAGACACAACGTTTGTTAAAACGCTATGGTAGCCTACCATAGCATTTTTGAAAAGCTATTAATGACAATATTTCTTGTAGTGTAAGGACAGTGAAATAAGTACGAGTATTACACTTGCCATCCGAGGTATGGGTACATTGCGTTGTATCCGTGCATGTTTTCCTCTGGTCTTCGGTTCCAACTTCCAGAGTTGTTTTGGGAGTATCTGGATTTCTTGGGCATTCTTCCTGCTCAAATGGGTCCTAATGGTTGGAGAGTCATGGTTTCTTCTTATGCGAGGGATATTTTGTCCGACATTCCTTTGACTGTGAAGGTTCTGCATTCTGTGGTTGGTATGATGGTGACCAAGGATATCTGCTTCCTCCGCTCTCCTGCCTGCTTCGTGAAGCTTAACGATGACATCTGCGATTGGTTGAGGTCCTGGTTTTATGCTTTTGTTAACTCTGGCTACTTCCAATTGTGAGATCGTCTGATTTTTTGATCGTTTCAAGTTCCTAACAAACGGAAGGATCTTTGGTTGACTGCAGAGGACGGAGGATCAATGACCAATTCTTGAAGCTTCCCCAGTTCCCTGTGGAGGCAATTTTTTTTGAAGACATCTTGGATCGTAATGGTTTGTATACCATGAACGAAACGGAGTGGGCCTTGCTTACTGAATCCCGTTCTGAGGATATTGCTACTCGTGCTAGCTTTAGTGGTGCTAGCATTGATTGGGAAGTGAGTTCGGAAAGGTGCGTTACGAATCTCGATGCCCCTGTCAATGTCGTAGTCCCGACCTCCAAGAAGAGGAAGCTTGCGAGGCTTGTTAGTCCATCGAGGCGATTGTTGGTAGATCTTGATCGGGTTCTGAGGAAGAAACAACTCACTACTCGTGGTTCTACTCGGTCTGCATCCCGCTTGAGTCCTGGCAAGGATGTTATAGAAACTACCTCTCGTCCTTCCTACGAAGATGTCGTGAAAGAGGATCGTACATCTCTCGAGGAGGCTGATGTTGGAGAGGAGCGAAAAAAGAGACTACTTGTCCATTGGACGATAATGAAAAGAATGCTTGTCTCTGTCTATGATGTTTCAAACGTTACTGAATGGTCTAACGATGACCCCCGGGTTATTGATGATAAAAAGCTATAGTTGGCGGTGGAGCAGTCTAAAGTGGTTGTCGGTGGTGGTCAGAGTTTCGAAGTTCATTCTCCTCCTCCTTCTATTAACGTCAGTGATGTGGCCGAATTCTTAGTTTCTTCTCCTACCTGTCTGGACTCTCTTACTCCTGATAGTTTGGACTCTTCTGCGCCTGCTCGTCCAGACTCTCCTATTCCTGCCGCTACTACTATTCTTGTTCCTGCTATGGTCGCTTCACGTCGGGAGGGTATTAGTGGTTTTTCCATTGTCACTGTCGTTCCTTCTGCCCTTCTGGCTATTAGGGGTGGTTCCTCAGTGCTTTTGGATCCTCATGTTCTTCATCCACGAGTTGGATGGACTGAGCCTAGCTAAAAAGATATCCGTATCAAGTCAGGCGGTAAGGTTTGCTGGTTTACTTAGCTTGACGTGCAAGATGGTGCGCAGGTTGATAAATGAATGACATAGGCGATCAACTAAAAGAACTTCGATGCCCGTATTGGATCCAAGTGATCACCTTGATTATGGTCTTTAGCAAATAATGTACGAGATGAATCATCGCGTTTATGTAGGGGTGATGGGCTCAGTTTATCGAGCCAATCATGATCAGGTGGTTTCTTTGGAGAGAAAGTTGGCAGCACTGTTGTTGATATTTTCTCATGTCCCTTCCCAATTAGACGTGTTGAGAGCACAATGCACAGAGTCGGAGAAAACTGCTAGGGCTGCTTGGACTTCGTTGATTGAGGCGAAAAGTGTGTGGGATAAGTCTGCTGCTGAGCTTGAATCCTTGAAAGCCAAGTGGGATGGGGTTCGTGCTTGTTTACGTGATGTGGAGGAGTTATCCGCTGATAAGTCAGCTTATGATGAGGCTTCACATGCTGAGATTGAACAATCCATTAATCGCGATATTGTTGGGAGGCGGGTGGAACAGTTTTGATAGATGCGCTCTGCAAGGTCAAGGAAAATACATTCGTTATGCTTACCACCGCTGAGGGATGGCTTGCCGCGGCAAAAAAAATGAACTCGCTACTGCCAAGGACAAGCATCGCATTATTGAGGCTGAAGATTGGAAGCGAATTGTTGATGGGTGGGTTGAGCTTCTCGATTATATCGAGGGGCTCGGTGTGGATTTTTTCAAGTACCACCACTTGGTTGACCAAGCTTTTGAAGACGATAGTGAAGAAGTTGCCCCAGACCTTTCGAGTGTTCTAGTGGTTGAAAATCCATTGATTCTTTCTCCTTCTGAAGATAAAACTTTACCCTCTCCCATAGATGATGTTGCTAACGATGTTGTGGTTGCCTCCATTTCTTCTTCTACTCCTTCATTTTCTTCCCTGGATGCAACAAAATACCGTTGTTAATGAAAAAAACTTTTATTTTGGTATTGCATGTTTTCGTAGTTTATCTTGTCGACTCGTTGTGTGTTGCTTATTCCTTTCTAGTCCAGTTGTAGCCATATCGAACTTCACTTCGAATTCCTTTATGGCTACTTTCATGTTGTGATGCATTAGTTCTCTTGAGATGGGTTGACTTTATCCTTCTTGATGCGTTGGAGCTTGCGCGTGCAAGTTGATTTTTCACCTCGATTTTTACTTTGTAGGTTCAATATATTGGTCAACCTGTAGCTCTTTGAACTAAGTCGATTCGTTCCTTCATTATTTACTTTGTTGGTTCAACGTACTAGTCGACTCGAAACTTTTTGAATTGAGCTGACTCATTCGTTCAACTCTTACTTCGTTGGTTTGACGTACTAGTCAACCCAAAGTTGCTTTTTGCTTAAATTGACTCGTTTGTCCAACTTTTACTTCGTTGGTTCGATGCGTCGGTCGACTCAAAGTTTTCTGGATTAAGTTGACTCGTTCGTCCAACTTTTACTTCGTTGGTTCAACGCATCGGCCGACTCAAAGTTTTCTGAATTAAGTTGACTCGTTTGTCCAACTTTTACTTCGTTTATTTGATGTACTAGTCAGCCCAAAGTTGCTTTTTTATTTAAGTTGACTCGTTTGTTTAACTTTTATTGGTTCGATGCATCGGTCGACTCAAAGTTTTCTGGATTAATTGACTCATTCATGCAACTTTTACTTCGTTGGTTTGACGCATCGGTCGACTCAAAGTTTTTTTAATTAAGTTGACTCATTCGTCAAACTTTTACTTCGTTTCTTTGATGTACTAGTCAGGCCAAAGATGTTTTACACTTAAGTTGACTTGTTTGTCCAACTTTTACTTCATTGGTTCGACGCATCAGCTGGCTCAAAGTTTTCTGGATTAAGTTGACTCGTTCGTCCAACTTTTACTTCGTTGGTTAGACGCATCAGTCGACTCAAAGTTTTCTAAATTAAGTTGACTCATTCGTCCAACTTTTACTTCGTTGGTTCGACACATCAGTCAACTAGAAGTTTTCTAAATTATGTTGACTTGTTCGTCCAACGTTTACTTTGTTGGTTCGACGCATCGATCATCCAACTTTTACTCCGTTGGTTCGACAGATCAGTCGACTCGAAGTTTTCTGAATTAAGTTGACTCGTTCGTCTAACATTTACTTCGTGGTTGATCAGACTAGAAGTTTTTTTTTATTATATATTTCCGACTTGTGTCCTGATTTCTTTTGGCTTGGTATGTTGATTGCTCTGTGTGACTGAGTTTTGACGCATTTATCCTGTCATCCAGGCATAAGATGGGGATTGCAATTTTGTTTTTCCCTTTTGGATGTTCTGACCAACCCTAACGATTGTTTTTCTGAAGTAGTTATGCTATATTGAAAAGTGATTTTCTTTGTCTTCTTGATCTTTGCTTGGATGATGTCAATCCTCGTGCTAAAGATTAATGTTTTTTTTTGTCTCGTATAGCCTATGTCTTCATTTGTTGTATTTGCTATTGGTTATGCTTCATTCGTTCGTCGTATATGTTATCGTAGCTAATAGACTCGGGGTGATTTCTGATCCGGTAGCTGAGCTGTATTGATTTGTCCGTTCGTGCTCACGTCAGCGCCAAACTGTCCAATCATGCTCACATCAACGCCAAATTGTCCAATCATGCTCACATCAGTGCCAAATTGTCCAATCATGCTCATGTTAGAACCGGTTTCGGCACCAACTGTCGAGGTTTGGTCGAGTCCGTTGTCGTCAATTTCGTCGTTGGTAATTTGGGTTGGGTTTGCCTCCATCAGTAGGGTCCTTGAGTCGTGTTAGTTGATTGGTGCAAACTTGTCCATGTTCTCTGCATTGGTAAAATGGTTTGTCAGGTTTCGTTAGTACTTCTGTTTCAATATAAATCAGCTCGAGTGGGAGCTATTTCTGGCTGCTTCTTCTGTTGGGTTGATTGTTTTGTTTCCTCTGGCCATGCAGTGTAGGGCGTATATTAGTTATCTGGGTTGTTCTTTCGATCCCGTAGCGGTATTTGTTTTTTTTCCTTCCCTTTGAGTTGTTTGTCCTCTCTGAACTCGGTGTTCAATTTCATCTTTTAGATTGTAGTAGTCTTCGGTAACTTGCCCATGGTCCTAATGGAATGAGCAATATTTTATTTTGTCTCTTCCTTCCGGATCTCCTCTCATCCTGAGTGGCTAGTTGATGTCATCTCATTTCACTATATGCTTCAATATATTGGCTTGGATCATTTTCAAGGTTGTATATAGTTTGTATGTCTTTTTCATCACACTTGTTACTCGCTCGTGTTTGGGTCGTACTGATTGCAAGTTCTCGAACTCTTGCTAGTTCGATTCGGTTATTCCGCTATTCTGATGTCTCTTTTAATGAATGTTATCCTCCCGGGGTCAATCATCTCGTCTTCTTTCCTCCCTCCTTTCCCGTTTCCTTGAATGATTCTCCATTTCTTAGTCATTTTTCCTCCTTGCAGCTTTCATCTCATCGAGAGAAATGTGTTTTTGGACTGTTTTCAGCAGGACAACCATGCTTTTTTGAGGTTCCAGGTTGGGAACATAAAAAGGGGTATCTCTTCAGCCTGACGGTGAAAGTTGCGGGGGCTGTGTCGTCGCTGCATCCATCGATCATTGTCAGTTTGTTGGTGAAACAAGTGACTATATCCCGTATTATCTCTACGAGCTTTTGCTTGATATAGAGGAGGTAGTGTGGCCCTTTCCTCATCCGCTGACTTTCGATGAATCTCGTGATAAAGGCGGTGGCTAACGCCTGGAAGGAGTCTATTGACCTTGGTGGTAGGTTGTTGAACCAATTCATTGCTGTGGAGGTAAGACTAGTCGGAAATGTTCTGCACAAGATTAACTCTGTGGTCTCCTTCAACGGTATCATGTGGTAGAAGTGTCTCAAGTGATATGTTGGGTCGGTGGTGCCATCATATACTTTGAACTTTGGGGGAGTGAACTTTTTTGGCATGAGAGTTATCATGAGGGCGTCAGAGAATGACGACTTGGCTAGTTCATACAATACGTTGGGATCAATGACTCCGATTCTGAACAAGATTTCAACAGGCGTTTCGTCGCTCTGTGAAGTCTTGCCCTGGAGAAGTTCATTGCTCTCAAGGTTTCCTTGTTGAGTTTCTGCTGGAACTCCGTCGCTCCCTTGAATTCGGTTGGTGAAGTTTTGCTGGGGCGGTGTTTGGATAGGATCAGCGGACTGAATGCACTCTTGGGTGAATTTTTCTAGCATTTTCGTCATGTGGTTCATCTGGACCATAAGCAGGTCTACCCGAGGATCCCTAGCAGTGTCGCCAGATGTCTGGGTTTTTTGAGCTATTGCATGCCATGGATCTTGATTGTCAGGTGCCATTGGCCCAATGATTTGAGTTGCGTCTTGTCCGCGAGCTGCTTGTGATACATTGTCACTAGTAGGAGGGTTATTGTGATCGTTGCTGGGTTGAGGATTTGTAAAGTGTCATTTGTTCTGACAACTCTTTAATCATTTATTAGATATTGGTGAACTTCGTCATTGTGGGTCTTCTTTTTAGAATGGAAATTCGTCGTTCCCCACGGATGACGCCAAGCTGATGCATCCAAATCTCGTCCTCTTAAGAGTTTGACTTGCAAAACAGATGTTAGACTGTCAAAGATCACATTTTTGGTGGCCGAAGGCACTCTGATGCTTAAGTCAGCGACTCTGTTTAAAAAAGGAAATAAATCTAGGCAAAACTTAGTTAAAGTTGCATACCTTTGTTGAATATTCCCTTTACTTTTTATAATGGTCGCGGTTAATTCTCTGCGTGACTTAAGCATGTGAGGCGCAACAGAAGACGCGGTTAATTTCTCATAACAGTCTCCTCCTTTATGGAGACGCGTCCGTGGAGGCGTAACTCTCTCCACGAGTCTTTTTTATGCAACGTTTCTCTTCTTTATGAGAGAACTCGTGTCGGACCTGAATTTGAGCTTCGGTTCGATTCGTACGGGCCTAGATTTGGGCTATTATGGTTGGTTTAACCTTCTTGGGTTTTACTAGCTGGCCTGGCAGATGGGGCGCCGGATCATTGTGATGGATGTTCTCTGCCACATGTATGGCCGCAATGTCGGTCTAATTTGATGTATCATCAATTTTATTTAATTTTCTTCTTACAAAGGTAAATTCCTTAGTTTGTATTATATGCCTTTTAATCTTGAGCATTTCATTATTTTGAAGCTTTACTAATTGATTTTATATGTACAACCATGTTTTTATTATTAATTGAATTTAGTTTTGTGTGCATTTTTTTTTGACTTTCTTCCCATTTTCCTAACAGGAATATTCTTGGTATATGTTTACTTAAAGTGAATTATATGTTTTTTGATCTCGAGCTTTTTCTTATGTTGAAGCTTTTACTGATTGATTTTATTTGCATAAAAGGACATAATTGTACATAGTTAAATTTTTAGCCTTATCTCTTGTCTATCCATTTTTATTTTCCATAATTTTGACAATATTTCTTTCATAAATGTACTCAAATGATTGATTTTCAGAGTTATTTATTAATTTTTCATTTTTGTTTTTATACATTTTTTATATACATTTTCTACTTTTACTCATTCCGCTATACTAATTGTTAGATTATTTATTTTGTTAATGTTTGCGAGTTTCAATAGGCGATGTTGCCAAATATGAAAAAATTAGTCATTGTTTAATGCATTATATTATATGTTCTCTGAGACGTATAGTTTGAACAAAGGATTTTTTATAATAAAATATAACTTAAGTTAATAATAAAAGAAGTTACACAAGTTTCATAAGTTATTAGTATTCTATTAAGAGCAATTCTAGATGTCGAGGAAATGGGCGAGGGATGGTGCGTCGCACGTGAGCAGCTGACGTGGTGAAAAAAAAAAAAATTTGCGAGGGAAATGAAAATTTTGGGCGAGAAGAAGAGGGAATGGAAGCTCCATTCCTAATTCATTCCCTCTCTCGCTCCCTCTCCCTGTCCCTCTCCCCATTATCGACACATTCGACCTCCCTCTCCCCATTTTCGGCAGATTCGACGTCTCCCCCAAACGAAGCTCCTCCTCTCTCCATCAACACTGAAACGAACGAGAAGAACGAAAATTTAGGAAGAAGAAGGAAATAAGGAGAAGAGAAGAAGGTCTCCTTCGTCCCTTCCCTCTCGCAAAAGGTAAATTTTCCCTCTCATTTTAGGTTTTAGGTTTTAGGTTTTTGGTTTTTGGTTTTTAGTTTTTGATTTTCCCTTTACTTGGGTGTTTTAGGTTATTGGTTTCGGACAAGAAGTTGGTTTTCATCGCTCGGATGCAGAGGTAAGCCCATTCTTCTTCTCTTCGTTTCGTCTTCAGATCTAGGGTTCATCTAGGGTGCATTTTTTTTTATTTCAGTGTTCTTCAGCCGAAGAGCTTCATCTAGGGTTCTTTTTTTTTTTTTTCAGTGTTCTTCAACCGAAGAGCTTCAGTGTTCATGTGGGTTCATTTTTTTTTTCAGTGTTCATGTGGGTTTTTTTTATTTATTTATGAATTGTGGGTTTTTTTTTATAATTTCAGTGTTCATATCTGTAGAATTTTTCTTTTTCTTTAAGATTTGTTTTCATCAAAACTATTCTTAGATCTATATTCTTAATCGTGTTAAGGCACCACATGCGAGGTAATACTCGGCGAGCCCACGATTATTAAGATTAGATTAAAGAAGAATCTTCAAAATCATGACTATATTCATGATATTTATATCAGATCTAGGGTTCATTTTTTTTTTTATTTCAGTGTTCTTCAACCGAAGAGCTTCATCTAGGGTTCAATTTTTTTTATTTTATTTCAGTGTTCTTCAACCGAAGAGCTTCATCTAGGGTTCATTTTAATTGTAATAATTTCAGTGTTCATGTGGGTTTTTTTTTTTATGAATTGTGGGGTTTTTTTTTTATTTTTTTTTTATAATTTCAATGTTCATATCTGTAGAATTTTTCTTTTTGTTTAAGATTTTATATATATAAGCATCTTTTTATCTCTGTGTTTTCATCAAAACTCTTCTTAGATCTATATTCTTAATCGTGTTAAGGCACCACATGCGAGGTAATACTCGGCGAGCCCACGATTATTAAGATTAGATTAAAGAAGAATCTTCAAAATCATGACTATATTCATGATATTTATTCTATGTTGTGTATGTCATTTCTGTTTTGATTTCTGCTTATCATCTCTCTGTGATTTATAAACAAACATTACAGGAATGGATAGTGTAGAAGATAATGATTGTATGTTGGTGGAAGAAAATGTAGAAGAGGTGAGGGAACCTAAATATGGGATGGAATTCGTCAACCTTGACGAGTTCCAACGATATTATCATGAATATGGTAATGCAAAGGGATTTCCAGTTAAAATAATGACTACTGAAAAAGATGGTGATGGAAAACCTTCGTTCATTCAGCTTTCATGTGGTCGGGCTGGGAAGCAAATAGGTGATGGAAAAAATGTTGTTGGATTGCGTCCGTCGACCAAATGTGGTTGTCAGGCTAAGATTAGAGGTCATATACGGGTTGATGGAACAGTTTCAGTGAAAAGAGTTACACTTGATCACAATCACGTGTTAAGCCCTAGTAAATCAAAATTTTATCGAAAGAACAGATCTATGAGCTCGTATGTCAAGAAGAGGCTTGAATATAATGATAGGGCAGGTATTAGACCAAATAAGAGTTATTCGTCATGTGTGGTTGAAGTTGGTGGGCATGAAATGTTGCCTTTTTCCCAAAAAGACTGTTACAATTATTTGGACAGAGTGAGGAAGTTGAGACTTGGTGAGGGGGATGCGATGGCTCTTCATAACTACTTCCAAAGAATGCAAGCTAATAATGATGATTTCTTTTATATGATGGATTTGGAAGATGAAGGTAGGTTGAGAAATGTATTTTGGGCTGACGCATGGAGCAGGGCAGCTTACAATGAGTTTGGGGATGTTGTTACATTTGACACTACATACTTGACAAATAAGTATGAGATGCCATTTGCTCCTTTTGTTGGGGTGAATCATCACGGTCAGTCAATTCTTTTGGGATGTGGATTGATATGTGGTGAAACGATTGAAGAATTTGTATGGCTTTTTCAAACATGGCTAGTGTGTATGAATGCCAATGCTCCGTCTGCTATAATCACTGATCAAGATAGGGCAATGAAGAGGGCCATTGAAATTGTATTTCCTAGCACACGACACAGATGGTGTTTGTGGCATATCATGAAGAAGTTGCCTGAAAAACTGTCTGGTTGCAATCAATATGAGGCGATCAAATTTGCAATGCAAAGAGCAGTTTATGATTCCCTGTCTTATGATGAGTTTGAAGAAAATTGGCATGGTTTTATTGATAAATATGGTCTGCATGAAAATGACTGGTTGGGTGGATTATACTCTGAAAGGATGCGATGGGTGCCAATATTTCAAAGAAATGGTTTTTGGGCGGGGATGTCTTCAACTCAAAGGAGTGAAAGCATGAATGCTTTTTTTGATGGTTATGTTAATTCGAAAACCACATTGAAGCAATTTGTAGAACAGTATGAGAATGCACAACGAAGTAAAGTCCAAAAGGAAGTTGAACAGGACTTTAAATCTTTTAGCCGAAGGCTTCCATGCATTACTCCTTATGCAATAGAGAAAAAATTTCAAAATGCTTACACTACAAAAAAATTTAAAGAGATCCAACAAGAGATCCAAGGGAATCTATGTTGTAGAATTGTGGGTGAAGATATGGATGGGGGTGGCTGTGAGTTGTACACTATTAAACAAGACTTGGTGATAAATGATAGGCAACGATCGGTCCATTATGTAGTCTATTTAAATGTTGACGACTTTGGCATCAAGTGTAACTTCAATTGTTTGAGTTCGAGGGATTTTATGCAAACATATATTTAAAGTGTTGTTTGAAAGAGAGATTCATGATATACCTGATAACTATGTTCTTCGGAGGTGGAGGAAAGATGTTAAGATGGCTCATACGAAGGTGAAAATTGTTTATTCAGATTGGGGAAAGAAGCCTGAAAATGTGCGATTTGAAACGATGTGCAATGCCTTCTATGAAATGGCTGAATTCGTCGCTGAGGATGAAAAGAAGACAATCGAAGTTCAAGAATGGATCACTTTGAAGATGGACCAATATAAAATTGTCGGTGGTGATGAGCATGTTGATTCACATAGGTATTTGGAACTGGGCACCACTACTTCTAGTTCTGCCATCCAGATTCATACTCCATTAGCGGTTCGTAGCAAAGGACGACCGTCTAAATCAAGGATAAAATCCACCGTCGAGAAGGTGTGTAAAAGGAGACAAGGGAAAAAAAAGAAAGACACGCAAACGAATCAGGCCATTGAGACTAATCTGGTATGTTTTGCAATATGTTTTATGAATGTATATATTTTTATGTTACATATATTGAAAATGTTATTTACAAATGTCATTTGTAGGGTTTACAATGTATGCCTCATGTTATGCCTCGTGAAAGCAATCCGATGGCTAGTCAAAGCAATACACAGGTTTGTTTTTTATATTTACAAGGTATGAATCAGTAACTATGTTTGGCCACTTATGATTTGTATGTTTGTTATCGTTAAGGATGATAATACGGGGTCACGCGATTTACAACCTGGAAGCGTTGATCAATTCAACTCGCTCCTCTCACAGGTACATATTATGTAGTTTGTATGTATCTCTTTGTACGGTTTGTTAGTTATGTGTTTTGTATGCCTCCTATTATTTAATTTTTTATCAGTATTATTTATTTTTGCACCCGCCTTTGCAGCAGCCCGGTTCAAGCCACGGAATGGACTATACAAATTATAGGTTATGATAAGGTTGGTCAACTAGTCTATATTCTTATAAATAGTCATCGTTGTCTGTGTATGGGACAGGTTTACCCCTTAAGTAACATATTAGAGAAGAGAGAGGCTACACAGCAAGGAAATGGGCGAGGGGAGTGAGGTGGTGGGGGTGGGAGCCGTTCATCTCGCGCGGGATGCGCGCGCAAAAAGTCAACGCACACATCTCGAGTGAGATGAACGGCTCCCACCCCCGCCACCTCACTTCCCTCGCCCATTTCCTCGACACTTAGAAATTTTGATTAGAGAAACTCTTTATGTTGTTGGAGTGATTCTACAGGGCGAGGAAACGGGCGAGGGGAGGGACGTAGCGGGGTGGGGACCGTCCACCCCAATCGGGATGCGTGTCGTCATTTATGGTACGCGCATCCCGCGCGGGGTGGACGGTCCCAGCATTTAATTATTGCTCCATGTGAAATAGTTGCCTTTATATTTGCAGTCATATAGTTCAGCCTGGACAACACAGTTTAAGAGATCAAATGCACCTGTTGTATTCTGTTCAGCTGCTCCACTTCTTTCCTGTGCATGAACAACCGCATTAAAATCACCTAACACTACCCAAAGCAGTGTATTTGAGCTGCAAAGGTAGTGATTTCATTCCATAGTTGTTGTCTTGTTAGATAGTAATTGCTACCATAAATAACTGTAACAACACACATGTATCCATCAGGCCATCTAGCATGAATGAAAACTGCTTGTGCTGATTTACTGATGACAGTAACATTGATACGTCTAGGATCCCAGCCAATCCAGACTCTACCTTCTTGACTAGCATCATTGTTGTCTACCCATCCCCTATGAATCATAGAATTTTGAATGATTAATCTCCTTACTTCAGCTACTTTAGTTTCCACTAAACCGATTAAACAAAGTTTGTGTTTACTCACCAGGTCTCTAACCTCCTTCTGTTTTAGGGGGTCATTCAACCCCCTTATGTTCCAGCAGCCTAGCTTAAACATGATTAACTTTCTGGTGAGAGAGCTGCTTGACTCCTGAAGCAATGACAAAGGTCAAGCTCGTGGCTTCTCTTGGGGCTTTACTGGTGTGGTTATCTGGTGGCTCCAGTCTTGTTCATTCCTTGATGAAACTCTCTCCTCTTGGTTTCTATCAGTGCATGGGTCAGAGCAGGAAGAAGGATGGGAGCAATGCTGGGAGGTTATGCACTTGCATATTTTGCAGTTACATGCGGGACGATTGCTTGATGAATATATAACAGTCTCAGTTAGCAATCTTCAGAATGTATAGCAGTGTCAGGCGTAAATTCAGTAAATGTTCAGATATGTTTGAATGTATTTTGGCAGGCTATGATGTAAATTCAGTTGAAATGTTCAGATATTCAAGCTTAAACATATGTTGGCAGGCTATGACATCAATTCAGTTTGCAATGTCAGTCGTTTTTATCTTTGAATGTGTATTTGTCGCATTGTTTGATAATGTATAAATTCAGTTTAAATGTTCAGATATTGACACTAGGAGGAAGCATGTGCAAAGCAATTAATATTTATGCTGATATTGACAGGGAATGTTATTAAGAAGTGTTGAAGATGCTGAAATTTTGTTGGCAGTGTTGAAATATGGTTGGCAGGGTGTGTATTCAGAAATATGCAAAGTGCTGGAAGTGTTGAAGTTGTATTCAGAAATGCTATGCAGAAGTACTGGAAGTGCTTAAGTGGTATTCAGAAGTGCTATGCAGAATAGAGGGCTGATATTGCTGCTATTAAGAAATGCTGAGAAATACAAAAAGGAGCATCAAGTGCTATGGTTGCTTTTAGAAATACGGAATAAAATAGAAGGGGGAAACAGCTTTGTAAATAAAGTGGGTTGGGAAGACAGCAGTATATAAATACCAATAAGATAGAAGGGAACATTATTCATTGATTTGTAATCTCATTGTACAGATAGCATTAGCTGTCTAGGAGTTTTGGAGCTTCTCGAATAGCTCTACAAGGAGATTGGCACTCTCTAAGCTGCTATGTACATTGCTTGTTATCTTACTTCTATCTCTCTAATACAATATCACTTTTTCATCTGTTTCACTTCTCTGCCTTCCATATCTGCTACTTCTAATTTGTCTGTTCCCAAATCATTTCAGTCTACTATTGTGAATCACCAACTGACAGTATAACAATATGAAATGACAAATCATTTCACTGTCTACTATTGTGAATCACCAACTGACAGTATATGATCTCTGAAGTATAGTGCTGATCTTGATCAGTTGAAATAGCATCCAAGCTTCGAATCTGCAACAAGAATCAAGATAAAGAAGTGCAAGACTGATCTTGTTTAGTGAAATTATAGCTGAGTGGTGAATCTGCAAGAAAGAATCTGAGTGGTGACTCTGACATTGGTGCTGAAATTGCATTGCTTGGAACTTCAATTCTGCAGAAACCATTATAGAGAAGGTCACTTCATAACACTGGATTGTATTGATAGAAATGAAAGAGAAGTAAACAATCTGAAAGAGAAAAAGAGGAGAGGAAAAGAGGGTTACACATTTTTTGATATGAGGCTAAGTGGCTTTAAGATTCAAGGCTTTCACCTTGTATCTACAGAGGGTTACACATTTTTTGATATGATGTGTATCCTTAGATGCTTAAATCAAGCTTCATGCCACCTCCTCCCTCCCCCACCCCCACCCCCCCGCACCCGCGGGTCCCTCCTCTTCATTTCTTTAAAAAACTCTTTTTTTTTTTTTTTGCTAAACCTAGCTAACCTAACCAAACAAGATAGAATTTTTGCAGATTCATGACTAGTACTGCCAAGAGCAAACTACCACAACTTATAAGCTAACACATTGAAATAAGACAAACTCAATAAGCAACCAATGCGGAAAATTCTATAGGCCTAGTAGAATCAACATTAATCATTCCTTCATTCTATCCATGGACCATGAGAAACCATCAGTCAATACAACAAAATAACATCAACAAACAAAGTATCATAGACATCTCCGTTAGCCAAGCTCAGTCAAGTCAGAAAAGAATCAATGTCACCACATACCTCCCATCAAACATGTAAGCTAAAGCCAGTGCAGCCATGAAGCTAAAACCAAGGCAGTGGACTCTGTCCAAACAATTCATGGCACACAGGAAAAGCTAACATCTCAAGGCAAAGCTAACATGCAAGTGGCACACACCTATATGCTGAGTAGGACAAATGTAAAAATTCACTTGCCACAAACAAATGTAGTATAAAAGGACAGTCAATATTAGTATATCAAAATTAAAAAGCAAGATTAGATGCTGAGTGAACCTCATCGGAAGTTAGAAGAAGAACATCACTCATTCTCAAATACTGGTCAAGTGCTCTTTGTTGTTCAGGTGTTCCAATGGATAGAGTCCGTCCTCGAGGTCCAGGATCAAAAAATATAGAAGTTTCAACTTCTATGGCATATTCCAAAGCAGATGTCAGTAGACCAGGGGAGAACTCTTCAAAAGCGTAACCATTGCAGAAAAGAATCTTTGATTGTTCGATTGCCATCTTCACCCTTTCTGAGAGTTTGCTCAGCCTCTTCAATTGAATGCAGGATTGTCACTAAAATCAGCTCGGCTAATAAAGGAAAAGAAAAGTGTCAGATCAACCGTAGCATGTCGAAGAAGACTCAGATGTAAAGTAATAAAAATTGCACAAAATATTTCAACTAGGTATTGCAGAAATATGTCAAAAAAAAACCCTAAGAAAAGGCTTATGTTAAAAGTGTTTTACCTGCAAAAACCATGTCTATGTAAAGGATCCACCAAAACCCAACATAAAAGTGTTTCATAAGAGGCACTACCAGTAAGAAAACGAAGGTATTATTCAGAATTTCAAATCGAAAATAACACCATCATTGCTCAAAATATTAAAGTAAATACATGTGAAACATGCAAAATTTTCGTTGCTAACTTGCTATAACATGGAACTTCAAGCATATTCTTAGTGACCTGCAAGTCACACTCAACACATCCCATCATTCAAATAACTTGAATGTAAACTATAAAGCAATTAAAGATACGAGAGCGATTCATTTTAGATGTAATCTATAAGCAAATCAGTGTACTTACGGAGAGTAGGAAGTCTGATGAAGAATCCTGGCAGAATTTGGAATGCAAACAGCAAGCTACACAATGAAATGACAAGCATACCATACGGAAGAAAAATATAACAATATGAAACACAAATTTCATTGGAATATGAAATATATTCACATCATACATATTTATGTACATATTACATTACATATAATTCCATCATTCGTCCAACTGCTTAAGAATATTTATTATACCTAAGATAATAAGTACAATTATCAAAGTATTGATTAAGTCCTCGTGAAAGCCCAAGGATCATTGTTCCCTTGACTGACATTCGATGGACCGGCTTGATCATTCGATGGACCGGCTTGATCGATCGATGGACCGACTTGATCATTCGATGGACCGGCTTGATCGTTCGATGGACCGGCTTGATCGTCAACAACTACATTGTTAACTGTGACATCTTCATTGTTGTGGGATTCCTCCGAATCTCTACTCGCCGCTTCTGAGCGAACCCACAACTTGTATGATTCCTCAGCTTCTTCAACTGACATAAACCCCTTGTAAGAAGCACCACTATACCCTGATACTGACGAAAAACATGCGGGCCAGTTTAGGTATACTCGTGGCTGACGACCTCGATAGACAACATACGCTCTGAATGTCATTCCTGCAACAGGAGGGGATATAAGGAAGAGGGAAGTATAGTGTGAGAGGCTGTTGGAATTCAGGCGTGCAAACAAAGTCGAAACTCACACAAAGGTCTAAAAGTTCATTAACATCTTGAAACTCAAGTACATAAACCTAAGATGTACAGACTATTTCTGAACAAAAATCGTAAACCCTAGATCTAAAATAAGAGGAGAAAAAATAAATTGAAGCTTTGAAGGTTGAAGACAAAACGAAGAGAAGAACAAAGGGAGTTAGTGTTGCATATGATTAAACCTTATCGGTTGTTTCTGCCTTAATTTCATTATACATTACAACAAGACTTTATTTAGTTAATATGTACAATAAATACAGAAAGATGAAAACTTAAGAACAGAAGGAAAGACTTACAAATAAAAGGCTAAAGGTTTTTAAGCCATAATTTTATTTGCATTACCATATTCATGATAATATCGTTGGAACTCGTCAAGGTTGACGAATTCCATCCCATATTTAGGTTCCCTCACCTCTTCTACATTTTCTTCCACCAATATACAATCATTATCTTCTACACTATCCATTCCTGTAATGTTTGTTTATAAATCACAGAGAGATGATAAGCAGAAATCAAAACAGAAATGAAATACACAACATAAAATAAATATCATGAATATAGTCATGATTTTGAAGATTCTTCTTTAATCTAATCTTAATAATCGTGGGCTCGCCGAGTATTACCTCGCATGTGGTGCCTTAACACGATTAAGAATATAGATCTAAGAAGAGTTTTGATGAAAACACAGAGATAAAAAGATGCTTATATATATAAAATCTTAAACAAAAAGAAAAATTCTACAGATATGAACACTGAAATTATAAAAATGAAAAAAAAAACCCCACAATTCATAAAAAAAAAACCCACATGAACACTGAAATTATTACAATTAAAATGAACCCTAGATGAAGCTCTTCGGTTGAAGAACACTGAAATAAAAAAAAAATAATTGAACCCTAGATGAAGCTCTTCGGCTGAAGAACACTGAAATAAAAAAAAATGAACCCTAGATCTGATATAAATATCATTAATATAGTCATGATTTTGAAGATTCTTCTTTAATCTAATCTTAATAATCGTGGGCTCGCCGAGTATTACCTCGCATGTGGTGCCTTAACACGATTAAGAATATAGATCTAAGAATAGTTTTGATGAAAACAAATCTTAAAGAAAAAGAAAAATTCTACAGATATGAACACTGAAATTATAAAAAAAAACCCACAATTCATAAAAATAAAAATAAAAACCCACATGAACACTGAAAAAAAAAATGAACCCACATGAACACTGAAGCTCTTCGGTTGAAGAACACTGAAAAAAAAAAAAAAACCCTAGATGAAGCTCTTCGGCTGAAGAACACTGAAATAAAAAAAAAATGCACCCTAGATGAACCCTAGATCTGAAGACGAAACGAAGAGAAGAAGAATGGGCTTACCTCTGCGTCCGAGCGATGAAAACCAACTTCTTGTCCGAAACCAATAACCTAAAACACCCAAGTAAAGGGAAAATCAAAAACTAAAAACCAAAAACCTAAAACCTAAAACCTAAAATGAGAGGGAAAATTTACCTTTTGCGAGAGGGAAGGGACGAAGGAGACCTTCTTCTCTTCTCCTTATTTCCTTCTTCTTCCTAAATTTTCGTTCTTCTCGTTCGTTTCAGTGTTGATGGAGAGAGGAGGAGCTTCGTTTGGGGGAGAGGTCGAATCTGCCGAAAATGGGGAGAGGGAGGTCGAATGTGTCGATAATGGGGAGAGGGAGCGAGAGACGGAGGGAGCGAGAGAGGGAATGAATTAGGAATGGAGCTTCCATTCCCTCTTCTTCTCGCCCAAAATTTTCATTTCCCTCGCAAATTTTTTTTTTTTTTCACCACGTCAGCTGCACCACGTCAGCTGCTCGCGTGCGACGCACCATCCCTCGCCCATTTCCTCGACATCTAGAATTGCTCTTGCTCTTCTATTAAAGTAGAGAAATGAGTCACTCTCCTACGTGGCTTCCTCTCTACAATGGAAAGTGCCACGTCGACAATTCATACCTCATCATCTAAATATGTCCCCCATTAACAAATCAATTGGTCAAACTTAACTCTATTAATCTCTTAACTCTACTAATCTCTCCATAATGAAACAGAATTCAAAGTTCGAAGATTTCGTGAGCAAAATAACACCACAAATTAGCTTTCCACTAATATTCTAACCTTAAATGTCTGTACAACTTATCATAATAAGTCCAGATACATTACATACATTAGTCAGTGTATTTCTAATATTCCCTAGTACTCTCCTAAAAAATTAACACATGTTATTCACTTAATTCTTAATAAAAAAAAATTGAAACTCCCTAAACTCTAGTACATTAAAGCTAGAGAAGGGAAAAGAAAATGAGGGTCTCACCAAATTTATCCTCACATTATTCTCTTCTATTCATTTATTGACAACGAAGTCTTACTTTCACGCCACCAAAAGACTTTTCATAGTTCTTCGTGCCATTCGTTTCTCCATTTATCCCTTAAACCGTTGTCATTATAAGAAAATTAGGTTTTGGTAAAGAACGTTGTTCCTCACCGAAACATGTTAATTTGTTATGTTTCATCAACGATGAGGAATTTCAGTCGTCACAGCGTTCCTTACTTAAAACGCGTTAAAAATCATTATCCTTACTCGTCACAGGCAGTCAACTTATGTGGTGAGTAGTTCCTCACATAAACTTAGCGCGCGGGTATACAATTACAAATCTACAATGTTATGTATGATGAAAGTTGGCGTCACGTGTGGTGACTTTCTTGTGATGAATCGTTTCTCACTTATGTTATTTATATGTGAGGAACAATTTGTCACGATAGTGATTTCATACATTAAAAATATCTACTGATGCAGTCGTTTTTCGCTCCATGCTCTGACCTGTTTGACATGCACAAATAGCACACGTGAGCCACAGACCACCGTGGGGTGGCCGATGACACTTCGATGCTAAAGTCAAACAAGGATCTGAGGAAGGTGTAATGTTGTAACAGAGAATTTGTAGCGTACCTTAGCTTACCAACCTCATGTCTTATTTATAGTGTAAGGAGTCTTGGGTTAACCAGGCCATCATATGTGTCGATTAGGGAGGAGATCTTCGGGGAGATCCCTCTATAATTAGCAATCGTGCTGTAGGAGGGAAGTTCCTTGTTAGCTCCGTACTCCTAGATACGCTAGAGATAATTCCCAATCCGAGAGCATTCTGTGGAAGGGAGTTTCCTTGTGTGGAAGTTACTCTAGTGTTTGCTTCCTAGTTGAAAGCAAAGAGCAGTTGTGGTTGCCTGTCCGAAGTAGATTATCGAGATACTTGCCTGAAAATGGCTTACAGGTATCGAGGATAGTTGTGAGACGTGTGGACCTAATATGCGGTGAGAGTCTGAGCCCGCTTGGTGGGCTGAAGTTGAGCGGGCTAAGAACCACTTGGGCTGGATCCGTATTGGGCTGTTGCTTGAACCCGCGGTTCCTCAAGATCATCATGACACTTGTACGGCTCAGAGGTTTGAACGTTTTTATGTATCATCAACTACTCCCCCCAAGTTAGTGTGGTGTTTAGTCGACCCATTGACTCATTGAATGGATACTTGTACCGTCGCGATGATTGAACTTGTAGCGTCAATTTCGAGCAGCGCATAATATTTAATGTGTCGGCTCGAGGAGGGAAAGTTCGATTTTCTTTCCCAATAAATATTTATTGTTCTGAAGATGAGCCTTCCATTATTTTTTGAATCCGTGATATTTTTTTTCTTCCAATGGCTAACAGTGTCAAAATTACTCCCCAAGATCCGTTATCCCTTGCTTGTATGAATTTCTTTGATGCCAGCCTGGTTGACGAATCTGAGTTGAGCAAGCTTCGCGGCTTGTACTGTATCCCTGATGATTTGATGATTGTTCCTGCGTCTAGAGTGTTAGGTCCCACAATACCTCCTTATGGGTTCATAGGTTTGCGTCGAGGTATATTCAAGTCTGGGCTTCGGTTTCCGATGTCGGACGACGTCTGGCGCTTCTTTACCCACCTTCGTATTCCTCTCGCTCAAATTGCACCGAGCGGGTTTAAAATACCACTGGCAATTCTTTTGAGGGCTCATGACACTAGCCTCCGTTTGACTGCGCCGGTGATTCATCACTTGACTCATGTTCGTCTAGATACCATGGGTACTTGTAGGCTGACTTGTCCCTGTAGTCTGCGATTGACGGTGGGCAACACTGAATCTTGGGAGAAGCAGTGGTTCAGGGCTTCGGTGGTGGACTCCGATTACTTTAGAATCGGAAGTCGTAGAGTTTCTCGGTACTTTCAGTTTGATCTTGGTGAGTTCCTTGGTAACTGATGCATGCATACCCTTTCGTGTTTCTTGTGTGATTCTGACGTTGTTTCTTTGTCTCAGGAAAGTTTGGTATTTCCTCCCTCAGCGAGGAAGAGAATCGAATAGAAAAGAAGTTTCTTGGGCTTCCTTTGGTTTCTGCTGAAGAAGTTGTGTTGCTTGGTAATGTCGTGCGCAGTGGGCTGTTGCGGTGCTCTTATGAGACTCACCTAGTGTCTAGTTCCCCGGCTGAAGGGGTGATTGCTCGTCGCGCGAGGAAGAGAATATTAGCCCCGCCCAGCCCTTCCAGGCTTGCCGAGTTGGAGGCGAACGTGCCTCCTGTTGTTGTCTCGAGGAAGAGGCATGCTTCTTTCATGGCCGACTCTCCTTTCAGTGCATGTGCCGTAGTGCCGCACAGGCCTGTTTCAGTGCACCCTGAGGCCCGTGGGAGAGTTCTCGCTTTGGAGAAGGCCTTTGCTAACCTACGGATATCGTACTTAGACACTCTTTATCGGGCGGAGAGTTCTAGTACTGTCGCGGGACGTGAAGGTGCGGAGGCCATAACCCTTATTTCTGACTTAGCCATTGAAGGTATGAGGGCACAGCTGAGGGTTACCGAGTCTGACTTGACGTCAACTCGTGCTGACCTGTGGCGGACCAAGGCCGAACTGAAGCATCTGGACACTGCTATGGATAGGTGGTCTTCCAAACGAGAGGCTGAAAGAAAGCGAGCGAAAGCGACATGGGTCATTGAAAGGAAACAGCTGGAGGCCGCAATTGATGAGGGGCATCGCCTTGCCCTTGAGGTGGAAAAATTGTTGGCGGACGAGCGCTTGCACTATGTGGCTTTGCTGGGCGCGGTGGATTTCGATGTGCCGGGAAGGAGGCCGCAAATCTCTACTGAAGTCATTCGGGGCAGATTGGAGCTTCTGGAACTGATCAGGGGAGAAAACTTCGATATTGATATTGAATTTGCCCGTTATAGGAGGGCTGGTATTGGGTCGATCAACAGAGGGGAGGATTTTGGTGTTGCGAGGCTGACAGACGAGGAAAATGCTTCTCCTTAGATCTGCTGTAATGCTATTTTATGGTCGGATATTATGTAAACATGTTTTTCTTTGAATGAAAGTATTGTTTTGCCTTGCATAGTAGTGTCTACTTTTGTTGCTTTGTGGTTTGTAGAGTCGTCTTATGTAATGACTATTCAATATTGGTGGACTAGCGTTGACTTTCTCTTCCATTCCTTTGGCCGTTGTGACTTGCACGAAGTGGGTTAGGTTTTGCCTAGCAAGTTCGGCGATCATTGTCTGCAGTGGCCCCTTGGCGAGTCATCGTCACCAGCGAAAAAGCGTTGACTATAGTCTCACTTCCTCTGTCATCGTGATCCGTGTAGAGTGGATTAGGCTTTGGGCTCCAGAAGCCATCGTCATCAGCCGTAAACTAACTAAGCTTACCTGGAAATTTTGGCAATCATTGTTTGAAGTGAAAGCAATGATCCCTTGGCGAGTCGTCAACATCAGCGGACAAGCACTGACTAGACTCCCACTTCCTCCACCATCGTGATCCGTGCAAAGCTGATTAGGCTTTGGGCACCAAAAGCCATTGTAATCAGTCGCAAACTTACTAAGCTTACCTGACAATTTCGGCGATCATTGTCTGCAGTGAGAGCGATGATCCCTTGGCAAGTCATCGACATCAGCGGACAAGCGCTTACTAGATTCCCACTTCCTCCGCCATCATGATCCGTGCAGAACGGATTAGGCTTTGGACACCAGAAGCCATCGTCATCAGTCGCGAATTGACTAAGCTTAACTGACAATTTCGGCGATCATTGTCTGCAGTGAGAGCGATGATCCCTTGGCAAGTCGTCGACATCAGCGGACAAGCGCTTACTAGACTCCCACTTCTTCCGCCATCATGATCCTCGCAGAACGGATTAGGCTTTGGACACCAGAAGCCATCGTCATCAGTCGCGAACTGACTAAGCTTACCTAGCAATTTCGACGATCATTGTCTGCAGTGAGAGCAATGATCCCTTGGCGAGTCATCGACATCAACGAACAAATGCTGACTAGACTTCTACTTCCTCCGCCATCGTGATCCACGCAGAGCGGATTAGGTTTTGGCACCAGAAGCCGTCGTCATCAGTCGCGAACTGACTAAGCTTACCTAGCAATTTCGGTGATTATTGTCTGCAGTAAAGCAATGATCCTTTGGCGAGTTGTCGATATCAGTGGACAAACATTGAGTAGACTCCCACTTTCTCTGCCATCGTTATCTGCACATAACAGATTAGGCTTTGGGCAGGTGTTAGAGTCTGGCCGTAGCTCGGGGTCTGTCGTGAGTCGCAACGGACAACATGAAAGTTTTCATAAAAGCAAAAATATTTTATTGATAATCTTTTTTGAGATGCTCTACATTCCATAATCGTTTTAGCTCATTTGAGTCGACATCTTCCAGCCAGTACTTTCCAGTTCGGATTTAGCTTTCTCGCTTCGACTTCTTTGGTGTTTTGCTGGGTCTTCTTGAGTACCCAATCTCCCAGCTTGAATTCGCGTGGCTTGACCTTTTTATGACAATATTGCGCCATTCGTTGTTGGTAGGCGGCTATCTTGGTGGAGGCTAGGTCTCGTTTTTCTTCGAGGAGGTCTAGTCCCCCGCGTAAGGCTTCGTCGTGACCGTCTGGTCTGAATTCTTCTGTTCGTTAGGTTGGCACCTCAAGTTCTACCAAAACCATAGCTTCTGATCTGTATACCATGGCGAATGGTGTTTCCCTGGTAGGGATTGTGCGATATATGCCCAGAGTGTTCCTGGTAGCTCTAAAACTCATTTTCTTTTGGTTGCGTCGAGTTTTCTTTTGATGGCTTCTAGAATCGTTCGGGTGTACCTTCCGTTTGGCCATTGGCCTGGGGGTGTCCTGGTGAGGAGAAGTGACGCTCACTCCCAGACTTTTGCATAGTTCTTTGACCCTGCTACCTTCGAACTGAGTTTTGTTGTCGCTGACCAATACCCTGGGAATGCCGAATCTGTAGACGATAGCGACCCATATGAATTTTTTGATTTGGACCTGCTCTATTTTGGATACGGGCTCAACCCTGACCCACTTGGTGAAGTAGTCGACGACT
Source organism: Berberis vulgaris (assembly GCA_963556465.1). Classification (NCBI taxonomy): domain Eukaryota; kingdom Viridiplantae; phylum Streptophyta; class Magnoliopsida; order Ranunculales; family Berberidaceae; genus Berberis; species Berberis vulgaris. Next base: position 56,238,053 of record OY747132.1, read on the forward strand.
ACAAGAAGGGATTTTTTACCAGTCGATGCCGAAAATGGTCCAACGATGTTTATTCCTCATTGCGCGAACAGCTAAGGACTATCATAGGAGTTAGTGTCTGGGCCGACATATGGGTGTACGACGCGAACCTTTGACATTTGTCACACCTACGGACTGTATCTTTGGCGTCCCGCTGCATGGTCGGCCAATAGTATCCTAGAGTCAGCGCTTTGTGGGCGAGTGTTCTCCCGCCCGGGTGATTCTAGCATATGTCGTTGTGGAGAGTCCCCAAGACTCGGCTAGCCTCCTGGGGTGATAGACACTGGAGTAGTGGTCATGTGATCGATCTCCTGTACAAATTTTTGTTTAGGAGAGTGTACTTTGCAGCTCTGTTTTTAAGTCTTTGCGCTTTTCTTTCGGCAAAGCCCCAAACACTATATATTCTAGAATCGGAATCGTCCAATTGGGCTGTGTTTCTATGGCGTGGATATCTCCGTGTTCTTCCTCGTTGAGGCTCGATTCCTCTTGATATTCGATGAGGCTGCTGGAGATGTCGTTGGAGGCAGATGATTCTTTCGCTAGCTCATCAGCCCTTTGATTGTCATCACGGGGGCACTACGTGAGTTGACAACTCTTGAATTTGCCCATTATGCCAAGTACTTTATTGCGGTAGGCTATCATGCGTGGATCTTTACTGTTGAAATCTCCTTTGACCTTGTTGACCACTAGCCTTGAGTTGCTATACGCTGTTAGGCGATCTATGCCGATTCCTAAAGCTAGCTTTTGGCCTGATAGGATGGCTTCATATTCAGCCTCGTTGTTTAAAGTGGGGAAACCGAATATGACTGTTTTTCTAGGGTGAAACCGTTGGGGGAGCAGAGTGAGATATCGGCCTCGCTTGCATTGTCAGTCGAAGATCCTTCGCAGCGTAGGGTCCAAGTTTGTTCATCTGTTTCCGTGAGTTGGTGATCTGCCTTTGGGTCTTCTCCGGTAGTAAACTCAGCGATGAAATCAACGAGTGCTTGGGCTTTGATGGTTGTCCTTGGAGCGCAGTTTATGTCAAACTGTCTGAGCTCTACTAACCATTTCACCATCCTGCTAGATAGATCGAGTTTATGTAATATCGAGCGGAGTGGATGCTTGGTCAGAACCATTATGGAGTGGGCTTGAAAATAGGGTCTCAGTTTTCTAGAGGATATGACCAGCGCCAGAGCTAACTTTTCCAGATCCAGGTAGTGTGTCTGTATTTCTACAAAGGTTTTGCTGGTGTAGTATACTGGCCTCTAGGTTCCATGATCGTCTCGTACAATGGCCGAACTGACGACATGCTTGGAAACATACATGTACAAGTACAATGTTTCACCTATCGCAGGCTTTGAGAATAGCTCTGGACTCCCCATGTATGTATTCATGTTCTGAAAGGCTTGTTCACATTTCTCGCTCTACGCAAATTCTTTACTCCCTCTTAGTATCTTGAATAATAGAAGACATTTGTCGGATGACTTTGATATAAATCTGTTGAATGCTTTTACCTTCCCAGTCAAGCTCTGAACGTCTCTGATAGTAGACGGTGACCTCATGTCGAGAAGAGCCTGGATTTGTTTCGGATCGGCCTCAATTCCTCTTTTGTTTACTATAAAGCCTAGGAATTTCCTGGACTCGACTCCGAACGGGCACTTTTGCGGGTTAAGTTTCATTCGGTATTTCCTGAGTTGATTGAATGCTTCGGCAAGATCTTGGACGTGGTCTGGGCTGCTAAGGCTCTTGACCAACATGTTTTCGATGTATACTTCCTTATTTCTACTTATCTGTTGTTTGAACATTCAGTTAACCAGTCGTTGGTAAGTAGCTTCTGCATTCTTCAAGCCGAATGACATTATCCTATAACAATATATTCATATTTCCGTTACGATAGAGGTTTTCTTTTGGTCTGGAGGGTGCATCAATATTTGATTTTAGCCTGAATAGGTGTCCATAAAGCTGAAGAGGCAATGTCCCGAGGTGGCGTCTACGATTTGATCGATGCGAGGGAGTGGGAATATGTCTTTAGTACATGCTTTGTTTCGGTCCATGTAGTCTATACACACTCTCCACTTTTCGTTCTTCTTTTTCACGAGAACGGTATTTGCCAACCAGTCGGGATATCATGCCTCTTTGATCATGTCTGCGTCTAGAAAATGTTGCACTTCCTCGTTATGATTGCGTTCCTTTCGGGCGCCACGAGCCTTTTCTTTTGTCTGACAATTCTCTTTGAGGGGTCTATTTCGAGGCGATGCGTGATTATCGATGAATCGATTCCTACCATATCCTCCATAGTCCATGCAAAGATGTCCTGATTTCATCGTAGCAACTTCGTAAGTTGCCCTGCCATCGCTTTGTCTAGGCGAGAACCAATTTGAATGGCCCTGTTGTTTCGAGGGTCGTTGAGGTAGACCGTTACAATTTTTTCTTCGGATTGTCTGACATTGGGCCTTCCCCGATGTCTTATCGATGTTTCGTCACCCAATGCTGGTTGTTCTCCTCTTGGGCTTAGGATTGAGCGGAGGATATTCTTAACCGTTGGGCTAGCTACTTGTCGAGATCTGTCAGATGGCAAAGCCGCCATGTATTGACACTTCATGGCCAGTAGTTGATCTCTTCTCAACCTACCGATCACTCGGTCCATAGGATACTTGAGGCACTGGTGCAGGGTGGAGACCGTCGCTCCTATCTGATGTATCCACGGTCTTCCTAGAACCATGTTGTACGCCGAAGACATATCGATCACAATGAACTCTTAGAATCAGGTCTTATGGGTTGGTCTTTCTCCTGCTGTTATCGTCAGTTGTATCTTTCCCAAGGGGAGCTGTTTTCCGCCGCTGAAGTCAGTCACAGGATGGCTATCTGGGGTCAATGTCGTTTCGTCTAGTTGCATGCTGCGTAGTGTGCGAAGGAACAAGGCGTTCATCGAGCTCCCGGTATCAATCAAAGACCTCTTTATCTCCCAACCTGCGAGGAAAATTGTTACAACCAAGGCATCATTATACGGGCGTTGTATGCCTTGGAGATCCTCCTATGTGATTCTGGACCTATAGGATAGTTCAGACTCGGAATATGTTTTATGAAGCACATGTGTTTTGTCGAGTAGTGACGCCTCGTATCCGGTTCTCGCTGGCTATTTTCCTAGAGTGAGGGAATTTTGAGCCTCCTTCGTCGGACCTGACATGCTTGCCGGAGGGTCCATCGCGACTGGTGTCGGCGCAGGGGTGTGAGCTGGATGCCTGTGCACGCAGGAATTGCTGGGAGAGATGGTATAGGGACCGCCCGAGCATTTGACGTGTTCCCTGGTTTTCCGTCGTCACGTGTCTTGGTGGTCACTATCTATATGGATTTTGGTAGGAGACAACGCTTAGTCTAGAATTAAGAACTATGTAGTCCCCATGGACGGTGCCAAACTGATGCAGTCATTTTTTGCTCCCTGTTCTGACCTGTTTGTCATGCACAAGTAGCACACGTAAGCCACAAACCACCGTGGGGTGGCCAATGTCACTCCGATGCTAAAGTCAGACAAGGATCTGAGAAATGTGTAATGTTGTAATAAGGAATTTGTAGCATACCTTAACTTACCAACATCATGTCTTATTTATAGTGTAAGGAGTTATGGGTTAACCAGACCATCATAGGTGTAGATTAGGAAGGAAATCTTCATGAAGATTCTTCTCTAATTAGGAGTCGTGCTGTATGAGGAAAATTCCATATTAGTTTCATACTCCTAAATACACGGAAGATAATTTCCAATTTGAAAGCATTTCGTGGAAGAAAGTTTCCATGGAGATCTCCTCTTTAAACCCCCTATCCATCCCTTCTGTCTCACTGTCTCTCATTCTAATCTTCTCTTCTTCGTGCTGTGTTGGAAGTCTAAACAACTAAAACTTCTATATAATTACTAGCCAAAGGGAGAACCGAATATTTGTATGATAGCTTACCTTTGCCACAAAACAAGAATCACTGGAAGCCAACCAAAGTTTTGAACCTCTCTGACACCACCTCATACCATAATAGAAGTAATCTGAACAGCATGACCTGGTTTGGGGTAGGATCCAAGAAAAATACGACATCATGAGTATATTACAGATAGATCCAATGTCCCCTCATTGGCCCACAGGCACCCCATGGTAAGATTTACTTGAAAAGGAGATACAAGAACTGCCATGGCTGCTTTAACTCTGAAAGGCATCACTTTTACGAGATTATTTGCTTACCATGGAGATTAAACTAAACGGCCAAATTTTCAATTGCTCCTTTCACTTTTGGAATTAAAAAGAAACCCATTATTACAGAAATCTTTTACTACCATCATGAAATCATCTATAGCTGAATCCCCCAACATTTAATTAAAAAAAAAATTTAATAAAAAAAAACGAACTTGAGAAACCATCAAAGACCCTATCCTTGCCAGGAGATGGGAAATCAAAACTACTGCTAGCTGAATCAAAACTTTGTTAGCTAAATCCTCATTTATATAAAGAGCCAAACCAACTTGGAAAATCATCTATAGCTGAATCCTCATTCTTAATTTTGAAAGTAGACCCTTTTGATATTGACCTCTTTCAGAATTGTCATATTCAGATAATTCTCCCAAGTAACAAATGTATTGCTTCTCTTCCTCGTCGAATATGAAACTCATAAAATGAGAAAATTAAGGTATGAGAAACAATGTGCCGAACAAGCTACAAAATAGTGATTGAAATAATAACATACTCAACATAAAAGCTATTTTTGCTAAGTGTAAGTTTCTCTAAAAGTCCCTTAATCGCAAAGGAAGCAACAACAACCCAGAAAAAAAAAATTAAAAAAAATAGGCTCTCCCGATCGTGCCTTTGACAAACAAAACTATACTACTTCACTGGAAAACATGTACAAACACTTTGATATTCTCTTCATAAGCAAGTGACCAGTAAGTTCCACGGATAATACTACTTCACTTTCATTTCAAAGTGTATTATTTTACAATATAATATGTTTCTTTCTCTTTTTCTTTAGAGTTCAATTAATACCAATATTAGGGACAAAAAAAAAGGATAAAGTATAAATACCTGCAATTGTGCATTCAATTGCTCATTCAACTTCAATTGTTCCTTTAATAGCTGATTCTCTTTTTGTAGACTAAGGAAACCTGTTGTTAAAGCTTGACTTGATTTTGAATCTCAGTAATCTAAGAAATAGAAGCCGGAGATGAGGGGAAGCTTGAGATAGAGGATTCCATAAGTGGAAAAGTTCAACAATTTCATGGGCTCCTACTGGATGCGCTTTTTGGGAAAAGACAACTTTGCATTAGATTCACCTCCCTCATTGTTTCTTTCTGGACGACTGAATTATGTCTCAATATAAGATAAATAAATCGAACAAAGTGTCAAAGACTCATAGGCTATGTACACATGGTAATAGAGCCTTCAGGTCGAGTTTTATTCCGACATATTTCTTTTACCTACCCAACAAAAAAAAAAGAAAAAAAAATTAGTTGTTTGAGATATGAAAAATATTATTAAAAAAATAATTCAAAAATGTCATGCCTCTTTACCTTTCTATTGGATACATCCAGCGGTACCCTACTGGTCCTTTCAATGAAGGAGGAGACCGTTATAATAAACATCCTCCTTCATTGCGGCAATCGAGCTTAAGTCATACATACAGTTAAATGCCTTCATCAATGCACTCACTATATAAGGTAAAGGAAAAGGTATGAGAAAATGATTCGATTTGATTATTTTATCTCCATCTCCAACTGAGTTACTGACTTAAGGATCGGAGTGCCTTCAACCACCAAAAAGGTGGTATTTGGCAATCTAACATTTGTTTTGCAGACTTTACTCATTGGAGACTGGATTTTGGACGCATTAGTTTGGCGCCGTCCGTGGGGAACGACAAGTTTCCTTTGAAAAAGAAAATCTACGGAAGCTCTGATCAACGATCAAAGAAGCCATCATTGACAAGTTAGTTGCCACGCAAGCGAGCCCACTAACTAAGGAGGGAGTAGTCGATGATACATAAAATCGTCACCCGATCATGGCCATACAAAATTACGAAGGACCGTTACGAAGGAGATGGAGGGAATCACTCCATTTCAATAAAGGAGGAGACGGTTATAATTAACGTCCCTTTTCATTGCGCCAACCGAGCTTAAGTCATGCACATAGTTAAATACCTTCATCAATGCACTCATTATATAAGGTATGAGAAAGGGATTCAATTCGATTATTCTACACTATGCAACTTTAACTGAGTAAATCTCCCAACAAAGTTGTTGATTTAAGCATCGGAGTACCTTCGACCACCAAAAAAGTGGTCCTTGGCAGTTTAACATCTGTTTTGCAAATCAAACTTACAGGACGATGAGATTTGGATGCATCAACTTGGTGTGAGATATATCTTCCATGCATACTGGACAAGCCAACTTACCATGAATGTTCCAACTTGACAGATTTTCTTAAGTCGGGAAATCATTTATGGTCCAGAATAGAGTTGCATGCATGTTGAATGAAGTTTTGATCATTTTATCATAAGTTTGAATATCGTCTTCCCACAACTCCTTAAGTTCATCAACCAACGGACGCAAGTATACATCAAGATCCTTACTTGGTGCTCTTTGTCCCGAAATTAATAAGGTCGGCATAGAGTATGAGTTTTTCATGCATTTCCATGGTAGCAGATTGTAGGAAATAACACAACATGACACATACTATAAGTTGAGCTCAAATTCTCAAAAGGACTGAACCCATCCATTACAAGCCTAATCTAATATTCCGCGCATCTAAGGCAAAACCTGGGTACATTTTGTGAAACTCTTCCAAGCAAGAAAATTTGTTGGAAGCCTCATTTTGCCATTTTCATCAAATCACTTTTCTTTGTGCCACCTTATATCTTGGATGTATGTCTTGACATACAAAATCGTTGTAATCTTGGCTTGAGCTATGCAGTTAAAACGGATAACGGACTAGGAGCGTTATAAGTTATAACGGGTTATATCGAGATATAACGGTATATAACGAATTATTTTTTTAAATATATTTTTATACCCCCACTAAGTATATTAATGTATTATAGACTATAGAGTCAAAAAATAAATCACTAAATATAAATTTGTTACTGCTAGTTTGCCAATAATGCCAATAAACTTGAAACTAATCACTAATCATTGTTCATATTTATTTCAGGTAAACAAATATTTAAAGAAGGGAAGCTTACAGAGATCGCAGGCTTAGCAGCACTAGCAAGCAGCAGCACGCCAACACGACTAAATCCCTGAACTATGTTATCTACATTATCAAACACACTCAATAAATTTCAGTTGAACAACAAATGTAACTGATGAAATTGGAACTGTTGAAATTGTAATTTCCTAATTCAATAAAGCAAGATATTTTATATTATGTTCATAACATTAATTAAGATATCTTAACATTAAGCAAGATATCATAACATTAAGCAAGATCAACAATGTCAATATCAAGATCAGCAAGATGTCATGTTCATGTTCATAAACATCAAAATGAAACATCATATAACAAGACCAGCAACGTCAATATCTATGTCTTCTTCTTCTCCTTGGTCCTCATCTTCATCATCTTCATCACGAAGTCTGGTACTTGTATTTGGTTGCCACAGCCAACTTCTTGTATTTGGCCTTAGATTAGTGGCTCCCCTTGCCTCTCTTACTTGTGCCCAAGTAAGATCATCACCTTCCCTCACGAACTCTGCTAGCTCGTTGTCTGTAGGAATGAGCCAATCATCATTTTCATCAACTTCCCTCAGAACAATGGGGTCATGAGCTGTAGATTTGATGTTTGCATTCTTTTCCTTACTTCTTTGCTCCAACTTCTTGTTGTATTGAATGAAAACAAGATCAATCAATTTTTTTTGGAATGCAACTGATGAAAAAATAATTAATATATATTATTCATAAATAATTAAAATAACTGTGAATTACAAATAATAATTGAGTGAATGACATATTAATAATAATTACTTACATTGTCAAATGTACTCCAATTGCGCTCACATGGTGACGCGCTACATGTGAGGGATAAAACCCTTACTGCAAACTTTTGAAGTTTAGGAGATTCAGAGCCATAAGTTGACCACCATTTAGCTATTCAATAAGATTAATAAAATCTATAAGTACAAAAAAATAGCTAAGTGAAAAAATATTATAATTTATAAGTCTAAATTACTTAACTTACCAGGTTTTAGTTTATCTCTTGCTCGTTTGGCCATTGAAGTCCCAAATAGCCCAGTTGAATCTCGATAAAGGCTCAAATCATGTCCAACTTGAACACAATCATCTTCATTAGGCATAAGCCTTTCTATGCATGAAAGAAGCCCCACTTTAAGTTCTTTATTTCCCTCCATCTTATCCCAAGTGTTCTTGAAATATATGGATGGGTTCAGATAAAAGCCAGCTGAAAAGAGAAAAAAATAAAAAAAAATTTATAATGTGTTATTATCTTTAACTTAAAAATAAAGAAATGACTAAATGTAAAGTTTTACTTTAATACCTGCATGCAAAGGATGATGTAGCTGGTCATTCCACCTCTGGTCTATAATTTTCCAAACTAAAGTAATAAACCTATTATTTTTGTTAAGGTTCTTTGCTATTTGCTCCTTTGCTCTATCTATAGCCTCATAGATATAACCCATACAAGGCTTTTCTTCCGAATCCACTAATCTCAACAGATCCACTAATGAAGCAAGCACTTTGCAAGAAAAATGAACATTTCCCCAAAACTCATTACGCCCCACTATATTTTCTATCCTCTTCCCTTCGAGCGTGGACGAGAAAGAACTATTCCTCCACTGTTCTGAAACAAACAAGGTTTGCACATGACACCTATTCTCCCAAATGCTTTGCAAGGTGTAATATGATGTGGCCAACCTAGTTACACAATATCTGTGCAACTCTCGGTTGTTCGTCAACTTTCTCACCATATTCAGGACTCGCCCATGATTATAAATGTACACCACAACTGCTCTAGCTTCGGGCAGAACCTTCCGTATCTTATCTAGCTTATTACCAAGATCTTGTAGGATCAAGTTAATACAATGGGCAGCACACGGTGTCCAAAAAAGATGGGGATGTTGCCTCTCTAGCTCCGCACCTGCGGCCTTAAAATTAGAACCATTGTCGGTAACAAACTACAAAATAAAATTATTAACATTATAAATTAGAACATGATTGATGACTTGGACTAGTTCAAATAGTACAGTGGTCAATAAATATTTCATTTGAATACGCAATTATAAAATTACCTGAATAATGTTCTCTTCCCCTACATCCTCAATGACTTCATTCATCATCCCAACAATCAGCGCGGAATCTTTCACATGTTATGAGGCATCAATAGACTTCAAAAATATTGTTCCATCTGGACAATTAACTAGAAAATTGATTAAGGAGCGACCCTTCCCATCTGTCCAAAAATCTGACATTATTGAGCATCCATATGTTTCCCATTTGCTCCTAAAGGAATTGACAAATAACTTTGTCTCTTTCAGCATATCTCTCAATAATGTCACTCGCATATTGTATTAACTTGGTGCCGGTATTCCTAAAAAATAAACAATAAAAAAAGTTGTATTATTTAATTTATTGAAACTTAGAACGTTAAAAGTAATTAAATAGTTATAAAATTTAAATATTTACCTTTTCCATATTGTCCAATGGCGTAGATCATATTTTGGAACTTTGGCGTGCGCACAACATTAAAAGGACACCCAACGTCATATGCCCAATCTGCTATAGCCATCCAAGCCTCATTCTTCAACTTCTCCTTGTAAGGATTGTTCTTATCCAAATCTGCTTGCTTGAGTTTGTTAAAATCGGTCATCTAAATAGTATCAAGTGGACCTCTAACATTACTAGGAGGAACAACTTTTCTCTTCTTACCACTACTTACACTTCCACTTCCAATGCCAATGCCACTAATTGTTTGTTGTTTTTGTTCGACATCATTAGATTCATCATCATCTCCAATCTTTCCAATCTCTCAACCTAACAAAGCACCATCGTTGAGAATTTGCGCAACTCTAGACTTCTCAATTTTTTTTTTGTTTCATTTAATGCTGCCATGCATTTCATTCTCACATCACTTGGTAAACTTTTACATTTTGACACATTCCCTGGCTTCCATACAAGATGCTCTTTAAGTCTTGTAATTCCATAATGAATCCTCTTACCACAAAAGTTGCACCATACCAACGTTTTATTAGTGGGATCCTTGCATTGTCCCCACTCCCATGCCATGTCACTGGAATTAGGCTTCATGGGATTTGATGTCGCGGCTGTAGAGCCAACACGACAATCAGAGTTTGAAGCTCGTGATGATGATTCCATGAATACCTATCATACACAAAATAAATTGATCACTAAACATAAAACTAATAACTTACTGTAAGTCTGTACTCTGTAATTAATAAGTTGTGCAAAATTAGAATGAAGAAGCAAAATTAAGTATAAGTCTGTCATTAGAATGAAGAAGCAAATCAAAGCAAAATAGAAGAAGGAACGAAGCAAAAACAAATCAGAGAATAAGGAAGAAGCGAAGCAAAGCAAAGCAAAAGAGAAAAGAAGGAACAAAGGAAAGCAGAGAAGAAGGAACAAAGCAAAATCAGAGTCCAGATCCAGAGATCAGACTTACAGATTGATCGAAAAGGGGCCAAGGGTTCGATCGGGCCTCGATCGACTAGGGTTCTTCCCTTCTCTTCCCTTCTTCTCTGTTCGATCAGGGCTCAATCGACTAGGGTAGCAGCACTGACGTTTCTCTGCTAGTCTGCTATTCTCTGCTAGGGCTCGCTCGATCGACTGGGTTCTTCCCTTCTTCTTTCGTTTCTCTGCAATTCTTTGCTATACTAGGGCTCCCTATCAGAGGATCTGCAATCGATTTGAGAATAAAGGGTTAGTAAAATTTATTTATTTACCGATTCTTTATAGTGGCGTTATGAAAAAATGTTTTATACAAATAACGCCCGGTATATGCCGTTATAACTCCATCCGTTATACCCTAATGTTTTATGAAAAAATTTAACGCCTCGAGGCCGTTATGAGTTATTTCGGCGTTATAACCCGCAACTAACTGCATAGGGCTTGAGTGGAAAGTACTGTAAGACTTTCTGAGAAACTTTCTTTTTTTGCTCACGGTTACTGTGCTTATACCTTGGCTAATTACACATTGGGCATCTATCCTTATTTGATGTTCCTTATAAAATAATACACAGTCATAGTGACAAGCATTAATATTTTCAAACCCCAAAGCAATACTTTTCAATATCTTCTTGCAGTCATTGTATGTTTTAGGAACATTATTGGGTGTCAGACACATCTTCTTCATAATTTTTAAAGCCACATTAACTGACTTGTAAGTCCAAAGCTTGTAAACTTTGCACTGATTCAACTCCACAACATAAGACAATAGTACAATTTTCTTTGAGCTTCTTTTTGGAACTTCGCATATTTATCAGCATCAACTCTATGGATATTCAATGAACTTCGAACCCCCATAATATCTTCCTCCCCTGATGTATCATATATTTCCATTGTATCTAGATCATTATTATATAGTCTATCAAATGCATCATCAAGCATATCAAACACGTTCACATTATTATCATTTATAGTTTCATCATTTGAGCTCTTGGAATTTTGAAGAGCCATGTCAGCAATATGCTCTCCTTGACATGTCCATATTTTATAAGTCACATCCATCCCGATTGTAACAATTAAAAATGAACAAAACCAATAGAGTTTATATATTTATTAAGGCTTGTCCAGAAAGAACATGACATCTCATTCCTATAATTCATATAATGACGAGCAGTATCAATGAATCTCTCAACCCCCTTTTTGCAATCCGGAGTAAGAATATTGCATTTACCAATTAGAAATCCATTGTCTCTCCATATAAGCTTCTGTGTTAGTATCTACTTCAACACCCCCAAAATAATCCATACATATAATTAACAAATACTCTACCAAATAAGGATTGATGAACAATTTTTGGTGAACTACAATGAAGTAAGTACTAGTGATACCTATGCAACTAAAACTAAAAAAATAATATGTTTTTAGTAACCTTAACATTTTTTAGACATTTTCTTAACCTTGCATATTATTAAGATAAGAAGAATGACAATAATTTCATTACGTACCTTCTAACAAGTTGAAAAGAACGATCCAAGTAGTCGAAGCAGATTTGCAACAACCACAAAACAAGTGTATCAAATTTTCCAATAACAATATAATCAAATTTTCCAATAACAATATAATAAGTAGTCGAAACAAGGACATGGAAAAGAACAAACAACATTTATTTATTTTAATGATAAAAGAATCACATATAATCTTTCAGAAAAATATCATCAAACATTGTCCACTTACAAAGTATTCCAAATCTCAAGAACTGAGAACCCCATAAAAGGCGGAAAAGAAAGAAGAAAACAATCAAATCTAATCATAGACACCAAATTCAACCCGTAAATTAAGATTGATATTATACTAGTATCAAAGTGAACCAAATCATCTTACACCCAATATAACCCGAAAAGGATTATTCAACTCATACTCAATTGAAACTAAATTGAAAAAAATGTTAGAATATGGTTCAACAAATGACAACATTAGGTATTGAATATGAGAGGAGTTCCATTGTTCTTGTGGAGTCCAGAAGGAATTCAAACAATTGCGAGCGCGATTGGAAACCCCCTTATGCTGGATAAAGCAACGGCTAGTAAATCGCGTCTTGCGTATGCCCGTGTATGCATTGAAATAGATGCTAATAGCACATTTCCTGATTTCATTCCGATAACAATAGATGATGGTAAGACGCTCAATGTAGGTATTGAATATTCATGGAGACCAGTTAAATGCTCTCAATGCTCTGACTTTGGACACTCATCCAGGAACTGTCCTAAACATAAGCAGAAGAATACCCAACTGTCCAAAATATGGCGAGCTACAAAACCAGGCAGCAAGGTAGTAAACAGCAAGGCAGCTGACAATCAATTGGAGACACAAGAGAAAGAAGGGGGCTGGATGATTGCAAGAGGTAAACATACTTTTAAAAACAACCTGGATCAGGGAGAGATGAACAGGACACACAGTAGCCAAGAAAATTCAATGATAGAAGACATCACTATGGTCGATGACAATACAATGGCCAATCTCACTTCTATGGTGGAGGATAATACAATGGTTGAGAACCTGACATTGGTAGATGACAGCCCAATGGTAACAGATATTACTGTAGGAGGACAATGTGAATATGGGACTCATAGGGGGAAACAAAGCTCTAGTGGGAACAAGGACAGGACAGCCAAGCCAATGCTGGACACTCGACATAAATCAGTACATGCAAACCAATACACCGAGCAAATGCAACCAGGAAATGCAAACCAGGAAATTGCAAAAGCAAACCAGGAAATTGCACATGCACAAACAGATAATGCATATCAGGAAATTGCAAATGCTCGGACAGAGAATGCAAATCAGGAAATTGCAAGTACTCGGACAGAGAATGTATATCAGGAAATTGGAAAGGCTACGATAGAGAATGCAAACCAGGAAATTGCAAATGCTACTACAGAAAATGCAAATCAGGAAATTGCAAATGCTACAACAGAAAATGCAAATCAGGAAATTGCAAATGCACAGACACAGAATGCAAATCAGGAAGTTGCAAATGCTCAGATACAGAATGCAAATCAGGAAATTACAAAGGCTCAGACAGAGAATGCAAATCAGGTAATTGCAAATGCAAACACAGAAATTGCAAAACAGGTTATTGCAAATGCACAGACAGAGAATGCAAATCAGGAACCTGCAAAATCAGTTCATAAGAAGGGTACAAAAGACACTGAGGTAGGGCTGACAAAAAATCAAAAGAAATCTCAGGGAAAGAGTCGTCCAAACACTAGAGCAAACAGAAACCTTCCAACCAAACAAGATCAGCCCAAGACTGAACTTAACCAAAAACAAGAAGTGACTAGTTCTAGCACCATTGTCAGCAAGAAGAGTGTAACTCAAAACCCAGACCAGGGGGATGAAAATAACTCTAACATTGTCTTATGATGAGAGTAGCATGCTGGAATATTAGGGGTCTAAATGACCCAGTAAAACAGGGAGAAGTTAAAAAGATGATCAGGATGCAAAATGTTTGTATTATTGGTCTGGTGGAGACAAAAGTTAGCAATGACAAGAAGTCCACAATTCAGAGAGATCTTTTCAGAGACTGGACAGTAGTAGACAATAATGACCTGGCTCATGGAGGAAGGATTTGGCTAGCTTGGGATGATCAAGCAGTAAATGTAAACATAATAGCTCGCACAGAACAAGCAATAACAGCTGAAACTATATGGCCAAATGGAGTCACATGCTTACTTAGTTTCATATATGGGAAAAGCAACTACATGGAGAGAAAACAGCTTTGGAAGGAGTTGGAAAGCATAGGTGCCAACAATAAGCTCCCTTGGGCAGTCATAGGTGACTACAACTCAATTCTAAACTCCCAAGAAAGAATAGGAGGAGATGAGATCAGACCCTTCCACTTCATAGACCTTCTAAATTGTGCTCAAAAGCTGCAACTATTTGATTGCAAATTCAAGGGCTGCTATCTCACATGGTCCAACAAACAAGACGGGTCAAACAGGATAATGTCGAAATTAGACAGGGTCATGGTGAATCAAGAATGGCTCGCCAACATACCAGACTCAGAAGCAGACTTCCTTACTGCTGGTGTATCTGACCACTCCCCAGTTATTCTTACCATCTATGAGCAGCAGAATGCAGGCCCTATCCCTTTTAAATTCTACAACTACTGGGTCTATGAACCAGGGTATATGGCAGAGGTTGAAAAAGCTTGGAATGAACCAATTTATGGCAATGCAATGTACTGTGTGAGCCAGAAACTAAAAAGAGTAAAACACAAGCTTATAACATGGAGAAAATCCAGATTTCTGAATGCAAGAACAGCAGTTATGACAGCCAAACAACAATTGGATAGAACTCAACAGGCTTTACAACAGAACCCTCTTAGTCCTAATCTGATGAAAAAAGAAAGGGAAGATATCAAAGCTTATGTTACAGCAGCGAAAGGGGAGGAATCAGAAGCAAAGCAAAAGGCAAAAGCAAAGCACATGCAGGTGGGGGATGAAAATGTTTCTTACTTTCATGACTACATCAGAGAAAGGAGAAAGAAAAACAAAATTCTCTCCCTATACAATGCAAACCATGAGAAAATTGAAGATATTGAGCAGATTGGAACAGAGTGTGTAAACTATTTTGAGGAAGTGTTTGGAGGGAATCTGGATGACTATGATGAGAGTATAATTGAAAGCATGACCTTCGAAAGAGTCCTCACTCCAGAAGAAAGAGATGATCTAACTAGTCCGGTTAGTCGAAATGAAATTACCGAAGCCTTGTCCATGATAGACTCCAACAAATCTCCTGGTCCGGATGGCTTCTCCTCATTCTTTTTCAAATCAGCCTGGCGCATTCTAGGAGATGACTTCAGTAAGGCTATCAGCAACTTCTTTGTTAGTGGAAAACTGCTGCGCGAGGTAAATACAACATGTGTTGTTTTAATCCCAAAAATTACTAATGCTACATCTCTTAGTGATTTCAGGCCTATATCATGCTGTAATGTTGTATATAAATGTTAGACAAAAATCATCAAGCAGCGGATGAGTACAGTGGTGCAAAGACTAGTGAGTCCTAACCAATCAGCTTTCATCAAGGGAAGACTCATCCAGGATAACATCATGCTCGCTCACGAACTTGTTAGGAGCTACCATAAAGATCATGGTCCCCCCAGATGTGCAGCGAAAATAGATCTCCGAAAGGCCTATGACACGATCAGGTGGGAAGCTATAACTCACATGTTACGGAAGCTTCAATTCCCGCAGCAGTTTATCAACTGGGTGTACTCCTGTATTTCTACTCCTAAGTACTCCATCCTAGTTAATGGATCCCCAAAAGGATTCATCAAAGCTACTAGGGGGATTCGACAGGGATGCCCAATGTCTCCTTACATCTTTGTCTTGATGATGGAAATGTTACACCTGCTTCTTAAAGAACAAGCTATCCAAGGAACCTACAAGCTGCATCACAAATGTAAGGACCCCTTTATTACGCACTTGAGCTTTGCTGATGACATCATTGCCTTCTTCCATGGGGACCACCAATCAACCACATCCCTTGCTCAGGCCATGGAGAGATTTAAAAGGTGTACGGGTCTGACAGTTAATTGTAACAAAAGCAACCTTTTTGCAGCAGGAGTACCAAGCAGTGAACTGGATGCTATTACTAAAACTCTGCAATTCAAAACAGCAGCCCTTCTAGTAAGATATCTAGGTCTTCCTCTGATCTCTACTAGATTATCTTATCTTGATTGCTTCCCTCTTATAGAAAGAATCAGGAAGAGAGTGAACTCATGGAAAAACAGGTCTTTATCCTATGCGGGTAGACTCACCCTCATCAAAGCAGTGTTAGGAAGTATGCAGGTGTATTGGAGCTCTTGCTACGTTCTCCCTAGAGAAGCTCTAAATGAAATAAATTCAGTCCTTCGGAACTTCTTATGGTCAGCTTCTGATCAATACTTAAAAGTGCCCCTTGTCAGCTGGAAAACAGTATGCCTCCCTTACAGAGAAGGAGGTCTGGGAGTGAGATGTATCAGAACTGCTAACCAGGCCGCTATGACGAGATATATATGGAACATAGTCTCAAACAAAGCTACTCTTTGGGTCCAATGGACTAAGAAAAACCTCATTAAGGGAAAGGACTTCTGGATAATGGGGATTCCCCAAGGAGCCTCATGGTGCTGGAGAAATATTCTCAAGTGCAGACCTCTGACTAACAAGTTGATCACTTATTCGATAGGCAATGGAAGAGATACATCTTTCTGGAAGGACCCCTGGCATCCTCAAGGTATTCTCATGCACAAATTTCCTCAACAGCTGACCTACAACTCCATCCTTCATAAAAAGGCCAAGGTCACTGCTCTTATTAGAGAAGGCGAATGGTTTGCTCCAGCCAATATTCAGACCTCTATTGCAGAAATCTATGAGGACCTTCAAGCAGTGGAAATTGATTGTAATTTCAGAGATGAAATAGTGTGGAAGGGTGGAACTAGTGGGGACTTCTCAAGCAAAATTGCTTATCATACCATCAGAACCACAAATGCTGATGCCCCGTGGATAAATCTGACTTGGTTTAAAGGCCGTATCCCCCGTCACAGCTTCATAGGATGGCTGGCAATGCATAGGAGCTTAAAAACGCAGGAAAAACTGCTGAACTGGGGTTATATCTCCACGGTCAAATGCTGCCTGTGCAACCTGAATCAGGAAAATGAAGAACATCTGTTCTTTAACTGCGTTTTCTCCAAGCAAATCTGGTCCAATATGCTGAATCTTATGGGGCACAACCATCATCCTCACGGCTGGACTGCTGAAATTCAGCGGTGTTCACAGAATTTTTCAGGAAACAGTCCGACAGATATTGCAAAAAAGCTGCTCCTTAATGCCTCCATTTATCATATATGGCTAGAACGCAATAGACGCCTATTTGAAATGAAGGAAGAAACAGTGATGGTTTTAAGCAATAAGATCATTCAGGACGTGAAACTGCGACTAGCAGTCCTGGATATGGAAGTTGCTGACTCTCCCCAGAACAGGAATTTCTTCAATAGATGGAATATAGATATAAGATACAAGCTTAGAATCAGCACCTGGCATACATGGTTTCGGCCTGACCCAGGATGGGTTACTATAAACACTGACGGATCTCTCAATGGCCCTAGAGGAGGATACGGTGCAATTATAAGGGACCATCATGGAAATGTCCTAGCAGCAGGTGCAGGTTCTCAAACAGGTCAATCTGTTATTCTTCATGAGATGCAAGGCATTGAAATTGGGCTAAAAATGGCCATCCAGGGGAGGCATACGAAAGTGAGTGTGTGCATTGATTCAGCGAATGCTGTCAAATATATCAATACAAACAGGGCTCCCCCATGGGAAGCTAAGCATACCACGAGAAGAATCAAGAATATGCTGAATATGTTCGAAGGTTGCAAAGTATTGCATGTTGTTCGGGAAACTAATAAGGCAGTAGACAAGCTTGCCTCTCTTATGCCTAATGCAGCTTTTATTGAGGTAACTCCTAGCTCCTTTGCTGAGGATCTGAAAAAAATTATTTTTGATGACGCTAGAGGTAGAAAATATATGAGATTGTAATTTTATTTCCTTTCTTTTCTGTGGTCTGGGGAGCCCATATACACCCCACGCTTGTCTTTCAAAAAAAAAAAAAAAAAAACATTAGGGCTGATTTGCCATCAAATATTGAAAAAGGACATGGCAAAAAAGTCGCAGAAGGAGTTCTGGGAGTTGCAGTGGAAACTACAAATGGGAAAGCAAATGGCATGTATTCATCTAAGGTGATCTATGAGTCAGATATGATTAGTTTAAAAATCAAAGCATCCATTGTTTTTATATATAATTGAAAGTTTACTATCCTGGTTTGAAATCGGATGATTGTTTGGTTTGAGAAGCTCAAATTGGACCAGATAGCTTAGTTGATAACGGGTAGGAATCCAAGACACATCGAGAGACTGCCATACTTAATAATAATTTGTTTAGTTAACACTTCATGATAAGTTAACAACTGAAGGAAACTCTTTTAAGATTAAAGGAAAGTTGGAAGTTGTGATTTTACAGTTTCATTTCGCTTACTCTTGTCACTTTCTTATGCTAACAGACAGGTTGGGAAAGATGAGTCACAAAAGAGAAAAGGGTCTGATTAGAAGTCTAGAGCCCAAATTCAATTAAAACCAAGTCCAAGATCTAATCAAATCTTCAATAGACAAACTTAAACAATATAATGGTATTTTGGGTATCTAAGATCATCTCAATAGGTCTAAAAGATACATGAACTTGGCCACAATAAACACATACAGACACAAATTTTTTGTTAACCAGGTGGATAATGCGTTCAATCCCAAAATCCCATCAACCCTACCAATGGAAACTCTCAAACATGCAAACTAACATGGAAAAAAAACTTTCGATCTGATCAAACAACAAATATTCAAAATGAAAAGTTGGATGAATCAACCAAATAGAAATAGAGAAATTATAAGAAAGATAATGCGCATGTGAAATGAACTCGAACATGTAAACTAACATGAAAAAAAAAACTCTCGCTCTATTCAAACAACAAAAAATAAAGACGAAAAGTTGAACGAATCAACCAAACAGAAATTGAGAAATCATCAAAAAGATAAACGCACCAATTTCTCTTCCTCTTCTTCGTCAAATAGGAGGAGGAAGATCAACTCCTAGAAGCCATTTTGCAGTCCCAGTGAAGCAGAAGAACACCATTTTCTCGCTTCCTCTTCTTCGTCGAATGGGAGGAGGATCGCTAGAGATGATCGCCCTGTCATAGTCCTAGTGAAGCAGAAAAAAGGATCGTGATGTGGGTTTTAGGTATGTAGGAAGTGTTTTATGTTTATGAGGAAGACGAACAAGCCAAATATTATTTCCTTACTATTGGGTTTTATATTTCCTCACTCTTGGTTGGGCTTTGGATAAAATGTGACGATGTATTAATTTTCCTCACCAGATGTATTTCATTTAGGCGCCAATTTTCCCTCTCTTGTTGTGTGACGATCACGAAATATTTATGCGAAGAATTAGGACCCAAAATTTTACTTAAAGTATTGTGTGACGACTCGAAAATATTCCACACATAATCTCGAAAACCAGTGACAACTTTGGAAGCTCACATATAAGTTCACTACCTAATGCTAGATTTCTTGTAATGTGTGTAAAGGTAGATAAGCAATCGTCATATTTGATGCATCCAAAAATCGTCCTTCTGAGAGTTTGACCTGCAAAACCACTGTTAGACTGCCAAAGACCACCGTTTTTGTGGCAAAAGGCACTCTGATGCTTAAGTCAGTAACTCTGTTGGAAGAATGAAGTAAATCTGGACAAAACTCAGTTAAAGTTGCATACCTTTGTCGAAAGTTTCCTTTACATTTTATAATGGTCGTAGTTAGCTCTCTGCGTGACTTAAGTATGTGAGGCACAACGGAATGAGATGTTTCTGTAACAGTCTCTTCCTTAATGGAGATGCGTTCGTGGAAGCGTAAATCTCTCCATGGTTCTTTCTTGGTGCAACGTTTTTCTTCTTAATGAGAGAATGCTTGACAGGCTTGGATTTGGGCTTTGATTCGTCTGGGCCTGGACTCGGATCACGCCTACGCTTCCCTTAGAGGTGGGCCTATTTCGGGCCTCTATAATTGTCCTCAATCCTTTTGGGTTTTATGAGCTGGCCCAATGGATCGGGCGTTGTATTCTTGTGATGGGGCTTTATGTCACGTATACGGTCGTGATAATCAACCCATTTTGATGTATCATCAGCTACTCCCCTCTTCAGTTAGTGGGTATGTTCAAGTATCCACTAACTGTGTGCGATTTCGCTATTTTATCACAACATTACGGCTTGGTTAGTGCCCATGCTATCTGTCACTGTTGCTTTCTCTCTACTGTTCCATTTGCTTGTTTGTTTTGGGGCAATTTCTGGGATTTTGTGTGATTGTCACACTCTACACATTCTCCAAGAGCGGTCCCTTCGTTTCCCATTCCTATAAAAATGAGGGGCATTGTGTATTGTCTTCTTCCTTCTGCAACTTCTCGAATTTTTAGTTGTTAACCTTTTGATTTTTCGAATCCGTCCTTTAGTTATGTCTAACTCCAGAGTTTTTGGTGGTGACGCTCTTTCCATTTGCAAAGCTTTCTTTATGCCCAAGAGAGTGACACGCGTGACCCTGGACAACATCCGTCATGACTACTGGTTGCCTGATGATTTGGAAACTGTTCTCCCCGGGGATGATGACAGTTCTTGTCATCCTCGGTCTGGATACATTGTTTTTTATTCAGGTATGTTTCACGCTGATTTCAGGCTTCTGGCTCCTTCTATCATTGTGGAGTATTTGGATTTGGTTGGAAGGTATTGACTTCGACCTTGGTGAGGGCTGATGTTGCTCGAATCCCTATGAATGTTAGGGTTTTGCATTCCCTGGTAGGGTTTAGTGTGGACCATAGTTACACTTGTCGCTTGCGTTCTCTTCCTAATTTCGAGGACCCGCGAGAGGAGTATGTGGGTTGGTCGAGGTCCTGGTTTTACGCCTCTTTTTCTTCTAACCATTTTAAGAGCCCAAGTAGGTTGAGTTGTCACTGTCTTTGGAAGAGCATGATTTCCATCGTCGATTTTGTGATCTTCCCCGAGTATCGGTAGAAGATTTCCTTTCTTCGGACGTCATCGTCCGTGGTGATTTACTTTCACCGGGTAGGACAAGCATTGTTTGTGAGGTTACCGTTGCACGTGTTGGTGACGTAGGAGTCCTTGCTTTTGCTTCTACTCGAGGTCCTAGGAACGTTGTTCCTATTGTTAAGAAAAGGAAAGTTCTTAAGCTTCCTAGCCCCTCCAAGATATTGGTTGTTAGTTCTGGCCATGTCTCGAAGAGGAAAAAACTTGTTTTTGCTGTTCTTGACTCCGCCAGGACCCATTCTCATCTTGCCTTTCTTCAAACGGGGGGTCGTGGTTCTGGTGATGATTCTTTTACTCGTGAGGAGGAAAAGGTAAACCGATTCCTCGAGGTAAGTAAGAAACATGCTTCCCACCCTCTAGATGATCATGAGAAAACGCTTGTTGCTTTCTATGGCTTGTGGATTCTGTCGTCCTATCGATTGATGATTCGCGCATCATCAAAAATAAAATGCTTCAGATGGGCGTTTGGTTTTCAACTAATTCGAAGGGTACTAATACTTTGGATGATTTTGATTATGATCCGTCAGCAGAGGATCAAGTTGTTGCTCGTTCTCTAGATCACAAGTCTGTCGTTTCTTTTGTTGTTGCTGGTGCTTCAGAAGCTCGTGTTGTTCCTTTTTCTTCTCCTCTTTCTCCTTTCGGTTCTCACCCCGCTCCTTCCGGTTCTCATCCCGTTCCTCATATTTTTGGCGAGACCTTCTGGCCCTTTGAAGCTGATGTTCAGGATATTGCTCGCAACCTTATTGGCGGCTGTCACGGGCGATTGGCTAATAAAGTTCATATGCCCGTGCGTTAACCACATCGTCACATTGACGATGGCCTCTAGCATCTTATGGAGGGGATAACACATCTTACTTATGCGGCCGTTATAGGGTCAGACAGTAAGGCGTCTCGTGATCAGGCTTCTCATGTCGAGCGAAAGCTTTCGGGGCACATTTTGGTTTTCTCTCATGTTCTTCATCGAATGGTTTTGTTGAAGTCGCAAGTGTGTGGAACATGAGAGGGTTGCCGATTTTGTGTGGGAGTTGATGAGGGAACTCGAGGCTACGCGTGATGCATTTGCTTTTGACCTCGAGACATCCGAGATGGAATTGAGCCAGTTGCGTTCCCGTTTGGTTGTTGTTGAGAAAGAGTTGTCTGATCGAAAAACCGAATGTGACGAGGTTGTTCGCTCTGCTAATGAGTGTTCTGACAAGCTGGAGGCTGCTACCGCTCATATTATTGAGCTGAATTCCGAGTTTGTTGACACCAAGTCGGCGGTCGCAGCCAAACTTTCCAATGTTGACAAGGAGTTAGCGTCTACTCAAGCCAAGATATCGATTGTTAGGGAGAAGTTGAAAGCAGCAGAGGCCATGGATTTTTAGAGACTGGTCGAGGGTCGCCATGATTTTCTAGATTTTCTGCTAACGCAGGGTTTGAACATGTCTCTGTACCGCAGCCTTGCTGAGCAGGAGTTTGATGATGTCGAGGAAGTTGTTCCGGATTTGATGGGTGATCTTGGTGTCGAGGAGCCTGATGACCCTATGCTTCCTGAGGATGTTGTTCACGATAGTGATTCCTCTTAGTTGTCATTTTCTTTTTTCTTTTTGTAATCTCATTTTTTAGAAGATAAATGGAAATTTGTTATTTCGCATTTTTGTGTCTCATATGTATAGCTTGTTTAGCTTTTACTTATGACATTTATAGGAGATCTCCAATTTTTGTTGTCTGAATTTTAGTGGCTTTGATACTCGACATTCTAGTCGTACGGAAGCTTTGGTTTACAGAATCCTATTTCTCATTCGGATTATGATGTCGTACACTGCAGTTGATGTAAAAGTTCGGCTCTTATGTCTTGATACTTTATTACTTCGTGGTTGATCAGGCCAGAACTTTATATGTCTGACTCGTTCGTCCAACATATTTGTTTGCTCGATACTCTAGCCATGCTAAGTGTTCTTCTCGAGTCTGTTGTTGATCTGACTTTTTGTCCTGATCGTATTTGTTTGTTTCAAAATTGAGAGCGAAAGACTTTATTGATAATATATTTTCAAGTGTTCTACATTCCATGGTCGAGGTATCGTTTCGCCCTTTTTGTCTTCCAACTAATATGTTCCCGGTCTGTTGATTTTTGTCACTCGATAGGGTCCTTCCCAGTTTGGGTTGAGCTTGCTAGCGCCGGGCTTTTATGTTTTTAGTTGAACCTTTCATAACAACTAGCCTCCGATGTTGAAGTTTCGGATCCGTACCTTCTTGTTATAATACCCCGCCATATGCTGTTGGTATGTTGCTATTTTAATCAAGGCCGCTTCTCATTTTTATTCAAGGAGATCTAGCCCGACTCTTAATGCTTCGTCATTGTCCTCAGTGCAGAATTCTTCGATTTCGAATTGTTTGCATCTCGACCTCCATGGGTATCATCGCTTCTGACCCGTAAGCAAGTGCGAAAGGTGTTTCTCCTATTGGAGTTCATTTTGTTGTCCTGTATGCCCAAAGGACACCAGGTAATTCGGACGTCCATAGTCCTTTCGCTGTCTCGATTCTTCTTTTGATTGCCTCCAAAATTGTTATGTTAGTGACTTTGGCTTGCTCGTTTGCTTGCGGGTGAGCTGGTGCAGAGAAGTGCTGTTGGATATTCATGTTCTTGCATAATTCCCTGACCCTTTTGCCTTCAAACTGCTTCCCGTTGTTCCTAATGATTACTCCTGGGATTCCGAATCTGTAAATGATGTCTTTCCAGATAAATTTCTCGACTTGCACTTCCCCTATTTTTGTAAGGGGTTCTACTTCAACCTATTTGGTTAAGTAATCTACTACTACGAGGAGAAATTTCTTTTTGTCGAACGCTGGGAGTGGTCCTACAATGTCCCTTCCCCATTGTGCGAACGACCATGGGTTGCTCATTGGAGTCAGATTTTGTCCTGGCATGAGAGTGTATGGGGCGAATCTTTGGCACTTGTTGCATCTACGAATTAACTTTTGAGCGTCCACTTGCATCATTTGCCAGTAATACCCTAATGTTAGAGCTTTATAAGCCAATGTTCTTTCCCCCGGGTGATTCCCGTATGTGCCTGTTGTATTTTCTCTAGGGCATATTTGGCATCTCCTTGTGTAAGGCATCTCAACAACGGGTTCGTGGAAGACCTCCTGTACAATTTTCATTTATCGTTGTATATCTGGCTGCCCGGTTCCATAATTTTCTGGCTTCCATCTTCTCTGTTGGGAGTTATCCATTTAAAATGTATGCTAGGATGGAGTCATCCAATGAACACCTTGGTTTACGGCGCATGCTTCTTCTGGCTAATTTTCCAGTATGGAGATACCTTGCGTCATGCCGAGTGGATTGTTGTTATCCTTTGTCATTGAGGCTTATTTAGCTAACTCGTTTGCTCTTTTGTTTTCTGCTCGTGCACATTGTCGGATGGTGGCGTTTTGGAAGCCTTCTATTAGTTTTGTGGTTCTCTAGTTATAGGCTTTCATTCGAGCATCATTCCCTTGGAACTCACTGCTTAGTTGATTGACCACCAGCCTAGAATCCGTAAAGACGTTAATGTCTTTTATTCCCAGGTTTTTTGCTAAATGTAGCCCTACTATCACAACTTTGTACTCGGCTTCATTATTGGAAGCTTCAAAACTGAATTTTATCGCCTTTTCCAATGCGTTGCCTTCCAAGTTGTATAAGACTATTCTGGCTTCGCTTCCTGATTCGTTAGATGCTTCGTCTCAACGGATGATCCATCCTTCAGGGATCGGTTCAGGCTGTTTTGTTTTGTTTTCCTTGTCTTCGGGTTGGTTGTTGCTTCATGTGAACTCGGCGATGGAAATTTGCTAATGCTTGAGCTTTGATAGCAGTTCTGGTGGCATAAGTAATGTCAAATTGTCCGAGTTCTATTGCCCAATTTACCATTCTTCCCAATAAGTATGGCTTGTGTAATACTGACCAAAGCGACTTTTTGGTCATAACCGTGATCGGGTGTGCCTGGAAGTATGGTCACAATTTCCTTTATGACATGATCAGAGCGAACTCCAGTTTCTCTAAGGCCGGATAGTTGATCTTTGCATCTGCGAGTGTTTTGTTGATGCAGTACATTGGTTTCTGTACCCCTTTTTCTTCTCATATTAGTGTTGAACTCACTGCATGATAAGACACAGACATGTATAGATACAATGTTTCTCTTGTGTTTGACTTTATTAGCAATTTCGTACTTCCCATGTATGTCTTAAGGTTTTGAAAGACTTTTTCGCATTTGTCATTCAATTTGAATATCTTGTTCCTTTTCAAGATCTTGAAGAAAGGCAAGCACTTGTCTGATGAACTGAAATAAATTTGTTTAGAGCTATTATCCTTCCGTTAAGACTTTGAACACCTTTGATGTTTGTCGGCGATTGCATGTTGAGAAGCGCTTGTATCTGCTTTGGATCGGCTTCAATTCCTTGCTGGTTGACCATATACCCGAGGAACTTCCCTGATTCCACTCCAAATGTGCATTTATCTGGGTTAAGATTTCTTTTTGGGTCGCTAGTTGACCTATCTATCATTTCGATCACGTTGTCAATTAGAGTCATAAGCGTCTCCACTCGGGGATCCGAGCCCCATGATGTCAGAGATGTCTGAATTGTTACCTGCAGGAGTTCTTTGCCGGTAGGTATAATTGTCTCGATGGTTGTCTTTGGATTAGTATTGGGCAACATACGTTGTATCTGTTATTGTCAGACCGAAGATTTGTGGAGTACTCCATTGATTTTCTGTCAGGTTGTTTGAGCTTTGTCACTGAATCTTATTTTAGGAAAAAAGGAAACTCGTCAATCCCCACAGGCGACACCAAACTAATGCGTTCAAAAATCGTCCTCCTGTGAGTTTGACCTACAAAACCACTATTAGACTGCCAAAGACCACCTTTTTCTGGCCGAAGGCACTTCGATGCTTAAGTCAGTAACTCTGTTGAAAGAAGGAAGTAAATATGGACAAACTTAGTTAAAGAGTATACATTTGTAAAAAGTTCCCTTTACCTTTTATAATGGTCGTAGTTAGCTCTTTGCGTGACTTAAGCATGTGAGGCGAAACGGAAGGAGATGTTTTTGTAACTGTCTCCTCCTTAATGGACATGCGTTTGTGGAGGCGTAGGTCCCTCCAGAGCTCTTTCTTGGTGCAACGTTCTTCTTCTTAATGAGAGAACGCGTGACGGGCATGGATTTGGCTTTGATTCGTCCGTGCTTGGACTCGAATCCCGCCTACGTTTCCTTACAGGTGGGCCTATTTCGGGCCTCTATAATTGTCCTCAATCCTTTTGGGTTTTATGAGCTGGCCCAATGGATCGGCGCGCTATGTTCTCGTGATGGGGGCTTTATGCCACGTGTACGATTGTGATAATCAGTCCATTTTGATGTATCGTCAATATTATTGTATGAAGGTCAATAACAACTTTACTTATTTGATCTTTCTTTATCTTCTCTTCTCATTTTATGTATTTTTAAAAATTTTCTAGAATCTTTTTTAATTTTCATTTATATATATATGAACTTGTCTAGAGAGTCAGGCCAGGCCAAGCCCAATACCCTCTATCATCCTAGAGATGCTCATAATGCCCCAATCGAACACAATCACACACACAGAGAGCCCCCCTGACGTTGTCCTTGCTCTAGGGGCCCGACTCTCTAGATTTTCTGTATATATATATATATATATTGGTAAAGGAAAATTAGAAAATATTCTAGAAGATTTAATTCATTGTTATTTTTAATTCATTATTTACAACTTTCAATGTGTGTGTTTCACCTCATTTTTCTTCCCAATTTTTTTCTTTACTTTCTTTGCTCCTATTTTCATTTCATGATTTTCTATAGTTTTTAGATTTTTGCTTACCGTTGATGAACTAATATCTTTAAAATTTTGAATTAATATAATCTTTCCCCAATCTTTTCTCATTTGTTTTTTACTCATTATTTACAACTTTTTTTTTGTGTATTTGTGTGTGAGTGTTTCACCTCATTTTTCTTCTCGATATTTTTTTTCTTTACTCTTATTTTATTTCATTTTTTTGTGTGTGAAATGTCAAAAGAATGCTCGGGCATAGCACGAGCTAAGGAGGCTAGTTAGTATTGAAAATAAGAGTAGTAATGTGGATTTTGGTGGAGTGTTATAGACACGAATATTATATTTTTTTAAAGACTCATGCAATGAATGCACATACTATTGCATTGTATAACTTGAGGAGTTTCTAGATTCTTGTTATTTGTTGAATCAAGGACATATAATTCGTCTAAATATAATGGGGGAAAAAATCTAGGTATAGAGTTTTAGGTCAAGTAAACTAAATGGCCAATTGTAAATGTATAGTCCAGTCCAAATTGTTTTTTGTAAATGGATCTAAAATGGGTCAACAATCAAGCCCTAAGAATTATGTAGAATCCATGGCAATTTTGCACAAGTCCAATTGTAAATGTATAGTCCAGTCAAAATACACTTTAGCCGAAAATGAGAAACTCCATGGTATCAGAGCCATGTTCATCTTCTCCGAGGGGAATAGTGTTGTGAGTCCTAGGTACTGTTGGTCAGCCGTTGATGACGTTGGTCAGCCTTAGGGTATGTTGGTCCGCCGTTGAGCCCTTTGTAAGTTGCTAAGTTTGCACAGTTACCAGGGTTAGGTGGTCCCATATTGGTGGTCTAGTCGTAGGTGGTCCGAGTACAGTGTTCCAACCCTTCTTCCTCTCTGAAATTGTGAAAATGTCTTTGTTTTCGAAATTTATCCGAGCTTCTAGCTCAAGACAAAGCAATCCAGATTTACAAAATAGGATGGAATGTAGAATTCCAGAAGTTGAACAGAATTTACAAAAATGGTCCATACCAAAAGTTCCTTACAAACAAATTTATCAAGTTTCTCAAACTATTTTTTCACAAAAATCTGAAGATCTGATAGACATTGTCGAACAGACAGTGCCTCTTGATGGTTCTTTAGAATCAAAAGAATCAAAACAATTGATTTCTCAAAATACCCTTGAGTTTCTCAAAAATCAAGATTACAAGTACATCCACATCGGTCTTATCCAGGTAGGAATTAAACCTCTTACTAGGACAGGTCCTGACACTTGTGCTCTCATCGATCTTCGCGATTGTCGGCATAATCGTTTCCATGACTCTTTGCTTGGAATTGCAAAGTCAACCCTTGCGATGGGTCCAGTCTACTTCGACTGCTACCCCAATTTCTCAGTGTCTCTTAAGGATCCAAATGTCCTTGAAACACTGACTCTCAATATTCAGACCTCTGGGTTCGATATGTTACCAGGATCTGAACCTCTTACTCTCATTTACAAAATCACCTACAAAGCCATGAAGACTCAATTGAGTCCGAAAGCTTTGATGGAGTCTGAAAAAGGTTATACAATCTTATTTTAGGCTAACAAGGACAAAACCAATGTTATTGTTCCTAAGACAATTCACTGGAATCAAGTTACTCTTCCAGTAACTTGGCAGGTTCAAGCTTCTCCTAGAAAGCCTCCTCCTAGTTTGCTCAGTCAGGTTCTGACTCTTGAGGACGGAACTGTTGAATTACAGTTATCTGAATCTTGCTAAACTAGGTTACAACCTTTAGATTTTCAATCAGAACGTAGATCTGAATCATATTTCAGAACTGCTCCTACTCAAATTCCTAGAACCCCTCCTCCAGAGGTTCTCCCTCATATAGATCTTGAGAACTTAAGATCTAATCCTTATCATCCTCAGATACCTCAACCTATTTACAATCAACCATCAGAAAATCTTTCTGATAGGTCTCCCACTCATTCTGAGATTGATGATCCTGCACAATTAAATGTTTTATCCACTGATTTTGTTTTAAATAAACAAAAAGTTAAAGATGAATTTTCAAAAGATTACAATTCTGACAAATGTAAAACATTTTATGAACAAAATACTCCTGATAAAAGGATTAGTTTAGGTAAGATGTTTTATCAATTCTGTGAAGATATCAAAGATCATATGCCATTTTTAGAATGGTATGAATATATTTATCTATCACAATTGAATGTGATTAAGAATGCTTCTAAACCATGGTATCTGAAAAACAATTTTGTTGTCGAATCAGTTTTACTTCCTTTAGAAGAAATTCATATTCACACTCAAGGACAGACTGTTATAGCCTCTCCTTTAAAAAATTCAGCTTCTCTTTCTGATTCTACAGGAATTTTGAAGATTATTGAGCAAAATAATTATACTAATATTTTGCTTAATGAAATTGGTCAACAATTGACTTCTATTCCTGTTCCAGAAAAGAATTTTTCAACAAATCAAACGTTTGAAAAACCAATCACTTATTTTCAACCTTATATAATCGAGCATGATGCCTTTTCTACTCCTCCTCAAATCATGGATGAAATCAATCAAAGACTTGCAGCACTTAAACTTCAAGCAGCACTTGTCTTTGATAGGGCTTCATCTTCTAAAAAACAAATCAACACAATTTCCCATGTTGGTTCTGATTCTTCTGACAATGAACTAGATGTTATGTCTGAATTGGATAAACTTCAAAGATTTGAAGCCAACCCAATGCGTTCATCCAGAACTAATATCAACACCAATCCTTTACCAACCACTAGGAATTATTATCCTAAGACAAATTATCCTGATATGCAGTATGAAGAAAAACATTTACAAACATTCGGTTCCTTTTCTACAGGTAACATCTATACTTGGAATATAGATGGCTTAACTGAAGAAAATATTATCGAATTGACACAAGAAATGGTCATGATGGCTACTGCTCATTGAAGTGAGCATAAATCTGACCAAAGTATTGCTAGTGTAATTGTTGCTGGATTTGCAGGGCAATTAAAAGGATTGTGGGATAACTACCTCACACCATTTGAACAACAACAAATTTTTCAGGCTATAAAGCTTGATTTCAATGGTCAACCTATTAAAGTTGAAAATGGTGAAAATATTCCTAACATTGTCAATACATTAATTTTCGCTATTCTTAAGCATTTCATAGGAGATCCTTCAAAATTCCAAGATAAATCTCGTGATCTTCTCATGATCATTAGATGCAAATCTCTTAGTCATTTCAGATTCTACAAGGATGTTTTCCTAAAGAAAGTTATGCTTCAAAATGAAGCTAACAATCTTTTCTGGAAAAGAAAGTTTCTTTCTGGATTACCTCCTGTTTTCGCAGATATCGTTAAAGATAAGCTGCAATCTGAATACAATGGTGACATACCTTTTGAACAACTTACATTCGGAGATTTGATTGCTAAGATCAATGAAGTTGCATTACAACTTTGTAATGATCTTCGTCTCAAAGCCCAGCTCAAACGACAAAACATTTCTGGTTCTAATGAACTTAGATCTTTTTGTCAACAGTATGGATTTGAGTCTCTAGCAAAACATTTTTCTAAAAACTCCAAACAAAAGTATCGGTCTCATCCAGCCCGAAACTTTAAGTCCAAAAGGCCTTATGGCCCAAAACAACAAAAGCAATTTAATAATTATTACCAAAAGGCCAACAGACATGGCACACACAAGCCCACACAGTTTTCATAGAACAAAGGCCCAATGGTTCAAAAACCCATTTGTTTTAAATGTGGCAAACCTGGCCATTATGCAAAAAAACTGTAGAACAACCCAAAGAATTCATGTGCTTGACGCTCAATTACAATCCAGCATTGTGCATTTTAAAGAACAACTTTCTTCTGAACTTTGCTCTGACTTTCCTAATGCCTTTTGGAATCGCAAACATCATATGGTTCATTTACCATATGATCATTTTTTTGGGAATCTAAGATTCCTACAAAATCTCGTCATATACAAATGAATTTTGAATTAATGGAATTCTGCAAGTCTGAAATCCAAGGATTGCTTTCTAAGCAATTAATTCGTCCATCCAAATCTTCTTGGAGTTGTGCAGCCTTCTATGTCGGAAAAGTTGTTGAACTTGAAAGAGGTTCTCCCAGATTTGTCATCGATTACAAGCCTTTGAATAAAGTTTTACAATGGATTAGGTATCCTATACCTAATAGGAGAGATCTTATTAAGAGATTACACTCAGCTCGAGTCTACTCTAAATTTGACCTCAAGTCTGGATTTTGGCAAGTCCAAATCCGTCCTCATGACAGATACAAAGCATCATTTAATGTTCCATTCGGACATTATGAATGGAATGTTATACCTTTCGGCCTCAAGAATGCTCCAAGTGAGTTTCAAAATATCATGAATGATATTTTTACTCCCTTTTCTCATTTCTCAATTGTGTATATCGATGATATACTTACTTATTTTCTCCTCATCCTTAGATGACCACTGGAAATACTTATATCAATTTTACAAAACTATCCAAGAAAATGGTTTGGTTCTCTCTCCAACTAAAATTGACCTTTTTCAAACGAGAGCTTTGATAATGTTAAAATATAAGCTAGATCTAAGGGCTATGAAGACGAGAGCAAACAATCAAAAGGCATACACCCATTCACAATTCAAAAAGGATTTTTGTTCAATTCCCAAACTACTCCTTAAGTTATATGTTATATAAAAACCGTATGGCATGGCATAACATGCAAATTAAATGAAAGTGAACCCAATTAGTTGAAAGGAAATTTTTTGAATTTTATTGATAATCCAAAAATGCCCTTGCCAAATTATAATAATTACATGTTTATGCATATAAAAATAAAAGGCGGCTTGGGTATAGATGTACATTCATACGCTACTTTGTTATGCTACTAATGTCACCCCCAAATTTTTATAATTCTACATGGAGCCTTGCTAGAGAGCCAGGCCGATAGCACCAGGCCCGCGCCGGGCCGACCCATCACCATCCATCATCCTAGAGATGTTGAAAATGGGTTCTACATGTGCTACTTACAAACCCCTCCCAACATTCTAGCCATTCCTAAATTATGAATAGGCCCTTGAGTGAGAAATGCATTGAGAATTCTTACTATACCAAACATATATATATATACTTTGAGAGCAAAACTCCTCTAAGGCACCAAATCTCTTTGCACTCAAGTCCTTAAAACATAAGCATTGAAGGTATTCATGATGCTCTTATGAAGCAATGGAAGCCTGGGATGATGTTACTAGTTCAACACTTAAGCTAGCCAGGTACAGGTTCTTCCATTTTCACGTTTCAAGTGTGGATGATAGAGATCTTAAACCAGTTTTAGAGAAAGGGCCATGGCATGTCAATTATTTCATTATGTCAGTTTACAAATGGAAGCCTAATACTCCTACTATATCTATTAACTTGAATCTGCAGGCGGTGTGGATTGAGTTAGTGGGTCTCCCTTTGGAGAGATTTAATGAAAATGATCTCAAGGGGTTGGCAATACAATTGCCCAAGTCCTAGATACTGACACTAGTCGAGGGTTTGATATAAAAAAGCAGGCATATGGTCGAGTTTGTTTTGTATTATTTTTGATAATATACTAGAAAGCCAATCATCACTATGATTAATACCAGTGCCTAAGGAATGGATATTGACCTAACCCGCCTCAGGAACCACAACAACCTACATGTAGGCCAAACCCAGTCCACAGACAGTTCACCGCAAGAGCACTGAGTCTAGTCCACGTATGACTCATCGCTCCAAAATGATCTGGTCCGATTACAAGGACAATAATAGCGTACAACAGCCAAGCCTAGTCCTATCCAGGATGTTGGCAGCTTGTCGCCTAAGTGACCTAGTCTGCCTCTGGTGCTTAAGTTCTGTTCAGAATTATGTCAGCCCATCTTGATAGTCCAGCACCTACTTAGAAAGTAGTTGGCTTGCGAGGCCCAGCCGCTCAGACGAAGAATGCTTATTAGCGACTTCATTCCCATTTTCGGATTAAGTAATTTCATTATGAGAATTGCATAAGCAGGACCCGAGCGAAGTATAATTCCCGTTCTCTTCCGGATCAAGTCAGCTCAATTCTTACTCAGAGTTAAACTATCTTATACTACAGGGCCTCGTCTATTCACATAAACGTGGATTTTTCAATAGTCTAAATCTTGTCCGCACGAACCGATATGACTCATATTCATTCAGAGCAAACATATTATCATTGAAGATACATGAATTCAGACGAAAATGCTAACTTTATTGATTAATTAAAGAGTTGTTACAAAGCTTATCGTCTGATCAAATAGAAGGTTTACATACTACAAACATCTGAGTTTGGTGGAAAGGAAGGTGCAAACAAAGATCTACTAGAACACATACTGGAGATTTGCTCCACCAATATGCCTTCTGGAGGAGACATCAGGAGTGAAGCTAAAGAAGAACCTAAGGGAGCAACCACCAAGCGGTAGAGATGGCTGTTAGTGATATCTCTAAAAGGTGGTGGGAGAAGCTGCATGGGCACCTAAAGCTGGATAACAAACTCGGGAGCAAAGATCTACCATTGAATTCTTCTCCACAGCGTAATACTAAATTTGGAGGCCCACAGGATCAATTGGAAGCGCACTCAGACCACTTGGCTCCCTCAAAGGCCAGATCTTATCAAGTCTCATCACTGCAAATGTCAGAAAATTGGGAGACTCCACCAATGGATGCTCTTCTTCATACCTTGTAGAAGCCAGTGCAGGAATACATTCAAGGAGATGCATATGAAAAGAGGAGTCAAAACCCACAAACAAATTATAAAACATAATCAAATGACACTTATATAGGCTTAGTATTTGTGGAAGGCAGCCATCCAATAGTCGTGTCAACATTAAACGTTGCACAGAAAACAAAAGGACGACAGTTCCGACTACCTAAGTGCCACGCAAGTCCGCATTCAAAGAATTAATGGGCCTACATGAAACCCTATTAACTAGGGGGCATAACTGATGAGAAATTAAACACTCATCCGATAGTAGCCGTATACCTGTCATAAGTTAACCCTAATACATAAAGGCTCCAACATGGTCCCAAGCTGCCCATTCTTAATCGTTGTTCAGCTTGTAAGTCAGATGCCCTAGCCCAAATTACACCATCCCACGCGGCGTGAGTCTTGGAATTTGACTTAGGACAATAAGGGTCGAACACAGATCTTTGAGTTGTTGCGGGCCCAAGGCCCATTTGCACAATTCTTAATCCAATCAAGAATTGGGTCCAAAACATTGCCAAGTGCCGAAAGAGACTTAGTCATGCACATGTAAGATCTTGACGAGATTTCCTCCCTCCATCACGCCCTCGACAATAAGCCAGTTGAGGAGTGAAACAATCGTTATATAAGGTGAACAAAATGAAGGAGAAAGGTACGCACACGCAATTCCAACTTTAACTAGTCTATATTCTTCCTTGCACAGTCACCTGACTTTAGCATTGGAGGGTCTTCGGTCACCACAACGGTGGTCCTTGGCTCACTGTTATTCATTTTGCAGATTGAAAATCAACAGAGACAGATTTAGACGCATCAAATACAAAAGGTATACCGCTCATGAACAACTACAATCGATACACACACACTATGCACCCAAAAACCAGGGTTTACAAACTGGCTGGATTAACCATGGAAGTGGAAGCTAATTTCTTGCCACCAATCTTCGCATACAAGGCGTTTCTAAAAAAAACGCTGAATATGGACATGCAAACCCCGTTTCTCAATATATATGTGGGGTTTCCCACTCAGAATAAGAACTAACTCTTTGACCAAGCAAACCCTAATTGACCAAGCAAACCCTAATTGACCAAGGGATTGTGATGGACCAAGACAGTGGTAGTAATATGGTAGACTCATCCAGTCAAGGCCTAAAATGGAATCAGATTCCCAGCTTCATAATAAACCAAGGGTCTATAATAAACCAAGACATTGATATTATTTTGGTGAACCCATCCAAAAAAGGCCCAATTCAAGACCTAAAGCAGAACCAGAAACCCAACCCAAATGCTTTCACAGATTGTGTCCTGAATGATAAATGCCTATAAAAGCACATTCGACATCTATCAGAAAGCAATTTGCTTAGTTTTACATAAAAAGTGCATTTGCCTATTTATTGTATCATGTGCATTTTTTTAACGAAGCATTTGCATGGACCTGTATGTAAGTCTAAAGTCCCATGCAATTTTTTTTTTAATTATTTGTGTTTATTTTATAGGAAATTTTGAAGAAAATCCATAAGTGAATCCAAAGCGCGAGTATCGAGAACTACAACATTTTTCTCATGAGATTAAATATGCTCAAGCCAAAATAAAGACCCATTTGTCAGATAAACCCAAAACCAAAATTTAGTCTCATAGCCCCAAGTCCTCATCTAAACCAAATACTTTACATAACCAATTTCTAGCCTAGGTTCACTCCACGAGGAATTTCCTAATTCAACCCAAACTCCATATAAACCAAATATCAACACCCCGCCAAAGGTATGATGGCCTAATAGTAGAGCAGTGGCGAATGGTACCACTTGGTCACAGGTTCAAACCCTATGGAGTTAAAAAAATGTCAACACCCTATGCCAAATCCGTTTATACCACCAAGACTCCTAATCCACTTAACTTCAACAAGTCAGACATATTTTTTTTTTCCTCCGACCTTTAACAAAAAAAAATCTTATGGGCAATTATATATCCAAAGTTACAAAAAAGAAACAAGAAGGAAGGGCTGTATAGACACAGGATTTCTCAAGAGTTTTACCACATGTATTCTAAAAGTGAAGAGTTTAGTTTGATTTTAATTCCTATCATATTTAACTAAACTCTTGAACTAAGGTCGAGGATGAAGCCACTATGAACCCCATTTTGATTCTTGAGAAATGATTTTTTTTTTAATTTCCTTGAACGCGTGATTAGAGATCATTATCATTATTTGTTTCATTTAAATTATTGCATATTTACGATTGGACTGAACTCAAAGAATCATTTGGAAGCAATCTCATTTATTCTTTGTGTTTCAAGAGTAGATGCGTTTAGTTTATCATTTGGTGGTGCTTAGGTTGATTTCTAGATCACCATGTGTATTTGGAGTTAAATTAGAATAAAGATGACAATAAGAATTTATTTGGAGAGTATAGCGGTAGATTCTAAAACCTTAGGTTTCCCTAAATTCTTGAGATTTTTTGTGACGAATTGCAAGCAACCATTTTAAAATAAATTTATACATTTTTTTTTCAACTCAATCTTGTCTCTTTTTAGAGAAAAATCTTTGTCATTAGTTAAAACTTAATTTGAGTTTTTAGTTTACTCTCTGTAAGTCTTGTGGGATCAACCTCGACTTGCTGAGTTGGATCTCGTGCACTTGCAAATAGAAAAGGTTGTGCAAACAACAATTTTTTCAATCAAGAAAATTATGTCGTTGTCGGGGACTTATTTTGATAATGAATTTGTAATCTTAGGTAATTTTTTTTCTAATTTTAGGTAGAATTTATTTGAAAAAAAAATTTGTGAGAAGAGTGACCTTTCATTTTATTGTTAGCTTTAACTCATGCAACGTCTTAACGACTATGACGCTTTGTGAAATTGTTTTAAATTGTGTGGTGATTGTTTAATTCTTGCATTTGTGGATGCTAATAAACTTTATTAATTTATAAAGAGCAGAACCAACTCAAGTAAAAACTAGTGGGACTTGGTATCCCCACCTTATCATACCCGCTGTGTGTAACCAATAACCACGAAACAATTAAAATCAACTAGCAACAAATTGGATGGAACAAGTTCATAGATATGGTGTTCATAAGAAAACCAAGAATCGGGTGAATACGCTAAATTTTGTGTTGAATAAGGCTAAACGGGACAATGGGTTTAATCATCTCATTGAACTTCGAGAGGCCACTGCTAAATGGGTAACTTACCCAGTACACCGAATCACAAGTAAGTTGCGGTCTGTTGGTGCAACTAACAATTTTGGGTTAGGAGCACTCAACCCTAACATGTATTTGACACCACATCGTCTCTATATCTACAGGCCTACAGTGCGGTAACACGAAGTAATACTTAATTGGACCATTGGGACCTATTCTCGTGCAGTGATCTAATTTCCTGCAAGTGTTACCTTGGCTATTAGATTGTTGACTTTGCAACGTTTGATACATCCCCTTAGGATCACTTTTAGCACCCATTTAGTGTTTATTGAGGCTAAAAGTAACATTATTTTAATCAGTCTTGTCCCCCAAAGATAAGAAGACAATTAGCCTTTAAAACGTTGTGCACTTAGGGAAGCAGTTGTGTGCGCATTAATTGGTTGTTGGTTGTTGGTTGTATTCATAGGCTTCACGTCCCCATCCTTAGAGTTAGTGTTCAATTGTCCTTAGAGTTTTAGAACTTTCTTAGATTTGGAATTTCATCCATTTTTGCGTCTTAGAGTTTAGGATCAGAAAAAAAAATTCATTTTGAGTCTACCTTGAGTAGTAGACTTTTATTTTATATTCGGCATGGAAGAAACGATTTGTGTGAGCTCTTTGAGGTCCCTGTGGCATTTTTGGGGAATTTATCTTTGTTTGAAGAAATGGGAGATCAACCTCTTCCTCCCATGACCCTTAGGGACTACATGTACCTTACAAGGAGGAGTCAACCTTCTTGCATTACTTTACCCACCACCAATGCCAATTTTGTATTGAAGTCTTGCTTCATCCAAATGTTCCCGATCTTTCGGGAAATGGATTGTGAGAGCCCATACCAACATGTTAGGAAATTTAAAGATATTTGTGGAACCTGTTGTGCGCGCAACGCAACCCTGATACAATTTGTTGCACGCATAGTGGTGGAAACATAACGATGACTTCTGCAGGAAATGATGGAGCTGCATCTTACAGATGAACAAATGATGTTACACACAAAATACAAAAGAAAAAAAAAACAGATGCAACACGAATTTAACACGGTTCGACAAACTTGCTTACGTCCACGAACAAACGAACAATCCTTCATTGTTCCAAATCTGGTTACAAACTGATACAACTTGTTTCTCGAAAAAACCAAATACAAAATTCGAAGAATTCGGATTACAAACTTCACATGATCCTCACATCGATACAAATGCAGAGAGGGTGACCTCTGTTAAGGATCCTTGATCCCGAAGGATGGAATTACCAAATGAGGAACCCTTGGTCCCCTTTTATAGACGAGGAAATCGAAAACCACCTCCTATCTTCCTTGCTTCATCCTTAAGAAAACAAACTAAAGTCAACAAAGACTCCCAGGTCCACTTGTTTGAATTGATTTCTTCTTATTTCATCATTAAGAAATCCAAGTCAATGTCAACAAAAGCGGCTAGCATACCACTTATTCAAACTGCTTTCTTCTTACTTAATCCTTAAGCAAGCCAAATATTGCTCTAGAAGCTTCCACAAACTTCAAGCCACATGAGGAGGTGATGGATGTGGAAGCTTTTGTCGTATTCCACCACAGTCTCTAATACTTTTCAACAATTCTACACCTCAATGAAGATTTTTCAAATATGAGCCGATCATCACGAACAAAAGCAAACAGTCGATTTCCAACGAACACAATCAGTTTAATACTAATCATCCAAATTGAGGACATCACACTCCAAACACGCTCATAAGCGCCATCCCCTCGAAGGTGCCATCCATTTCTGCTTAAAAGAAAGATTCAAGGGTTGGTTGTATGCCTTACAATCAAGATCTATTACCACATGGTCATGACTTGTTGAAGTTTTCTAAGAAATATTTTCCCAAGTAGAGAACTGCAAACATTCGTCAAACCCTTAACAATTTTAAACAATTAAACGGGGAAACAATTTGCATGTACTTAGAGATATTCAAGGATCTCTTGATTTAGTGTCCTCAAAATGGTTTTGAGAAGATTAGGTTGACCCAAATCCTTTACGAAGGATTAGACCAATCCTACAAAAACCATGGTTGAATCCTTTTGCAATGGTGGTCGTACACAAAAGACCGCATACAAGCTTGACATTCCTAAAATAAATTGCTAAGAACACTTAACAATGAGAACCTATCAGAAATGAGCCTACGAAGCCCAACCCCTCCAAAGCTATATAAACCCGTTGGAATCGAATTTGAGGCTGATGTTAGAATGACCATATTGATTAAACGGTTAGCTACTCAAGAAGTGAAACAATCTGGTCAACAATCATCCCTAGAGACTATAGACGTGTTGAATGAATCTGAACCTAAACCTGATCAACTATTGAGTGTAGGAAATGAACCAAACACCTGTCCTTGTCCAATTTGTGTTAACCCTTACACTACACCACAAATGCTTATTCACAGCGTTTCAAAAACGCTATTGTAGGTTATCATAGTGTTTTATTAAACTCTGTGTCTGCCGGATTTATAATAAGTACTGGGTTATTTATAGCGTTTCAGAAACGCTATTGTAAGTAGACCATTTATAGCGTTTTTCAAGTGCTATTGTTTAGCTTGTAATAGCGTTTTAAAAATGCTATGGTTAAACCTGTAATAGTGTTATTGTTTAGCTTGTGACAATGCTTAAGAAATGCTATTGTCTAGTTACCAATAGCAATTCAGAAACGCTATTGTCTTCCCTCGCATAGCATTTAACAAATGCTATTGTATTAGTTTCTATAGTGTTTATCAAATCTTTTTTTTCTATAGCACTTATCAAGTGCTATCAAATGACTTTTTATAACACTGATTTCTTTAACCATAGAAGATAATATTGCATATATTATATGTAAAGCATCCAAATGATCGAAAAATAGATATTAATCATCTCATAAACATACGAACTACCATCACGATTTGAATACAATATGATAAAAATATTATCTCAATGACAACATTTGTCTCAAAAGTACTATACTATATCTCAATGAAAATTGATCTCTTCACTCCCACCATTACATGAATTTGACATAAAGTTGTTGGGCAGTCTCATACTTGGCACCATGGTGATTGTAGAAACAATAATCCTTTATTGAGGTCAATAAAAGTACTTATAAAGCACATTTCAGGCACCTACAAAACCAAATTTAGAAGAGTTTAAAACTTGAATGATAATCGTTTTGCACCATCATTAGATTATCGATCTGAACCTACAAAAAATAAAAAAATAAATTGACAAACTAGACTAGTCCACCAAAACCAGAATTAAGATAATCCATCTCCAATTCAGTTCTTCCTAAAATGAATCAAAGAATTAAACATGATAAGCTCTAGCAACAGCCTGCATTTATAAAGCTTGACATGGACACAAATGTACACATGCATGGATACAAATGGATCTACAAAATTGGTAGTAGTTCACCTTCTTTTAATTTGTGTAAGGATTTCACCACTTAGGCTTTTAAGAACCTATTCCTGATCATAAAATAATTGCTAAGTTTTCTACTTAGACAAACATGTTTGAATTCAAGCATATATTCAGAAATTCAAGACCAAGAGAGATATTTATTCAGG
The DNA here is from genome assembly GCA_963556465.1 of Berberis vulgaris. Lineage (NCBI taxonomy): Eukaryota > Viridiplantae > Streptophyta > Magnoliopsida > Ranunculales > Berberidaceae > Berberis > Berberis vulgaris. The sequence goes on from OY747132.1 coordinate 56,278,657, forward strand.
CATTCAAATATATATTAAAAGTTTCTATCAATGCTTACGGAAACTCTAAATCCCCAAGGAAACACACGCGTAGATAGGTTGGTAAAAAGAAATAAATAAATAAGAAGTATCACCAAAGCCTGACAACATTATTAGAAACTTTTGTACCATTTAAGTATGAAAAACACCAAAAATACCTTAGGTCAAGTACATCTACCATCAAGGAATTCATCACCATTAAGTATAACTTCATTACCACCCTCCCGATTCTTGGCTAGTTTTGCTTTGTTCTTAGTCACAAAATCTCTAGTTTTAAATACATGATTCAACTACAACAGAGTTAAATTAGATTTGGTCAGTAATAATAAGACTAGAAGAATAATTTTGCCTAGCTATGGCCGCATCAATAGTTTCAAGAGAATTGTAGTAACGACCATATTTGAAGTAACCTAAGGTAATGCATTCTTGAAAATAGAAATATGATAGACTGGATCTGGAAGAGAAGTATACCTGTTATGACCAAGTTTAGCCTTGTTTCTATATTTGGTATATTTGGAACCAATACTCTTGGGTATCTAGAACATATATGTTAGGTTGATGTGCTATTTGCACATTCGTAGTTTGAAGTTAACACACAAATGCAAAGAAAAAAGAATTTTCACCATAACATGTAGCATTTAGTTGTACATGAAAGAAACAAAGATGAAAGAAAAAAAATCAGAATTTTTTATGATTTACCTGAAGAAGAAGAAGATAATGATCTCTTTTACGGGTCTATCCCAACCTCCTTATTCTCCTGGTCATTCACTCTATTTCATCAACAACCAACAACAGCTACACTCACTATTCTCTACTGTACGCAGCTCACTTCATCTCCTTCTATTCCCAGTTCATTCACTGTTTCATTCCCTGTTGCACCCTGTTTTCTCCCTGTATAAAACAGCCAAAGAGATAGCTCTTTCACCTACTGGAGCAGCTAACTTCACTCTATTTTCTCTCTATTTGAAGCATTCAAAGGGATGGGTTTCTCCCCTACTCAAGCACGCCCCTGCTACTCCTGCACCCCATTCAATTGGGAGCCTCAAAGGAGCAACCCTGCTACCCTAGAGATGGGTTCTGCAACTTGTTTGAGCAGTCCCTGTTGTTGCCCTTGTATCTCACATCCCACTAAATTGGAATCCACAAAAGAGCTCTCACGTGCAGCGTGCATCTCTCACATAAAGAACCTAGCCAAATAAAACAAATTAACCTTAACAGTTTAGATGACTAGACATATCTCAAGAAAACGTAAAAACTGTAACAATATTATTGTAGATGCCACAATGTAGATACCATAGTGTAAAACATGTGGAAATGATTACAGATCTGAATCCTTATTAACAACAAGATGTATACCATAGCAATTCCAATGATTCTAGATTGAGTTATCAGCCCTAGTATACAACAAGAAATGGAAATTATATCAACACCCTCAGAGAAGCAGTAACAAATTGGTTCAAACTCAAAATATGTTCTTTTAACATGCTAGTGCGTGACAAAGTAACTATAAAGGACTGTCAATTTCTTGGTTGAAAAAAATAGACTCAATTTTTTGTGTGCATAATCAATGAGCTTTTAGAACCCAACAACTCCAACTCCTTAGAAGCTTGGACAAGGCAAACTTATGGATCGATAATAGTATTCGAGTAGTACATAGCCGACATTTCTTAAAAAACCATTACAACGTCTAATAAACGGATATAATTTGTCTGGGGAAGATTGTAAAAACCCCCGCATAGAGGCCCAAATTAACATATTACATGCATGCATACCCACCCAGATTGTTCGTTTCTTTTTAGCATGTATAATAATGAAAGTAATCTACAACTGACTAGTCTATTAGTTGGTAACTATAGTTCAAATGATGCAAATTTTCTATAGATACCTTCCAGGTAGAAACCTTGCAATTTCTGCCCATTTGATCCCATATATCTCGTGTGCATGTATAAGAGCCAACTCCTCATCCTTGCTCCATGCACCCTTTTTAATAGCATGATTCATATGGTTGTGCCACCTGAAAAGTTCACTTGTTAACTTCAAGTACTCAAGAATCAAAATTAAATAATACCTAAGACAGAACTCTGAAGCTGCAATGCTGGCAATTACCTTTCCCTACACTGCTTGCTTATGCAACCAAGCAAATATTTAGCTATAACAGACCACTTCTTACAACCAAAATTTTCAACTAACTCAATAATAAGAACATCTTCCTGGAAATTTCCAATAATAATATATTAGTCTCACATACACAATGTCTAAATGTCTTCATTGTCACCAATTTAGTTGAGAAAAAAATACTGAGATGTTTTACTCTGTACCTCTTTAGCCCAAGGTCCTTTAACAAGATTAGGACTAAGAACCTTTTGCCAATGATGCAAGCATTGAACATCTGACCTAGCCGGAAACGATTCAACTGCAAAAAATCAGAACTACGTGAATTAAGACTTACCCAATGTTAATCAATGAAGTAGGTGTTTGTAAAGTGGTTAAAGTGAAATTAGAGCTACAAAAGAAGAAAAGAAACAACAGGAGTGAAGTAATAAACATCAATGTAGCAAATTGGTAGAGCATCACATGACATGAACAAAATCATAAAGAGACAATGAAACGAGATAAAAAAAAAAAGGGAAAACGATGGTGTGGGGTTCTTCCGAAATCAGATTTTTACTTCAATTTCAAAAATCCTAGAGCTTCAAACAATGAATGAACTCCAAAAAAAAAACATAAATTTCTTCTCAATCCAACAAAAATAACCCAAAAAGAAGAAGAAGTAAACCCCATCTATCAGAAGAATAAGAAGCTAACCTTGTGGTTGTTGAAGAGATGGAGGTAATGAGCCATGGTTTGCTATGAAGAAAGGGAGAAAGGAAAATAAGCATTGGCAAGTTGAAGCCTTTTTTAAGCGACCCAATGTTTCTCCTGGATCTGTCTCTCTAGATCCGCCCTCTTCCTCGATTGCTCTGGTGTGCCTTAGGTTAAAGTCTGACTGCAACTACATGTCAATCGGAACCAACTTCTAAGTTTTTATTGGAGCACCCTAAACATAAAAATATCCAAAGTTAGAGCGAGTTGTGTTGACTGATATTAGCATATCAATCGAGAACACTACCAGATCAATAGATTAGAAGATCTGATCGTTCTCTCGAAATGAGAAGGATCAAAAGGTGAAGAAGATTGTTGAGAAGATGTGAAGAAGAAGAAGAAGAAGAAGAAGAAGAAGAAGAAGTGAAGAACGTGAAGAAGTTTGGAGATGTGAAGAAGAAGAAGATCTGAAAAAAAGTAAAGAAGAACTTATCTTAAGGAGAGAGAAGCGAGCAGCGCAGTGTTGAGCTTTGCAAGGGAGTCACGTTTTAAGTTTAGAGTGAAATTTGGGGAGAAGAGAGATAAAGTCGGGTGAAAAAAAAATTTAGCGGCGCCAAAAAGCCCGCCCAAATTATACAACGTTTTCATTTTTAAAACCATTAAAATTTTATTTTTCATAGCAAAATTGTAAAATATGCTATTGAGAAATGCTATCAATGAGGATGTGTGGTGTAGTGTTACCACACTGGACGCCGCTGTATGTTGTTTTGGCAAGAGAAGTGTGATATTGAACAAGCCTGCCGTTTTTATAAAAAGCCTCTGCCTGAGAATAAACAAAAATATGACCATTTTTCAAACCATTACAATGCGGGTTGGAAGGACAACCCCAAATTTTCATGGACACGGGGTCAACACCAAGGGGGGTCATCTGCGAGCAACCATCCCCCTGGATCAACAAGCAACAATCAACACAACATGTCCAACTTAGCCAAACCCAATAACAAATTAGTAGTCTCGAGGAGACTATGAAACAACTCTCTCATAGCACAACTGATTTCTAAAATAGCACTTCCTAGAATCTTAATGCCAAAACGCAATCTATTGCAAAGTTGAAACAAACATGCTTGACAAACTCATGAGACAACAAGGCATAGATTGTTTCAGGGTTTAGCTGAAAGGTAAAGGCTCATAGTCGAGTTTAGAAGCTGAAACAAATGGGAATTTATCTACGAAATTAGCCTATGAAGTGATCATGGGTCGGAAGAAAAATGGCGTGCTAGTTAAAATCTTGCATCCATTAGTTCCTACAAAGATCTCTACCATAGTATCATAAATTGGCACGAAGCCCTCCCAGTTTGTAATTGTGTCTAAGCTTGTGGGTTTCAAAGGCATCTCTTTGCAAATGTTGCATACAACCTATTATCAAAAGGTTGAAACTTTTTGTTTGTTGAAACCGATTAGGCTGAAAGAGTTGGGAGACACTTCGAACCCATTTTTGGTGTTCACATGAAGATGTCAATTGATGTTTTTCCTTACTCAAGGTTTGGTTCAGAAGAGCCAATACAGTCTCGCAAGGAGGGTGTGTTTTTAATTTAGCACCAATTCTATGGGAGATTCGGCTGCAAAAAAATAAAATAAAATATTCAAAAATAAAAGGTGGAATGTCGAATACGTTATCACTACGGTGAAACACTAATTGTGTATGATATTGAATTTGTTCACGTCAGAGCAACCAAGTGGTGGTTTAGGGGTTTTGCAAGACTTGAAAATGGAGGTTAAACTTATTAAATCCTATCAGGTTGGTTTGCACTTAGTGTGGACGAATCCTCGATAGTAGACCATGCGGCTGGGGGCATCATTATCAGAGACGAACACGTGGAATGTCATCCTACAAAGTAGATCTTTATTAGAGAAAGATTGAACAACATGGCTGAATCTATGGTGTTTTTGGAGGGGTAATGATTGTGCCTAGTGATGTCACAAACTCAAACAAGTTCTAGTTTGCGAGTGCATAAGAGAAAATTGTGGTGGCAGACGCGTTAGCATGTCTAGTACAAATCAAGAAGAGAGACGGTAGTTCGATCAAGATAGTCTTCCAAGGAAACCAATGAAACCCATTGGGTTTGCTTATTGAAAAGAACCAAACAACTTATCTGTGGCTGGCTTGATCATTAGTGCAGGTCAGAAATATGTTAGTTGTTTAACTAAACTGGTAAAATTGTAATTGAAAGGGTAAGGGTATCTATTACAATATGATGTGCGAGACTAGAGGGGAGAATAGTCTCTTTTTGAAAATCTTTTATCTTTGAAAACCTTTTGGAGAAGAATGCTATGACAATGAGGCTTTATGGACACTTCATGTTTACTATGTGTTCAATGCAATCTCCTACAACTCAACACCAGTAAAAACATTCAAAAATAGTTGAGGCTAAGGTAGAACATGAAATGATTCAACTCTAGGCCAAAAGGTTTATCAAGTCTTGAGATATAAAACCGAGATTTTAGGAAATGTTTTTGCAAAGTAGATCCAAGATTTGATGCACAAATCAAACGAGTTAACTATGATTTGTAAAACTTAAACTTGCAAGATGAGATATAATACGCAGTAAGATAAACAAACATGAATTAGTAATGAGAGACAATACAACACACATGTATAATGAGGTTCACTTAAGCTGGGGTTTGATTGGCCTTGGCCAGTTACTTCCTTGGTGGAAAGGGTTAACAAACAACCAGCTTTTGTCACATGGGCAAAGTACTTTGGCACATCGCCTAGTACTGTCACATATACATGTTCTTCAAAAACATGGGCATGTCTAATTAAGACAATATCTTATTCTCTCAAATTCAAATTTTAATTTGGTTCTCCAATTGTTTTGTTTCTAAATATCTTTTGGCTCTTCATTTGAATTTTTACCATCTTTAAGCTATTTTGGCGAGCCTTCATTTGCTCTCATTTCTTGGTCCACCTTTTTGGACTCGTGTCCTTTTGAAGCTTCTCAATGTTAGATCGGTCTTCATGTCCATGATTTCAAATTTTTGAGTTGACTTGTTATTTAGTTGACTTTAACTTTGACTAGCATTTTTCTAATTTGATCTTTTTGAATCAACTCCGTCGGTTAAGTCTTCTTGGTCGCATTTGAATGATTTGATTATTCTTGGTCGCATTTGAAGAATCTAATTCCATCAATACCTACAACCCAATATGTATGACATTATACATTAATTAGTCACACATTTATACATTTATCGTTCTACTCAACCTATATTGGTTTTTGCAAACTTAACTAATAATTGTTTATGCTCTAATTAATAAATAACATTTTCAATTTCCCCTTTTTTGAACTTATGTCAAAAACACATCAAAGCCACAATCACAATCTCTTAGGTTCACTCAAGATGGAAATTAGATCATTCAATGCACTTGATGAACTTGATTATACATGTCAAGAAACTGGAAGCTACAATTCATAGAAACACATTAGTTGCAAATGTATAATCTTCAGTAATAAGAAATGTATCAAAATCTTTTGAAATTGTTTTCTAATGATGGTTTTCCAAAAAAATCAAAATTCTTTTGGAAAATACAACCTAAATATTGACTGAATTCTACCACCAATATCTATGAACCAACTAGCAGGAGTGTACAATATTGTAGCAATGGTGTCCACATAGCTCTAGACCAACATCAACTGATAGACATAATTTACCGTACAAAATGTGTACTTGTTGATGTGGGTAGAAAAGATTTTCTTACATTATACATTTTCTTGACTTTGATTACTTCTTCCCTTGTCTCTGATAGAAGTTCACAAATCCCATTATTGGCAGAGTCAATGCATAACTACCCTTAAGTCCAGGATGAAGTTCCCCCTAAGAGAATAGTTAAGAATCATTTGGCTTGCAAATGGGATTGGTGTGGAATACCAATATAAAGTTTTCTTGTTACACACTACCGCTGATAAGGAGTACCTTTATGATTTCATCATAAATATAGGTATCACAAATCACAAAGGTACTTGAGCTTTTGAAGACTTAAACATATAGGTCTAGGGTTTTGAATAAATATAACATTTTCCACTCATATCCTTAATTCCTTGTAAGTTAGCTTAGAAATCACAACATATGCATCTCGATCATGCAAAAGATTTCAACCAATCAATAGTTAATTCATTAGGAATTTATGACAGTCTCAATCAAATAATCAATAAATGCATGAGACTGATGTAAATGGCAACACAAAGTCGTTGTTCCAATAACCAGACATGCAAACTCGCTAGGGATTTTGGACACATCTGTCGTTCCCTTCATTAGTCGACTTCAATCTAGGTTCAAGTTAGAATCCGCGGTAGTCGACTTTACTAAAACTTTACTCATTCTCAAAGGCGAAGTTGACTACGCTATAACTTGTATCAAGTTCCAAATCTGACAGACTTAAATTTTGGTGCAAAACCAACCATAAACCTGCAAAGAAACTTGTCTATACCCATATATGCATACATGCCATTAACATGAAACACCATTTTAAGATCATACACAATTGATGCAGTTGTTTTCCGTTCCCTGCTGACTTGCACAAGTAACGCACGTGAGCCATCGACCACCACAACCGTTGTGGTGGTCGATGACACTTCGATGCTAAAGTCAGACATGGATCTAAGGAAGGCGTAATGCTGTAAACATGAAATTTGTAGTGTACCTTAGCTTACCAACCTCATGTCTTACTAGGGATGCTTAACGCCACTTCGCCAACTGGCATTACCAGCGCTTTCATGTCTCTAAGTGTGGTCAGCAATTGGTGTTTCCGAGCAGCGAGGCCTTCTAGGAGCAGAGCTGGGTCTAAAGATAGCTCTTATTGTTCTCATTCGTTTGGCCAGCCCTAAAACCGGTTGAAGAATTCAAAAAATGGAAAACCAGGAGTCCTGGTTGTACCAGGCAATCGTGGCGTAGTTTAGGAAGGAGATCTCCGTGGAGATCCGTCTCTAATTAGGAGTCGTGTTGTAAGAGGGAAGTTCCTTGTTAGCCTTGTGCTCCTAGATACGCAAGAAATGGTTTCCAATCCAAGAGAAATCCATAAAAGGGAGTTTCCCTGTGTGGAATGTACTCTGGTATTTGTTTCCTAGTTGGAAGTAAAGAGTTGTTGTAGTTGCCCATCCGAAGCTGATCCTCGAGATATTTGCCTTAGTAGGACTTACGGGTATTGAGGATAGATGTGAAACGTGTGGGTCTAGCATGTTGTAAGAGTTCGGGTCTGTCTGGTGGGCTGAACTAAGCGGGCTTGGAACCACTTGGGCCGGATCAGTGTTGGGCAAACGCTGGGGCTCGTAATTCGTCAAGTTCATCGTGACACTGGCTCAGGGACATGACAATTTTTTGTATCATCAGCTACTCCCCCCCCCCCGAATTAGTGGGACGTTAAGTCGGTCCACTGACTCTTTGAAAAAGTGATTTGTACCGTCGTGATGATTGAACTCAAAGCATTTGCCTCGAGCGGCGCATAGCATTAAAGGGTACGCGACTACTCAAGAAGAGAAAGTGCGATTTGTCTTCCCTATAAATATTTGTCGCTTCAATGTAAATTTTCTTATTCTTATCTGCATTGTTCTTTCAAACCATAATATTGCTGTAAAATCTGATTTGTTCTCTCTACCGATGGCTAACAATGTTGAACTTTCTCCCAAGGACATGTTATCCCTCACTTGCATCAAGTTCTTCGAAGGTAGCTTGGTCGGCGAAACTGAGTTGATCAGGCTTCATAGTGTATACCGTATCCCGGGAGATTTGGAAATTGTTCCCGCGTTTGGAGGTTTGGGTCCTACTGTATTTCCTCAAGGGTACATAAGTCTGCACCGAGGCATGTTTGAGTCGGGGCTTCAGTTTCCAGTATCAGATGACGTCTAGCGCTTTTTCATCATATGCCTCCCGCTCAAATGGTTCTGAGCGGGTTCAAGGTTCTACTCGCGATTCTTTTGAGGGCTCATGATGCTGACCTCCGTTTGACCTCACTAGTGATCCATCACATGACCGCTGCTCGATTGGATTCCAAGGGTATCTGCATATTGAACTGTCCGTCTTGTCTGCGCTTGGCGGCAGACGACGCTGAATCTTGGGACAAGCATTAGTTCTTGGCTTTGGTGGATTCTGGGTACTTCAAGCTTGGGAGTCGTAGAGTGTCCTTATACTTTCAGTTTGATCTTGGTGAGTTTCTTGGTTGTCAATGTATGCTTATTTTTGTATATCCCTTATGCGGTGTTGGTTCTGACGTTATTCCTTCGTTTTAGGGAAGTTTGCTATTTCGTCTCTTAGTGAGGAAGAAAGGCGGATAGAGAGGGAGTTTCTCAAGCTCCCTTTGACATCCGTTGAGGAGGTTATAATGCTAGGCAATGTTGTGTGACGAGTTGTTGCGGTGTTCTCATGGTGCTCGCCCCGTGCCTGGTTTATCGGCTGAGGGGGTGGTCGCTCGTCGCACGAAGAAGAGAAGTGTGGCTCTACCTAGTCCATCTATGCTTGTTCACTTGGAGGCGAATGTGCCTCCCGCTGTTGTTCCAAGGAAGAGACAACCCTCTGACAGGATGGCTTCTCCCTTTAGAACGTTGCGATCTACACAAGCGGCACCCTGGGGGGGTTGTGTTTTCCCTCCAGATGCTTTTATTTCCCTTGTTGACTTATAGTGGAGGAAGTTGGGCCGCGTGTTGATGTTCCCCGTCATCGTGGTCCCGAAGTGGTCACTCGTACCCTTAAGTCACACAGTCCAGTTTCGTTGCACCCCGAGGCCTACTGAAGAGTTCTTGCTTTGGAGAAGGCCTTTGCGGACCTATGGATGTCATATTCGGATGCTCTCTATCGGGTGGATTCCCTGAATGGTCAGTTGCAAAATTCCGATATTGCCACAAACCTTGGGGCCACGGCCTCCGTCACCGAAGTAGAATTTGCTGGTATGAGGTCTCAACTGAGGGTGGCCAAGTCTGACTTGGCATCAACTTGTGCTGAATTGAGGAGAACCGGGGCCAAATTAGTGCACTTGGGATTGGTCATGGATAGGTGGTCTTCTGATCTTGAGGCCCAGAAAGTCGAGAGGAGGCAGGCGGAGGTAGAATGGGTTGTTGAACGACAGCAGTTGGAGTTCGCAATTGATAGAGGCTTCGCCATGTTCGTGAGGCGGAACAATTGTTAACGGAGGAGCATTCTCACTATGCAGCCCTGGTCGGTGCGGTGGATTTCGACATATCGGCCAGGAGGTTGTTAATCTCTTCTGAGATTATTCAGGGCAGGTTGGAGCTTTTGGAGTTGATCATAGGAGAGCATCCCAGTGTCGACCTTGATTTTTCTCGCTACAGGAGGGTTGCTTTCAGACCAATTAATCGAAAGGAGTGTTCTGGCTCCGTAGGACTAGTTGCTGAGAAGGATTTTTCTTCTTAAATTGGTTGTAACGTCCTTTCCTGGATAGACAAATATTCTTTTTTTTTAATGAAAGTGTTGTTTTGTCCCGTATTGTCATATTTACTTTTAGATGCTTCGTAGATCAAAGAGTTTGCACTACTGGGCGGAGCGCCAGTCTTTGTCACTCAAATTACATTGCTGTTTCAAATTGTTGTCATTGACCTAGTGACAGAAACCTTCGTTGGTCGAGGGTTGACAAAGGCTTGGGGTACCAGAGGTGTCGTCATCATTCACAAATTGACTAAGCTTACCTGGTAAGTTCGGCGGTCATTCGTTGTTGGAAAGCAATGATCCTTGGCAAGTCGTCGTCATCAGTGGACAAGCACTGACTAGACTCCCACTTCCTCGATCATCGTGGTTCGCGCCCAGTGGACTAGGCTTTGGGCACTAGAAGTTGTCATCATCAGTCGCAAACTAACTAAGCTTACCTGGTAAGTTCAACGATCATTGTCTGTTGGAGAGCAATGATCCCTTGGCAAATCATTGTCATCATTGGACAAGTGCTGACTAGACTCCCACTTCTTCGACCGTCGTGGTCCGCGCGTAGCGGACTAAGCATTGGGAACCAGAAGTCATCGTCATCGTCATCAGTCATGAACCGACTAAACTTACATGGTAAGTTCGGCAATCATTGTCTGTTGGAGAGCAATGATCCCTTGGCGAGTCATCATCATAAGCTAACAAGCGCTAAATAGACTCCACTTCCTCGGCCGTCGTGGTCTGCACGTAGTGGACTAGGCTTTGGGCACCAGAAGTCGTCATCATCAGTCGCGAACTGACTAAGCTTACCTGGTAAGTTTGGCGATCATTGTCTGTTGGAGAGAAATGATCTCTTGGTGAGTCGTCCTCATCTGCGGACAAGCGCTGACTAGACTCCCACTTCCTCGGTCATCGTGGTCTGTGCAGCGGACTAGGCTTTGGGCACTAGAAGTTGTCGTCATCAGTCGCGAACTAACTAAGCTTACCTGGTAAGTTCGTCGATCATTGTCTATTGGAGATAAATGATCCATTGGCGAGTCGTCGTCATCGACGAACAAGCGCTGACTAGACTCTCACTTCCACGATCGTCATGGTTCGCGCGCAGCGAACTAAGCAATGGGCACCAGAAGTCGTCGTCATCAGTCATGAACCAACTAAGCTTACCTGGTAAGTTCATCGATCATTGTCTATTGGAGAACAATGATCCCTTGGCGAGTCGTCGTCATCAGCGGACAAGCGATGATTAGACTCCCACTTCTTCGATCGTCGTGGTCCGCCTGCAGCGGAATAGGCTTTGGGCACCAGAAGCCGTCGTCATCAGTCGCGAACTGACTAAGCTTACATGGTAAGTTCGACGATCATTGTCTGTTGAAGAGAAATGATCCCTTGGCGAGTCGTCCTCATCGGTGGTTGTGGTTCGCGTGTAGCTGACTAGGCTTTGGGTTGAAATTCGAGTCTGGTCATAGTCGAGCTTATCGAGGGTTGTAGTGGACAGCAGTGGAAGTTTTGGTAAAAAAAATATTTTATTGATAATATTTTATTGAGGTGCCCTACATTTCATTGTCATTTAAGCCCATCGCCGTCTGTATCTTCCAGCTAGTATGTTCCCAGCCCGTTGACATTGGTGACTCTATAAGCCCATTCCGGCTTCTTTGGTGTTTTGTTGGGTCTTCCTGAGCACCCAATTTCCCACCTTAAACTCGTGTGGTTTGACCTTCTTGTTGTAATATCGCACCATTCGTTATTGGTAGGCGGCTATTTTGGCATGGGCTAGATCCCGCTTTTCGTCGAGGAGGTCTAGCCCTACGCGCCAGGCTTCATCGTTACCGTCTGGTCTAAACTCTCTTGAAAGGCTTGTTCGCACTCTTCGTTCCAAGAAAATCATTTGCTCCCTCTTAGTATCTTAAAGAATGGGCGGCATATGTCGAACGACTTTGATAGGAATCTGTTGAGTGCTGCTACCCTCCTAGTTAGGCTTTGAATGTCTCTGATATTGGCCGAAGCTTTCGTGTCGAGAAGGGCCTGAATATGTTTTGGGTCTGCCTCGATTCCTTTTTTGTTCACTATATTGCCTAGGAATTTTCCAAACTTACTCCGAACGTGCATTTTTGTGGGTTGAGCTTAATCCGGTATTTCCTAAGGTTGTTGAATACTTCGGCGAGATCTTGTATGTGGTCGGGGCTACGGAGGCTCTTGACCAGCATGTCGTCTATGTATACTTCCATGTTTCTGCCGATTTGTTCTTTTAACATTCGGTTGACCAGTTGTTAGTACGTAGCGTCTACATTCTTTAAGTCGAATGGCCTCACCCTATAGCAGTATATTCCTCTTTCCGTCACGAAAGCGGTTTTCTCTTTATCTGGGGGTGCATCAATATTTGATTGTTGCCTGAATAGGCATCCATGAAGCTAAGTAAGGTGTGCCTAGAAGTGGCGTCCACGATCTGATCGATGCGGTGGAGTGGGAAGTTGTCCTTTGGGCAGGCTTTGTTTAGGTCAGTGTAGTCCACACATACTCTTCATTTCTCATTTTTCTTCTTTACAAGAACAGTGTTCGCCAGCTAGTCGGGGTATCGTGCTTCCTTTATCATGTCCACGTTGAGTAGACGTTGTACCTCTTCATTTATGATCGCGTTCCTTTCGAGCGCTACAGGCCTCTTTTTCTGTCTAACGGTTTTCCTCGAGGAGTCCACTTCTAGGCGATAGGTGATTATCGACGGGTCAATCTCAACCACGTCCCACATGGTTCATGCGAAGATGTCCTGGTTACGTTGTAGTAGCTTCATGAGTTGCTTCACCTATTCTTTGTTCAAACGGGAACCAATCTAGATAGCCTTGCTATTGTCAGGGTTTTCAAGGTAGACCGTAACGGTTTTTTCCTCTGGTTGTCCGACATTGGGCCTGCCCTGAGGGATTATTGGTGCCTCGTTGTCTAGGGTCGACTGTTATCCACCTACACTTTGAGTAGAACAGAGGGTCATCTTAGCCGCTGATTGAGAATCACCAGGTGGCGGGGTTGTCATGTACTAGCACTCCCTGACAGCTATCTGGTCGCTTCTCAATGTACCGACCGCTCGATTCGCTGGATACTTGACGCACTGGTGTAGGGTGGAGATCGTTGCTTCCATCTGGTGTATCCAGGGTCTCCCTCGGACCGCATTATACGCCGAAGGCGTGTCAATCACTATGAACTCTTCAAATAGGGTTTTCTGAGCTGGCTGCTCTCCCACCATTGTAGTTAGTTGTATCTTTCAATCAGGGAACTGTCTTTCGTCGTTGAAGTCGATCACTGAACAACCATCAAGGGTCAACGTTGTCTCTTCTAGTTTCATGTTGCGGAACGTACGGATAAACATGACGTTCATAGAGCTCCCTGTGTTTACTAAGGACCTCTTTATCTTCAACCCGCTAGAAAAATTGTTACCACCAAGGCGTCATTGTGCGGGAGTTGTATGCCCTAGAGGTCTTTTTCCGTAAATACTAGCGGCGCGGAGGGGTCTTGTTTCCGATCATGTGGCATCCGTTGTTCACTGCATATCGCTTGGATCCTCATACCTCATAGAGCCATTTTCCTGGACCTGTTGGATATTTCAGACTAGGAATGGGCTCCATGTAGCACGCATATTCTATTGACTGATTGATCATTAGATTCGATTTCTCTTCGGGCTGCTCGTTCTTTTCCTAGGGCGATGAAGCTCTGGGCTTCCCTTGTCAGGTCTGCCACGCTTGCCGAAGGGTCCAATGTCAAAAAGTTGTAGAACTTTCCTTTCCGCAATCCGTTAATGAAAGTTGACACGGCCATTGTGTCGTTGCACACGTGGACAATGGTTAACTCACTATTAAAGCGAGTTAAATACGCCTTTAGTGTCTCGTCAGGCCATTGCTTCATTGATGTGAGGGTCTTAATCATTGACAAAGCTTGGTTTATTAAAAGAGATCATATATCCGACTCGGGGTTCGTTGGTGATGCCGCTGTTGATATTCACATAATATATCCCTCAATTTATATATGTTAGTGTTTCAATTATTATATTTTATAGTAATTATTTCGTTTTAATGTCTTTGTAGGAATTTGAGCGTAAACGATGAAATCATATCAAGGCGACAAGTTAAGGAACGACAATTAGTCGATTCTAACGGTGGAATAAAGCAGATGGTCACAAACCTAAACCCAAAACCTACCCATAACCCCAAACCCAATCCTACCCCTAAAGAATATTCTCTCATTTATACCTTGATGAATGTTCTCTTGATTTCATCCCTATTCACTTTGATCTTTCCTTATAAATAGAAGATAATGGGGTGAGAAAAAGGAGGAGGAAGAGAAGGGAAGAAAAAAATCATTAGAAAATCAAATCCTCTTCCTTCACAAAAGGGGAGAAGAGAAGGGAAAAGAAAATACAGAAAATTAAAGCCTCTTCTCACTGTGATTTTCATCACACAACCCCATCCACAGACACACATCCTCCACTGTCCTCACCTGTCTCGCCACCACCGAGCTCCGCCACCGTCATCACGCCACCACCACGAAACAGGGGCGTGACAACCCTGTTTCGTGTCAAACTTTCACTCCGCCACCACTCTCTGTCCCTCTCCCTGTCCATCATCCATCAACCACCATCACCTCCAGACAGCACAGCCACCACCACGCCGAGAAACAGAGCCTCACCGCGGCTCTGTTCCGCCTCGCCACAGCGCCCTGTTCCTCCTCTTCTCTCGGCCTCTCTTCATCTCGAGCTCCTTCCTGCCTCCCTCTCTCGCGACCACCGTCACGACCAGACCGAGCACCACCGCGCGAGACAGAGCTCGCAAGCAGAAACAGGGAGCCCCTGTTCCTCGTCTTCCTTTTCTGTTTTTTTTGTTGTTATCTCACTGTTTCCTCAATCTCTCTCTCTTTTTCAGGTTCTGGAGACGGTTTGAAGACAGAGGACGCTCGCGAGGAGCGAGAACGAGGCCGCGAGAGCGCCGCTGCTCACTGGAGAAGAAAGCGGAGCGAGGCGGTACTATAGCGCACTGTAGCGAGGGCGGGAGACCGAGTCAAATCTGTTATTTGGCTATTGGCACCTTGATTTCTGCTCTGTACCACCACAGAGCTTTTGTAGCCATTTGTCTCGGGATTCGTGTTCTGACCACCTGCTGATCTGCTGAGTACCACCACATTGAGTTTGCGTCAAACGAAAGGGATTGCATAATTCATTTTGATTTATTTTACTGAATTGTGTGCTTAATTGTTAATTACAATTTATTTCTGAATTTTTGATAAATTGCTTTCACCTTGCATGTTCGAGAAATTAAACTTGATATGTTTGGTAGTTAGAATTATCCTTTATCATTATTCAAAGCATGTGCTAAAAATATTAAGCTTAAACTTTGATTAAGTGTGCCCTAAAAAGACACTTAATACTTGGTAAGAGCATATTTGCTTGAAATAATTTGTTAATGTTTGATAGAAACATGATATAATTTGAATTGGATTTTAATGATCACATATTCGGTGTAAGCAAGGGATTCTCATCCCTAAAGCTTCTCGTTTAAATTTTCAGTAATTTAGATTTAAATGTTTTTGCTAACTCATTGGTGAGTCCAAGCCCACAAAATCCATTTCATCTATCTTTTATTTTATTTTATTTTTCTTACTTTTAATTTATTTTTAGTTTAGTTTTAAAAACACTGTAACCCCATTTTTCTATAAATTAGTTTAGATAAATTCTAAAATTCAATTGCATCCACTTTCCTCGTGGGATCGACCCGTACTTGCCGTTGTCTACCAGTTAGATACCGTGCACTTGCGGTTATTACAAGTGGGTTAAATTAACCTATTAATTTAGGTTAGTTAAGCTCGCATCAAGTTTTTGGCGCCGTTGCCGGGGAAGGTAGCGGTGTAATTGAATTTAAGATTTATTTTCACTAATTTAAAAAATATATATATATATATATATATATATTTTTTTTTTATTAAGTTCTTTTTACACTAATTTCATTTTATTTGTTTGATTTTGCAGAATACACGCTTCTCGATGAAATTGGACGATCTTGCAAAACTTCAAGCAAATTTTATTTTTATTTTTGTGAGGAGAGTTTTAATTTCATTTTCAACTCGTTTTACGAGTGTGTGGTGTAATAATTTTTAAACTCTACTGTTTTTCATTTTGTTTAATCACAAAAAAAAAAAAAAAAAAAACCTAAATTCTCTAAGTCAAAAGAAATTATAGGGAAACAATTTTAATTGTTACCCAATAATTTCTTGTGATTTAGAAATCCGACTTCTAAGAACAAGACCAGTAAATTTACTTGCATGTGCTTGTGTATTGAGTGAAACGGATAAAAAGAAGTCGGACATTTTTTTGGAATTGTGCTAACTTTTTGTGCAGATTGAAATACGCACACTGTAAGTACTTCTATCACACGCAACGTATTAGCGACCCAGGTGCTTTGTGTAATTGTTTGAAATTATGTGATTGGTTGTTTAATTTCTGTAATTGTGGATGCTAAACTTTAGTAATTCATAATAAGCAGACCCAGCTTCTAAATAGAAACTGGTGGGACTTGATATCCCCACCTCATCACTCCAGCTGTGTGCAACCAATAGCCAAACATAATTAAAATCAATTAGCAAGTTAGATAGAGCCATCTTTTAGGTACGGTGTTCATAGGACAACTTAGACCAAGGTGAATCCAATAATTTTTGTGTTGACCCAAGCTAAAAGTGACGATGGGTTTAATCATTCAATGAACTCCGAGAGGCCACTGCCACAAGGGTAATTTACCCGGTACGTCGAGTTATAAGTAAGCTACGATCCACAAAAAGAATTGGTCTAACTAACAGTTTTGGGTTAGGAACACAAGCCTCAAGTGTACATTTAACATCACATCGTTCTCACATCTATTGGCTTACAGAGCGGTAGCACAAGGAAATACTTAATTGGACCATTGTGACCTCCTTCTCTTGTGCAATAATCCGGTTTCTTTGAAACAAAACTCTAGCCCACTGATTTTGAAATTTGTGGTGTAAAGTATACACTCTTAGGATCAACTTGTAGCACTCATTGCTCTACCATAAAGATTACATAAGAAATAATTGTCCCTCAAAGATAAAAAGATAATTGAGCTAAAAAACGTTGATTGCTTAGGGAGGCATGTTTCTTGTGCATTTATTGGTTGCTGATTGCGTGTGAGCCTGTGTATATTTTTAGAGTTAGTGCTTTCAAAAAAAAAATTAAAATTAAAATTAAAAATTAAAAAAAAATGAACACAAGGGATTATCCAGCCTATTTTTCCGAGCAAGTCAATTCATTTTATGACATGCGACGACCTGATTATGATCCATATTTAGATTATTACCCAGGTCTAGCTTATCATTCTGACTTCTCATGGGCTCATGGTCAGTACCATGAAAGCCCTCTAGACACTCATCAGACTCCTCAAGCTTTCATTCCTGATAATGAGTCTCAATTTAATCGAGTTGTTCCTCCTTCTAACACATCTAGTTTAGAGGACGCCTTAACTCGTGTCATGCAGCGAACAGGAGCAATACTTGAGCAAAATTCTCAGGACATCACAGAATTGATAGCTAATTCTCAACAAAATGCTCAAGCTATCAAGAAACTTGAGATGACTTTGAGTCAGATAGCTGTGTCACTTCCTGAGATAGAAATATTCCCTAGCCAACCTATTTCCAACCCAAATGGTCAATATGAAATTAGTGGCACATCTGAGCTGGACAGTGAAGATGTCCAATCCATTATTACTACCCTTAGGAGTGGAAAACTGGTTGACAATCAGGTAGGAATACCTGCCATGAGTGTTACTATACCCTCACCCAATTCTATACAGGTTGCATCCTCCTATCATACGAAGGTTGATAAAGCCTCATTTATTGATGAACCTGTAGATTCTGAGACACTACAGACATCTCCTTCCCATGTTGACTCATGCCTTCCTAGTGACTCATGCATCGAATCAAACTGTGAACATTCTTTAGAGTCTCCCCTTGACTGTTTTCATGATACACATTTAGAGGCTTGTTTGACTCATTTTAGTTTAGACTTTGATGTTGATGATTCCATTAGGGAAGTCAATGATTTGCTTGACTCAATCCCCATTGTGGATCCTAGTTATAAATGGAAGTCTAAAGTGAAGTCTCTCCCACTCAGTGAGTCAAAACTAGTCCCATCAGTTGAGCCACCTGAGCTTGACCTTAAACAATTACCTGACACCCTCAGGTATGCATTTTCAGGTGATGAGTTGTCTAGACCAATATCTCTATGTGATTCATGTGATGAGCCTGTACCACTTGATATATCCATCATCTCATCTACTTGCATCACATCCCCATTTACTAAGGCTACTTTCACCGATCCCTTGTGCTGTAGTGAGGATTTCAGATTTTACCATCCTGTTGTGAAAATTATTCAATCATCTTATTTGGAACCAGACATAGAATGTTCCCTTTTTGGAGCACGCAAAAATCCTCTGTCGAGTATGACTACTGGTCACTTTTGGGATGTCCTAGTGTATTTGGTGCCCCATGTGATTGCTATATTTTGGTGGACTGATCCTCAACTGTTCAGGTTGTTGATATACGACCATGGACTAAGTGTTTGTCATGTTCTTCCTCTCCACTTTTCGATACACCATTTTTTAGGAAGAATATTTGTCGGGCTGATGACGATAAACCAAGCGCTCCTAGGAAGCAGCCTAGCTTTAGTTGCGTGTCTTTGCTGTTAGTCTGGATTGATTTTCGAGTACCCTATTTAGTTGTGTTTCACTCATACTCGTTAGCTCCGTAATAGTTTTGACTTACAACTTGCCTTTTTTGTTTTCTTTGTTAGTGTCGAATCTACAGTTTATCGATTTCTAATGAAAACTCCATGATTCTTATATTGGTGAGCCTCATTGATGGATGACTTCTTGGAAATTGGTAAAATCTTCACCGCGGTAACACTGTTCTAACCTCCTCTCATGTACTTACTTCATTCATTTGTCAGAATTATTTTATTAAACATTGAGGACAATGTTTGGATTAGGTTTGGGGGTAGGGTTCATGAGTCGGTGAATTTTTCATTTTTTCGTAGTATTTTCTTTTCTTTTCTTAAAAAAAAATAAAAAATTCGTAGTGTTTTCTTTTCTTATTCCTTAAAAAAAAAAAAAAAAGCTTTTTCTGTCAAGAAAATTTGGTCTTTTGCGATTATGAAAATGGATTTTAAATGTTTTATGCTCAAGAAAATGCAAGCCAACTTGACATATTGGTATATTGATAAAGACTGAAAGTTTAGTATGATCCTTAAGCTAGATCTAGTTCATAAGATTTTTCAACTCGATTATCTTTGCACCATGAGCCATGTTAGCATAACTTGAAGTTGATGAGTGAAATATATACTAGAAAACCTTAGAATAATAGTGGAGACTTAACCCTGAAAGCTTTGAGCCTTTCTATTTTTCTGAGGGTTATACATAAACTCTGATTTTTCTTGAGTCCACATTATCTCGTTGATGATCTCATTATTTTCATTCTTTTGATCAATTGCTTTGGGAATGACATCAAAATTGAATTATTACACTAGAACTTCTTGGCTTATTCAATTGAGATGTCATAATACTGACCCGAACTTAGGAAATGATCTAGGCATTTCTTTCTTTAGACCATTAACCAGCCTTTTAACTTACCCATAACATTAACCTTTTTTGTAGCCTTTTGAGCCTTAGAATAACTTTTATTTGTTAACTCATTAACCTTTACCCAACTTTTCTAGGAATATGTATGGATGAATATACTTGGTGTCAAAAGGGCATGAAGAGCAAAATATGAGATATTTCATAAATCCTCTATGAAAAAAAAAAAAAGGTTGAAGAAAAGAAAAAATAGAAAAAAAAAATGATTCTTCAGTGAGGATAAAGATGTGAGAATGAAGAAAAAATTGATGGTGCGCAACATTGGTTTATTCTTGACAACCCTAATTGTTCGTTTAATGGGTGTATACATTCCTAGAAATTTTTCTTAGAATCCTTTGACATTCCTTATTAACCATTACCCAAGCCCCTTTACAATCCAACAAAGTCCTAGTTGATCTTAGGTAAAGGTTGGTTCCGTAGATGTGGAGATTTAATAATAAAGACCTATGGTGTTTGATTCAACATTCCCAAAAGTAATTGATATTCCTGTCCATGAGATCATGTTCATTCCATTCTTGAAAAGTCCGTTCTTCATATTACTATATGTGAGATGATTGTTTTCCATTATTTACCTTTTTCCTCACATATAAACTGAGTGAAATACCAAATCTCTGAGTGCTTTATTGTGAGTGACATGAGAAGTTTGAAGTCAAAACAAAATTTCTACAGGAGATTTAGTCATTGTTTTACTCTGAAATGAAAAGTTATGTTGATAGTGCTATCCACACACACACATTGAGTTGAGGATGATTGTGAATTTTTCTCTAACTTGTGGAGAATATTAAATTATTTGGAAATTTGTTGATACACTAAAATGACACTGTTGGTTTCTTGCATTTCTTGAAGTTTTAAAATGAACACTGTTTGACCAAGTTTTGATTGATTCAGTAATGTTTGTGGGTAACATTTCTGGAAACCCTCACGAGACTATAACTCGTCCATTAGAGGTAATCTAGGGGTTTAAAGCCTTGTTGCACGTTTAAGGTAAGTGCAACCGATGATTCTTACGAAAGTGAGTTAGGATTTTCTTTTTATTGTTTTGCTCGAGGACTAGCAAAATATAGGTTTGGGGGTATTTGATATTCACATAATTATTATATAATATATCCCTCAATTTATATATGTTAGTGTTTCAATTATTATGTTTTATAGTAATTATTTCGTTTTAATGTCTTTGTAGGAATTTGAGCGTAAACGATGAAATCATATCAAGGCGACAAGTTAAGGAACGACAATTAGTCGATTCTAACGGTGGAATAAAGCAGATGGTCACAAACCTAAACCCAAAACCTACCCATAACCCCAAACCCAATCCCACCCCTAAAGAATATTCTCTCATTTATACCTTGATGAATGTTCCCTTGATTTCATCCCTATTCACTTTGATCTTTCCCTATAAATAGAAGATAATGGGGTGAGAAAAAGGGGGAGGAAGAGAAGGGAAGAAAAAAATCATTAGAAGATCAAATCCTCTTCCTTCACAAAAGGGGAGAAGAGAAGGGAAAAGAAAATACAGAAAATTAAAGCCTCTTCTCACTGTGATTTTCATCACACAACCCCATCCACAGACACACATCCTCCACTGTCCTCACCTGTCTCGCTCCACCTTGCCACCACCAAGCTCCGCCACCGTCATCATGCCAACACCACGAAACAGGGGCGTGACAACCCTGTTTCTTGTCAAACTTTCACTCCGCCACCACTCTCTGTCCCTCTCCCTATCCATCATCCATCAACCACCATCACTTCCAGACAGCACAGCCACCACCACGCCGCGAAATAGAGCCTCACCGCGGCTCTATTCCGCCTCGCCACAGCGCCCTGTTCCTCCTCTTCTCTCGGCCTCTCTTCGTCTCGAGCTCCTTCCTGCCTCCCGCTCTCGCGACCACCGTCACGACCAGACCGAGCATTACCGCGCGAGACAGAGCTCGCAAGCAGAAACAGGGAGCCCCTGTTCCTCGTCTTCCTTTTCTATTTTTTTTGTTGTTATCTCACTGTTTCCTCAAACTCCGCCCGTTGCAACGGCCGGTCCCAAGCCCGGATAAAGGAGGAGGGTTGGTGTTAGGCTTGTGATAGCCAACCGTAAAAAAACCCATCACATCCCTTTTCATGGATATTGGTTCAAAAAGATTAATGCAGAAGGATAGGGCGTCCCCCGCTATAAGCGACGCGCTGCACCTACGCTCGGGTGTAGTGACAAATGAGCAAGGCGCGCTACAGCGGCGCCCGGCTGTAGTGTTAAATAGGCAAGGGTTCTCGCACCTTTCTGGACGGGGGCGAGTAAAGAAGCTAGTCCAGGTTAGAGCTAGAGATAGAATGATTAGATTAGCCTCTTGGAACATAGGAACCTTGACGGGAAAGACAATAGAATTAGTGGATGTCATGCGTAGGAGGAAAGTAAACATAGTTTGTCTTCAAGAGACAAAATGGAAGGGGAACAAGGCTAAAGATTTAGGAGGAGGGTTCAAACTCTTCTATTCTGGTAAAGATGGCACTAGGAACGGGGTGGGAATAGTGGTAGATAAAGTTTTTAAAGATGCAGTAGTCGACGTTAGGAGGTTTGGGGATAGAATCATAAGTATTAAATTAGCTTTAGAACTAGAGATAGTGCATGTTATTAGTGTGTATGCACCCCAAGTGGGTTTGGACGAGGAGACTAAGAAGGATTTTTGGGACTCTTTAGAGGAGTTAGTTTTTGGAATTCCCTCTTCCGATAGGGTTTTCCTAGGCGGGGATTTGAATGGCCATGTCGGTAAGGATAGAGTTGGGTATGAGAGGGTACATGGAGGTCAAGGCTTTGGGGATCGAAACACTGCGGGGATTTCTATTCTAGATTTTGCTTTAGCTCAGGATTTTGGGATCGTAAATACTTTTTATAAGAAGAGGGCAGATCACTTGGTGACCTTTGCGAGTGGGCATAATAGAAGTCAAATTGATTATTTTCTTGTGAAGAGACACGATTTAGGTAGGTGTAAAAATTGTAAGGTTATACCAGGAGAGTGTCTGACATCCCAACATAGGCTGTTAGTTCTCGATTTTTGTCTTAAGAGTAGGGGTCGTATTGCTATAGAACAGGTTAGACCGAGAATTAAGTGGTGGACCTTACAGGGAGATGTGTGCCAAAGATTTCGAAAGAGGATTTTGGGTGGCCAGTCAGTTTCAGAGGGTGGGGAGAATCTAGAACCAAAGGATAAGACTAGTAGCGCGGATCTTTTCGAACATTTGGCAAACCGAATAAGAAGATGTGCGAAGGAAGAGTTAGGACAGGCCAAAAGAGGAGGTTTCTATGGTAAGGAGACATGGTGGTGGAACGCGGATGTGCAACAAACCATTGCGGAAAAGAAAAAATGCTTTAAGGCGTGGCAAAAAGATAGGTGCCTAGAGTCCTATGAGCTTTATAAGCAGGCTAAGAAGTTGAGTAGTAGAGCAGTAGGGGAAGCTAAGAAGAGAGCGTATGATGCTCTTTATAATAGGCTAGGTACGAAGGAAGGGGAGAAGGATATTTTCAAGATAGCGAAGGCTAGAGAACGAAAAACTAGGGACTTGAGTCATGTTAAGTGTGTTAAGCATGAGGATGGAAGAGTCTTAATGCAGGATAAAGCTATTTTAGATAGATGGAAGGATTACTTTTGGAACCTACTCAATGGAACACATGTAGGGGAGTTAAACTTGGAGGGGTATGCTTCACAGGAAGGGAGAGATCGCGTGTTCCATCGCAGAGTTAGTGCCACAGAAGTGAGAGAAGCTTTAAAAAGAATGAAGACAGGGAAGGCCGTTGGACCGGATGATATACCAATTGAAGCATGGAAATGTCTGGGAGAAGTTGGGATTCAATGGCTAACTAAGCTATTTAATAGGATTTTGGAAACTAGAAAAATGCCAGATTCATGGAGGCATAGCATTGTGGTACCAATTTATAAGAACAAAGGGGATATCCAGAATTGCTCGAACTATAGAGGGATAAAGCTTATGAGTCATACGATGAAACTTTGGGAGAGGGTTATAGAACAAAGACTTAGGAGTTTAACCACGATTTCGGAGAATCAATTTGGATTTATGCCAGGTAGGTCTACTACGGAGGCCATCTTCCTGCTTAGGCAAACTGTAGAAAAATATCGAGAGGCACGTAAGAGTTTGCATATGGTTTTTATTGATCTGGAGAAAGCATATGATAGGGTCCCCAGGGAGTTAATTTGGTGGGTGCTTGAAAGGAAGAAAGTGTCTCAATGTTATGTCGATATCATTAAGGATATGTATGAAGGGGTTGTAACAAGTGTTCGCTCAGTAGGTGGGATGTCTAGTGAATTTCCAGTGACAGTAGGACTACATCAAGGGTCGGCGTTAAGTCCATATCTCTTTGCTTTGGTCATGGATGAGTTGACGAGACATCTGCAAGAAGATGTACCTTGGTGCATGTTATTTGCAGATGATATTGTCTTAATGGATGAGACTAGTGCAGGTTTAGGTCAGAAATTAGTTAAGTGGCAGGAGGCTTTAGAGAGTAAAGGTTTTAGAATTAGCCGTTCGAAGACGGAGTATCTAGTGTGCAACTTTGGGTGTGAACCAAGAGGGAGAAGTCATGCAATTGAGATCGAAGGTGTCGAGGTCCCAGAGTGTGAGGCTTTTCGATATCTAGGGTCTATAATTCAAAAGAATGGGGCTATTGGAGCAGATGTAGACCACAGGATTAAAGCTGGTTGGTTGAAATGGCGAATGGCGTCAGGAGTATTGTGCGATAGAAGGATGCCTGCAAGGCTAAAAGGGAAATGCTATAAGACAATTGTTCGACCAGCCATGCTATATGGTTCAGAATGTTGGGCTACTACGGGACAACATACGCATAGGATGGCAGTAGCAGAAATGCGTATGTTAAGGTGGATGTGTGGTAAAACTCGTAAGGATAAGATTAGAAATGAAAGAATTAGGAGATACTTAGGTGTAGCGCCCATAGAGGAAAAAATTAGAGAAAGACGTTTAACTTGGTTTGGTCATGTGCGGAGGAGACCGAGCACGGCGCCAATTAGAAAATGTTTAGATTGGCAAGTTAATGGAGGGTGTAGACGGAGGGGACGACCGTTGAAAACTTGGATGAAGACGGTGAATGAAGATATCATTGAGCTTGGATTAGGTGAGGAAATGTGGGAAGATCGCATTGCTTGGAGAACCAAAATTCATGTAGCCGACCCCGAAAATCTCGGGAATGGGCTTTGATGATGATGATGATGATGATGATCTCACTGTTTCCTCAATCTCTCTCTCTTTTTCAAGTTCTGGAGACGGTTTGAAGACAGAGGACGCTCGCGAGGAGCGAGAACGAGGCCGCGAGAGCGCCGCTGCTCGCTGGAGAAGAAGGCGGACCGAGGCGGTACTATAGTGCACTGTAGCGAGGGCGGGAGACCGAGTCAAATCTGTTATTTGGCTATTGGCACCTTGATTTCTGCTCTGTACCACCACAGAGCATTTGCAGCCATTTGTCTCGGGATTCGTGTTCTGACCACCTGCTGATCTGCTAAGTACCACCACATCGAGTTTGCGTCAAACCAAAGGGATTGCATAATTCATTTTGATTTATTTTACTGAATTGTGTGCTTAATTGTTAATTACAATTTATTTCTGAATTTTTGATAAATTGCTTTCACCTTGCATGTTCGAGAAATTAAACTTGATATGTTTGGCAGTTAGAATTATCCTTTATCAATATTCAAAACATGTGCTAAAAATATTAAGCTTAAACTTTGATTAAGTGTGCCCTAAAAAGACTCTTAATACTTGGTAAGAGCATATTTGCTTGAAATAATTTGTTAATGTTTGATAGAAACATGATATAATTTGAATTGGATTTTAATGATCACATATTCGGTGTAAGCAAGGGATTCTCATCCCTAAAGCTTCTCATTTAAATTTTCAGTAATTTAGATTTAAATATTTTTGCTAACTCATTGGTGAGTCCAAGCCCACAAAATCCATTTCATCTATCTTTTATTTTATTTTTCTTACTTTTAATTTATTTTTAGTTTAGTTTTAAAAACACTGTAACCCCATTTTTCTCTAAATTAGTTTAGATAAATTCTAAAATTCAATTGCATCCACTTTCCTCGTGGGATCGACCCGTACTTGCCGTTGTCTACCAGTTAGACACCGTGCACTTGCAGTTATTATAAGTGGGTTAAATTAACCTATTAATTTAGGTTAGTTAATCTCGCATCAGCTGTTCCAAGAGCGCCAACTTGATGTTTGCGCATTACTCGTGTTATCGAGGGTAGTGAACAAGTGCCAGGCTGAGCGCCCGACGCTTTCCCTCGCTCTCCCTTCTCGCGTGGACTAGTCACCATCTCTCTGTTTCGAAGGGAGACGATGATAGTGAAAAGTTAGGAACTTTGTCATCCCCACGGACGACGCCAAACTGATGCAGCCATTTTCCGCTCCCTGCTTTGACCTAGTCTCGCTGACCTGCACAAGTAACACACGTGAGCCACGGACCACCATTGTGGTGGCCGATGGCACTGATAGGAGCATAATTAGGCTATTTTTAATACCATATTTCTATATATATTTTTGGCTATTATTTGTTAATTATGATACTAATTGCTATTTTCGTGTTTGTGTAGGTTTTCAATTACAAGATTCTAAAATAGAAGCTAAGAAGTGCAAATTGGTTTAAATTAGGAAGACTTATTACAAAAGGAAACTACACAAGGAAGGAAACCTAAAAAACATGATTATAAAAGGACAATATTTGACTTTGGAGAAAGGATCCAACCACAGCCCCCTCATCACAGCAGCAACTCAACCTCGCAACAGCAAGCCTCCACCCAATCGAAACCCTCGCTCAGATTGTAACTTCACCACAAATCCATCTTCGCGCTAGCCATCACCCTCCTCCTCGAAACAGTATCTCCATCACATCCACAACATCTTTGCCTCCTTATCCTCATAGCAGCACGACCCATCATCACCGCCAGCAGCCCAACATCGTTACCCATCCTCACCGTCTTCATCTCCCTCTCACCTGACTCCCAGATTGCCACTAGCCCCGCAAGCAAACCACAAAGCATCCCATCGTTCCATCGCCATCCCCATCATACCCTTTGCTAATCAGTAACCCTAGCCACTCCTTACAATCCATCGTTCCACACCTTTTCTCTCGCTGTCCCTGATCATCGCCAACCACCATTGCACAACCACTCCATCCCTTTCCTGGTCTGATTTCATTTTTGCACAGAGCAAGCAAAGATTGAAGAAGGATACATGAGTAGATATCGTGAGGAAGGAGCAGATAGCGTGAGGAAGAAGGAGTAAGATATCTCTGTAGTCTACTATTCACACCCCACGATCCTCTCTCTACCACCACGCTCGGCGACAACGTTTTTCATCTCTAAACCTCTCTTTTACTTATTTTAGTTTGATATTTGATTATGGATTACTATTTGAACATAATTAATATGTCTAGCTAAACTCCCCTTTAGCTATGGATTGATTCAAAGCCCCAAACATGTGTTTTATGAATTAATTGAATTTAATCTTCCTTGCTATTAGTGATTGTGTTTTGCTTAACTATTTATAGAGAACTTTTCTTTGTATGTTGTTAAGGTGGCCAACTTAGTAAGCATGCTAGGATCTGGGCCTAGAGTATGGGAGAATTTCACCTAATTGTTATAATCTTGTACTCACAAGTAGTAAATACTAAGGAATGTTGGTAAGGTTAAGTAAAAACCTAGGTAATAACAAGATGTTGATCATACATGTAATTGCCTAGTCAGTGTTCATATTTTTCACAAAACTTAATGATCTTAGATTGTTATCTAACTTGCGATTCATGATTAAATAATATGATAAGAATAGTTTGAAAGCGACGCTTAGTTTAATTCAACGAACTTGGGAAAATAATAAGATTAATGCAGTGCTGATCACGGTTAATCTTGAGCATTGTCTCTCACGAATTAGCAAGTGATTATTGAATATTGATTTATGCGCATATGTTTGGTGTGTGGAGATAAACCCTTAGCTAATTTCTCATATTTGCCATCCATATTTAGTTTTATTATCTTTATAGTAATTTTCGTAGTTATTTTCATAGTTTAATTTTGATAATCCAATCCCTCATTATTTACTTAATTAGGTTGTTAGTTGTCTTTTAGCTATTCTTAGTGTTAATTGGCAAGCCTTCTAATCGCCGGTCCAGAACGATCCTAACTTATTCTGTACTACAATCACAAAGCAGGGTATTAAGTTGTGTGCTACTAAAAAAGTGCATCAATTTTTGGCGCCGTTGCCGGGGATTAGTAAAATTGTTAATTACTTCATTAATTTTTTTTTTCTTCTTTTTTTCTTTACCTCAGGTACCAGTTCATGCGCAATAGGAGATCCAGCGAAAACTTATTAGAATACGATTCAGAGCCTGAGAAAACATTTAGAAGACAAAGGAGAGAAACAAAAGAGCCACAAACGTCTAGCTCTGAATCTAAATCTGAAGAGTTCGACATGGGAGACAATAGATCTATTAAAGAACTTTCGGCATCCACTTTGGACAATGCTGCACCCCTGTGCATTCAGTATCCAATAGCCGCGCAGGGCAAGAAAGAGTCATTCGAGCTGAAATCCAACCTACTTCATCATATTCCAAAGTATCATGGTCTTTCTATGGAGGATCCAAATAAACATTTAAAGGAATTTGAAGTTGTATGCAACAGTATGTCGCTAATAAGTGTGCATGAGAACATTTTGAAACTGAGAGCATTTCCATTTTCTCTGACTGATAGGGCTAAGGATTGCCTCTATGAACTACCTTCCGGAACAGTATATTCCTGGGATAGTATGAAGAAACTGTTTCTTGATAAATTCTTCCCAACTTCCAAAATTATCTTGTTGAGGAAGAAAATCAGTGGTATACAGCAAGGTCCAGGAGAAACATATCCAGTTTACTATGAGCGCTTCAAAACTATCATAGCATCATGTCCGCAGCATCAGATGAAGGAGGAACTTCTAATTCAATACTTTTATGAGGGATTGCTTCCTCTTGAACGATAGATGTTAAATGCAGCGGTAGGAGGAGCTTTGGTTGATAAAACTCCAACAGCAGCAAAGACTTTGATTGCAAACTGAGCCTTAAATGCCCAACAGTATGAAGGAATTGGAGAGCCTTCACGCCAAGTCAGTGAAGTAAGTACTAATTCTAGTTTGGAAGCTCAAATGGCTAATCTTACCTCACTTGTGACTCAGGCCCTAGGGAAGCCGAATGTGCTAGGAGTTGCACAAGTTTGCGGCGTGTGTACTAAACTAGGACATCCATCTGATCAAAGTCCTCAACTGATTGAGAATGACAGTTGGGAGAATGTCAATGTAGTAGGTTTTCAGGGGCAAATTCACTATAATAATAATCCTTATTCAAACACTTACAATGAAGGTTGGAGAAATCATCCCAGCTTTGGATGGAGAAATTTAGAACAACCTCAACAACAAAAGAATCACCTCAGCACAATTCAGGTATGCCCCTTAATTATGATGAAATTTTGAAATCGTTAACTATTTCTCAGCAGAACCAATCAAAAGATATAGCATATTTGAAACTGCTAATAGGACAAATAGATGAGTTTATTGGACAAATTCACGAGCAAGGAAAACTTCCTAGTTCTACCATTCCAAATCCGAAAGGCTGGTTTGAAGCCGCAAAAGCAATTACATTGAGAAGTGGTTGGCAAATTGAGAATGAGTCAATAGTTCCTAAACAAATTCGAAATAGGGAAGCTGAGTTACAGAAGGATGATCCAACCATCGTTAAAACACCAGAGCTCCAAGGTAAGAAGGTGAGCATTTCAAATTCAGTTTGCCAACCTTTTTTACCTTTTCTAGGTAGGTTTGCCAAATCTAGGAAAGATGAACAGGATAAGGAAATTTTGGAAACCTTCCGAAAAGTCCAAGTCAATATTCCTCTTCTTGATGCTATTAAGAAAGTGCCTAAGTATGCAAAAATTTTGAAGGAGCTTTGCACAACAAATAGACGACTTCATGACGGAGAGGTAGTTAAGGTAAGTGAGAATGTCTCCGCAGTTCTTCAAAGAAAAATTCCACCGAAGTGTAAGGATCCGGGTAGTTTCACTATCCCTTGTGTTATCGGTAATACTAAAATTAATAATGCAATGTTAGACTTAGGTGTTTCAATTAATGTTATGTCGTATTTTGTTTATCGTTCTATGAATCTCAGAGAGCTAAAAAATGATGGTATAATTAGTCAATTAGTTGACCATTCTAATGCATATCCTCGATGTTTGTTGGAAGATGTGTTGGTGCAGGTTAATCATTTGATATTCCCAGCAGATTTCTATGTGCTTGAAATACAAGATTTGGCATTGTCAGCACCTTTGCCTCTTATTTTAGGGCGCCCCTTCATGAAAACTGCAAGAACAAATATTGATGTGCATGCGGGGAAACCGACCATGGAATTTGATGGTGATGTGATTGGCTTCAACATCTTTGAAGCCAAGAGGTATCCTGTTGATAATAATTCTTGTTTTTCTATTGACGTGGTGGATATTTTGTCCCAGGAATTTCTTGACGTCATGAACGAGGATGAACTTGAAATCACCATTACTACTGCCGCTGGATATGAGAGAAATGGAGTTATTTGTGACAATAAGAAGATCTTGGCCGATAACATGATGGAGGATATCATTGAGATTGTGGCAACCTTGGAGTCAATGCCACGAATTGTTAGTGAGTTACTTCCTCCAATTATAATTCCCTCGTCTACTAATAAACTTTTACCTTTTGTGATTCAGACACCTACACTTAGCTTAAACCATTACCGGATCACTTGAAGTACGCATATTTGGGAGATGACGAGACATTGCCTGTCATCATATCATCATCACTCACAATTTTAGAGGAGGAAAAACTTATTCCAGTTTTGAAGGAATACAATACTGCAATTGGGTGGACATTGGCAGACATTAAGGGTATTAGCCCTACTACTTGTATGCACTATATACTTCTTGAGGAAGGTGCAAAATCCACTAGAGAAGTTCAGCGCCGCCTAAACCCCCTTATGGTGGAAGTTGTGAAGAAAGAAATCATTAAACTCCTTGATTGTGGCATGATCTACCCTATTTCAGATAGCAAATGGGTTTCACCAGTGCATGTAGTGTCGAAGAAGTCTGGCATAACTGTGGTAAAGAATGAGGAAAATGAGTTGGTTCCCATGCAAATGCAAACTGGGTGGCGGGTTTGTATTGACTATAGAAAGTTGAATGCAACTACTGATGCGTCGCATATTATCTGAACTTTTACCACATTTTACCTCTAGAATTCACTCGAATTCTAATTGTTTTTGTTGGGTTTAGGCCTCATTGCTTGTCATGTATATTTTATTTCAGATTTGATGAAATTAATAAAGCCCAATCTTCTTGGCCAAGCCTGTCATGCTCAAGAAGCTACTTTAATCAAGCCTATTATTACAACCCACATTAACTCAAAATACAGAGTTTTAGTGGCAGCAGAAACAACAACTTGGAGCCCTGATTTTGCTTAAAAGAAGAATGGAACGGTTGTTCTTGGAGTGGAAATTCAAAATTGGGTGGTTGCTATTGCCTCAACTTGGTAGTTTTTCAGTTTTTGGCAGTTTTTGGTACAAAAATCAGAGAAGATAGAAGGGCTGGAAATTATGGATCTTTGGTAGAGAAAAGAAAGGGTGGAGAACAAGAAATGAAGGAGATAGTGGAGATCTAGATGATACAAATCAGTCAAGCCGCACCAACATCCCTCAGTTTGATTTTCTCTACTCCCAAATTCAATTTATGTTGAACTTTTCTGTTATAAGTTTAATTTCCAGCATGAACTAAGTTATTTCATTCTAGGGAAATGATGTATTCTAGTCTCAAATTGTGCTTATTTTCGTAATGTTTGTTTGAAATAAATTCCTACTTTGTTTGTTCGAATTATGCCTCGCTTATTGCTTCTAATTGACTGGCATTAATTAGATGAATTGGATCTTATGATTTGCTTTCGAAAGTGGGAATTATAAGATAGACCTTTGGATAATTCAACATAGGCAATTATAGTGATCGAAAGACCTTTGGATAATTCAAAAGTTTCTTGCTAAATACTTTCCACCTGCCAAAACTGCCCAACTTAGGAGCGAGATCGGTCAATTCAAGCAAAATGACTTTGAATCACTTTATGAAGCATGGGAAAGGTTTAAAGACCTGATTCGGCGCTGCCCTCAACATCGATTACCAGATTGGTTACAGGTTCAAATGTTTTACAATGGGTTAAACGGACAAACTCGGACCATAGTAGATGCGGCAGCTGGTGGAACTTTGATGTCAAAAACAGCTGAAGGTGCTACCTTTCTTCTGGAAGAAATGGCCTCAAACAATTATCAATGGCCAACTGAAAGAGTTACGGCTAAGAGAGTTGCAGGAATTCACGAGTTGGAACCTATAGCAGCCCTTTCAGCCCAAGTGGCTTCTCTTTCTCATCAAATTGCAACTTTGACAACCCAAGGAATACCGACAAATGCAGAATCAGTTGCAGCAGCAGCAAGTATGGTAAGTCCAGGAAATGAAGCTAATCAAGAGCAAGTCCAATACATCAACATTCGAAACTACAACTATCGTGGGAATCCTATGCCAAACTACTACCATCCAGGGCTTCGAAATCATGAGAATTTTTCTTATGGAAACACAAAGAATGTGATGCAACCTCCTCCAGGATTTGATAATCAAACAAGCGAAAAAAAGATGTCCCTTGAAGATGCCATGGTTTCATTTGTTGAGGAGACAAAGGCCAGGTTCAAGAAGCATGATATACGGTTGGACAACATTGAAACTCATTGTAGCAACATGGGAGCCACAATGAAGAATCTTGAAGTTCACATTGGGAAACTAGCTACCACCATCAATGCCCAACAAAGAGGGACTTTCCCCAGCAATACAGAAGTGAATCCAAAGGATCAATGCAAGGCCATCACACTTAGCAGTGGTAGAGAAATTGAAATGCCAGCATCAAAAGAAGCAAGATCCATTCCTACAATTGTTAAGAATGACCAAGGAAATAAGGAAGTAGAGAAAGATGAAGTTGTGGCTGAGATGCCAAGAGAGGCTAACAAGCCTCCAACCATTTCATTTCCTGACAATCCTCCTACTCTCTTAACTCCAATTCCATATCCTCAACGTTTCCAAAAACAAAAATTAGGTAAGCAATTTTCTAAGTTCTTGGAAATATTTAAGAAAATTCACATAAATATTCCTTTTGCAGATGCTTTGGAACAAATGCCAAATTATGTCAAATTCTTGAAAGACATCATTTCGAAAAAGAGACGATTGGAGGAGTTTGAAACGGTTAAGCTCACCGAAGAATGTAGTGCCATTCTTCAAAAGAAGCTGCCTCAAAAGTTAAAAGATCCAGGGAGTTTCACTTTACCATGCACTATTGGAAATTCAGTTTTTGATAAAGTTTTATGTGATCTTGGAGCTAGCATAAATCTTATGCCTCTTTCTGTTTGCAGGAAATTAGGACTTGGAGAGATGAAACAAACAACCATTTCATTACAACTAGCAGATCGATCCATCAAATATCCACGTGGAATCATAGAAGATGTTTTGGTAAAGGTTGACAAATTCATTTTTCCTGCTGATTTTGTGGTATTAGATATGGAAGAAGATCAAGAAGTTCCACTAATTCTTGGTCGACCATTTTTGGCTACTGGAAGAGCTTTAATTGATGTTCATAAAGGTGAATTAACATTAAGAATGAACAAGGAAGAAGTTATTTTCAACATCTACTGGGCCATGAGATTCCCTGAAGATACAAACACTTGTTTTCGGGTAGAAGTGATTGAGCAATGTGTAAATGAAGCTTTCCTAGAAAGTGTACCAGCTGATCACCTAGAACGCTGCATCACCACTTCATCTCAAGCCTGTAATTTCATAAACTCAGCTGTTCGAAGATCAGATTTACCTGCTGTTAGTGAGGAGTTTATCCACTATTTACTCGCATTGGAAGCCTTACCGCATGACACAACACTTAGCAATGAAATAGGGAGGATTGAGCCGATTGAACCCAAGAAAAATTCTGCATCTTCTGCAGAGAAATCAGCTGTTATAAGAGAGGAAAAACTGCCGCAAACGACAACCTACACTCCTCTAGAGTTGAAGCAATTACCTAAGCACCTTCGCTATACATTCTTAGGTGAAAATTCTACATTTCCAGTGATTATTGCTGCATCTCTCACTCCTGAAGAAGAGGAAAAACTGCTGCGTGTGTTAAGGGAACATAAAACAACATTGGGATGGACTATATCCGACATAAAAGGTATAAACCCTTCCATTTGTATGCACAAAATTCTAATGGAGGAATCTTATACACCTTCAATCGAGCACCAAAGAAGACTAAATCCAGCAATGAAGGAAGTCGTGCGTACTGAAATTTTGAAGCTCCTTAAAGCTGGAATCATCTATGCAATTTTCGATAGCTCTTGGGTAAGTCCAGTACAAGTTGTGCCAAAAAAGGGTGGAATGACGGTGGTGAAGAACAACAACAATGAAATTATTCCTACAAGGACAGTCACAGGTTGGCGTGTGTGTATAGATTATCGCAAGCTGAACAAAGCAACAAGGAAGGACCATTTCCCGCTTCCTTTCATCGATCAAATGTTGGATCGATTGGCTGGGTATTCCTACTATTGCTTCTTAAATGGATATTCGGGGTATAACCAAATTGCCATAACTCCCGAAGACCAAGAGAAAACTACCTTCACATGCCCCTATGGAACATTTGCTTTTAGGAAGATGCCATTTGGATTGTGCAATGCTCCCGCTACATTCCAACGTTGCATGATGTCCATTCTTTCCGACATGGTGGAAAATATTATGGAAGTTTTCATGGATGACTTTTCAGTTTTTGGTACATCTTTTGACCATTGTCTACATAATTTAACTCTTGTTTTGCAAAGATGTGAAGAGACAAATCTAGTCCTCAACTGGGAGAAGTGCCACTTCATGGTTCAAGAAGGAATCGTGCTTGGTCATCGAGTATCGTCTAAAGGAATTGAAGTTGATCGAGCTAAGATTGCAACCATAGAAGAACTACCACCTCCGAAGAACGTGAAGGGAATCCGAAGCTTTTTGGGTCACGCGGGATTTTATAGAAGATTCATAAGAGATTTTTCTAAACTTTCTAAACCTTTATGTAATCTTCTTGAAAAAAATTCTCATTTTAACTTTGATAATGATTGTTTGCAGGCCTTTAACGTGATCAAAGAAAACTTGGTTTCTGCACCAATCATGATCGTACCAGATTGGAGTCAAGCTTTTGAAGTCATGTGTGATGCAAGTGATTTCGCCATTGGAGCTGTGTTGGGTCAAAAGAGAGATAAGCTATTTAGACCCATTTATTATGCAAGTCGAACTTTAAATGAAGCTCAGTTAAATTATACTACCACAGAAAAGGAGATGCTTGCCGTGGTCTTTGCTTGTGATACATTTCGGCCCTATCTCATTGGTACAAAGGTGATAGTGTTTAGTGATCATACAGCAATCCATTATTTGTTTAACAAAAAGGATGCCAAGCCTAGGTTAATTCGCTGGATCTTACTTCTTCAAGAGTTCGATTTGGAGATTCGTGATAAGAAAGGAAGTGAAAATGTAGTTGCTGATCATCTCTCTCGACTAGTGCAAGAAGAGGTAAAACCGGATTCAATTGTGCAAGAAGCATTCCCTGATGAACAATTGTTTGCATGTCAGATCAAGCTTCCTTGGTATGCTGATTTTGTAAATTACTTAGCCTGCAAAGTGTTGCCACCGGACCTCACTTACCATCAACGCAAAAAGTTTCTTCACGACGTAAAGTTCTATCTTTTGATGATCCCTTGCTATTCAAAAGATGTTCCGACCAAATCATTCGGAGATGTGTACCGGAAGAAGAAATGCAAGCCATTCTCCATCAATGCCATTCATCACCATATGGAGGACACTTTGGAGCAACACGAACAGCTGCAAAAGTACTTCAATGCGGTTTCTATTGGCCTTCAATTTTTTGTGACAGCTATACATTGGTAAAGAGTTGTGACCGATGCCAACGCATGGGAACTATTTCAAGGCGTCATGAGCTCCCATTGAACAACATATTGGTAGTTGAAATTTTTGATGTGTGGGGAATCGATTTCATGGGCCCATATCCCCCTTCATTTGGATTTGTCTACATCTTGCTAGCAGTGGATTATGTATCAAAATGGGTGGAAGCAATTGCTACAACAACAAATGATGCAAAAGTTGTGCTCCAGTTTCTACAAAAGAATATATTCACAAGATTTGGCACTCCCCGGGCTATCATTAGTGATGAAGGAACCCATTTTTGCAACAAGTTATTTGAAAACCTTCTTGCTAAGTATGGTGTGCGGCACAAGACATCACTTGGCTACCATCCTCAAACTAATGGTCAAGCTGAAATTTCAAATCGAGAAATCAAGACTATCCTTGAGAAGACGGTTAACACCAACAGGAAAGATTGGGCAAAGAAACTCGATGATTCTTTGTGGGCATACCGCACAGCCTTTAAAACGCCAATTGGAATGTCTCCTTACCGATTAGTGTTTGGCAAAGCATGTCATCGTCCTGTAGAGTTGGAGCACCGAGCTTATTGGGTAGTCAGAAAACTTAATTTTGATTTTAAAATAGCAAGGGAGCAGCGCATTCTACAATTGAATGAGATGGATGAATTTAGAAATGATGCTTATGAAAACGCAAAGATCTACAAGGAACAGACAAAGAAGTGGCATGACAAGCGGATTCTTAGGCGTGAGTTTAAACCAGGACAACAGGTTTTATTGTTCAATTCACGACTCAAACTCTTCTCGGGCAAGTTACGATCAAGATGGACGGGCCCTTATATAATTGACAAGGTTTTTCCTTTTGGAGCTATAGATTTGAAGGATAAAACAGGGAATACATTCAGAGTTAATGGTCAAAGATTGAAGCATTATTATGGAGAACAAGTGGAGAGGAACTTTGAACTTATTCCTCTTGGAGACTCCATGGGATAAAAATCCACAAGTCTGGCTGTAGACTTTAAAACAAGCGCTATTGGGAGGCAACCCAATGAACTTTCTTTCGTTTTTTTTTTTCATTTATTTTCTTGATCTCATTTGCTCATGTTAATTTAACTAATTGCTTTTGTTTTTAGGAATATTCAGCGGGAATAAAGTGTTGGAGTGCAAACTACTGCTGATCCAAAACAAACCAGGGGAGTTCCTTTCATTTTTTTTCTCTTAAATTTGCCATGAGGACATTGTTTAATTTAAGTTTGGGGGTGTGAACTCTTACTGTCGTTCTTGTGTGTCTTATTGTCGTCCATGTTGTTTGATTTGCTTGATTGCTGGTTATTTTATTATTTCATCAAGAGTTTGTTGGATTCTCTTACCAAGCATATATTTGAGTATGAATGAATTCTCTATGAGTCTGAAATTTGTAATTGAGAGTTAGACTGCAAATCCTTGACAATTTTACTTTTTGGTAAGCTAAGTTTTGTGTTTACTTTAACTTAAATCTTTGTCCTTGAACATAAATGCGCACATAGTCATTTTTCAACTTCCATTTTGCTTATGAAGAGAATAAGTCGAATAAACTAGAACATTGAATTTCATTCTTGCTTTACTCTAGAATCCTTTTGATGAATCCTTGAGGCGAAATCCTAGTTGACACCAAACATTAGAGAAATGATCTAGGCATTTTTGAGCTTCTAAAAAAAAAATAAAAGGTCCTTGTTATCATGCCATTATTGCATGATTATTTTCCTAGTCAACCCTCTTTGAGTCTTGTTCTACATAAGCTTTTCTTTGTTCTATTACCACATCTACCGTTCCTTTAAAAAAAAAAAAAAATCAGAAAATATTTTGGTGGAAGTGTTCATTTAAAAGGAAAATTGGTAGAAGTGTTCATTTAAAGAGAAAGTTGGTTCGAAGAAATAAAAAAAATAATAATAATAATAATTGGATAAAAGAAGAGAATGTTACTACTTAAAAAAATAAAAAGGAGATAGCTTATCAAAGCTACATGTAACCAAGTGAATAAGTTTGGGGGTTGTTTTTTTTTATGTGTTGAGTTTGAAGTAGTTGTAATGGTCAAATGATTCATTTCCACCAAGTATTTTCCAATTTGTTTTACTTTCCATAATCCATTTCTTCTTAACCTTCACCTTATGGCCTCATTACAACCTAATTAAAGACCTTTTGATCTCTGATTTTGGTGTTTTACTACATTAGTGAAGAGGATTTCAGAAAATTGGACTTATGGAGTTTTAAGTTTTGATAAAATTCTAGTGGTTTTAGTTGTTCTTCTTTTATCTGAATTTGCAGATGGTTAGGAGTTTATATGACTATCTTTCACACACACACTCAAGGTCTAAGAAGTAAGATGAAGTAACCTCTTAACTCTTGCTTATTAAATTGTTCAGTTTCAATTATTTTCATTCTAACTTTTATATTCAAAGAGTAAGATGATTGGTTGATGAAATCTCACTCAGATCATTGCTTGGTAAGTGTCAAGTCTTTTCTATGGAGTTTGTTTGAGGACAAACAAGGTTTAAGTTTGGGGGTGTTTGATGCGTCGCATATTATCTTAACTTTTACCACATTTTACCTCTAGAATTCACTCGAATTCTAATTGTTTTTGTTGGGTTTAGGCCTCATTGCTTGTCATGTATATTTTATTTCAGATTTGATGAAATTAATAAAGCCCAATCTTCTTGGCCAAGCCTGTCATGCTCAAGAAGCTACTTTAATCAAGCCTATTATTACAACCCACATTAACTCAAAATACAGAGTTTTAGTGGCAGCAGAAACAACAACTTGGAGCCCTGATTTTGCTTAAAAGAAGAATGGAACGGTTGTTCTTGGAGTGGAAATTCGAAATTGGGTGGTTGCTATTGCCTCAACTTGGTAGTTTTTCAGTTTTTGGCAGTTTTTGGTACAAAAATCAGAGAAGATAGAAGGGCTGGAAATTCTGGATCTTTGGTAGAGAAAAGAAAGGGTGGAGAACAAGAAATGAAGGAGATAGTGGAGATCTAGATGATACAAATCAGTCAAGCCGCACCAACATCCCTCAGTTTGATTTTCTCTACTCCCAAATTCAATTTATGTTGAACTTTTCTGTTATAAGTTTAATTTCCAGCATGAACTAAGTTATTTCATTCTAGGGAAATGATGTATTCTAGTCTCAAATTGTGCTTATTTTCATAATGTTTGTTTGAAATAAATTCCTACTTTCTTTGTTCGAATTATGCCTCGCTTATTGCTTCTAATTGACTGGCCATTAATTAGATGAATTGGATCTTATGATTTGCTTTCGAAAGTGGGAATTATAAGATAGACCTTTGGATAATTCAACATAGGCAATTATAGTGATCGAAAGACTTATAAGAACCTATGTAGAGAATCACCAATCTTAATGCATTCTTGTTTATCAAATTGCAAACTCTTTTGTGAAATGATTTCTAAGAATAGTTTCAATAGACTATCGAAAGAGGCTATTGGAAAAATTGGGAGTTTTTGCTAACAAACTTGTAGGATTATTTATTAGATGATAATAGCATAATGATGGACTAGAAATATCGATTTCCTAGAATTTTCTTACCGATTCTTTAATCAAACATCTATATTTATTTCATTTGATTCGTTATTATAGATTTCAAAAACAACTTTGTGACTTTTCTAAATAAAATCAAGATTAATATTAGTTCGATACTTTTTAAAAAAGTAAATTATCAATCCCTGAGGACGATACTCTTTCTTATCACTTTACTATAAAACTATGATACTGTGCACTTGCAGTTTTGCACCTATCAACTACCAAGAAAGATCATTTTCCTCTTCCCTTTATTGATCAATTGCTTGAAAGGTTGGTCGGTCTTGTTTTTTATTGTTTTCTTAATGGTTATTCAGGATATAATCAGATTGTCATCGCTCCAAATGATCAAGAAAATACAACCTTCACATGTCCATTCGGCACTTTCATATATAGAAGAATGCCATTCGGCTACCTTCAAGATATGCATGGTAAGTATATTTTTAGATTTTATTGAAAAAATCATTGAGGTTTGTATGGATTATTTGTGTTTTCGGTGATTCTTTTGACCATTGTCTGGATAATCTTGCATTGATTCTAAAGCGATGCATTGAGGTTAACCTTGTATTAAATTGGGAAAAAATGTCACTTTATGGTTAATCAAGGTATTGTTTTAGGTCATGTGATTTCAGCTAGGGGTATTGATGTTGATAAAGCTAAAATAGATCTTGTACGTTACTCACCCTCTCCTACTTCGGTGAGAGAGGTTCGTTCTTTTCTTTGACTTGCAGTATTCTCTCGGCGATTTATCAAAGATTTTTCTAAGATTTCTTGACCACTATGTCGACTCCTACAAAAAAATGTGCCATTTGAGTTCAATAATGACTGTCAGACAACGTTTGACAAACTTAAGGAGTTGTTGACATCATCACCTATCATTGCGCCACCGGATTGTAGTCTTCCATTTGAGCTTATGTGTGACGCATCGTATTATGCCTTAGGAGCAGTTCTAGGCCAACGGAAAGATAAACGTCTTCACATCATCTACTATGCCTCCCGAACTTTGAATGATGCTTAATTGAATTATTCCACGATTGAAAAAGAACTTTTAGCTGTTGTATTTGCTTTAGAGAAATTTCAATCTTATTTAATTGGAACTAAAGTTATAATTTTCTCTGATCATGCAGCTTTAAAATGCTTTCTCACAAAGAAAGAGTCGAAACCGAGACTTATACGGTGGATACTTCTTCTTTAAGAGTTTAATGTGGAGATCAAGGATAAAAAAAAAAGAGTGAAAACGTGGTAGCTGACCACATGAGCCGTCTGGTGCGCAATGAGGAACCCTTGCCATCTCTTGAGACTTTACCTGATGAGCAACTACTTTTGGTCGAGGAAAGTGAACCATGGTATGCTGATATTATAAATTACCTTGTATCCAAACAAATTCTGAACACCTTGACTCAAGTTCAGAAGGATAAGCTCAAGAAAGTGGCAAAACAATTTGTATGGGATGATCCCTATCTGTGGAAGCATTGTACCGATCAATTGATTAGAAGGTGCGTGCCCGATTATGAATTTAATTTGATATTGACATATTGTCATTCCTATGCTTGTGGGGAACACTTTGGAACTCAAAGAACAGCTCGTAAGGTTTTATAATGTGGATTTTATTGGCCCACTTTATTTAAGGATGCCAGATTATTTTGCATGACTTGTGACGATGTCAAAGAACAGGTAACTTAGGCCCTAGAGATCAAATGCCACAACATCCTATATATAGTGTGGAAAATTTCAATGTATGGGGTATTGATTTCATGGGCCCATTTCCTTCTTCTAATGGTTTAATTTATATATTGCTTGTTGTGGATTATGTTTCAATGTGGGTGGAAGCAAAGGCCAATTGATTCCAAAGTTGTTGCAGAGTTTATTCGTTCTAACATTTTTGTAAGGTTTGGAATGTCGCGAGTGATTATGAATGATGGAGGTTCCTACTTTTGCAACCGTACAATTGAAGCTTTGCTTAAGAAATACAATGTCACACATATGGTTTCGACACTTTATCATCCCCAAACAAGTGGACAAGCCAAAGTTTCAAATCGTGAAATCAAGGGAATACTTGAGAAGACAGTAAAGCCCACCTGCAAAGACTGGAGCATGCGACTTGATGATGTTTTATGGGCAGATCGGACAACATATAAGACACTTATAAGGATGTCTCCCTTTCGGATTGTATATGGGAAACCGGTTGTGCGAGAACATAGGGCAATTAAGACTGTCAATATGAACATTGATGATGTTGGCCTTCATAGAAAATTGCAACTGAACGAGCTTGATGAGATTCAGAATGACGCATATGAGAGTGCCAGGATTTATAAGGACAAAAGTAAAGCTTTTCATGATCACATGATCCGTGGAAAGACTTTTGTTGTGGGCTAGAAAGTCTAACTTTTTCAATCACGCCTTAAACTTTTTCACGGTAAGTTACGTTCTAGATAGGTTGGTCCTTTTATTGTTACTAATGTTTTTCCCCATGGTGCTATACAGGTGAAAAGTGTCACAACTGGAAATGAGTTCAAGGTGAATGGGCATCGACTTAAGTCATATTATGAGTCATTTGTGGAGCATGACGTGGAGGACGTAGCACTCCATGTTCCCACTTATTTTGAGGATTAATTGGAGATACCGTCAGGCTGCACGACGTTAAAACAAGCGCTTCTTGGGAGGCAACCTAATCAGATTTGCTTTCTTTATCCCTTTATTTTCTTTTCATTATTTTTGCTTTTGTTTGTTAGTAGTTTTTTTTTTCCACTTTTGAATCTTTCATTGCATGTGATATAATCTATTAACATTGATGACAATGTTAGGTTTAAGTGTGGGGGAACAAACGTTGTACTTTTATTTTGAAAACAAATTTAATAAAAATAAAAAGTGTCAGTCCATTAAAAAAAACTGTTGGTTTTATTTTCTTTGTTGGTATTAGTGTCATAAAAACAAAAATAAAAAAATTTAATAATTGTTTGGAGTCTTAGGATACTTTCCAACACAATGATGAGATTTGGTTTTTAATTGCATGACTTTAAGGTGATTTATAAGCATGATTTAAGATCTAATATTATTCTTTTGTTAATGCTTATTCATGGCCATCATAGGCAAATTCACATGTAATCAACTTAGTAATTGGTACTCATAGCATGCTTAATTGAATTTAACTCATTATAACCCATAGTGAGTTTTGAGCTTATTGTTCATTTGATTTTGAGAGTTTTTAGTTAGGTCATCTTTCCTTTCTTTTGTCAATAATAATTCCTTGCATGATCTCAATTTTGTTTGCTTTGGTTGCTACTTGGATTGTTTTCATAATTAAGGATTAAACACTAGAACTTGTATTAATTTCGTTCAAAGCATCATATTGAATTGCATAACATGCTTGACATGATAAAGGCACCTAGTTTCCACTATTGCCAAATAAGTCTGATCCATGATATATTTACTTTAGGTTAACCCCATTGAACCTATTATTAAGCCTTTTTGTTTCATTACCCTCACTTTCTATCCCTAACCTAATCAAAAGAGTGGAGCATAATTTGATTTGCAGAGACTTTATTGTGGTTCAAGGTATGTTGAAAAGCAAGTGTGGGGGAAAACCCTTGTGGTAGATAGTTCAAAAAAAAATTGGTACAAAATTATAGAAGGGACACAAGTCATTGTCTATATTCATTCAGTATTTCAGTACCATACAGATAGTTCAGTTCTTTTCATTCAGTAGATACAAAATAATGGTTGAAACTCTTCATTTTCAGTGGGCCACCTCTTCATTTTCCTACTTATGTCTTGAACCATATGATTCATTGCTAATGTCTCTAATCTTATTGCATGCTTTCACCATTTCTTTAAGCCCTTTGAAAATTCCCTATCTGTTCTTTCTCTTCCCTTGACCCATTGGCCTCATTACAACCTGAATTAAAACCTTTTGATTGAGTGTGTCTAGAAATGTCACTGTGGATGCAAATTTTCGTCGGATCACGTGTTGATCACGCGAAGCAATCTGCATAAGATAGGATCACGTGGAGTAATTTGCACAAAGTAGAAATTAATTCATGACACCGGTGTGGTGCCTGCCACGGGGACTCCGATGCCAAAGTTAGAACAATTTTCTTAGGAAAATGAGAAATATCTCTATATTTGAATAGAAAATTGTAAGTCGGGAAAGTGTTACCTCCAGATGGATTTGTGTTTGGCTATTTATAGAGGCAGATGAGTGAGACACGTGGCAGATGAGTGAGTGATCTGCTTGCAAGCGGTTGTAACTCCAGTAGATGAGTGAGACACGTGGCAGATAAGTGAGTTATCTGCTTGCAGGCGGTTGTAACTCCAGCAGATTAGTGAGACATGTGGCAGATAAGTGAGTGATCTGCTTGCAGGCAGTTGTAACTCCAGCAGATTAGTGAGACACGTGGCAGATAAGTGAGTCATCTGCTTATAGGCGGTTGTAACTCCTCTTAGGTAGTTGTAACTTCTTGTCTGCGGTTGTAACTTCCTGTTTTGAGTCACCTCTCCTGCAAGCTTGAGTGCTCAGCTGAGCATGGTGGTCTACGCCGAACACTATTCCTCTTTTGAGAAAGAAATGTTCTGCTGAGTTGCATTTGGCCCAAACTTGGGCTTTCTCTACTTGTAACTTTCATGGGTAATATTCGGCCTTTTCGAGAACATCTCAAATATTTGGGCTTCCTTTTCATATTGGGCTAAGGATTATTTTTGGCTCCCACAAATGCCCCTCATCTTCTTTGCTTTTGAGTTGACCTTTTTTTTTCCTTCTTACTTAAAATTATAGGAGATGTATTTTCACTGATGAGTCCGCCAAAAATAGAAATAGAATGCTCCTAATTTGGTTGTCTTGTCTGCTTCTATTGATACAAGTAAAGGATATGCATGTAGAGGCTTCTGTTGTTGTTGAAATGTAGTCTGCTGAAGACAAAATGATCTGCATGTTGAAGCTTTTGGTGCAGATGAGGTGGTTTACCAAATGAGTCATACATAGT
The DNA here is from genome assembly GCA_963556465.1 of Berberis vulgaris. Classification (NCBI taxonomy): domain Eukaryota; kingdom Viridiplantae; phylum Streptophyta; class Magnoliopsida; order Ranunculales; family Berberidaceae; genus Berberis; species Berberis vulgaris. Next base: position 56,323,159 of record OY747132.1, read on the forward strand.
CATTTCATAGGTTCTTGGACTTTATCCAAAAAGAGGATCATCCATAGGTGAATAAAACAAGTCCAGCTCCGGCATCCTGATGATTTGATGACCCATCCTATGTAAATGCCACATATCTTTGGGCTGACCTGCCCATGTTTCAGCATGAGTTGAAGAGTTTTCATTTATTGAAGGACGGGACACTGATCTGCTGGCTGACTTTGTTTCCTAGGTTGAGGAAGACTTGAGCCTTCATAGTTGTCCTCGGGCGGTAGATTTTGTTGAAGGATGAGACATTGATCTCCTGACTGACTTTGTTTCCCCGGTTGATGACGGAATGAATTCTGCTAAAGCTTGAGTCTTTAAAGTTGTCTTCGGTCAGTAGATCAAGTTGTATTGGCTTAAGTCTATCGTCCATTTCATGAGTTTTTAACAAACATCTGGGAGAAAGTTGTGCCCCAAACTCTTCGCTGATGAGAACTGAGCTAACTGCTACATTTGAAACTACCAAGCAGATGTATAGGTCCTCTCCTGGATTTGTCTGCTAATCTACTTAAGAATCGATCCAAAACTGTTGCTCTACTAGTGAGAGTTTGAATTGCTTTTGGAGTTGATGGTGACTTCATATCAAATAGTGTTATTCTTTGCTTTTATGATCCCCAAACTTTGTGTATGTTTGTGGGCCTACTGACTTAGAAATATTTTCTTTAAAAGCGCAAAAGCTTTATTGGCCTCATTCATGAGTTTCCAATATGCTATGTCAGAATTTCAGCATAACTTGAGAAAATTAATCATGGATTCAAATCTGTTTATCTTGGAAATTGCTTGAAAATATTGTGTGATTTGCTGACCACTTGACAAAACTTAAACGGATTTAACTAGTCCCGAGTAAGATGCTTTTATGCATTGAATTACCCACTCACAAAGACTGTCATCCTCTACTGAGGAATTATATATGTGTGGTCTGCTGACCACTTGCCTAAAGTTAAACGGATTTAAGTAGTCCTGAGCAAGATGTTTCTATGCATTGAATTATCCACTCACGGAGAGTGTCATCTTCTACTGAGGTGTGATCCTCTACTGAGGCATTTTGCTTGTGTGGTCTGCTGACTAATTGACTAAACTTAAACGGATTTAAGTAGTCTCGAGTAAGATGATTTTATGCATTGAATTACCCACTCACGTAGAGTGTCATCTTCTACTGAGGTGTACATAAAAAGCAAAATAATGTATCATTTGTTGTGATATATGTAAATATTTGTTCAGATCTTTTCTTTGCATGTCTTCTTTCATTGATGGCGATCTTTTCGACCAAGATTGATTCTTCTCGTGGAGAATTTGATTGACCGAAATGGAGAACACTGTGTATGTTCTACCGGATGAGGAGTCTCTCGTTGAAGAGATAAAATACAATAAACAGATAAAATACAACAGAGTTTTTCTTACATGTTCAGTGCATTTCTTTTCCTAAGAAGTTAAAAATGAAAAATCTAGGACGCCTCAACTTCAATCTACTTTGTAAAATGGTCGGTTGCCACGATCATCGGATTTTTCTGTGCTGGAGAGTTTGATTGATTGGAACTGAGAACTCTGTGTATGCTCTACTGGTAGAGGAGTCTTTTGCTGGAGAGTGTGCTCTACGCTTGTCACCCCTGTTATGTTTACTTTCCTTTTGATCTATATTCTTTTGTGTAGCTTGGTTATCCTTCTTGAACACATCAGATACCTTAGCAATAATTTTTTTCATTGTCCCACAATGCATAGCATTATGCCATGGTGAAGACTTCTGCAAGAGTTTTACCTGGTTTCATGGTCAGCTCTCCATACAACGGGTGATATGCGGGCAGACCCTTCCTGAAATCTGAGGACGCAATTTGATCATCACACCCAACTATGCTTATTTTTTTTGCCTTAAATTTTTTAATGAAGTCTCTGAGCGATTCATTTGACTTCTTTTTCATGTTGAAGAGATGGCCAGCATGCTTTTTGACAATTCGGTAAAATGAATATTCTTTTGTGAAGACAAGGGATAGGTCTCCAAAGTTGTTGATCGACTGAGGGGTCAAAGTGTGAAACCAATCTTTGGCTACTCCCTGTAAAGTCATAGGAAATATTTTGCACATAAGCGGATCATCATTTTTGTGCAGAGTCATGACACTTCGAAAATGCTTCAAGTGCCTCTCAGGATCAGAATCTCCTTTGAAAGGGGTAAAAGTTGGTGTGGTAAACCTTGCTGGTGGAGGAGCCTCTTCGATGTTATCTGTAAAAGGTGAAGTGTTCACCAAGGCTACCTCTCTGCGCAGAGTATCATCTGGATTTCTCATAACTTGAAAATTCATCAAATGCTATTTGACCATTCGTGCCACATCATCTGCTCCCAAGGGCTTGTGTGTATCCTACTAATCAGTCGTATGGTGATTTCGATTCTAATTATTTAGCGGTAGATGACTCCTTATATTCTGAATTTTATTCTGACTTACCTGCATGTGAGTGAGGTAAAGTCTCAATAGGATTCTCCTGAAGGCTTCTCTTGATTTGACGAGCCTCTGAATGTGGGACGTGGGACAAATCAGTGTAGTGATCTAGATCTGACCCCCTATGTTGTTCGCATCCATCGAGATTCCGTCTTCTTCACTGACAACTTATATTGGATGTAGTCTGTGGTCCTAGCCTTGAGTGCACAGTTGCTTGGGAGCCCAACCTTGAGAAGACTCCCCTTTGAGGTCCGAGCCTAGAGTGCACATTTACTCGTGACCATAATCTCGAATGAATGCTTCCAGAGGGATTGTTTTGCTTTGATGGATGACTACTTCCACTTCTATGCGCATGATCTGCTGGTAGACGGCGATGTGTCGTCTGCCTTGTTGTTCGCTCACTAATCGCTCTACCACCTGGGTTTGTTCTTACAATATTTTGGTTAGATTGGCGATCTGACCTGCAAGATTTTCTTGTTGTGTCATCTCCATTTGGCTTGTGGCAGAAGGTTGCGATTGATGGTCAGCGGGCGGTGGCAGACCCATTATCAGTGGTTGTCCGACATGTAACTGCTGAACCCGTGATGACGATAGCAGCCTAGTACGAGCATAATACCTTGTAACATTATTTTTGCTAGTTTTTTTTCGAGTTCCCACCACTATATTGAATTGAAAATAAAAGTGTTTGTGAATGAAATTGAAACTGAATGAATGAAATTCTTTTTTTGTGAATGGAAGAGAGCATGCAATGAGTTTGATTCAAGCTCTCATTGAAAGCACCAATTTGTGGATGCATATTTTCGTCAGATCATGTGCTGTTCATCTGGAGTAATTTGCATAAGATAGAATCATGTGTTGATCACGTGGAGTAATCTACATAAGATAGAAGTTAATTCTTGTTACTAGTGTGGTGCCTACCACGGGGACTCCAATGCCAAAGTTAGAACAATGTCTTCAGAAAAATGTTTATGTCTCTATATTTGAAAAAAGAATTTTGAATCAAGAAAAGTGTTACCTCCAGATGGCTTTGTGGAGTAATCTACATAAGATAGAGGCTTCTGTTGTTGTTGAAATGTAGTCTGCTGAAGACAAAATAATTTGCATGTTGAAGCTTTTGGTGCAGATGAGGTGGTTTACCAGATGAGTCATACATAGTCATTTCATAGGTTCTTGGACTTTGTCCAAATAGAGGATCATCCATAGGTGAATAAAACAAGTCCTGCTCCGGCATCCTGGTGATTTGATGACCCATCCTATGTAAATGCCACATATCTTTGGGCTGACCTGCCCATGTTTCAGCATGAGTTGAAGAGTTTTCATTTATTGAAGGACGCGACACTGATCTGCTGGCTGACTTTGTTTCCTATGTTGAGGAAGACTTGAGCCTTCATAGTTGTCCTCGGGCGGTAGATTTTGTTGAAGGATGAGACATTGATCTGCTGACTGACTTTGTTTCCCCGGTTGATGACGGAATGAATTCTGCTAAAGCTTGATTCTTTAAAGTTGTCTTCGTTCAATAGATCAAGTTGTATTGGCTTAAGTCTATCGTCCATTTCATGAGTTTTTAACAAACATCTGGGAGAAAGTTGTGCCCCCAACTCTTCGCTGATGAGAACTGAGCTAACTGCTACATTTGAAACTACCAAACAGATGTATAGGTCCTCTCCTGAATTTGTCTGCTAATCTACTTAAGAATCGATCCAAAACTATTGCTCTACTAGTGAGAGTTTGAATTGCTTTTGGAGTTGATGGTGACTTCATATCAAATAGTGTTATTCTTTGCTTTTATGATCCCCAAACTTTGTGTATGTTTGTTGGCCTGCTGACTTAGAAATATTTTCTTTAAGAGCGCAAAAGCTTTATTGGCCTCATTCATGAGTTTCCAATATGCTATGTCAAAATTTAAGCATAACTTGAGAAAATTAATCATGGATTCAAATCTGTTTATGTTGGAAATTGCATAGAAATATTGTGTGATTTGATGATAGCTTGACAAAACTTAAACGAATTTAAGTAGTCCCGAGTAAGATGTTTTTATGCTGAATTACCCACTCACGGAGAGTTTGATCCTCTACTGAGGAATTATATATGTGTGGTCTGCTGACCACTTGACTACACTTAAACAGATTTAAGTAGTCCTGAGCAAGATGCTTCTATGCATTGAATTACCCACTCACGGAGAGTGTCATCCTCAACTGAGGTGTGATCCTCTACTGAGGCATTTTGCTTGTGTGGTCTGCTGACTGATTGACAAAACTTAAACGAATTTAAGTAGTCTCGAGTAAGATGCTTGTACGCATTGAATTACCCACAAACGTAGAGTGCCATTCTCTACTTAGGTGTACATAAATATTTGTATTTCTGAATGTCTTCTATTGTATGACATGTAGAACGAATTCTCGTATTTCCCTATTTCAACTGAGGAAGGTGTGTTCTTTGCTGAAAAGCAAAATAATGTATCATCTGTTGTGGTATATGTAAATATGTGTTCAGATCTTTTCTTTGCATGTCTTCTTTCATTGATGGTGGTCTCTTCGGCCAAGATTGGTTCTTCTCGTAGCGAATTTGATTAACCGAAACGGAAAACACTGTGTATGCTCTACCGGATGAGGAGTCTCTTGTTGGAGAGATAAAATACAATAAACAGATAAAATACAACCAAGTTTTTCTTACATGTACAATGCATTTTTTTCCAAAGAAGTTAAAAATGAAAAAGCTAGGACGCCTCAACTTCAATCCACTTTGTGAAATGGTCGGTTGCCATAATCATCAGATTTTTCTGCGCTGGAGAGTTTGATTGATTGGAACCGAGAACTCTGTGTATATCCTACTAGTAGAGGAGTCTTTTGCTGGAGAGCATGTTCTACACTTGTCACCCATGCTCTTCTTACTCTCCTTTTGATCTGTATTCTTTTGTGTAGGTTGGCTATCCTTTTTGAACACATCAGATACCTTAGCAATATTTTTTTTCATCGTCCCATAATGCATAGCATTATGCTATGGTGAAGACTTCTGCAAGAGTTTTACCAGATTTCATGGTCAGTTCTCCATACAACGGGTGATTTGCGGGTAGACCCTTCCTGAAAGCTGAGGACACAATTTGATCATCACACCCAACTATGCTTGCTTTTTCTGCCTTGAATCTTTTAATGAAGTCTATGAACGATTCATTTGACTTCTTTTTCATGTTGAAGAGGTGGTCAGCATGCTTTTTGATAGTTCGGTAAGATGAATATTCTTTTGTGAAGACAAGAGATAGATCTCCAAAGTTGTTGATCGATTGGGGGGTCAAAGTGTGAAACCAATCTTGGGCTACTCCGTGTAAAGTCATAGAAAATATTTTGCACATGTGACTTACCTACATTTGAGTAAGGTAGACTCTCAATGGGATTCGCCTGAAGGCTCCTCTTGATTTGATCAGTGTAGTGATCAAGATATGGTCCCTTGCGTTGTTCGCATCCATCAGGATTATGTCTTCTGCGCTGACCACTAATATTGGTTGTAGTATGCGGTCTTAGCCTCGAGTGCACAGTTGCTTGGGGGCCCAACCTTGAGAAGACTCCCCTTTGAGATCTGAGCCTAGAGTGCACATTTACTCGTGGCTCTAACCTCGAATGAATGCTTCAAGACGGATTGTTTCCCTTTGATGGATGACTACTTCCACTTCTATGTGCATGATCTGTTGGTAGACGGCGATGTATCGTCTGCCTTGGTTGTTCGCTCACTAATCGCTCTACCACCTGGGTTTGTTCTTCCAATATTTTTTTTAATTAGATTGGCGATCTGACCTGCAAAATTTTCTTGTTGTGTCATCTCCATTTGGCTTGTGGCAGAAGGTTGCGATTGATGGTTGGCAGGCGGTGGCAGACCCACTATCAGTGGTTGTTTGACCGATAACGGCTGAACCCGTGATGACGATGGCAGCCTAGTACGAGCAGAATACCTTGTAACATTATATTTGCTAGTTTTTTTTCGAGTTCCCACCATTGTGTGGATGAAATTGAAACTGAATTAATGAATTTTTTTTTTTTGTGAATGGAAGAGAGCATGCAATGAGTTTGATTCAAGCTCTCATTGAAAGCACCAATTTGTGGATGCAAATTTTTAGTGGATCATGTGCTGATCACATGGAGTAATCTGCATAAGATAGAAGTTAATTCTTGACACCGATGTGGTGTCTGTCACGGGGACTCCGATGCCAAAGTTTTAACAATGTTTTCAGAAAAATGTTTATATCTCTATATTCGAAGAGAGAATTCTTAATCAAGAAGAAGTTACCTCCAGATGGCTTTGTGTTTTGTTATTTATAGAGGCAGATCGAGTAAACTGCTAGCAGATGAGTGAGTCACGTGGCAGATGAGTGAGTGATCTGCTTGCAAGCGGTTGTAACTCCGCAGATTAGTGAGACATGTGGCAGATAAGTGAGTTATCTGCTTGCAAGCGGTTGTAACTCCTCTTAGGTAGTTGTAACTTCTCTTAACTACTTGTAACTTCTCTCAGGTAGTTGTAACTTCCCGTTGGCGGTTGTAACTTCCTGTTTAGTGACACGTCTCTTGCAAGCTTGTGTGCTCAGCTGAGCATGATGGTCAGCGCTGAACACTATTCCTCTGCTGAGAAAAGAGTATTTTGTGGTTATGGGTAATTTTTGGGCTTTTCGGAAACAACCCAAATCTTTGGGCTTCTCTATCCTGTTGGGTTAATGGTTATTTTTGGCTCCCATAGTCACGATGTGGAGATTCGAATGAGGTATCAGCATATGGTGTCACTAGTTCTTGCATTCAAGTAGTAGCATTCCTTCCCTGTGATCATATATCTGGAAAAAAAAATCAGATATACATTTATTTCTTGTTATATCATATGTGAGCTATTTGTTTCCCTTTTACATCAATCCTCTCACATATAACTAGAATAGGAAGAGTGATTTTACCTAACAATCAGTGAAAAAGAAAAGAGTGCATCTAGTGAGTTTTTTTGTTAATTCTTCTTGGCACGCGCTTGAGTTTCACAGTCACTTGGATTGATTTAATTGCGAATTTTTATATCATTGCTATGAACGTGTATTAATTTTCGAATGATGTGGATTTAATCTTGTGTTTACAAAGAATCTTAACATGTCATGATCCGTTGAAATCTCTGAGACAAATGTTGGAAAGTATAAATTGAGTCATTTGAGTCTTTTATTTTTGTTTCTTGGATTTGCTCGAGGACTAGCAAAAGATAAGTGTGGGGGAATTTGATAGGAGCATAATTAGGCTATTTTTAATACCATATTTCTATATATATTTTTTGTTATTACTTGTTAATTATGATACTAATTGCTATTTTCGTGTTTGTGTAGGTTTCCAATTACAAGATTCCAAAATAGAAGCTAAGAAGTGCAAATTGGTTTAAATTAGGAAGACTTGTTGCAAAAGGAAACTACACAAGGAAGGAAACCTAAAGAACATGATTATAAAAGGACAATACCTAACTTTGGAGAAAGGATCCAACCACAGCCCCCTCATCACAGCCGCAACTCAACCTCGCAACAGCAAGCCTCCACCCAATTGAAACCCTCGCATCAGATCGCAACTTCACCACAAATTCATCTTCGCGCTAGCCGTCACCCTCCTCCTCAAAACAGTATCTCCATCGCATCCACAACATCTTCGCCTCCTTATCTTCACAGCAGCACGACCCGTCATCACCGCCAGCAGCCCAACATCGTCACCCATCCTCACCGTCTTCATCTCTCTCTCGCCTGACTCCCTAATTGCCACTAGCCACGCAAGCAAACCACAAAGAAGCCCATCGTTCCATCGCCATCCCCATCATACCCTTCGCAAATCAGTAAACCCAAGCCACTCCTTGCAATCCATCGTTCCACACCCTCTCTCTCGTTGTCCCTGATCGTCGCCAACCACCATTGCATAACCACTCCATCCCTCTCCTGGTCTGATTTCATTTTCGCACAGAGCAAGAAGAGATTAAAGAAGGAGACAGGTGCAGAGATCGTGAAGAAGGAGAAGATCGCGTGAGGAAGGATGAGGAAGAAGATATCTCTTTAGTCTGCTATACGCACCCCAGGATCCTCTCTCTACCACCACGCTCGACGACAACGTTTTTCATCTCTAAACCTCTCTTTTACTTATTTTAGTTTGATATTTGATTATGGATTACTGTTTGAACATAATTAATATGTCTAGCTAAACTTCCTTTTAGCTAGGGGTTGATTCGAAGCCCTGAACATGTATTTTATGAATTTATTGAAAGGAATTTGTAGCATACCTTAGCTTACCAACCTCATGTCTTATTTATATTGTAGGAGTCATGGTTCTACCAAGCCATCGTAGGCGTAGTTCAGGAAGGAGATCTTCGTAGAGATCCTTCTCTAATTAGAAGTCGTGTTGTAGGAGGAAAGTTCTTTGTTAGCCCTGTGCTCTTAGATACGCGGGAAATAGTTCTCAATCCAAGAGTAATCCGTAAAAGAGAGTTTCCCTGTGTGGAATGTACTCTGGTATTTGCTTCCTAGTTGAAAGCAAAGAGTTGTTGTAGTTTTCCGTTCGAAGTTGATCCTCGAGATGCTTGTCTTAGTAGGGCTTACGAATATTGAGGATAGTTGTGAGACATGTGGGCCTAGCATGCTGTAAGAGTTTAGGTTCGTCTGACAAATTGAACTAGGCGGGCTTGAAACTGCTTGGGCAGGATCAGTGTTGGGCTAACGCTGAGGCCCGTAATTCCTTGAGATCATTGTGACACGTGTATGGCTCAGGGACATGACCATTTTTGTGTATCATCAATAATCAAGTTCCAATGCGAGTACATAATATCACTTGTTTCTCAAACAAATTAACGAATGTTCTTTCCTACAAAACAAATGTTAGTGGAATAATTCTTTGCATGACACCAATACAATAAAAATCATTGCAAAGAGCAAACAACTCATCTGAAGCAAACACATGTGATAATTCTAATTAGATATTGAGAGGGATACATATAGAAAGATATAAATCATGTTTCAAGCAATAACAAACCAAAACATCCATGGCAACAAGCAAACCTATTATTACTGGAAAAAAAAAAAATAAATAAATAAATAAATATATATATATATATATATATATATATATATATATATATATATATATCCTAAATATCCAAACAAAAATTCTAGCCGGCTTGGTTTGCTTGCCTGGCTGTCTAGAATTACACTTTTATCCGTCCTCTTTAAAGTGTTTGTGATTGTATTTTAAAGATGAGAGGCAAAATGTGTAAATAAGCCGGCCAGGCAAGCAAACCAGGCCGGCTAGAATTACTCATATTCAAAAGGTAAACAAATGAATTACGAGTGTTTATGCCATGAGTATCATCAGTGTCTGAAAGTAAAATACTGAAAGATCAATTAAGTGTTCATCACGTTGCGATCCTTTTTGCTTGTGCCATCTTAGTTGTCACGTTGCGCTCTTTTCTGCAAAAGAGAAGCTTGTTCTAAGCCGTTAAGGCTGCAAACCTTTTGTGAGCCACTACTCGCTCAGCTTTCTCTGCTGCCTCATTTTTTTTTTTACTTGAACTCGCTTGTTGTTATTGTCTCTTTAAGCATGAGGCGTAAAGCATTCGAGAGAGCTTTGCCTTCTTCAATTTTGTTGTTGTCTTCGAGGTATTCAAATTCTTCATTTATCTCATTTTTACTATACTCCAACGTAGCTAGTACATCTATGACCTTGCGTACTATTTTGTGTTACATTTGAACCTTGCAAACACTCCTCGGCTAAATTCAGCAACATGATCTGATTTGAGTTCTTCATAAGGTCTTTTGGTGAATAGAAAGTCATCATCACCACTTCTCATATTTTCAACGTTGCTTGCACTTGATTCGACCACTATTACCATCTCTTTCCTATTCGTAGACCCACTATTCTCTGTGATCTTGTGGTTTGAAACCTTTCAAGCCATTTGCAAAGCTCAATTTGGTGGAGAATAGAGTGAGAGAGAGTGGATCAAATGAGCTTTTAGGGTTTCGGCTCGCCTCTCTTTGTGAACTCTATTGAGAGTGAGTTTGGTGAAGAATAGATGTTTGTCCGTGCAAGCCCATTTCAAAAGTCAATTGGGGAAAAGTGCAGTCGAATTCACTAGCACCCGCTCTAGGGTGTAGTCGACTTTTCTCTCATATTCTGTACTTTTGAACTGGACTTCAATCAGTTTCCACTCAGATTCTTCTCCGCCATTTTTGTTTGTTTGGATTATGAGCACTCTCTGACATGATTACGTGCATTTGGATTCTTCCTAAATTCTTCATTCAGAACATTTTTTATCCGATGATGACTAGGAATCGATAAATCAAGTTTAATGCATTCAATACTTAGCTAGATTCTGAAGCTAATTTTGGATATTTCAAGAGAGTTCATCTCACATTAAGCACATATAGACCAATTTAAAAAGTTTTTGAAATTCATTTTCAAGTCATTTTAGCACAATATAAAAAATGTTTTTCATAAGTAAATTTTCAATTACATTCAAACGTCTGATGAAGACATTTAAGCATTAAATTAAAATTATATGCAAGAATCATAATTAATCTCATGCAAAAGAGTAAGACTAGGGTGTCTGGTACTATGCCTGGTGGGTGCCAGCACCGTTGATTTTGCATCGAGACAAGTGTTACACTTATCTCGACGCAAATCAATGATGCTTGGCACCCACCAGGCATAGTACCAGGCATCCTAGATTTTTCCCATGCAAAATATTTTGAAAATGCTTTTCAAAATCGTGTCGAGCCACACAAAAAAATGATATACCATAAAGCACATGTGGCTGCCTATTTATCCTTTCAAAGAATCAGACTTCTCATAGCTCAACGAAAGAGCCTCTAGATGAACAAACAACTAGAAACCAAAACAAACAAAGACTAAACGAAACATTCAAGATTAACTTTCATTCAGGAAAATTTATCTCACCAATGGATATGATCATTAAAGTGCACGAGAAATAAATGTAAAAATGAGTTAGAAGTTACCTTGACCCCTTTTTTGCATAAGGCCTTTGAGCACACTTGAGCTAATCTACATGGTCTTCTTTTCTTAGACTTTCTTAGTTGCAAATAATCATAGGAGCGAGAAACTTTTCTTTTTCTGTTGATCTTTGATATGAGCGAGGTGTTGCTCCCTAAACTCTTCGATATCTTTGTAGTTCACTTCTCAAAGCTCTTCCATGATGATGCAGTTGTTTTTCACTCCCTACTTTGACCTAGTCTCACTGACCTGCACAAGTAACGCACGTGAGCCACGGACCACCGTTGTGGTGGCCGATGGCACTCCGATGCTAAAGTCAGACAAGGATTTGAGAAAGGTGTAATGTTGTAAATAGGGAATTTGTAGCATACCTTAGCTTACCAACCTTATGTCTTATTTATAATGCAGGAGTCCTGGTTCTACCAGGTCACATAGGCGTAGTTTAGGAAGGATATCTTCGTAGAGATCCTTCTCTAATTAGGAGTCGTGCTGTGTAATGGAAGTTCCCTATTAGCCTTATGCTCCTAGATACGCGGGAGATAGTTCTCAATCCAAGACTAATCCGTAGAAGGAAGTTTCTCTGCGTGGAATGTGTTATGGTATTTGCTTCCTAGTTGGAAACATATAGTTGTTGTAATTGCCTGTCCGAAACTGATCATCGAGATGTTTTCCTTAGTATAACTTACAAATATTGAAGATAGTTGTGAGACGTGTGGGCCTAGCATGTTGTAAGAGTTTGGGTTCGTCTGGCGGACTGAATTAGGCGAGCTTAGTACCGTTTAGACTAGATCAGTGTTGGAGTGACGTTGGGGCCCGTAATTCCTCGAGATCATCATGACATGTTTCTGGCTCAGAGATGTGACCAATTTTATGTATCATCAGCTACTCCCCCCAAGTTAGTGGGTCGTCACATCAGCTCTTGACAAGATATGCCGCTCATGATGATTGAGTCTAAATCGTTGCTTGAGCAGCGCGATGCATTAATTGAATGTGTGTCGGTTCAGTGAAAAAGAGACGAAAACCTAATCCATATTTAGGTCATCCGTAGTGTGGAGTTTGACTCTTTTATTTTTTTGCTTTTGAAGATACTGCTTCGTTCATCTTTTGATTTGGAAAAGATTTTTCGTCTTCTTCATGGCTCAAATAGACCTTCTTGATGATGCAACCTTGGCCAAGGGACTAGAGTTTTTCGAAGACAGGTTGATTTTCGAGCTCGGCCTAGCCAAAATCCCTACAAAGTTTGGGGTCCCTGAGGACCTGCTATTGTATGTCCTGAAGGGTGACCAGACGCCAATGTCGCCACCGGTGGAGTTCATCTACTTGCATCGTGGGATGCTTCAAACTGGAGTGTGTTTTCTCATTCTGGATGTGATTTGGGAATTCTTAGACCTCCTTGGGATTCCTTCGACCCAATTGGGGCCTAATGGATATAGGATTATCCTCCCCATTCTGATCAGGGCAAATGAGGCCAGCGTCTACGTGACTCCGCGGGCAATCCAGCTGTCACTTTTCCTCGGTTGAAGGGTAATGATGTCTGTAAGATGACATCGTCGATTTGCTTCACGAATTTGCCAGACGACTTCAAGTTTTGGCAGAAATATTGCTTCTTGGCCCTTGCGAATTCAATGTACTTTCGGTTCAAAGGTCATTCGCTCGAATGAGAGTTCAGGCCGCTTCGTAAGTGTAACTTTTTATCTCAACTCTACTATGCTTGATTGTAGGTTGGCTAATCATTGCTGGTGTTTCTTCGCAGGACAGTTTCCCACTACTCCCCTTACCCTAGAGGAGCAAAATACTATAAAGACGTTTTGCGACTTGTCAACGAGGAACTTGGTAGATGTCATAAGTGTCCCCAACTTCATCCGTAGTAAGTTGTGAGACAACTGACATGTAGCCCCCACTCCGTACCGAGCATCACGGGTTAAGCTTGAAGATGGGGCCCCTTCTAGGAAGAGGAAAGCTGTTGGGGCCAAAGCTCATGTTTTGTCTGACGTAGAGGAGTCGTCTAAAACGCTTGCCTCTTTTGTGAGTTTGAAGAGGTCTTGGGTCAGAACTGGGTCGCCTTCAGCACGATCCGCTCTAAAGAGAGAAGAGTACGAGTCTGGCCGGCCCACCAGTGCGGGGACTGATGTATCCGGCTGGGAGAAAGATTATTTGTGATTTGTAGAGGTTGAAAATGGGTCAAACCTTAGTGAGGCGCAGGCCAAAACTTTGAATGAGCCGCTGGTGCGAGTTGCAATGGCAACTTCTGCCGGTGTTGAGTTGCGCAGAACCATTCCAATAGAAGGCTATGTGAAGATTCGCTTGAGGTTGTGGAATCTGATCATCCCATTGGTGAGCTATCTGATAGTGGTCATGGTGGCACAGGCCAAGTTTCATGTAGTTCGCATTGTTCACAGTCTCGTTCCAGGCCATAGCTCGCAGTATTCGAGGGTCCATTGGATACTTCTCTTCTTCCTCTCCCTCCAGATCTCGTTGGGCTGTCTCGCACTAAAGGGTCGGTTATTCGTGACAAGGGAAAGGTCGCGGAGAAGAGCCTGGGAATGATGGCAACTGCGAAGGGTGGTGCATGAGTGATTCCTGATTCAGGAAAGCTTCATCCAGATGCGCGGATAAACCTATTTGCACCATACTTGGTAAGGATGAACACTCAGGTCTGGCACCAAGAGGTTGATGTGGAGTATGCTTCGAAGCAGGCGTCACAGCTGGCTGATGGATTGCACTCCAAAACCCGAAGAGGATACGCTAGATGGGTGTATGGATAAGGGTTTAAAGTACCTTATGCTGGGTATGTCTCACTTGAGCCAAATAGTCGTTGCTGAAACGAAAGTCGAAGCGGCTCGTTAGAGGGTATACACCATGGAGCGTGTCTTCTCGCACATGCAGGCGATGTACTCTGATGCACTTTATGGAGTTGAGAGGCTATAGAAGCATGTAGAGGAAAAAAGGTTGGAGTTGTCAGCAGTGGTTGCTAAGACTCAGAGGGCTCATCTGTAAGTGTCCAACAGAGATGGACTCAAGCAGGAGTTGAATCGGGTCCACCGAGACACGAAGGCTACGCAGGAAGCTGCGGCTGAAGCGCATTCTAAACTGCGGTCTCTTGCTAAAGAGAGTGTTTCGAAGGAAGCTGACTGGGCTGCTCATAAGCAACAATTGGAGTCTAGTGTGGAGTTCCTGGGATGCAAGGAAGGCCGAGGACCGGCTCGAATTGGAATGGTATGAGCTCAGCGCTGTGAAGAGTAGTCTGACCACAGAGTAGTCTCAGGTTGACGTGCTAATAGGCAAGTTGGAGCTGTTGGAGCGTGAACTTGCTGATGTGAAGGCGCAAGAGGATGGCGCCAGCCTGATAGTTTGACGTGTCCCCATGTGCGTTGTTGCGTGATCTAGTGGTCACCATCTCTCTAGGTTTCGAAGGGAGACGGTTCTAGTGAAAAGTTAAGAACTTTGTCATCTCCATGGACGACGCCAAATTGATGAAGTCATTTTCCGCTCCCTGCTTTGACCTAGTCTCGCTGTCTTGCACAAGTAACGCCCATGATCCACGGACCACTGCTGTGGTGGCCGATGGCACTCCGATGCTAGAGTTAGGCAGGGATCCGATGAAGGTGTAATGTTGTAAACATGGAATTTGTAGCATACCTTATCTTACCAACCTCATGTCTTATTTATAGTGCAGGAGTCTTGGTTCTATCAGGCCATTGTAGGCGTAGTTTAGGAAGGAGATCTTCGTGGAGATCCTTATCTAATTATGACTCATGTTGTAGGAGGGAAGTTCCTTGTTAGCCTTGTGCTCCTAGATACGAGGGTGATACTTCGCAATCCATAGAAGGAATTTTCCCTGCGTAGAATGTGCTCTGGTTTTTGCTTCGTAGTTGGAAACATAGAGTTGTTGTAATTGTCTGTCCGAAGCTGATCCTAGAGATACTTGCCTTAGTAGGACTTACGAGTATTGAGGATAGTTGTAAGACGTGTGGGCCTAGCATGTTGTAAGAGTTTGGGTCTGTCTGGCAAGCTTAATACCGCTTGGGCCGGATCACTGTTGGACTAGCGCTGGGGCCCATAATTCCTCGAGATCATCATGACACATGTATGGCTCAGGAATGTGACCATTTTTATGTATCATCACATGACATTTCATTAAAGATTCAAGATTGCGAGGAAATATTTTTTATGAACACAAGTGAATCATTATGCTCATAACAACACATTGGTGAGTTCCTTGGTTGGAACTAAATGCATGTTGTGATTTTTTATGCATTATTTGTTGTTGGTGATGTTGTTGAGGTTGATGCAATCTAACTTATCTTAGTCTCTGATTTGAACAGATTAGCTTGGGAGAACTTGAGTTGTTTATGCTCGAAGATTTCACAAACTTCATCTTGGATGGAGTTGAGTCGTCCTTTCTTGTTCATTTGGTCAAAACTTAGCATTTTTTCGATTTTCTCTGAGCCAATTTTGAAAGCTTGAAGCGTTGACAGTTAACATTTTGTCGATTTTCCTTCCAAATCCATTTTTTTTTCTACAATAGCAGAAATTTCTTTTTTCAAGAAATTTTATTTTGCTAAGAAACTCGCTATTTCTCCTGTAGAAAATTTTCTTCTAATAAGCTTGATTTAGAGACAATTACCAACCGACGTTGAATGGTTTACTCTGGTTGAGCTTTTTTTGTCTTCAAATTATCTTGGTATTCCATAATCTTCATAACATGTCTTTGAATGAAGTTGCATCGATATTCTTACTTAGCTATTTCGTTTTCTTCATTTTAGTAAATTGAAGATTCTGAATTCTCATTAGAGACTTTTACTATATCATCTTCCTAACCGTTCACCATCAACACCTTGCATGATTACTATAAATCTGAGGAAGATGGGTCGTACTCTTAAGATGATGTGTTTGACTCATTAGTCACTTTCATAATTTGTTCTTCTTCAAGTATTTGGGGCACACTGTTAACAAGTGTTCAATACAGCCAAAAGTATATCATTTTATCTCCTTCTTAGAGTCATCCTTCCTTGATGATGACACTTCGTTCTTATCATACTTTTTGTTGCTGGAGAATTTTCGTCACTTGTCTTCTCTTTTCATTCTCCTATTAGAATCAATAAAAATTCGCCGCATCCTTCTGACTACCAATGTTGACAACTCATCAATCCTCATTTTGCATTTCTTCAAACTTCACATTAATAGTTATCGCTTTATCTTTTTTTCTTTTATGATCTCGCTCCCCAAATCTGACATCTCAAGTCAAAGTTCTTGAGATTCCAATCAGTTCCTGAAGATTGATTTCTAACAAATTCTTGTTGTTTTCCTCAATTGAATAAGTCTTTGCATTGTACTTTGGAGTCAGAGATTTCATAATTTTCTTGATGACTTGAGTGTCTGGAACCTTTTCTTCGAGACCTTCCATAGTGTTCATTCACCTTCATTTTATCCAAAAATTGGGTGAAGAATTCTTTTTCTTCTATGCAAAAACCTTCAAGACTATTATGTCACTGAATCTTGGAATATTTGAGTTGAGTGTTGCCTTCGTTATTGGACGTCAGAATATCTCATGCTTCATTTGAAGTGACATAATTCAAAATAAATTTGAAAATATCATCACTCATCGCACTAATAATTGGGCTTAATCCTTTCGCATTTCTCCTGAGCCTCATTTTTGTTTGTAGTTGACATCACAAAAAATATGGCTTCTTATAACATTCAAGCATATCTTAAAGAGACTACATTTTATGAAAAATGTATTTTGATAGCATTAGCATCATAATTGCTATTGTGTAAGTACTACAGGTTTTCTATAACGGTAGGACAATAAAATACTGAAAAGGGAGCAGGGCGATGGCTTGGATGAGGTGAAGAAGTTGTGGCGACGATAGGGAGAAGGAAAAAGGTTGCATGCAAGAGGGAAGCAAAGGGTCGAGGGTTGATGAGAGGAGAATTTTGGGGATGCGAGTAGTAGTGGTGATGATGTAGATATTTCTAAATCTGTGTAGGAAGGAAGAAAAGGGGAAGAAAGGGAGGTCGACGAAATGGAGAAGGAGAAGAAAGCGATAAAATGTGGGTGGGTTGTCGTCTATTAGTTGCGAGATGTGGAAAAGAGATTAAGAAACATGGTGTCTGCGATGTGATGAGAATGAGAAAATTAAGGAAGAACATGCAAGATGGGAGCAGAGTATGTGGTGAGCTTTGATGTGTCTGTGATAGTGAAATGGTGGTGGTGACGATGTGGGGCAGGAAAAATAGGGATAAAAAAGATGAAAACGATTGTTGCAAAGTGGATGATAGTGGTGCGGTTGAGATGGAAGACGAGATGGGTTATGGGTGGCTGCCAGAAAATAGAGATGGAGAGCTAACGGGAAGAAGAAAGGGAATAAATAACTGTGAATTTTTAGGTCAACTGTGGGCTTAGGCTTTACCGTCCGCGCCTATACATGAAGGTCTAGTACTTGTTGTTCCAAATTTTCTGCGCTAATTCAATTTCATCATGTCCGACTCCTACAAAAACATGAAAATGAAATCATTACAATAAATTACAATACTTGAAACACTAAGTTATATGGTATTTTATGTATAATTTACGTCAACATTAATATACGTACGCGAATTGGTCACAGATGCACTTATAAGGGTGTGGCAGGGTGAGATACATTCGACACATGACAGGGGCAATAGGGTATGAAATGAAAGTAAATTGTTTTGTTAGTTCTGGGGTTTATTATTGCATATTAGTACTATGAATTGCAGGGAGGGAAATCACTTAACCATTTGAGTGGGAAGAATATGAAGGTGCGCAAGGAAGCACCAAATATCTTTCAGAACTGGAAAGCAAAGCTCTGCTTGGAACATGCCTTTGTGCAAGACAATGAACCCTTGCAGAGGCGTCAACGAATTGTGAGTAGCACTCAACGTGGCAAGCTACAAATCTTCAGGAACCGCACAGTCCTCACGAAGCTCATCCAAATCAGACCCATTATGTTCCCTGTAAAAAGTAGAGCAAACATAGAGCTTGTTCTGTCCGGGGGTAAGTTCGACGTTGCCCGCCATGAAGAAAAAGTTTTCACTTTTAGAAAATCAAATAGGGATTTGCAACTAAGAACACCGAGAAAAGAAAGGACGTAGAAGAGATACAAGGTGAAGAGACTACCTCTCACAAAAGCAGCGACTTATATAAGCACCAGGTATTCACACCCCCTCTTATTACTGAATAGTCGCTAACTCATTTAATGATCACATGTGTCGTTCGAGACAATATTTCGGGTTCAATCATCACAACTGTACAGAGTCTATCAAAACGATTTAGTGGACCGATTAGATGGCCCACTAACTCTGTTGGAGCAGTTGATGATACACCAAACCGTCCTCTGATCAGCACCGAACACGTCTCATGATAATCTCGCCAATAGCACGAAGCAAGCCCGATTGCATATTCAGTCCAGCGAGACCCAAACAGTGCTAAGCCTATTATTGGCAGGATCCAGATAGTCGAATTTGAGTTGCAATGAGCCATTAAGCTCACATGTCACGTGGTCAGACCCAATACTCATAAGACCTCTAAGGCAAGTATCTGAGAAATCTACCCAAGATAGGAAGGCAAACAACACATTGGATCCGATTAGGAAGCATATATTGGAATATAAGTCAGTCAAGGAAACTTCCTTGCATGGATGACACTCAGAAAGGAAAACCTCTCCTACAGATCTAGGAGCACGAGTCGTGTAGGGAAACTATACCACATGGACAACTGCCAATTAGGAAAGGATCTCTATAGTAATATCTATTTCCCTAAACTACGCCACCAAAGGCCTAACCGAACAACGAATCCTATACTATAAAAGGGAGATGACACTCCGATGCTTAAGTTAGATAAGGCCTAGGAGAAGCTTAAAATTGTATACTGAGACTCTAGTTCATCGAACTTATCTCCTTTTATAGTGTAGGAGTCCTTGTTCGGCTAGGCCTTTGGTGGCATAGTTTAGGGAAAAAGATCTTGTTGTGGAGATCCTTTCCTAATTGGGAGTTTTCCATGTGAGATAGTTTTCGTACACAACTCATGCTCCTAGACCTGCGGAAAAGGTTTCCTTTCTGAGTGTCGTCCATACAAGAAAGTTTCATTGGCCGACTTATACTCCAATATATGTTTCCAAGTCAGATCCAATGTGTTGTTGGCCTACTTGTCTTGGGTAGATCTCTCAGATACTTGCCTTAAAGGACTTATGAATATTAGGTCTTACCGCGTGAAGTGTGGGCTTAATGGCTTATTGCAATTCGGATTTGGCTATCTGGTCCTGCCAATAATGGGCTTAGCGTTGTTTAAGCCTCGCTGGATTGAATATGCAATTAGACATGTTTCATGTTGTTGGCGAGATTATCATGACACGTGTACGGTGCTTATTAGAGGGCGGTTTGGTGTATCATCAGCTGCTCCCCCCGAGTTAGTAGGCCATCTAATTGGTCCACTATATCACTTTGATAGACTCTGTATAGTTGTGATGATTAAACCCGAAACATTGTCTCGAGCGGCACACGTCATTAAATGAGTTCGTGACCGTTCAGTAAGAAGAGGGGGCATGACTGCCTAATGCTTATATAAGCCGCCGCTTTTGTGAGAGGTAGTCTACTCACCTTGTATCACTTCTACGTCCTCTCTTTTCTCTATGTTCTTGGTTGCAAATCCCTATTTGTTTTTTCTAAAAGTGAAAACTTTATCTTCATGGCGGACAATGTCAAACTTACCCCCGAATAGAACAAGCTCTATGCTTGCCATATTTTTTACCGAAAATAGAAGGGGTCTGATTTAGATAAGCTTTAAGAGGACTATGGGGTTCCTGAAGATTTATAGCTTGCGCCATTGAGTGCTACTCACAATCCGTTGACGCCTCGCAAGGGTTCATTGCCTTGCACAAAGGCATGTTCCAAGCTAGGCTTTCGTTTCCAGTTCCGGAGGATATTTGGCATTTCCTTGCACACCTTCGAATTCCTCCCGCTCAAATGGCGCCTGACGGGTTCAGGACTTTGATTGTTGTCCTTTTCAGGGCCAAGCTTGCTGGCCATCTGCTGACTCCACGGATACTCCACTTGCTGACTTCTCATCGTCTTAATGCCTATGGAGTCTGTTGGTTGAGTGCTCCAAAGTGTTGACTTTGAGTTTTGGCAAAAGAACTATTTTTTGGCTTTTTCTAATTCCTCGTACTTCAAAGTGGATGGGCGACCTCTTGTCAGACACTTCAAATTCGATCTTGATGAGTGAAATTTTTATCCTCATTTTATACTTACATGTGCTTTCACAAAAACTAACATGTTGTCTTGCTATTCTGTGAAGGTAAATTTGTGGCTCCAACTCTTACTGAAAAGGAGAAATCAGTGAGGAGGGCATTTAATGAGTTTCCTTTAATTGTTGTTAAGGAGGTCATGGTCACAGACAACGTCATGCGGAGTGGATTGTTCAGGTACTTTCATGCAGGCCCTATTGTGCCTAGGTCGTCTCCTAAGGAGACTGGTGATAGCCATTCCAGGAAGAGAAGGTTCACAATACCTAGCCCTTCGAAGCAGGCTGAGTTGGAAGCGAACACGTCGTTTATCGGTCGTCTCAAGAGACGATGGGCTGGCGACCTCTAAACCGATCTTGTTAGAGCAGAAAGTGGCAGTTGCGAAGCAGTCTGCTAAATAGATGTCTCCTTAAAGGCGAAGTGTATGTCTGGAAACTCTTGCTTTCGTAGTTGTGCCGGTGGATGCCGAAAAAGTCAATGTTGTTCCTGATGATCGCTAGTCCGCTGAGCTTGCTACCTTGAGAAGCAGATCTTCTCTCCCTCCCATAGAGCCTGATGCTGAGCGTTGGGCTAATATTTATTCTGAGAAGTCTGCTGAGCTGGTGTCTCCCAAAGGTTCATTGTCGTCGTTTGCTAAGGGTAATTTCCATCCTGGCGGTCGTAGTATAGTTCATGCTGCGGAGGAACCTTTTGTGGAGCTTTGCAAGTCATACTCGGACGCGCTCTATAGATTGGGCCTCCTAAGTAAGCAGCTGAAGGGGTTGGCAGGCAAGGTGTAGTTTCATGAGTCTCAGTTGGTTGTTTTGCGCTTGAAGTTTGAATTTGATCTGGCCGGCGAGCGACGTGGAGTTCAGGAGGCTGAGGCTTGGGTTGCGGATGCTCGAGCAGAGCTAAACTCACTAAAAGAGCGAAAGGCAGAGGAAAAGTCTCATGTGACTGCACTTTCTCACAGACTATCAGAGGTGGAGGCAAGTTTAGCGGAGCCCAAGGCCCAACGTGAAACTTAAGGATCTTTTGATAATGCTCGTGGTAGGCTAGAGCTGCTTGAACTGATTGATGATGAGAATCCCCACTCGGAGCTTGATTTTGATCGATACCGAAAACCTGCTTTTTGGAAGCCTGACTGTGGTCGTCTTGAGTTGTTCAATAAGTCTGATTTTGGTTGTCCTGATTTGTGCGATAAGTTTGACTGTGGCTGTCCTGACTTGTGTCTGAAGAGTGCAAGCCTGACTGTGGTCGTCCTGACTTGTGCGATAAGTCTGACTTTGGCCATCCTGACTTGTGTCTGAAAAGTGCAAGCTTGATTGTGGTCGTCCTGACTTGTGCCATAAGTCTTAGTTTGGTCGTCCTGACTTGTATTCATAGAATGCAAGCCTGATTGTGGTTGTCCTGACTTATGAGATAAGTCTGACTTTGGTCATCCTGACTTGTGTTTTTTTGTAGGTAGGAGTCGGACAGTGGAAGATTGATTGGAAGTAGGGGAAGTTTGGAATTTATTGGTAATACCTTTTAAGGTGTTCTACATTCCATGGCCGCATAAGGCATCTATCATCCACGTCTTCCAACCAATATGTCCCTTGCCTATTGACATTTTTCACTTTATAGGGTCCCTCTCAATTCGGGTTTAGCTTTCCTGCTCTCAGTTCCTCAGTGTTCTCCTGGTCTTTCTGAGTAGTCTCCGACTTTGAATTCTCATGGCTTGACTTTCTTGTTGTAGTGTTGAGCCATCTTCCATTGGTAGGCGGTTATTCCGGTAGAGGCCTGATTTCTCATTTCCTCGGGGAGATCTAAACTGGCACATAACACTTCGTCATTGTTTTCTGGTCTGAATTCCTCTGTCCGAAAGGTCGATATTCTGAGTTCCACCGGGACCATCGCTTTTGACCCGTATGCTAGGGCAAAAGGTGTTTATCCGGTGGAGGTTCTTCTGGTGGTTCGATACGCCCAAAGTATCCCCGACAGCGCTGAGACCCATTTTCCTTTTATCGCATCGAGCTTCCTTTTGAGTGCCTCCAAGATGGTTCTATTGATGACTTCCGCTTGGCTGTTGACTTGCAGATGCCCCGGCGAGGAAAATTGGTGGCTGATGCTGAGGTCTCTGCATAGTTTATCAACCTTGCTGCATTCAAATTGGGTTCCGTTATCACTTACTAGTGTCCTTGGAATACCGAATTTGCAAATGATGGATGTCCATATCAATTTTTCAATTTGGTCATGTCCTATCTTAGACAGAGGCTCAACTTCGACCCATTTAGTGAAGTAATCAACTACTAAGAGAAGAAACTTCTTATTGGTTGAGGTCGGGAGCGATTCGACAATATCCATTCCCCACTGCGCGAACGGCCATTGGCTTGTCATTGGAGTCGAGGGATGAGCGGGCTTATGAGTATACGACGTGAACCTCTGGCACTTATCGCACTTGCGGACAATTTTTTTGCATCCTGGTGCATTTGGTGCCAGTAGTATCCCAGAGTCAGCATCTTATGGGCCAGGGTCCTACTGCCTGGGTGATTCTCGCAGATGCCATCATGGATTTCACTAAAAACGCGGTTTGCCTCCGGGGAGGCTAGGCATTTTAGCAAGGGACTCGTTGGTGATATTCTGTAGAGTTTGTCATTTAGGAGGGTGTACCATGCTGCCATGTTTTTCAGATTCCTGGCCTCTGATTTTTTGTCTGGCAGGGCCCCATCTCTGATGTACTCAACGATGGGATTCATCCAGCTTGAATTCGCTTCAATAGCGTGAAGCTCATTGACCTCTTCTACTTACAGACTTGAATGTTTTGGAATTTGATAAGTCCATTAGCGGTTTCTGCAGTGGTTGAGGCTTGTCTGGCCAGTGCGTCGGCTCTTTGGTTGTCATCTCGCGGACATGCAAAAGTTCAAATATTCTGAATTGGCATGCAGCACTAATGACCTTGCAGTAAGCTATCATCCTTGGGTCTTTACTGTTAGAATCCCCTATAACTTGGTTGACTACCAGATGTGAGTCACTATAAGCGGTTAGCAGATTTACCTCGATTCTTTTTTCTAGCTTCATGCCAAACAAGAGGACCTCGTATTATGCCTCATTGTTCGAGGCTGGGAAACCAAATCTGATCGCCTTTTCCAAGACAAAGATGCTTGGAGAGTGGAGTGTGACACCGGCAACGCTTCCTTTTTATGTGGCTGACCCATCGCAACGCATGATCCAACCTAGTTCGTCTGGTCTCGGCTCTGAGTCGTTCGGCTCCTGTTCTCCACCACCAGTAAACTCGGCGATGAAGTCTGCTAGCACTTGGGATTTTATGGTCGTTC
This sequence comes from Berberis vulgaris, assembly GCA_963556465.1. Taxonomy (NCBI): domain Eukaryota; kingdom Viridiplantae; phylum Streptophyta; class Magnoliopsida; order Ranunculales; family Berberidaceae; genus Berberis; species Berberis vulgaris. Next base: position 56,347,158 of record OY747132.1, read on the forward strand.
ATGGAACATAGTTGATGTCAAACTGTCCCAGTTTCACCGACCATTTAACCATTCTGCCAGATAATTTTGGCTTGTACAGCACTGTGCGAAGCGGGTGTTTGGTCAGAACTGTGATAGAGTGGGCCTGAAAGTAGGGCCTCAGCTTCCTGGAAGAGATGAAAAATTCCAAAGCTAGCTTCTCTAGATCCGAATAGTTTGCTTCGGCTTCCACAAAAGTTTTACTAGCGTAGTACACCAGTCTCTGTATCCCCTTATCATTCCGTACAAGATCTGAACAGATGGCTTGATCCGAGACGGCTAGATACAAATAAAGTGTTTCTCTTGGGGTTGGTTTTGAAAGTAGCTTGGTACTTCCCATATATGACTTTAGGTTCTTGAAGGCCTGCTCGGATTCTTCATTCCAGCTGAAGGCCTTACTTCCTTTGAGAATTTTGAAGAAAGGGAGGCGCTTGTCTGATGACTTGGAGATAAACCTATTAAGTGCTACCACCCTCACAGTCAGGCTTTGAACTTCCCTGATGGAGGTCGGGGACTTCATATCGAGAAGAGCCTGGAACTGTTTTTATTCCTCTCTGGTTAACTATGTAACTTAGGAACTTGCCCGACTCGACCCAAACGTGCATTTCTACGGGTTGAGCTTCATCTGATACTTGCAGAGTTGACAGAATGTTTCGGCAAGGTCGGATATGTGATCTGGGTTGTGGAGGCTCTTGACCAGCATGTCGTCTATGTAGACCTCCATGTTCTTTTCAATTTGGCTTTCGAACATCCGATTCACTAGCCGTTGGTATGTAGCGTCTGCGTTCTTGAGACCGAATGGCATCACCCGATAACAATATATCCCTCATTCGGTTATGAAGGAGCTTTTTTTCTGATCCGGGGGGTGCATCTATATTTTATTATATCCGAAGTAGGCATCCATGAAACTTATGAGGTCATGTTCGGAAGTGGCATCTACAATTTGGTCGATGCGGAGAAGCGAAAAAGTTGTCCTTCGGGCATGCTTTGTTCAAGTCGGTTTAATCTACACAGACTCTCCACTTTCCATTTTTATTTTTAACCAAGACGGTGTTTGCAGCCAGTCTGGGTAGCACTTCTTTTTTATCATGTCAGCATTTAGTAGCCTTTGCACGTTTTCATTTATAATTTGGTTCCTCTCGAGGGCCACATGTCTTTTCTTCTATCTGACTAGTTTTCGTGTTGGGTCTACTGTCATTCGATGGGTGATTATGGAGGGGGTCTATTCCCACCCCAAGAATGAGGGTCACGACCTCCAACGCCCCAATTAACCATAAACTAGCTGCGAGGACCAACCCTTGACAACAATAAATGGATGAGAGAGTGCTTCAGCACCGGAGGATGGAAGACAGACCTGGCCCCCGAGAGGAAGTCTGTAATTCTTCTTCGCAATGTAAGAAAACATTACAAGATCTCATGAGATCAATCAGATGCCCACCCAGATCAGGCGGCACCGCATAATAGTAAGTCTTATCAAGACTCATCGGCGCAAATGTCAGAACATTTGAAGACTCGAGTGAAGGAGATCTTTCTTCAGCCTTTGGAAAACCTAAAGAAAAATCTCTGGTAAGATTCATTTGATTAACATGCTCTACTATTTTCATTGCAGTGCTTGAACGCGGAATAGCTAGACCATATATAGGCAAAATGGTTTACAAAGAGGCGTTAACAAGCAGCTACTTCGGCGTTAAATGTCGTACAGGAAATTGGGAAAATGACCCTCCAATTGCAATTGCACAAGTCAACATCTTTTGAACAACTAATATACCCAAGCTTATGCCCTGCCAGATCCAGTCCAGGACACACAAAGGAATGAACAACAAAGGCCCTGAGCGCCCACAGAATAAGGAGCGTGCCTACAAAGTATTATCACCAATTCCAAGGCATCAATTCCACTATTATTAAGTTGTTGTTCATTAAAGTCGGTCAAGCTATTATCAGTCTGATCAATCGATCTAACTTACACTGGAATTAGACCGCCAACGAGTTAACTAAGTCAGGACACCCAAGTCAGACTTACAGACCCAAAATCTTACATGCGAGCTAAGTAAGTCGGGAGCTAAGTAAGTCGGGACACTCAAGTCAGACTTACATGCCCAGAATCTTACATGTGAGGTAAGTAAGTCAGGACACCGAAGTCAGACTTACGCGCCCAGAATCTATATGTTAGCTAAGTAAGTCAGGACACCCAAGTCAGGCTTACATGCCCAGAATCTTATTTTGACCAAAGCTTAGTCAGCTCCGACTGATTACAATAACTTTTGGTCCGCTCTAACACCTTGCTAGCCAAAAGCGGACGACGATGGGTTAGAAAGTGGAAGCTTAGTCAGTGTTTGTAATACTTGACTGCAATGGTTTGCCAGGGACCATTGTCCAACTATAGATAATGATCGCTGAACTTAACCAAAGCTTAGTCAGTTTATATCTATGACAATAGCTTCTGGTACGCTCTAACGTCCAGTCTGCTAAATAAAACGGTGTCAACAATTTAGGGAGTGGCAACTTAGTCAACGTTCTGATGCCTGATCGAGACAGCTTGCCAAGGATCATTTTCCAAATGTGGGCAATAGAGACCAAATTCGAACGAAGCTTAGTCAGTGACGACCGACGACGATGGCTTCTGATCTACTCAAAGCCTAGTCAGCAAATAATGGATTTCGACGGCCTAAAAAGTGGGAGTCTAGTCAGCACTCTCGATGCCTAATTAATATGGCTTGCCAGGGGTCACTACTTGTACGCAGACAGTGATCGCCAAACCCTGACCAAAGCTTAGTCAGTGGCCGCTGATGACGATGGTTTTGGTCGTCTCGAAGCCTAGTTCGATTTGCTCGGATTTTTACGGCCTAGAAAGTGGGAGTTTAGTCAGTGCTCGTGTAGCTTGGTGAAGACGGCTTGCAAGGGATCATTGGCCAACTACAGATAATGATCGCCGAACCCCTGCCAAAAGTTTAGTCAGAACGACTGACGATGATAATTGCTGGCTCGCTCAAATTCCTAGTCCGCCACGAACGAATCAAGATGTGTTGGAAAGTGCGAGCTTAGTCAGTGCTCATGTAGCCTGATGAAGACGACTTGCTAGGGGTCCCCCATGGTCATTGAAACCTGACCCCGGTATAGTTAGACATAATTGGCGATAACAACCCCTAGTCCAATTAAGCCTATTCTACGAATATCAAATAAAGACAAGTCAAAAGTCTGGTCAGAGTTATGAAAACTCGACCCAGACGACTTGCAAAGACTACTATCCAATCATCTGCAAGGGCGAAGGCGCTGGGACCACAGTCTGACTAATACGCTTATAACGGCAACAACAATTGTTGGTCCAATAGACAGCCAAGCCGCTAGATAGAAGGTGTATTACACTCCCCGATCTCTAAAAAAGAGCTTGACCATAATTGCACAAACTATTGCACCACAAGAAGTCATATCTCTCAACAATAGATCAACCATAAAGCTTCCTAGCCTGACAGAGCTTCTCATCTGACAATTAATGTCAAAATAAAGACAAAGTAAGTAAAAGCTAGCAGAAAAAAAAAGGAAGAAAAAAAAGTGTGAAGTACTATTCATTTGCAAACTTGAGTACAGGATTCACCCCTCATCAAGAGGAGAGTCAGATACAACAGAACTAGACTTAGCAAGGGAAGAAGCAGGAGACGCATCTGTAGGTGTTGCCTCTCGACCCCCTCGTCAGAGCCGCCTTCTTCTTCAGATGAATCGGAGGTCGCTCAAAACTCTGCATATGCAATTTCTTTATAATAGGAGAGATCCCATTCATGGTTCTCCTTCTTCATTAGATGCAACAACTCTAGCCTTCCATGCACGACTCTGCTAAATTCAAACGTGCCATGGACATCGTAAAGCTTCACTTCGCACCCCCTGACTCAGCGAGCTCTTGCTTCAGTAGCTCTACCTCGCGCGACAGCATTTCGGTCTTGGACTGCTCAGCACCCAGCTTATCATTGATGATGTCCAGCTCACTTTGCACCAGAACGAACTGATGTCCAAAGGTCCTTTGCAATCTTGGCATTAAACTCAACATCGGCGTCCAACTGCTGACATCGGACAGTCCATTTGGACTCTTTCTTGGCCCCTCCTCACGCAAAGCCCGTAGTTCAGCCTACAATCCAGCCACAGTCTCATAGGCAAGTAGCAAGTCACAATGGACAAGGTTCAATTCTTTCTCGAACCAATCCCTCGTGGACTTTGCCCATGCCAAGTCGGACTCAAGCACCTCCAAGCGAGCCTTCTTAGCCTCCGACACAATAGACCTGGACTCCGTTCCAGTATATGAGAAAGCTTTGAGTTGCTTCCTCAACGACTCAATCTCTTGGAGAGCGTCAAAGTAAGAATTCTACAAGTTGGGAAAAACCCGCTCCATGTTATACACTCTCTCACAAGCGGCCTCGACTTCAATTCCAGATGCGGCCACTTGGTTCAGATATAACATCCTTAGCACAAGGTGTTTCTGCCCTTTATCTAAACGTTCTCCTAGCGTTTCTCCCACTGGCTCCGAAATGCAGTTTGCCAGTCAGTCATTCCACCTGCCGATATGTTTCCTCGTAGCGTAAGAAATGTCAACCTTCTGATGTCAAGCTTGGTTGCTCATCCTTATTACATTTGAAGCAAACAGACTGATCCAAGCATCCGGATGAAGATCATTCGGAATTGGAATCACTTTAGCAATGCCCTTTCCAGTCTTCACTGCAACAGGGCCCACATCAATAGCTTTCCCTTCCCCGCAACAGCCAACTCTCTTTTACGTGCCAGTTCAGCTTCAGTTGACGGAGAAGAGTGAAGCGAGTTATTCCTTGGACCCATCATCAAGACTGGAATGAGATGGAGTACAATATGGGAAACAAGAAGGGATCCTACACCATGACACGTACGATCATATGACTCTTCAATGGGTCCATGATCCAGAGAAAGGCGGGACATAAAGTTCTTTATTGAAAAATGACCACCATCCGAGGTTTCCAAGTCCGCCTGCAGCATTTGATTTAGAAACTCCACCTGTTGGGTGCTCAATTTGGTAACATCCTCCACGCCCACCATTAGTAGATACTCTTTCTCCAAGTCAGGAAGAGAGACAGGGGCCATGGCTTGAGCATTACGCCCCTCAGAAACAACAGTCTCATCAGGCGCTTGCCTAACAGCATCATGTCCTTCGTACGAGGCCAAGCGCCTGCGAACGAACCTAGACAAAGCACGAGACCTCTTCGGATGCACAAGAGAAGGAAAGGCATCATCTATTTCTGCCCTCCTCAAAGAGCTTGGAACATTGATCTTGGGAAGTTTTCCCTTTCGCGAAACAGACGCACCTTCGGGCTTCAACTTGTTTACCCGAAAAAAAGTAGGAGCCATGTGCCAATGAGCCCATAGTCCACTGTGCTCAATATTAGAAGGCTTAACGACATCTTCTACCTCTGAATAGCATGTCGCGGAACGCATCCAAAATCGTTTTATCTTCAGCAGAAAGAGAAGAGGTAGAAAATCTCCCTGCAAAAACCACAACAGGTCAATCTAAAATGCAGTTCACACAAGTAAGACCGAAGAAGGAGTCAACTTACTCAGTGGTTTAAATTCACACTCGACCGGATGACCTGGAGGCTCAAACTACGTGGAGTCCGCGAGAGCCATGAAACAAAACTTCTGCCATGATTTCAAATCATCAGGCAGTTTTCCATAGTAGTCTGGCGACACACACACAGCGTGCTCATTTATCCGAGGAGAGGTAAGCAATTGCATTGCCCTAGAAGACACTCTGACACTAGTGTCCTTAGCCCTAATCAGAATAGCAATCAATGTCTTATACCCGTTCGGCACAAGTTGAACGGATGCAATGTCGAGGTACGCCAGGTTCTCTTATATCTCCTTGATAACAGGAAAGCGGACACCCGATTGAAGCATACCTTAGTGAAGACAGATAAACCCCTCAGGGGGTACAATAGAATCAGATCGACGCCTAGAGTGTAGAGCACCAGATCATTAGGAATCTCGTATGTCTTACGGAGGATTTCCATATCAGATTCAGAGAGCAACCTCTCCTCAAAAATCTTATGGCCCTCGACTAACAGTTCAGAAAGTTGTCCCGGCCCGCCATGAGAGAAAGTATAAGCTTTTGAATACAAAGGTTGAGCAAAGTCAAAAGTGCAACAGGCAATACAACAAAAATAATCTTTGAGATAGAAAGAATAAATGAGTTATACTCCACAAGCAGAAGATCTATATAGAAAGTTGAACTCTCGCCTTTCCTGCTTTCAAGCTAGCACGCGCTCAAATAATGCAATTCGCCGCAGGAGGAAATCACTCAGACTCAATCATCATGACTGCACAGTTGTTTCATGAAATGACCTAGTAGACCGATAAGACGACCCTCTAACTCGGCTGGAGTAGCTGATAGTACATTAAATCATCCTCTGATCAACATCGTACATGTGTCATGATAATCTCGTCAATAGAACGAAGCAAGCCCGATTGCATGCTCAATCCGCAAGGCCCAAACAATATTAAGCCCATTATTGGCAGGATCCAGACAGTCGGATTCGAGTTGCAATGAGCCATTAAGCCCACACGTCATGCGGTCAAGCCCAATACTCATAAGACCTCTAAGGCAGTCTGAGAGATCTACCCAAGACAAGCAGGCCAACAATACATTGGATCTGACTAGGAAATATATATTAGAGTATAAGTCGGGCAAGAAAACCTCCTTGCATGGACAACACTCAGAAAGTGAAACCTCTCCCGCAGATCTAGGAACACGAATCGTGTAGGGAAACTATCACTCATGGAAAGCTCCCAATTCGGAAAGGATCTCCACAACAATATTTCTTTCCCTAAACTACGCCACCAAACGCCAAACAAGGACTTCTACACTATAAAAGGGAGATAAGGTCGATGAACTAGAAATATGCAATATAATCTCAAGTTACAGTTTTAAGCCTCTCCTAAGCCATATCTAACTTAAGCATCAGAATGTTATCAGCCACCACATGGTGGTCCTTGGCTCACGTTTGTTACCTGTGCAGGACTAGGTAAGCAGCGAAGAAGGAGAAATACATGCCTTTTTTCTTTCCAGTTTTGAATTCAGTTTCATTTTCTTGAGGATCCAGTTTATGACTTTATTATTAGTTTATAAAATCATTATATTCTTGTTTTAATAAGAATCTTTGTGGGCAAATGTTTGCATTAGGTTATAATTGTGCAAGTGTCTTTTATTCTTCATATTAGATGATCTAGTGTGTAGAACTTGGGTTACACATAGAAGATAAAATTGTCGGATACTTGTAGAATAAGTTGTGAGTTCACAACCTTAGATGGAATTGGACACACCGTCGGTAAGGTTATAGTGCAATTTTGTAGTTTAGTTTATCTTGGCTATGCGACATTGTCTTATGTCTCAGACTATTGCACTACAACACTTTCTGAATTGAAAATGACCATCTAGATTAAAAAAAAAATTTATATACTATACTAGAAATTATACCTCGTGATTATTATGAGTGCTTAAGCTCTTAATCTATATATGATTGATAGACATGTACTATGTCACTTTGATTTATCAAAAAGATCCTTTGTGAGTTGATAACCTCATAGAATTGTGTGAATACATAACTTATATGACGAATATTGATCATTGATGGAATCCACGTCTCGCTATAGGGATTAATGATGTCCTCTTGATGAAGCTTATAATTTGTGTACATGTCAAACCCTGCAGGTAGATTTAATTATCTGACATGACAAACAAGTAAAGTGGAAAGGTCTCAAGGATTAGAAGAGGTCAATTGAATATAATTGTCAATGATATAATTTATGTGATCAACATTTGTAATCTTAACATGCGAAAATTATTAAGTATTTAATAATGTAGAGCTCGAATTAAATTTTGAGATATGGCCAAGAGTGCAGTTGTAATTCTTTAGTGGTGTGAATTATAGCTTTAGGGCTTGGGAATAGAATTCGAGTCGAATTAGGTTTTCTCGGCCCATGAGAAGCTTGAGCCATATTTCTCCTTTTTGTCTTGTTGTAGCCTCTTTATAACGCAACTAGCTTTTATTTGGCCATGTGTGAACCCTAAAAATTTCATAGAACATGAGAGCCAGCGGATAAAAGAGTTGTGAAGATGCACTCTCTACTCGTAGCTAGGCATTTTAGGAATACAGTAGAATATTAGGAGGAGTGTATTGCTTTACTGCGGGCTTGTGAACGGGTTCATGTGTAGTCAAGATGAAGTTAGAGAGATCTCAAAGGTATGCTCATTTCATTTATTGTAGGCATTCAAGGAATAATTTTTTTTATTCGTACTACGCAAATTACCTATAGATTTTGGGATTAACAAGTCGCAATAGGTCTAACTCGAGAAGCGTATCAAAAATGGAAACATTAGTATTTATTTGAGATGTTTAGATTTACATTCTTGGTTATAGTAAATAGCTTATGCAATGAGATAGGTCGATTAACCATGTTTGCAGGTGATGGTCTAGCTCTAGACATGTGTTAGACATTGACACATTAGTATTTATTTGATATTTTTTATTTACATTCTTAGTTTTGGTAAATAGCTTATGCAAGGAGGTAATTCTATGAACTTTATTAGTAGGTGATGGTCTACTTCGATACACGTGTTAGTAAAGACATGTATACTTCTAAATATGTGGTTGTGTCAACTTGTTTATTTGTTTTTGATGTGTCAAAATTTGTCCTTGCTGACTCGAGCTTGCAAAAATGAGCATCAGTTAGCTAGAGACCACCGTTGTGGTAGTCGAAGGCACTCCAATGCTTAAGTCAGACATCGATGCAATGAAGAGTGAAAACTAGATATAAATTGCAAAGTGTATGCGTACCTTTTCTTCTTCCTTTTCATCTCCTTTTATAGCGAGTGCTCCAGGGCATGATGGAGGGAGGAGATCTCGTCCAAGATCTTACTTGTGCATGATTGGGTCTCTTCAACACTGGGTTCTGTTTAGGACCCAATGCTTTATTGGGCTAAGAACTGATTCGTATGAGTGGAAATCGAGCCTATGACAACTCTGAGTTTCATGTTCGGGCCTTATTTTCTTGGGACATGCCCCAAGAGTGGTGCTTATTGTGCTGGCGTGACTTAGGCTTGGGCACCTGACTTATGGGCTGAACAACAATTTATAAATGGGTCCCCTTGAGACCATGTTGGAGCTTTCCCATATTAGGGTAGCCCATGCCACGTGTACGACTGTGATCGTATGACTTATTGATGTCTCATCAGTTACACCCCCAGTTAATAGGGTTACATGCAGTTTCATTAATTCAATGAATGGGGATTGGCCCAGTCGTACTTGAAATTGTTGCCCCTTCATTCTCCGCGTATCATCTAATGTCGACGCGACTGTTGTGACTTCTTTCTGTGAACGTTATGCCTATATATAGGCTAGTTCTTACAGGGTCATGCGTTACCATGTGTTTCGCAGAACCTATTCCTCAAATGCACCTTTTTGAAGAGTGTGCTTTCTATTTTGGCCTTTACAGAGGACAAGGGGAGCCCCTATTGGCGGAGTCTTCGAATGTTCTGACATTTGCAGCGACGAGTCTCAACAAGACCTGCTATTGGAGGAAGCTACTCAGTTTGAGTACGCTTCCAGTTGTTCCAGGGGACCTCAAAATTTGTTCTTACATCGCGAAGAAGAAGTACAAACTTCTTCTTTGGTCGCGAGTTTGTCATCCATCTAGGGTCGCACTTGTTGCTACTTTTGTCTCTTCTCAGGGATAGTTCTAGCATCAAGTCTTGCTGCCATGAAGGGTTGATTCTGCATCATCTCATGCATCCCTCCTTTGAGGGATTACACCAGCAGCCAACTTTGGGTTGCTTATCCCTTTGCTACTTCCTTGGCATTGTCATAAAGCCTCTCCTAGAAAGCAGATTGACGGAGCGAAGACCCAGTTTATGACAGATCTTTGCTCGCATCAATCTCAAATTCTTGTAATGTGTAGACCTTTGAATTGGTCAGTCGGTCAAGCTTTATAATAACTTTTTGATGATCAGTAAAGTCTTTTTTTTTCTTTTTTGCGTATGCTCCGAATGAATGTGAGTCGTATTGACCTGTGCACGTAAATCTTGGACTGTCAAAAAATATCACGGCTGTCTGAGTGGACAGGACCCTGCGGTGTGAGACAGTCCAACTCTGATCAGGGACTGCGGTGTGCGAGGTTTAACCAAAAAATATATAATAATAAGTAAATTAGTAAAAAGAGTTAACTACCTAGTTTTTTTAAGGAACAAAATATGTTTTTTTGTTAGGGATTGAAGAAACAAAATTATTAATAACGTGTATTTGTCATTTGTGCCATGCAAAATGTGGACCAACTATATATTTTAGGCAAAATGACCAAAAATAAATTGTGGTTAGAATTTTATTCGGACATGATCAATATTAGAATGAAAACTATTGGTTTGAGTTATGTGTTGACTCTAGCGTATAGTTGATATCATAACTTTTCTCCAACTTTCATTTCAATTCTCCACCCGCCCCCCATTTAGTTGTTTTGTTGAAAAAGCGTTATAAGGCAAAGGTTTTGGTGATATTGGTAGAGCTCTCTATATATACATGAATTGTGGAATTGCATTGAAAGAAGAAAACTAAACTAAGGAATATGGCAACGGAAGAAGTAGTGAACAAAACTATGCTAGCGGATATAGGAGGATACTACTTCTATAGGATTCCATATGTATGTTATCAACCAAGTTCAATTACGACAAACGGGGTGTGGCAAGAAGAAAATCCCTTAGGTTATTCTCTTCCTCTTTTCATTTTACAGCTAATGATCATTGTTGTTACAACACAACTCATAGTCATCATGCTCAGACCGTTTCGCCAACCAAAAGTTGTCTCTGAGATCATAGTAAGTCTTATTATTATTTATTGACACTTTATCTAGTATTATATTTGGTGTTAAAAGATTGTCGTTAAGTATTGATGTACGTAAGAAACAAGAAAATTAGTATACGTACCCATATATAAGAAGCCTTATAGATTAAACGCTATACATATATCCATCATACAACAAAGCTACCATATTTAAAATAAGTTCCTATAAATTTCCCTTAAAAAAACCCTATAAATTTCTCTTTCCATATTTAAAATAAGCTACCATATATCCAGTAAATTTCCTCCATTACATCTCAGAATTTACTGGAGGAACAGCGAAGTAAGTCATGTCTCAATTTTCTTCCCAAAAAAACCCTGTACAAACTGAATAATCTCACTGCCAATGCCAATCCGAACATTAACATCATCATCATGTCATTCAGAAATGGAGATACGTGGTGTTGGGGTGGGTAACCCAATATTTCAAAACTCTTTTTGTACCTTGGTATATTTCCAATGGTGTGGGGCACAACTCAATAGTTTGGTTGTTGTGGGGGCACCAAACAACTTTTATGTTCTCTATTTCTAAAGAGTAAGGCTACATGGCGAGGAAATGAGCGAGGAAACCAGCGAGGGGAGTGAGGTGGAGGGAGGGGAACCATTCACCCCCTTGGGATGCGTGTGTTGACTTTTCTTGTACGCATCCCGAGGGGGTGAATGGTTCCCCTCCCTCCACCTCACTCCCCTCGCTGGTTTCCTCGCTCATTTCCTCGACATTTAGAATTCCCCATTTCTAAATGTCAGTTTTGCTAGAGGTCGAGGGAGGGAGGGAGGGAAAGGGGTGAGGGATGGGTGATAACCACCCATCTGCCTCGAGATGAGCGCATTGAATAAAAAGGATATGGGCTTTGCAAATTTTCTGTCACCTAAGTTCTGATTTGAGCCTAATAAAGTTCTGTAGATTTAATTTTATTTATTTCTAAATATAAATAAAGCTTAATATAATTATATGCACAGTATAATGAAAATTTGCTTAGATGAACAGTGATTTTATGTCTTCAATCTGATTTTTCTTCCCATTTTGCCCTCCAAACTCTATGGTAATTCCAATAAAAAATCAAAGGTGGGTAAAAAGTGTAAGGGGTAAGGGTCATATTTAAGCCCATAGACAAAATGGTAGCTCATAATTTGTTTTCGTATTTGGTAATTTAGTGACTTATTTTGATAGTGTCGAAGGCACGACCTAAGGAATAGGGTGACATGCCAAAGGCATGACACTGTACTCGTGTCGTGCCAATTACATGTGTACACATAAATTATAATAGTAGATCGATGAAAATGAAAAAAAATAATTAATCAATGTTTTGGTAAGCAATACTTTGTTTTCATATTTAGTAATTTAGTAACCTATATGGGGAGTGCGGCACGACACAAGGACAGCGGTGTCATGCTACTGTACCCATACATACTATATGAAAAGTGTATGATTGTGCCAACAACATAGGTATAATGGGGAGTCACTTTGTGTGCCCAAAAATTGCTTGAAGAAACCTTTTCTCTCGTGGCTTTACTTCTCCCACCCAACACGAAGACCAACTTTATCTCTCCTCTCATTGTTTATTCTTCATCATCACACGACGAGGTGGCACGAGTAGCGACAATAGTGACAACCTTAATTTATGGCGAGGAAACGAGTGAGGGGGGTCGTCCATCCCCCCGGAAAACGAGCGCGAAAAGTCAACGCACGCATCCCAGAAGATGGACGGCTCCCCCCCCCCCCCCCCCCCTAGCTGTTTTCCTCGATGTTTAGAAGTAAGGGGTTAGCTTTCATTCCCTCTCTCAAACTCTCATTCTTGTTTTTTTCCTTTTTATTTCTTTTTCTTTATTTATATGTAGGGGGCGAGGTCGGGAAGGTGATGGGTTAATTTACAGAGTGCAGAAAAAGGGGGCGACAAAGAAAACGCTTGATTTAGATAGAAAATGGGGGTGGGTGATTGACATAAAAGGGGTGAGAGGGGGCAGCAATGAGCAATTGACAGAGAGGAAGGGGTGGTAGAAGTGAATTTGTAGAGACAAAGAGGGTGGTAGATATAGGTGACAATGGCCTTCATCGACAAAAAGAAAGAGTTCGAAGAGAGTGGCGAAGGGGATCATCGACAAACAAAAGGAGGCCGAGGAACGTGATGGTGATGGTGGAGGCGGCCATGGTCTATCGACAGGGAGGAGGAGTGGAAGGTGGTGTCTATAGTCAAGTATGGGATGAAATTTTGAAAAAAAATATTAAGTCAACTTGGGTGCCTCAAACAATTTGCTCAGGTGTGCAAAGTAACTTCCTTAAAGCATCACCTACATGAGGAGACTCTCTAAATTAACAAAAAAAGGTAATATTAAACCATGGAGCTGATTAACTACTGTCTATGTACTTTAGCATTTTCTCTCCGAGAGACTTTCCAAATCCACTTATTAAATTATATTATATAGTATTTTTTTTCATCATCTTAAATATGGAGATGAAGAAGGTGGGGTGGGGTCATAAGTTACAATTAGTTTGAAATATAAAATGTTTGTGAAACCCGTGAAATCAAAGATTACACACACATTTAGGAATTAAAATGGCTAGCTACATTTAACTAGTAAAGATAGTTTCATTAGAGCCTTACCATGCCACAATTGCCACTTAGGATAGGAGTTTCTGGAAGCCTTTTTTCATCATTCCCTGGTTAAATGTTGCCACCTAAATAAGGATCTCCTTACAAGGAGGCCATTGGAGAAGTTCTTAATGTTACTTGGGTTTCATCAAGTTCCTCAATGCAAATCTCAATGAAATCAATGGATATAGTCATCAAACAATAACTTCAAAGGACTGTCTCCCTAATTAACTTGGAACCTTTCTTACTGTCGAGGAAATGGGCCAGGAAATCAGCGAGGGGGAGGGTGTCACCACTTATCTCTCTTGAGATTTGCATTGTTATGCATCTCAAAGATGTAAGCGCGCATCTTGAGGGGAATGAGCGATCACACCCTCTCCCTCACTGGTTTCCTCGCCATTTAGAATTTCTGATTAACTTGGGAAACAACTTTTGATGCATTTATGTCATTAATGACACTTTAGTGGCTTGGATTGGATTTAGCTATGATAAGGAAGCATTAGCAATTTAATCTTGGCCACTCATTTAATAACACATGAATGACCCAAAACTTTGTACAAAACATGTCAAGAAAATATATCTAAAAAATAACTTTAATCGTTATATAAATATACTAGGGTATTCTTTGTGTCGTTGATACGATAAAAGTTTAACATTATAAATAAAATTTAGTATACTTTAAATATAAAGATAAATAAATATCAAAATGTTGGGTATGGAAATAGAACTCATGCACTCTTGGTGCTTTAAGTTCTATGTGATCTGTTAGATTATTATATTTAGGTAAATCTCCAAAAACATTATATTATTCTCAATCGTCTTTTATCTCCAACCTCAAACACCATCCAAATTTGTAATATAGACTAGGGTGTTCTCCGTGTCGTTGGCACGATAAAAGTTTAACATGATAAATATAGTTTAGTATACTTTAAATATCAAGATAATTAAATATCAAAATGTTGAATATGAGAATCGAACTCATACACTCTTGGTGTTTTAAGTTTTATGCGATCAGTTAAATTTTTATATTTGGGTAAATCTCAGCCATCTTTTATCTCCAACCTCAAACACCATCTTGATTTGTAATATAGACTATGATATTCTCCGTGCCGTTGGCACGATAAAAGTTTAACATGATAAATAGAGTTTAGTTTACTTTAAATATCAACATAAATAAATATTAAAATGTTAGATATGGGAATCAAACTCATGCACTCTTGGTGCTTTAAGTTCTATGTGTCTGTTAGATTATCATATTTGGATAAATCTCCAAAAACATTATATTATTCTCAGCCGTCTTTTATCTACAACCTCAAACACCATCCTGATTTGTAATATAGACTATGGTATTTCCCGTGCCGTTGGCACGATAAAAGTTTAACATGATAAATATACTTTAGTATACTTTAAATATCAAGATAAATAAATATCAAAATGTTGGGTATGATAATTGAATTCATGCACTCTTGGTGCTTTAAGTTTTATTTGATACATTATATTCTTATGTTTTGGTGAATCTCAACCATATTTTATCTTTAACTTCAAACACCATCCTGATTTGTAATATAAACTAGGGTATTTCCCGTGCCGTTGGCACGATAAAAATTTAAAACTTGTCAAATGATCACCCTCAAGTTTTCATCATTTATACTTTTTTTTTATATATCATTTATACTTACATGCCTAATCACCACATCACTTGATGAAAAATAAATAAATATCAAAATGTTGGTTATGGGAATCGTACCCATTCACTTTTGGTGTTTTAAGTTCTATACGATCCGTTAGATTTTTATATTTGGGTAAATCTAAGTCATCTTTAATCTCCAACCCCAAAAACCATCATGATTTGTAATATAGACTAAGGTATTCCACGTGTCGTTGGCACGATAAAAGTTTTACATGATAAATAGAATTTAGTATACTTTAAATATCAAGATAAATAAACATAAAAAAATTTGTATGGGAATTGAACCCATGCACTCTTGTTGCTTTAAGTTTCGTGTGATCCGTTAGATTCTTATAGTTGAATAATTTTCAGTCTTCCTTTATCTCCAACATCAAAAACCATCCCGATTTGTAATATAGACTAGGGTATTTTCTGTGTCATTGACACAATAAAATTTTAAAATTTGTCAAAACATGATCACCCTTAAGTTTTCATCATTTATACTTTTATATGTCTAATCACCGCCATCAACAATTGAAGAAAAAAAATATATCAAAATGTTGGGTATGAAAATCAAACTCATGCACTCTTGGTGCTTTTAGTTTTATGTGATCCGTTAGATTCTTATATTTGGGTAAATCTCAGCCGTTTTTTATCTCCAACCTCAAATACCATCTTGTTTTGTATATATAATAATATATAACTATGGTATTCTCCGTGCCGTTGGCATGATAAAAGTTTAAAACTTTTCAAAACATGATCACCCTTAAGTTTTCATCATTCATACCTACATGCCTAATCACCACCATCAACAATTGAAGAAAAATAAATAAATATCAAAATGTTGAATATGAGAATCGAACCCATACACTCTTAGTGTTTTAAGTTCTATACAATCCATTAGATTCTTTTATTTGGGTAATCTCAGCCGTCTTTTATCTCTAACCTCAAACATCATCCTGATTTGTAATATAGACTAGGGTATTTTCCGTGTCGTTGGCACGATAAAAGTTTTAAACTTGTCAAAATACGATCACCATTGAGTTTTCAACACCACCATCATCAACAATTGAAGAAAAATAAATAAACATAAATAATGTAGGGTATAGGAATCGAACCCATGCACTCTGGTGCTTTGAGTTCTATGTGATTTGTCAAATTCATATATTTGGTAATTAAATTTGAGCCGTCTATTATCTCTCAATCCAAACACCGTCATGTTTTGTATATATAATATATAATAACTAGGGTATTTCCCGTGTCGTTGGCACGATAAAGTTTAACATGATAAATAGAATTTAGTCTACTTTAAATATCAAAATAAATAAATATCAAAATGTTGGGTATGTGAATCGAACCCATGCACTCTTGGCGCTTTAAGTTCTATGTGATCGTTTAGATTCATATATTTGGTTAAATCTCAGTCGTCTTTTATCTCCCACCCCAAACACCATCATGTCTTGTATATATAACTAGGGTATTCCCTGTGCCGTTGGCACGATAAAAGTTTAAAACTTGTCAAAACATGACCACCCTTAAGTTTTCATCCTTCATACTTACATGCTTAATCACAATTATAAACAATTGAAGAAAAATAAATAAATTTCAAAATGTTGGATATGGGAATCAAGCCCATGCGCACTTAGTGCTTTAAGTTCTATACGATCTGTTAAATTTTTATATTTGAGTAAATCTCAGCTGTCTTTTATCTCCTACCTCAAACACCATCCTATTATGTGTTATAGATAATATATTCATATAACTTACATTGTGTGAGAAAACTGTTTCGTGGGAATATATATGCAATGCACTCGGTTTCATGCATCTATCCTTGATTTTCATATTCTAGGGTGATCGGGTATAATGCCTAGCCCATCCCTAGTCATTTCAAATGACAATATCTAAAATAATAAATATAAACTTCATTGTACTTCATAACCCATAGAATTAAATTACAATAATGCATAAAGAGTTTTTTTTTGTTTTTCTGGAAGTTGTAAATTAATTTTTCTTACAAATTTTGTATTATTAATGAAACATAGATCAAGAATACCCTTTGATATTTGATCGTTGGATAATTGTTGACACATCTTGAGGAAATAGCAGAGTAGAACATATGATCATATTCCTTGTTACAAACTTATTTGTTCGATGCTTGTGCACTCTCACTCATTATGTGTTTTCCCAATATATATGGTGTTATTGTTGTTTAATTTCTCATGGTTTTTTTTTTCTTCATTTGTCCTATTACAGGCTGGAATGTTGTTGAGTAATTTGACTAATCCTGATTTTGGTGCCTTCACTAATTGGTTTGGGATGAACATATTCCCTATGAAAAGTATGTTGGTACTAAGAACAATGGCAAACATTGGACTCCTATATTACTTATTCCTAGTTGGAATAGAAATGGATGTTAGTCTTGTGAAACAGAGTAGCTGGCAAACTTTGGCAATTGCAATATTTGGTTTGTTGGTACCGTTGTTTTCATTCGTTAGCTTGACCTTTCTAGCGGAAATCCGATATTTTAGTGAAGTTATTCAAGAAGCGTTGGCTGTGGTTTTTGAAGGCATGATTGTTTCTTCCACGGCATATCCTGTTTTGTCTCGAATCCTTGTAGAATTGAAGCTATTCAACACTGAACTCGGGAGAAAAGCTATGTCCGCTGCCCTCCTACTTGACTTATGTGCATGGTTCCTTTTAGCCTTATTCGTAATTTGGGTAGAAACTTTATACACGCATAAGAAATATTATCCACCCATCCTCTTTAGTATTGCTTTTGTATTGGTATGTGTCAAGCTGATTCGTCCAGCCATTATGTGGATGGTTAATCGAATGCCAGAAGGTGAAAACATTGGTGAATTTTACGTTTGTCTCATCCTCACAGGGGTCATGATTTGTGGTTTCATCACTGATGCCATTGGCATCCATTCTGTGTTTGGCGCCTTCATCTTTGGCCTAATTATACCTAACGGACAACTTGGGACTACACTTTTGGAAAAGCTGGAGGATTTTGTCACCACACTTTTGCTCCCATTGTTCTTCACTATAAATGGGATTGGGGCCGACGTTTCGTATATAACTTTTGTAGCTTATGATTTATTCAAATTCGGTCTCATTCTATTAACCAGTGCAACTAAGGTGTTATCTATATTCTTGGTTGGTCTCTATTTTGATATGCAAAAGCATGAAGCCTTGTCTCTGGGGCTGCTCATGAACACCAAAGGCATCATTGATGTTATTTTCCTTAACATTGGATTAGAAGCTACGTACACTAATCTGATGCTGTCAGGAAAAATGGTATTACTCTCATATCTATCTTTATGTTAATTAATTTATGCGTGTGTACAATTATTGACAGTTAAATGAATAGCACTCAACAATGGATATGGATTATTTACAGATTTTCCATCCCGTGACAAGTCCAATTGTGGTGATATGTATGGTGGCATTCACAGCAATTGCCACGCCTGCTATAACAATTTTGTACAAGACAAGTAGGAATTTTGTTTCGTACAAACACATGAATATTCAGAAAGCCAGGATGGTTGGGGAGATGAAAATACTAGTGTGCATTCACACCCCTCGAAATGTTCCTGCCTTGATTAACCTACTTGAGGTTTCTCATGCCACAAAAAAGTCGCATATTCATGTCTACGCACTACACCTAGTGGAACTGACGGGTCGTGCCTCTTCAATGCTCATAGTCCATAATGCTGGTAAACGTGGAATTACACAAAACACAATGAACCATACGCAAGTGGAATCTAAGCATATTGTGAGAGCTTTTGAGAATTATGCACAACAAACGACAAATGTTAGTGTTCAATCTCTAACCGGTATATCCCCATACCTTACTATGCATGAGGACATTTGCAACCTTGCCAAGGACCAGTGCATCGCAATTATAATTATTCCCTTCCACAAACAACAAACTGTTGATGGTGGCATGGAGTCCATCAACCCAGCTTTGCGCAATATCAATCAAAATGTCTTGGACAATGCACCATGCTCTGTTGGCATTCTGATTGATAAAGGACATTGTGAGTCTACAAGTCACATTGTGGTAATATTTATAGGAGGCTCAGATGATCGAGAAGCATTAGCATATGGTTGGAGGATGGCTGAATATCCACTTGTAAACTTGCTCGTTATGCGGTTTGTTCCAACAGTTAACCTAACGGAACCAAAAACAAACATAGATATAGAGTCAGAAATGGATGATGAATTCATTGGGGATTTCCGACTAAGAATTGCAGACCAAAAACAAATTATATATAAAGAAAAAAAAGTAAAGAATTGTGAGGAGATCGTAGCCAGCATCCGCAGTATGGATAGTATCCATGATTTATACATAGTTGGGAGAGGAAGAGATATCAAGTCCTCACCCATAGTAGGCCTCAATGAGTTTAGTGAATGTCCAGAGTTAGGAGCAATAGGAGACCTACTAGCATCATCAGACTTCCCGCGAACCAGTTCTATTTTAGTGGTGCAACAACATGTTTAAGAAAAACAGATAGAGGTGGCAACAAAATACTTTGTACAGATTAACTCAACCAAATTTCTTTTTATTTTTTGTCAACCCTCCACTATGGACAGGATATGGTGTCCCATTCCTTACCACATTTTTTGTTTATATGTTAAAAGACTTGATGGGGAAGGACATATATGGTGTGCTAATACTTTGTTACAAATATAAAACTGAATACATTACGACATTACCCTTTTAGATATAACGCTAATTCAAATTAAATTCATTGGTAACTTTGACCTATTAGCTATGAAGATCAATCGTCTTACCTTTCTCCAATTTAAGACGATGTTTTGGGTCTGCTAGGCAAGGGTGTGTTTGATCTTTTCCATGTAAGACCATAAAAATATTTGAGATAAGAAACAAAGTGATAAAAGCTATCATTCCATGATGGTGAAGATATGTATATTTCTTGTATTTTCTATTGAAAAATATTCTTAGCCATCCCAGAGGCTAGGAATATTATAACTTTTTTTTCTTCATTCATAATTTTGAAAGAAGATACGTGGTGGTGGAAGGTCGTAAGTTTTCTCCTCACACCTCTCTTCCACTGTTTCGATTTTCTACAATGCAATACAAACAATATATTATTTATCTAGAAAAACTTTTTCAACAAAATCAATTTTGATGATACATCAAATAATATCGTCATCGCAGCCACACACGTGGCAGATACCGTTTATCACGAGGATCAAGTATCCCGAGACCAGACCAATTTATAAAGCCCAAAGAAGACGAATTCAGTCATGAAAGCCCAAACAGAGCTCGTCAGAATAGTTCTTAATCAGAGGCCAATATCCAGGCCTGATAAAGTTCTCTCTCAAGGGGAAGGAACGTTACACAGAAAAATAGTCGTAAAGGGAGTTACACCTACGTGGACGCATCTTCATAAAAGAGGAGATTGTTATAGAGAACGTCTCCCATCGTTGCGCCTCACATGCTTAAGTCACTCAGGATTAACTACGACCATTATAAAAGGTAAAGGGAACATTCGACAAATGTATGCAATTTTAACTGAGTTCTTTCCAGTTTTATCTCCATCTCCAACTGAGTTACTGACTTAAACATCGAAGTGCTTTCGGTCACCAAAAAGGTGGTCTTTGGCAATCTAACATTTGTTTTATAGGTTTTACTTATTGGAAAATGATTTTGGACGCATCAGTTTGGCGTCGTCCGTAGGGAATGCAAGTTTTCCTTTCAAGAAAAAAATCCATACCGACAAAATTCTCTAAGTTTTATTCAATGACTGAAAGAGCCCTCAAAACAAAATGGCATATTCTACAAACCCTCAACCTCACAACAATCAAGACAATCCTTCCACCGGAGGAACTACGCTACCAATAGCACGTGACACAGATCAGCCGACGAACGTCGGGACGACTATGCCTGACAACAGAGAGCCGCAACACGAGGTGGCTCAAACATCCCTGACATATAGAGGTGCCACCACGTACCCTCGTATAGACTTATTCATGGCCCAGATGGAGCGTATGGTTAAAGCGGTGAAAAGTTCACCCAGGAGCATGTTCATTCCATTGATCCCGACAAGCACCACCCCAGCAAAACCTGGCCAACGAAGTTCCTGCAGAACCTCAACATGTAAATCTTGAAGCAGTGAACCACTTAAAGAGGGGATCCCATAGAGCGGTGAGACCCCTGCTGAAATCTCATTCATGATCGAAGTCACGGACCCTAATATACTATACGAACTAGCCAGACCACCATTCTCCGACTCACTCATGGTGACTCCTATGTCGAAAAAGTTCACTCCACCAAAATTTGAAGCTTACAATGGTACTACTGATCCAACTGACCATTTACAACACTTTCACCACACGATGTCGTTGAAGGAGAGCACAAAATCCATCCTATGTAGGATGTTTTCGACAAGTCTCACATCCACAGTAATGAAATAGTTCAACAACCTACCACCAAGATCGATGGACTCATTCCAGGTGTTGGCTATCGCCTTCATTACAAGGTTCATCACTAGTCAGCGGATGAAGAAGGGGCCACACTACATGATCCACATCAAACAAAAGCCCGAGGATATGATAAGGGAGTATCTTACTCGTTTCACTAACGAGTTAACGATGATCGACGACTGCAGCGACGACACGGCCACCACTACTTTAACCGCCTGACTGAAAAGAAAACCTTTTTTCGAAGCTCTAAACATTTAACTCCCAAATAACATGGCAATTCTATTGAATACTACATAAAAGCACATCACTCTAGAGGAAATGATAGCTACCGGGAAGAAGAATGAACCCGAGAGGGAAGCCCATTCGATGAGGCAAAATAGGAGGAAAGAAAGAAGGAGAGACAACAGACCCTGGGAGGAAAATGTTCAGCCAAAACAACACCGAACTAACGAAAGGCCCGAATTCAACCAACAAGAACTTGGAAAGCCACATTCAACGAGGCCCAGACATGAGCGAGTGACAAGCGTGATGAAAAAGACGTAAAAATCGTATACGACCTTGAAAACCAACCGAGCAAAGATACTGAAGCACATGACGAAATGGGAAGATGTCAACTAGCCACTAAAGATGAAAGGAGATCCCGAGGGGCGAGATAAGAGAAAATATTGCTCTTTCCACAAGGATCACGGGCACGACACTGAAGACTGCTACAACCCGAAAGATGAAATCAAGCACTGGATTCAAAGAGGACGACTCAACGAATTCGTCTAGTAACCAGATAAACAGCCCAAAGGGAAAGAGAAGGCGGAAACCACCACGGGATCAAATGAACAACCCAAAGAGTTGATATACGCCTTACACTGCGTAGCCAAAAAAAACAGACAGTCAAGCCCACCAATAACATTTCCCACTCGAGCTTATCTATATAAAATTAGAAGCACCAACACCGTCAAACGAGACAAGGTAAATCGATACGACAACTCAAACAAGGAGCGCAGAAAAAATTGGCAATTCTAATGGGAGCCAAATAATAGACAAAATCCAAATAAGCTTACAAGTTTGACCATTATCCACGACAAGGCCAACAACGCCTCCCACATTACTGACAACGAATACAACGCAAACATATTCTACAAACTGACAAACGAAGCTTTGGCAGCAGGAACTGATGTGAGCGTGATTGGACAATTTGGGACTACATTCTATCTGCCCATCCAAACCAACTTGCCAATAGCACACACCCAATAACTCGGTCAAGGAGCATTCCGAGTTTATTAACTACCTCACAACAACCATACACAAACAACAAAACTACAGAGAACCGTGGAGGAAGAAGTTGCAGCAAAAATGCTAAAACTACTCAAGGAAGAGCAAATCAAGCAACAGTCAGAAAGATACGATGCAGACTCCACAACATGACTTTATGAGAAGGGAATGACTACTGCTACTAAAGATTGTTAAACACCCGAAATGGGGTTATCAATAAAATTCCAAGTTCAAAACTTTCCATCTAACGCCAAGATTGTGGCATCAAAGCCAAACAATAAGAAGCAATTGGCATACCAAGCCACAAACAAAATGTCAGGACGAATAAGTCAGACACAACTTCTGGTCTGATCAACCACGAAGAAAAAGTTAGGACAAAAAAGTCAACTTATTCAAATAAACTTTTAGTAGACTAGTATGTCGAACCAACGAAGTAAAAGTTAAGACGAATAAGTCAACTTACTCAAATGAACTTCGAGTCAACTAGTATGTTGAACCAACGAAGTAAAAGTTAGGACAAATAAGTCAACTTACTCAAATAAACTTCGAGTCGATCGATACGTCAGATGAACGAAGTAAAAGTTGGGACGAACCAGTAAACTTATTCAAACAAACTTCGGTCGACTAGTATGTCGAACCAACGAAGTAAAGGTTAGGACGAAGGAGTCAACTTATTCAAACAAGCTTCGGGTCGACTAGTATGTCGAACCAACAAAGTAAAAGTTAGGACGAAAAAGTCAACTTATTCAAATAAACTTCGAGTCGACTGATACGTCAAACCAACGAAGTACAAGTCGGGACGAAAAAGACAAGACACTAAAATACACTTCGAGTCAACTAAGATGTCGAAACCAATGAAGTAAAAGTTGGGACGAATAAGTCAACTTACTCAAAGAAGCTTCAAGTCAACTAACACGTAAGTTCGACGAAGAAAGAATGAACAAGTCGTTACTCGGAAAAACTTTGAGCCAACCAACGCATCAAAACAACGAGGCAACGTCAGACGAGTCAACTTATTCAACCCTGTACATCGGATCCCATAAGTTAAAACGTAGCCGTAAAGGCCCTCTGGCCAATCAAAATATCTGATCAAGAAGAGAAAGCTGGTTGAAGTGGGTTGCCGATTTTTTAACTCCATGAAAAGTGATTTTATGATAGTACCTAGGATTGAGCACTATGGATGCATAGTGGATATATTTGGTAGAGATGTGATTGTGAAGAAGGCAATAGAATTTGTTCAGGAGATGCATATTGAACCCAATCCAGTGATTTGGCGTACTCTGATCAATGTTTGTCGTGCCCATGGTGAACTTGAGTTCGGTGAATACCTATCCAAACGGCTGATTGGAGATGAGCCTGCACATGGATCAAACTATGTTTTGTTGTCCAACATATATGCAAAGTGTTGGACAAATCCAATAATGTGGGCACACATATGTAATATAACGTGTATTGCTATCTTAAAGTGTAGTCCATTTAAATATGTGATCTAATAGGGGTATTGGACTATAAGGTATTAATAAATAACACGGTGTAAATAAGGATGTAATTTCTAATTCAATGAGGGACAGAATTGGAAATTCACAGCCCGTAAGTTGAAGGGTTATGACTTATGGGCATTATAAATAGGATGAGTTCCCGATTGAGCGTATGCGTTGAAACAAAAAAAACTTTTGGCATTGTCTTCTGTATCCTCTCAACAGAGAACTAAGGGAAACGCTTGAATCAATCGGAAGATCCAAACAATCCAAACTCATCACAATCAACGGGGAAATCACTATGGATCGATCGGGTATGTTTCTATTCTTCTTGTTTCCATTGAATCAACTAGAGTCTTAAGTTTTTAGTTTAAATACAACACAAAGATGTCTAGGTCGGAGAAGAAATCAAAGATTAGGCAAGTAATGGAAAAGAAAAGAATCAAGAAGGTCCCAGGATCCAGCATGATTGAGCTCAATAACAATATTCACGAGTTTGTAGCGTGAGATAGAACTCGTGATGAGTACAAGGAGATCTACAAGATGTTGGGCGAGATAGGAAGGAAATTGAAAAGAGCTGGATATGTTCCTGCAACGTCTGATGTTTTACTAGATATCAATGAAGAAGATGAGGAACATGCAGTGAACAGGCATAGTGAGAAGCTGGCAATAGCATTTGCTTTTCTTAATTCTCCACCAGGAACTCCCATTCATATTGTGCAGAACTTGCGAGTTTATGCTACCAAGTTCATCTCTAAGTTTTATGATTGGAAAATAGTGGTTAGGGATCAGACTCGATTTCAACATTTCAAAGATGGTGTATGTTCATGCAAAGATTATTGGTGAAAAAAAAAATTTTAACCTCAATGTTTGACAATCAACTATGAGGAGATGATGTTACTATGTTCTTGCAAATGGATGGCATTTTTGCAAATCATAGGACTCAAGCCGAATACAGAAATGTTAGCCAATACAGAAATACTAGTGCTGACCCACATGCAATTTGGTGGAGACAATTATTTTAAGCCAAAATCTGCCATAAACAATGAGTTATTATAATCACCAGGGGGTGTCACTGTTCCTGAGAAGTTGCAAACCCAATGTACAGCTGATGAGTATGGTTGCGGTAGTCAGAGGATGTGAATAGAACGGCGAAACAAGGTTAGGTAACTTCAGTAAGTCTTGAGAATGATCTGTCATGTGTAACATGAGATATCATTCGCAAGAAAAGTATTCTTCGAATCATGGAATCCCTCCCCTTAGTTATCCAGTCTAGATAGAGCCTAACTTGTTTTTCACCCAACAAGCAACTCCGATCGTGCATAGCGCAAAATTTTTACGAGCTAAGAAATAAATGAGTAACTGGTGGAGAAACTTAAGGTGCATCATCCTATTTGCTGACATGTTAAGTGATTCAGAATTCTTTCATATCATCGTAGAGAAGCTAGTGAGTTTTTTTATTTTTTTTTCATATCATCGTAGAGAAGCTAGTGAGTTATGACCTCTAAAAACTGATGAATTAAAAGAATACCAGAGAGTATCTAAGCAAAGAAGTTCTGCTTTGTTGCATGCGGGGTCATGTTTTACTTTTCTATTTCATTTGGTGTGATGAAGTTTTCAAATATGGATAGTTCAAACAAGATTTTTACTAATTGTTATATAAAATGTTGCACCAGCTTGTTAAAGTAGACATACTGTCTTTAGTTGAGTCACATTACGTTTGAAACAGATCGAACTTATAATTTGGTTAGAGAAGTCACTTAATGCAGCATTGTTGTTGTGCTTCTAACAGCAATTTCAAGTTCACTTTTAGCTTCTGCCTTTTATATCTATGCGGCCTAGTGAACTCCAAGAAGTGAAAGTGGGCTCATGAGCTCCAAGGAGTAGAGGTGCGCTTGAAACTAGCAAGGATGGGTACAAGCTCTCAGACTGTACTACACTTCTAAAACTAATAATGATGGAATCAAGACTCTGACCTTGACAAATGTTCATTGGCAAGCTAGGGTTTACGAGTCATATGTGTACAAGGAAACAACGAAACTAGCTGGTCATCTTTCCGTTGTTTATCCCCCTAGAGCACTTGGTTGAGATAGTTGTCTTCCTTGTACAGCAGCATGTAATTAATCTTGTTTTGTATGTTCTACCACCATCACAAGCCTTACCAGCGTACCCTATTAGGTTTTTTCCCTTGCCCTGTTCATTAAGGTTAGGGATTTCGCATCATCCAACATTTCGTTCTTATGCAAGTTTTAATGTTTTAAGAGTTGAAGCAACAGACCATCCCTTCTCATGCTTATTTTATCTCAAATTTGTAGGTGCAAAAAACTTCAGATTGGCTGAATTTTAGCGGAGGTGATTTATGCATTGAGGAAAAAAAAAATGTAAAAATTGTTAATACTTCAACTACAACGCACAGGTGTTGGATTTTATTTATTTAGGTATAAATGATGGATTAAAATGTCACAAAAAAACATGTATGAAATGGAGGTATTAGACTGTCATGAACCATGTACTATCTTACACTCTGGTTTGTCACTACGAAAAAATTGCAAATAAATTCCTTTCAGTAGTTAATTTGGTCAATTTAACTACAAGGACTTTGTTGATATTGGAGTAAACCAATTACCGAATGGTCATGTAAGAAAAATCACCTTCATAAGCGAGAATAGCCAAACATTTTAGCCTTATTCTGAAGATTCCAATCAAAAGATGTGAATTCATTTTAGCTTTGCTCTGAAGATACCAATCAAGATGTGAATTGTGAATTCTCAAGATACCGACCAAGATATGAAAAGGCCAAACAATTTTATCCTTTGTACTCGAGCTAAAAACGAAGAAACAAATCTTGATTCCGAAAATACCAATCAAGTCAAAATGTGATTAGACAAAACATTTTAGCCTTGATTCTGAAGTTAAAAACGTAAATCAAGATTTAGCCTTCAATTCAAAACCATAACAAAAGGTTATTGTATACAGTATGTAGGGGCAGCAACATCATTTTTAGAAATTAAACAAATAACACATTTGATTAAAAAAAAAATTTATTACACATCAATGATTGTAATATTTTTTTGTCGCCAGTTTTGAGCGTTATCTCAGGTCGGGTGCTCAACTTCATAAGTCATGGTGGAAGTGTTGTCGGGCAGACACCGTGCCCTCAATCACGCACTCAGTCAGTCTCACTGTGGGTAGTTCGATAATCAAATTTACATGGTCGTAAGCTTACTTCTCATATTTTCAGACATTCATGAGCTTACCATGTTGATGCTCTAACCAACACATTTCACCATATATATATATCCTCAAATAAACATATATCTATAAACAAACTATCTGCAGGTGCTACTTGGGTAGAATCAACTAGAAGTTGACAATTCATTTTGTATTTCAATGCGAGAAATGAAGAATTGCTTATCAAAAAGAAAAAATAAATCTACTTTGGTTGATTCCTAATGCTACGTATGAAATTTACTCTTTACTCATTTGGCATTTGCATAGGCTAAAATTGCTGATAGCCCCATTACAAAGAAGAAAAATCCATGCATAATCAAAGTAAAATTAGAGCATTTGCAAAATAAAACTAGCAAACATAGTCTACACATATACTCTGTGAATATGCTAAACAACTTTTATATGGATCATCTACTCTGAGAAGCTAAAGTTCCATAAAGATACAAAGATGGCAGGAGAGAATGGAAGAAGATGGTTAGCTAGCATCAGTAGTTAAATGGAAGGTCGTTCTATGTTATTGCCACACTTAGAAAATCCAATTTGATTCTTACTCTTTCGAAGTTATGACCAGCAACCCTAAGGCACCAATAAGCATGTACTGCAAAAAGAACACCAATTAGACGCAAATGGACAAAAACACTGTTGTTCAATTTAGCTTAAAAGTAATGAAGCAACACTCAAAACAGACTAAAGTAAAATATGTTTAATGTTTCAGCAGTATTACATGCTACAATTTTAGGAGTATGGAAGCACTCTCCCAAAGACATGCAGCCTATGCAACAGTTGCGAGGAAGACATTCAGCACCTGACCATCTGACTGCCCATTAACATCAAAGGTTTGAAAAGGTCTTTTTGCTGAGTTTGGAATCTATCCCCCAACAATGCCATTTTGGAGTTTCTAAAAGATTGGATCACTAACAGAACTCTAAACTCCTCACTTACACCAGCTAGTGCTTGGATATAGAGAAGACTCATCATGCAACAATATGGAGAATATGGAATGAGAAAAACGCAAGGGTCTTTGAGGCCAATGTGAGTTCATCAGGTCAAGCTAAAATTGCCACAAAAATCAGTCTATTGGTATGGAGGCAACATTGGGGAACCATAATAGTCCAGCATTTCCATTGTAAATTCAACTAGTCCTTATTTGTGTGTCCTAATAGATGGCCTATTGGCACTTATGTATAGCTGATACTTCTTTTTCTATAACTTACTGAACCCACAGCTACTTTCAATGATAAAAAAAAAGGGACTATAACCAAATATCATATATATGAACAACGCAGACCTTGATGATAGGCTTCTCAGTCATGATAATTGTAACCCACCCAACATATGGTAAGAACCTGCAAATAAAATAGTTGAAATCAATACGATGACCGAAAATGTGGTGCAGATCTCTTTGATGAGTGCTGTTCCAATAAAATACGAACTGCAAATGGATATCGAGGACCATTTTGAAACCTAACACTCTAAATGTTTAAAATATTTATCTGAAAGAAAAAATTCATTCCTGGGATACCTTATTCGCTAATGTACTCTTACACTGAATCCTGCTTAGAAGTATGAACTGGGGCGAAGAAATGAAAAGTGATAGCTAAGCAAGGGAAAGAGGGAGGAAAGATGGTGGGTGGACTGGTCAGCTATTAGATAGAATGAACCATAAAGCAACTACTTTTGATTCACCAATCTAGGAAAATCCATAATATGCTTTAGTCAACAATTGGATTGAAGTTGATCTAAATATAAGAATTTACTCTTTAGCTGCAATAACAACATCAAGCTAAGAACTAAGAACATTACAACTAAAACAGGATAAGAGGGGACACTGACAGATTGATTTTCATAGTACCAGTTAAAAATATGTAGGTTTTACAAATATTGTATACTACTTGCAAAAACAAAGTACACAGAATTTAAGCAGCGTCTCCTACATTATTAAATCATTGATTAATCGGTGATTAATCTCTTCTCACTAATCACTATTAGTGCGTTACGATTTTTGAATTAATCATTCGAATAATTCCCTAGCCGAGCAATCAGCTATTTTTGGTATTTTTTATGGATTTACCGATTAATCAAGATTAATTGCTTTTAGACCTCGCCCATTAATTGGTCCATGACAATGTGCTATAAACAAATGAGAAAAAAAAATCAAAGTTTTTTTTTGTTTTTTTGGTAATAACCTCATCAATACATAGCAAGGAAGCACAAACTCTTCAAAAACTTGTCGTATCCGACACTGACACATGGTCAATGTGTCAGACACACCTTCGACACACCCGAAACTTGGTCAGTATACAGTCAAGACTCGACAACCGACTTCGTTTTATTTTTTACTTTTAAATATGTGCAAATAAGCATCTTCTCCGCCTTTGCAACTTTTCTTCTTCGTCTTGTTTTCTACTTTTTTTCCTATATGCAACAAAAATGAAGATACTCTAGGAAGGCACTTCAATATATTATTGTTTACGTTTATACTCATCCTAGTTTTTGGGAAATTGTCAAGTCGGCGTATCGTGTCCATGTCTGACATAACACGCGTGTCCGTGTCCATGCATTCTTGATACCTACCCATAAATCAATACCAAGAGTGGGTGAAGAGGCTAGAGAAAGAAAAATGAAATATACATACATATATATAGTGTTAGTGAATCGTATAGTAAATCGGAAGGTATAACATTTCAATTTAACCGTAAATCGAATTGTAAATCGTATGAATCACAATATTATAAATATATATTTAAATTAATAAATATCCATACTTATTTCGAGGGTTTTAGTTATTTTTATTTGTTTATACAAGCTTGAAGGTTGAAGGCTTTTTACATTTTCTAATTGTGTATCATACTTAACCTGTATATGAAATTGAGTATCAATAAATGAAATTTCATGAGTACTTCCTTCCATTAAGCCAGCACTCACAAAATGCTTATTTGGGCCCAAAATCTTCAAACACATCCAAGTGCAAAGTCTTTATACATTCAAATGGACCCAAAACAAGAGATATTGCATGCTTCAATTTTGCACAGATAAAGAGGCAGATGGATAGCTTAGAGAGAAAACCAAGAAAGTAAGTCAAAGGGATTTGTTTTCTCAAGAATGTTGTTTGTTTTCTCAAGGCATCAAGACTCATAAACAACAATCTCCTCTTCTTGTTCCCCCTTTTCTTCTTCCATTTCTTCTTCAACACTGAAACGAGTGCACGGATCAACTGTCGACTGCACAGATCGACACAACTTCTTTTTCTTTTTGTTATAGGTTCTTCTTCTTCATCATTGAGTTGCAACACAGACACAAACAAAAAACAAAAACAAATTAGGTTTTGGATTTTTGGGTTTTGTTTCTGATTCTCAACCATAAATCGCACCCACCTTTCCTTCAATCGCATGCGATTTTTAACAATTTGGGTAAGATGCGATTTAAAAACATATTTGAATCGTTTGTTGTCCGATTTGATTCAAATCGCGATTTTTCAACGATTTGAACAACACTATATATATATATATATAAAGAGAAGAGATAACGACCAAAAGGAATAATAAACAAAATTAAAGAGTATGGAGTCGCACATTTATCAGACAAAATTATTAATTTTGTTGTAATTTTCCTTAAATTTTGACAAGTGATGTTACTACTCAATTCACATTAAATTATTTCTTGAATAAACAATTACTTAGAAGAATAAAGAAAAATATATTTATAAAATATAGGCTGATTAATTTTGATTAATTCCGGTTAATCTCTTATCGCTCTTTAACCGATTAGGGTCTGATTAACAATTCAACTGCACACAGCGTCTTTGATACCTAACATGTCAATTATGTCAGGATTATATATGTTGATTTGGTGCTAATGAGCTAAAATCTAGATAATGAGAGAAAATAGAAAAGGTTCTCACCCAACAGCTCTCCCCATAATATGCTGTCGCTGAAGCCAGAGTTGGCCATGTGCATACAAAAGTCTATCGTCTCCAAAGTTATTATCCCCTGAAACAAGAAATGACAAAGAAATGGAAAACAACAAGTAATACTGCTGAACAAACTGTGGACGAGTGTCCTAATTCTAATTAGGAAGGGCGGCACCGTATAGATTTAGCTTTCTTTTTTTTTTCTCCCCTCTTCCGAGGGGATAGATTTGGACTAACTGAACTCCATAAATCTAAAATCGTTAAATTAGTAAGTACCTTTTGTGAGAACATCCACTTCTCCAGTATCTTTTCGCTCATGAACCTGCAAAAGAAAATACCTAGTAATCAAGATTCAAATAACCAAGTGTAAAATCATTTCAGCCATGAATTAAAATGACATACCAAACCACTATTACCCTAAATACTATTACTCAAAACAGGCTTCGCTCGCTCGACCTTGTCCAGCCTGTTTATAATAATGCAAAAAAGGTTGAAGACGCCAAAGCCTTGCCTTTTTATTCTACAGAAACTAAAGGAGCAAGATCTAGCCAAAAAAAGATCCAATCTAAGACTGTCTTTTCCTGCCTTATCTACTAGAAGTTTAGAAAAGCTTGGAAGCTACATGCAGTGAATGAAGGAATGCCTTCTTAGGCCGTAAGCTCATTAGTTTAAGAGCTACTCGGCTTCATGCTAACAACCCTATTCGCTTAAGCTAATTGACTTGGGTAGGACACTCAGCTAGTGGAACCATACTTTATCATAACTTAAAAATTTGCTACTTCGTTAACAGAATTGTCCACCTAACAAGCAAAAATTCTTGCTTTTAATTGTTGGTCATCTAGACTTGAACATCAAGTTTCATTTTTGCAAATTCTTTCTTCTTTTCCATGGATGTTTTTCTTTTTCTATGAGTAAAATGGGAGACTTATGATTTAATGTTTCGCCCTTCTATTTGTTGGTGGTTGGGTGAGGGATACTATCCATGTCTTCAAATACAACAACCAACTTTTC